>OZ023155.1:34912022-36112022 GCA_963678695.2 Diplodus puntazzo | reverse complement strand
TTGACGGTTATTATAAGGTGTAGTCACTTTATAGCAGGCAATTTCATAAACTACAGAGATTCTTGTTACTTCAAGCACATTCTTAACATAATATTCATACAGAGTTAGTAGTTAACAGCTGTAAAAATGTGTTGTTTCTTTAACACACTGGTATCAGATCGGTACGCAGTATCAGCCGATACACAAACTTCAGGTATCGGGGAAACACAAAAAGAGCCATCGTAAAATCTGTTCTTCCAACGCTGCTGTTGAGCCGAGTGGTTGCTCGCGGAGGGATGTGCGCGGCTGCCGGGGGGTAATTTGTTTTGACAGTGTCTCTTATGATGGCAAAGAGTGCAGGGTGGAGGTAATCACCCTCGCTTGCTGTCAATAAGTGATTTTAATTAGCGCAGCTCATTAGGCTGCCTCAGCAACATGCCCCGCTGACTTTGTGGTGGGGGTTGCTCTGTGTTTCACTACCTCTGTTCTCTGTTGTGGTCCCTGTTTATCTCTCGTACGCTTGCATACAGTTTGATTCTGTTCCCTCTTTGGTTAGCTGAAAGCAAAAGGAGCGCGTCCTGAACCATGTTGCTATATTTGGCTGTTTGGTTTTGTTGCACTGTGGGTAGCCATTTTGGATATTAGTACGTACCGTATTTCTCACTTGTTGAGTGGATGAGGAAAACAGAGAAAAAGCCTTATCGAGGAGAATCATGTCAGTTTCCTGGATGGAGGAAGAGGTTGAACGGAGGAGCAGGGGGAGGGAGAGAGAACTTGTGCAAATGAATAATTTATACAGGATTCCTGGAATTGTTTGCCAAGGTGATGATGGCCGACCTGTCTCTAAGCCAAAACAAACTGACTACGAGAACACACACACTCTCTCTCAAGGGAGGGTGACGAGGTTATTGGAGGCTGTGAGACATGCTTTATTTTGATAGCCAGGCTAGAAGGGCCGGTAGAACAGTGTTAGCCAATTAGTGTGTGTGTGTGTGTGTGTGTGTGTGTGTGTGCACTCAACCAGCTGATAATGGTTTTGTGTGTCAGTGCTGATGTAGTTGAATGGAGGAAAATACTTAAAATCTATGTCTCTGTATACAAACTGCATAATTTAAATGAATTCTATAAAAATGTTGTCGGCATGATGAGTTGAACTCTAACGTAATCAGATGTAATCTGTTGGAAAACAGCTCGTTTCTCTGCCGCAGAAAAGGATGTCACTTCAGTTTTGTGTGTATGAGCTCAAAATAGAATGACATGCAAAATATTCTTCATGCATTTGTAATGAACAAGATACCTCTAAGTGCCTCTTTCTTCTCTACTCTGGCTGAGAAGATAATTCCCAAACAACCATCTCTGCCCCCGCCCCACCACCACCACCACCACCACCCCCCATCATATGCCACTTGTTTTCCTCGCCAATTGAATCCTCGTCAGAGACTCTGCTCTCCACTTGGGGGCTAATGCCTGGAGCGACAAACAGCCAAATGGCTTTCAACGCACCATTGACAGAGGGCTGCAACACAGGGAGAGAGAGCCTCTCAAAGCTCTGGTGCTACTAGACAACCCTGAGTACCTGTAATTGTGGAGCTGCAGTGAAAAGCTTCTGCAGGCTCAAAGGCTTCTGTTTTCAGTGGCTTTAAGTGACAATAAACTCTTTCCAGTGCCCGTCTCTGCCACTAAAAGCACTGTGGAAAATAGAGCCTCCAAAGTAAAGTGGGAGTCATTTAAGAGTGCCGCGAGTCATTCGATGCGACGTGTTATCAGCGTTTCTCAAAATGGCAGAGACAACGTCGTGTAAATGCTCCACATTTGGCCTCCCTCACATGTCTGCGCAGAGTTTGAAAAGGAAGGACAAGATGTAGCTGATAAGGCAGTGATTCAGTTGAGTGTGTTTCTTGGGCTGATATGTGAGTCACGTTTGCCCTCATTCTCTTAAATTGTTGCTGAGATATGATGGCAAAATGTACGACATCAGCATCGCAATAATTAGGCCGCAAGAAGAAAAACAGAAACGGATGCGAGGGAAGTCTGTTCCATTGTTTAATTTCCTGGTTCCAAAGTAATATTTTAACTCTGGGGTAAATTTCAGAGGAAGCCAAGGTTTCTGGAACATTTAACCCTGAATTCTGCTCGGAATGATCTCAGCTCTCAGAGCACCTGGTGCTTCAGCTCCACGTCAGAATGAGCCGCTGACAGAAACCTGTGTGTTTTTAGCGTGACGCACTAAACACCTCGACACAAAAGTGCACCTGAATTCCATGAATGTTTTTGTTTCGGATGCCGTGGTGATTTGCGATGAACAAATGCCTTTCTTTGTGAATTGGTTTGTGGTGAGGGTTTGTAATGTTGTTGCTCTAATAGCTGAGTGTATCAGCATACCGCTGTGTCCTACAAGCCCCATGTTGCTCCCCTTGCAGCCATTTCCAGAGAAGTGGTGTGATGCTGAAACACTCTAATCCTACTGTGTGTCATTGTATCCAGCCCCCGCTAATGATGATGGTTTATGAGTCTCCATAGAGCTCCCTCCCTCTTTCTTCTCTGTCTCTCTCTCTTTCTGTCAGCCCCCAGTGCAGCCCCCTCCCCACCTCCCCTCTCCCAGTTATCCCTCATTAATTTCCCGTGCCGATCAGATCGACAGGCCGAAAATTCAATTTAATGACCTGCCTCTTTGCTGCGCCTAATATGATTTTACAGGCTGTTCTGGTCAGGGCCCCAGCCCAATTTACATAACGATCAGCCGTGCCAGATAGCGTTGCCCCAGCAACAGAAGAGGGGGAAGATGAGGGAGGAAGAGGAGGAAGGAGGGAGGAGGCACAGAGGAGTGTAGTGGAGATTAGCAGGGAGGGTGTGAAGGAGCGTTGAGGGAGGAGGGAGATGGAGAGAGAGAAGGCTCAGTGCGTCTAAGGTCAGACTCAGGGTTGTGAGATAATTCCTGACAGGCCAGAAAAGGTCTGTCCCACTCCTCTTCTTTCCTGTCTCCCCCCCCCTCCGCCGAAATGAAAAGACGGACACAGAGGGTCGTGCAAAAGGCTACTGGCACCTCCTCTCCTCCCCCTCCTCCCCCTTTCACAGTCAAACAAGGTTAAGAAGAAAATGAGTGGAATGCAGCAGCATATAAAACGGCGGGAAGGACCTCTCCCCCCCTCACACACCTGCTGGGCCTCCACCCCTAATCTCTCACAATCAATTAGTTCACCTCCCCCGGTTCAGTCAAACTACATTACCTTAGTGTCAAATCAGAGCGTTTCACTTCACCATTCAGCACACATCCCACCCCATCTCCTTTATCCTGCTCTCTGCTTTTGTGTTCCACCTCCTCCTCCTCTTCCTCCCCCTCCTCCTCCCCCTGTCTCTGGAAAGTGCAGATTTTAAAAAAAGGAAATGGGTTTGGGCAAAATGTCTTGGGACATTCAGCTGCAGCAGGCGAGCAGCGCAGCATATCCATTTGTCCAAATGCAGCGCTTTAAAGTGCTCCATGTTCGTTGAGCCCTATAGTATCATCTTACTGTCCCAGCTAATATTGCGTGGTCGATACCAAAGATGCCTCTGATAGATCGGACCAGAGTTAACCTGTCTGCTTCTGCGTGCCCAACCCCCCTCTCTATGGCCTGTAATTATGAAGTATGGAACTCATTATGGTCTCTGCAGCCAGATGGTATTAGCATATTTCAGCCTCTTAATGAAATAAAGCCAGAGTCTAATGGAGGCAGGACAGAGGGGGAAGTACATTTGTTTTAAGGCGGTCACAATTTAGTTAAGAAATAGCCGATGCATCCAGATGGACCCTGCAAACATTTGTGTTTGCACAAGCTCGCCCCCTTTTGTTTTATAGGTAGTTGAGCTGCTTAATTACAGTGTTGGCCGTGGAGTGCAGTATGCTGGTATCTAATATCATCTCTCTCTTCTTCTACAGACGGAGATCGCTAAACGTCTAAATGCAATTCTGGCTCAGATTATGCCGTTCTTGTCACAAGAGGTGAGTGTCAGTCACTATGTTATGTTTAGTAGCTGTGAGGGTGGTTAGTGTATCGGGGCCCTGTCACTGGGATATGTAGGAGAGAAAAGACATGTATTCATTAAATGATAGGAATACAGATTTCAAGCAATTATATCAATCAAGAAAAGTTTGTTGAATTGACAATTTTAGCAGCAAAACCTCACTTATTATGTATTTATGTATTTATTTTTCATCACAAAAGAGTGCTGCTGTTTGTTTCTATGGTTCATTATTGAATACATGCTCAAACCAAATGCAAAACAATTAGAAGAGGCTGTCAACATATAAGGATCCCTCATTCTTTTATATGATATTGTACTTACTACTAGCTTTATGCTGTTTTAATGATGTTCAGGATGGAGGATATATATTTTTTCACCCAAAAGTGAAAATTCAGTCATCCACACCCCCGTGCTGATGGAAAGTCAGGTGAAGTTTTGTAGTCCACAAAACATTTTTGGAGCTTCGCAGTAAAACAGAGCTGCAGAATTCACTCCAAAACAACTGAAGTAGATGACTCCATTCAGCTTGTCAGGCATAATCCAAGCCTCTGAAAGCCCGGACCCCCAAATTGATTTGAAAAGACATTATTGACACCCTTTTTAAAGCTGAAATCTTCACTGTAGCTGCTAAGCTAAAAGCCATACTCAAGCTCAGCTATGCTTTAATTTTGTGAACGTCTTTTCAAATCAGTTTGGGATTTATGAGTTGGTGGAGACTTTGATTACGCTGGATAAGCTGTATGGGGCTGTTTTCTGATTTTGTTCAGGTGTTTTTAAAAAGTCTCCAGTTACCTTCACGTGATTAGCAGAATGCTGTGAAGCTCCAGAAATGTACCACTACAAAAATGTACCTGAATTTCACTCATCATGAGGCTGAGTAGATAAAGACTGAATTTCATTTGCAGGAGAAATGATGCCTATTTGTTGTCTTGTGTAGTGACACCATCACTACATGCCAGAATATGTTCTGTTTTTTGGTCTTTTGTAATGAATTCTTTTCCATCAGGAATCTAATCTTTTGTGTTTGTGTCCTGCAGCATCAACAGCAGGTGGCTCAGGCTGTTGAGCGCGCCAAGCAGGTGACAATGACTGAGCTGAATGCTATCATCGGGGTACGTGGACTTCCCAATCTGCCTCTCACTGTGTGTATACCCCCTTTTTCTTCCTTCATTTGACCTGAGGCCAGGGGCAAAGCTGCACGCACTGAAGGGGACCGGCACCTCTGATACAGACACGTAGAGGCTATTTAGACATGCTACCTATCGCTTACGGGCTTATTTCACCTTTATATGCTTCAGCTGAAGTGTTTCGTGTTGAGAATAGCCTGGGAAAGGGCAATGGATTCAGGAAAATAGGAGTAAGAGCTGAGTGTATTAATCTGCAGCTTTTTCTTCCTGTCTGTGACATTTGAATGTTCAGACTGAAAAGAGACTAGCAATGCCATGTCCTCTTCTGAAGTGCAAACTTGCCCCTGTCTGCAGTGTTTTATTATGTTTTTAGTTGAGTTTAAAATGTTTGCAATGTGTTGTCAATATGGTGTTCACTGCCGTGACGTCTGGGATTGTTGGTTATCTGTGACCTGTCAGCACCTCCTAACAGCAGCTCTGATTCTCTCCTCTCAGGCAGAGTCATAGTGCATCTGATATATAGTAACACAGACCGAGGCTGAGATCAGATCATGCTGTTTCTCACATTTCACTTTGACTGCACTTTAATTAGATAAAAGGTCCGAGTCAACAGGCTTAGCTCTACATCTGACCCAATAGCAGGAGGAATTAGAGCGGTCAGGTCAGGACAAGCTCTGTGATCGCAACAGAGATTACATCAGTGAGGACGCAGCCGCTACAGAACTCTTGGAAAGTGTAGTGGATGAAAAATTTAGGGTGCACTCAAGAAATGTTGGCAGAGTATGAAGAGGAGGAAAAACTCTGGTTATTCTGACTTTGATGGATGCACTAGAGCTGCAATAATTAGTCGACTCGAATGAAAAGTAGTTGCCAAGTATTTTGATCAATCTATTGTTTTCTGTCAAGAGCCAACATTAGCTGCTGTAGTTACTATCATTATTTCTACCAGTTATTTTGTGGATTAATCCATTAACAGTAAATTGATCACATTTAGAAAAAAGCATTATTTTCCCACTGGGGTTCTTGTGATTACAGTCTGAACAACATGATGTTGACGCTAACTCATGTCGGCTTCAGTACTCTGGTATTTGTTAGAAGGTATTTAGGGTCAAACTTCTATCTTGCTGTTTTTTTATGTCTTGATTACATAAAACGTACATTTTTCTAAATAAAAAATCAATGGAGAGCATCTGCAGCATTATAAACTTTAATAGATTGCACTTCAACAATTAGTGATTTACCTTTTTAATTGTAGCCACAAACCTAAACGCTCAAAAATCCACTCCGGCTAAAAGTACTTCCGAGTGCTTTGGTCTTTCATCTGGATTTATTTAATAGCCAGCTTGGACCCAAATGGAGGACTGACCCTTTTGATTAGCCCTCTGTAGCAGAGGTGAGTCAGCGGTTAGCCAGTCCCGGTGGTTGGGGGTCACATCTAATGAGAGGCAGATATTGAAATTCTATTAAGGTAAATGAGCCAGGAGCACAACCCCCACTTTTCTAGGTAATTACTTCCTGTTTCCTTTTTTCCCCACAACCAGCTCAGAGAGACTGTCCACAACAGGAGTGACCCTGTCTTCATTAAGGGGGCAGGGCAGGACACACAGACACACACACACACACACTAACACACAGGAAAAACAGGCTTTAATTATCGGGCCAAAGACATGGCAGGTGATCAATCTCCATGTCCCCACTGTGTGAGTGAGGCGGAGCCGCCGTGGTGTTTGTCATTAAAGTGATGTTCAGAGAGAATCAGGCTGAGGCAGTTTCATACAGCAGATCAGAAAATAGATTTGAGCCTACACACAAACATAGGCACACGTTCTGCAGCATATATATATTTATATGTTTGGTCACTTGATGTGCAAATAGTGCAACTCTTGGACAAAACAAGGCTGTTCAGGGCCTTTACACGGGGAAGTGATGTACAGAATACTCACCAGGGACTTTGCATCATAACTATTCACACTGCCACGGCCACAAATTATTGTTGTATGCTCATATGTGCAATTTTGCGACACAGATATATCATCACATAAAAAGATACTTGCTACAGACCAGGCAGGACAGGAACTGGCAGAAAAATGTTGCACTTAAGCGCTGGCTGTGATCTTCTCTCCCGTCAGTGAGCCAATCACCGGGTTTGTCCCAGCTACCTGGCCCGGGTCCAGTCCAGTCAGTTATGATTGTATTAATATGTTAAAATGCCAAAGTTACAAACAGACTAACTGATACAGGCAGTGGTAGACTGGGGACGTCTTAGTTCTGTAAGGTAAAATTACTGTTTTCATCAAAGTGGTCTGGTGATTTGAAGAGAGCACATATGGGTATAACAACTAAATTTCCCCATCAATTAATCCCATATTTATTCACAGTCCATCTGTGCAGGATTTGAAGTCACCATTGCCACATAATTTTGTGTCCTTCATATTATATGAGGTGATGACATACAAACAATTGACAGGTCCATCATTTTCACGAGTTGTGATGTGACGTCTGTCGTGCACAACAGCCTCGATGAATAATTGGGTAATTGAAGGTTAAAACTTCCAAACTTTCGATCTGTATTTCAAATAAAATATACGGTATATTACAAAGGTTGGAATTGAGTATCTTAATTTCTAAATGTCCATCAAAAGTGAGTGAAACTAGCAGCAGGACACGGACAAACCTGTAGATCGACTCAGAGGTGAGACAGCGTGAGAACTCACTGTGTTGATGATGTGATACTTCTCATCGATGTAAACACAGTAGTTTCCATAATATTTAACTTTGAGGGAAAGTAAGACAGAGATGCAAACAAGTCTCCTCTGTCCCACACTGTGTTTTGCATACGTTTTGGTTAGAGGTGACATATGATTGAGTTTGATTTGACAAGTGTCAGACGCTGTCTCATTTCCATGAGTTCTACACAGGACGAGATTGTCCTCAGATAGGCCAACGAGTCAGTTACAGGTGTTGTTCTGCTTATCTTCAACCCTTATGTAAATGCTAATCTGAGGAACACACAACGAACACTTTTACACCGGCTGGGTCCGTTTCTGATGTCACTCATCTGCTAACAGTGATCTCTGTGGAAAAGGTACATGTTTTTATAGGATGTTTATAGAAGAAGTTACATATTTCCATCTGGTTTGGCAGTTTAGGTATTTTTGTAAAGTAAAAGCGTCAACAGTGACGCATGGTTTGACTGGATCTACTTATTTACTCCAAGCAGTTAATGTGTCAGGTTTCAGGATGATGGTTCATGGACGTATGATTTTTATCTTGCATAGATGACCAAATTTAAACTTTATGTATGTTTAAAATAAGATATTAACTTGAGATCATTAGCTTTGTCATTCGAGACAGAAAATTGCCTCTTTCAGCCTCTTAAATGTGAATATTTGATGTTTTTCTTTGCTGCCTTAATAGTTAACTGCATATTATTGGTTTTCAGGCTGTTGATTGAATAAAACAAGCAATTTGAAGACGACAGTTTGGATAAAAAGTGAAAATTCCCTCCCAAATTCTTCAAAAGATAAATCCGTGTATCAAGAAAATATCTGCAGATGAACTGATAATGGAAATAATCTCTAGTTGCAGTTTGCTTGCTCATTTCTGTCTGAATGTCTCCTCTTCCTCTCTCCTTTCACCCAGCAGCAGCAGCCGCCTCATAGTGTCTACCCAGCCTTCATGGTCAGTGTTCAGCGAAGTTACCAAACATAGAGAAATAATCTGTTTTTAACTGCTTGCTGGCAGTCTAACATGTGTCTGTGTGAAGTCAGATGACGCCTCATGGAGACAAAGCATGACTCGGGTGTGTTTGGATATTTCCATCCTTCGTCTGCCTCTCTCAGGTGTCACAGATTTGACAGAACTAACATTTGGTGTGTCTCGATCATTTTCCAATGCTGAAATCAATCAGTGTGGTCTAATCTTTGTCACGACAAATGCAGAAAATATGATGAGTCCCAGACGCTGTTGTAAAGCACAGGATAAGTAGGTAATGTGGCGATCATTGCCAGACTTATTAAGCCAGTCTGCCAGCTGGTTTGTGCTGCTGCTGTTGACGCTTGTTCCACCTGACAGTACTGTTCTGCAGGGAGCCAGCTTCGCCTAGTTAACTTTAATTGCCTGTTTCCTGTGGAAGTTGCCTGAGCTGCGGCTGCATTTACACATAATGAAAAAAGATAAGTGTGAAAGGAAGCCAGCTCTTTATCCATGAATATTGAATTGGAAGCAATTTATTTTCTGAATTTTTTCCCTCTTTTTCTCCCGCTCTCCCTCCCTCGTCTCTCCTCGCTCCTCTCTTCAGCCATAGCTCGTTAATGAGGCTTCTTGATAATGATCCCTGCACGCTTTTCCTCATTAGGCACGCTCAATAGGGACGTCCCTGCCTCAATCCCTCTCTCTTTCATTCTCTTGTTATTTTCTGCTTCTGCCTCTCCCTTTCTTTCTTGTTCTGGTTGCCCTTTTCTCGCTTTTTTTTCGCTCACTTTTCCGTCTTCACAACAAATAGGCTGCTCGGCACACCAGTACAATATCGATTAACAATGCCGCCCCTCAGTTGCTTCTATCCGTTGTACGATTTCTGGTCCAGCTCGACGTAATGAGCTGACTGAATAATGGCCAGCTGCTAAATAAACCTTTAAATGTGGTAAGCCACCAGATATATCCTCGTCTGGTTCATGTAATGAATGTATGGATGAGGTTATTGAAGTTCTATCTCGCAAGCAGAATAGCAATCATGTTTTTTTTTCCTTTTTGGAGAGGCAGTTGATGGATGTGCTAAGTGTTATTTAACCTTGTTTTAAAGCACTTGCTTCCCTCTTTCCTGAGTGGCTATTTAACTCCTGTCTATCTACTCACTCCTCTCTGGCTGCCTCTCTCACACACAGACCTCCACGGCCTCTTGGGAGGTGTGTGTGTTCTCCACTGTGTCTGTGCTTAACAGCATTTTGCAAGAGGAGTGGGCATGCTTGCTTGGTTTTCCAGAGTGTTGAAAGGTTTTGAGGTTTTCGAGTGTAGACGTATTGATTTGTAACTGTCCCAGCTATGACTGAAGCGCAGTGGTTTGGGGCGTGAGCAAGTCTGAGCAGAGGAGACGCGTTGTGAAGACGAACATAGTTGTCACGTAAAGGTCTTGTGCCTTAAATAAGAAACGAGAAGCAATTTGTAAAGCAACAGTGATAAGTGTAGCAGAAGGGAAAAGGTATGAAATAGAGTGGTGTGACCGGCTGAGCTCATCGCCGGTAGGCTTGAGCAGTATATCGTTTTAGCATTACGTCTCCTTGTGTGCGTGAAGAATAGTCACATTGCAGGAAGTTTAATGTCAAGTAAGACAAATGAACAGCTTGCTACAACGTTTTTCTTGCTTGATACAGAAGCGGCTCCGTTCTGATTTTCTCTAACAAGAGAAGAGATTGGACAGAATTGGTTGTTAATTAAATTGCACTCACATCACAGGAAATCAACATTTTGCATTGTCAGTTTTTTCCCAATATCCTGCAAGCTTAATTGCAGTTTTGTGGCTGTTTTTTTTGACAATATCCATCATCATATTTTGCTGGCAAGTCTGTCTCAGAACAACAAGTGAGGGCCGCTGACAGACTTGTTCAGTGAGTTAACACAGTAGCACAAATATATCTGCAATGGCTGGCTGTTATGCTGGTTACTAGATTTAAGCTTATCACCCAACCCGAGTTTGAAGCGTCAGGAGTATCAGGTGAAGAGTAAACCTGAAGGTCTTTTCAGAGGCTATTTGTCACTCAACATCAAGTCTTGTTCACCATCAGATATTCTCTTTGTTGTTCTAATCATTGTTAATGGAATATATTTGCATTTTAGACTAACACAATGATAGGTGGCTCATTGTGAGTTGATTAAGCAATCCAAAAAATAGTTGCTCTGCTGCCGTAGCAGACTCATCGAACAAAGTATTGTAATTAGTGTATATTTTTAAGTGATAAATCAGCAAAAATGCTGTTAAAATGTGACCTATTGCTGCCTCATGGTGTTAATACGTGGTGAATTTCAGGATTATAATGCACATCCAAATGCCAGAGATGTTGAGAATGTGAGATTGTGTAATAATAATGACACAGAAATGTTTTGTAAATGAATGTGTTCTGCAGTCTTAACACTTTGAGCCGGATGAGATTCACACCGAACGTCTGCAGCAATGAACAGAATCCGTTTTTCCCCCTCACACAGTGAATGAGCTGGATCAGCATGTTGGCAGTCACTGTCAGGCTGCTATTATGCATAAACGGTTTGGCCTTGAACTAAATGTTGTCAAAGCCGGCTCTAATGCACGAGTAGAGTGCGGTCATTCATGGATTCACTTCCCAGCCGACCCACTTGTCCTCTGTCTGTCTGTGTTTGTTTGCAGCAGCAGCAGCTTCAGGCTCAGCACCTTTCTCACGCGGCCCACGGTCCCCCGGTCCAGCTGCCCCCACACCCTTCAGGCCTGCAGCCGCCCGGGCTCCCCCCTGTGACGGGCGCTGGCTCTGGCCTGCTGGCTCTGGGCGCTCTTGGCAGCCAGGCACACCTGCCTGTGAAGGATGAGAAGAACCACCACGACCTGGAGCACAGAGGTGAGGAGCACAGCCTGCCACACACACCGCCTGCAGCGCTGCAGCACTGACGGCTGTTTGTACCTGCCAAGAACTGTTTTTACAAGCCATATTCATTTATCATAGAAACAAGTCACTGTATGATTTATATACAGAGGTAAAATTGTAGTTTATGCAGGAAACAGGAAAGAGTTTGTAGAAGATGGATGTAGACGCTGCTGCTTGTGGAGTTTTAACATGTTTTGTACCTTCTTGTCATTAGAAATCAAGATGCTACTTTCTAATAAATCCCTCTATATAAAGGATGTAAATGTTGTAAATAATGGCTTTAAAACTATCATCATTTACTAATGCTCTAGAGATATTAGGGGTCTTACTATTTGACAATTTGTAATAACAGTGGAGGACGTTTGGATCCTAATCCTGTGTGAATCTGAGATGACCGTAAATCGTAAAGTAAAAATTTCACACAATTGTTACTACATTATTTTGGCAAACAGATATTTCCAGTGGTAATACCAGTCCAGTGCAAATGAAGCTGTTGTTGCTTTGTGGCAGGCTGAATTGATGGTCCTGGAGCAACGTTAGTTATGATGTTCTAGGAACAACAACAACACAGCGATATCAGATTCACAGGATATCCACCTGAGCTTTCACAACCAAATACTCAAGATGACCTCAGTAATGTCTTATATCTGATTTATGAAGCATCAGTAGATGGTTTATTAAGCATTATAAAAGCTATTAGGTACAGCTTCTCTATGAAAGGTGTCTTGTTAAGAAAGTAGTAGTAGAATTAATTCTAATCCTTTTTGCTGAAGATGATGTTGTACCGGTTGTGTGATTGGTGTGCTGAGTCGCGGTGACACGCGTACTAATTTGTGTTTTGCCTTTTGTCCCTCCTGGCCCCTCATCATTTCACTCGCCCCTGGCTATTCCTCTGAAAGAACGCGAGTCGAGCACGGTACGTTGACTTTCTGTCTCCTGTGTGTGTCTTGACTTTGCCGGTGTCTGACTTGCTGTGTTTGGTGATTAGGTGTACTTTACATAGACTTTAAGCCCACTGTTCAATAGAAATTCATGCTCTCTGTGTAAGAACACACACATTTTTGTACTCTGGGGTTTGACTGAAATCAAATAATGAAGTCTGACCAAATAAGCCAGTGCCATCTAATCCAGGTGGAAAATGACTCCAATCACTGGGCGAGGATTAGCAGTCAGCTACCTCCTTTAATTTCAGCACAATTAAAAGCGACTTTGACTCTCCGTTTCTTCTTCCCTCACCACTTTAGAGGATTCACTCTTGCATGTGTCCAATACCTAAATCCTTTTCAGCTCCTTATATCTGCCTTTCTCCTTTTCTTCTGTATATATCTTTATTTTCTGCGCTCTTTGTCTTCTTATCTCTCTCATTTACTCCTTTGCACCACTTCTTTTTCCCCCTCTGCCTCTCACTGTCTTTATCGCTCTCTCTTCCTTCTCATGTTGAAGTCCTTGTTTATTGGACTGGCTTAAAGCTCTCAGTTAGCTGGAGCGTAACGCTCTGTTGGATCTGCTCAGCCAGATTGAGTTCCCATTGACTGGCCATCCTGAATGAGCCCACTCATGTCTGAAGGGAACCCAAACTCTTCCCCCATCTCGTATGGTGACGAGTGGCTGCTATACTACCCTACCTGATCACACACACACACACATACACACACACACACACACACACACACACAGCCAGAGTCTTCCTGTCCTCTTGACCTCTCAGGTCATCTGATACCGGAGTTGGAGGCAAGTGCAGGGTTATTGAGTCTAAGCAATCCTTTAAAGGCCACAGGCTCAGATACACAGACAGGCTGTACTGCTGTAGGAGATTTCTATCTGTCGGACAGCATCTTCACACTGAGCCAGACTTAAACTCTGTGGAATTCTTTTCCACAAATGTCCATATTTTGACTGGAGAAGTGAGGGATGTAGAATGGCAGATTGCTGTTGGGTTGGCTGCTGGTGGTGGTGGTTCGAGTGTGTGTGCCAAACTGCCAGACCAGTGCTTCACTGCGTCACTCTCCTCAGCTCACCTCTTTTTTAATGTCACCCTTTCACTCAGTTTTCAGACTTTCACCTTCCTCTGCTGCTCTCCTTTCTCTTCTTGTCATTTGTAGCCAACAGATCTTCCTTCTCTTTCTTTCATCATATCTTTCTGATTTTTTTGATGAAAGCAGGGATCTGTTGAGCTTCCTGACAGTGTGGGCTGGCCTCAGGGTTTGCTCGCCTTCACCCCCTCCTCCTCTTCCCTCTCTTCTTGCCTGTCGGCCTGTTTGGCAGTGCTACCCCACCACGCCAGTGCCCAGACTACAAAAACCCTGTTTGCAGCTTCTGAGAGAGTGCCAGCCTGTCCGGGCATTCCCACTAGTCAGGAGAACTCATTGCCACACTGCTACGCTCTCATTGCTTGCCAAGTTCCTTTCCTGTTTTGCTCTCTTGTCTTTCTTCCTCTTCTTTTTTCATTTTCTCACTCTGCCTCTTTCATGGCTCTTTTCTCTGCTGGCAACACCCTGTTTGTATCTTCACATTGCACTCTTGTTAAGGTCCCCTCAATGGCCCCTTTCTTTCCTTCCTCTTTTTTGTGATTCTGGTTGATTTTCATGAACTCTCCTGTCATTTTCTGCTGTTTTGTCACTGACCTGCCACACACACACACACACACACACACACTCACACACACACACACACACACACACACACACACACACACACACACACACATACAGTCTTTAACGTTGGTGGGTTTACAGTCAGATCCTGGTCACTTTTGTTGTTACATGCATGTACTTGCATGCCACAGATGTAAAAAGTGCAGTTAGGAATGTAAGCTGTGTTAGGTTTGAATTGTTAAAGTTGCTTCAAGCGTGTCTCCGACCAGGTCACTGTGAGGGTCTACAAGAGGATTAGATGTCAGGTTGTGTGTGTGTGTAGATATTCCATGCTGCTCTCTGCTCTCACCTCACATTTTCCCTCCACCTCGGCTCAGTCTCCCCCATGCATCACCTAGCTTGCGAGTTAATGCTTTTGTCTTCTGAAGGCGTTCTGTGTGTTTGTGGGTTTGCTCAGCTGGTCCGTCTGTTTCCTTCTTGCTCCATTGCCCTGGCAGCAGCAGCAGAAAGGCTAAGCTGTCCCAGAATCCTCTTCTGCACCTTCTATCCCAAATCAGTCCAGGAGCATTGTACGTTTAGCCTTACAGTCAATATTGTCACAGCTCTGACAAACAAAAAGGGCTCCAGAGCCATGTCTGGACTTAAACACACCATTTGGCAGTTTTTGGGAATTTTTCTGGGTTCTGCAAGTTTATTGCTGTCTGCACATTAACATTTTAGTAATGCTGTATAATGTCAGGATTGGTTAAGATGGAGCAAGATCACAGTGCTGGCTGTAGCTGCAGTTCTACACAATATTCAGTACATCACGTGGTTATTGACAGTTGTTTGAGATTACTAATGGTCAAAGGTAAAGCACACAGAGTGAACTGGAGACTAATGTTTTCTGTTATTGTTGTTGGCAGAATAACTCGGTGTCACCATCAGACAGCCTGCGGGCGGCGAGCGAGAAGCACCGCGGCTCATCAGATTACGGCCTCGACTCCAAGAAACGCAAAGTGGACGACAAAGACAGCATGAGCAGATATGTGAGTGTTTATGGGTTGTTATTGTTCGTGGGGTACTGAGCTTGTTTTTGCCAGAAATTAAATGAACTAATTCCAATTAATAGCAATTAAAAGCTCAGCTGGTGCGTCGTTTAGTTAGTTAAATAAGTTTGCCATGAGTTTTATGAGCTCAAACAGACTGGTTCCTTCAGTGAAATTCCACTGGATATCAACAAATATATAACAGTCTCAAAACTGTGTCTGTTTTCCATATATTTATTTTTACTTATATAATTATACTACCAAGTTACGCGGTTCCTTCCAGGAAACTTTCAAGAAATTGTGATTATTAGGAAAATTAAGTGTTACCAGTTTGATTTCCTGTCTATATATAGTATCTTAGATAATAAACAAATCATACGGTTTGCTCAGTTTTCAAGTAAAAACTGGTTTCATAGTCCATGAATCTGGTGTGGCGTTTCATTCTGATTAAGTGGTCCAAAAACTGTAGATGTATCACTGCTTGTGGTCTCCCAGTAAACCAAACATGTCAATCGCTGATTTCAGGACAGTGACGGAGACAAAAGTGACGACCTGGTGGTGGATGTTTCCAATGAGGTAAGACTGCGTTTCAACCGAGCTGCTCAGCCACATTCCTCACTCAGAACCAAACACAGCTCTCTTTTGTCATTTGCCTGTCGAAGCCTCGACACCTTTCACAGCAACGAGTCTGTCATAATATTGGTTGTGTGTGTGTGTGTGTGTGAGAGAGAGAGAGAGAGCGAGCGAGAGAGAGTGTGTGTGCGCTTACTTGCTGTATGTCCTTTTGCCATTCATGCAGAAAGTAAGACAAAGAACACAAAGAGAAAAGGGAGTGACAGGTGAATGAAAAGTGTGTGTATGTGTATGAGGCAGCGTACGAGCACGCACGGGTATATTTATCTGTGTTTGCACATGAGGCCCCAGTTTGTTTGACCTACATGTACATGCCAGTGGCTTTCCTCCGGTCTGTTTGCTCAGTCTCGCTCTCTGTCTGTCTCGTTTAACTCTGTAGGATCCGGCCACCCCTCGAGTCAGCCCGGCTCACTCTCCTCCAGAGAACGGCCTGGATAAATCACGGGTCCTGAAGAAGGATGCTGCCCCCAACAGCCCTGCCTCTGTCGCCTCCTCGGGCAGCACGCCGTCCTCCAAAGCCAAGGACCACGCCCATGTGAGTGTTAGAGAGGAGATGAAATGCGGAGGTTACAGTGGAGGGGGTGAAGGGTGAGCTGACAGACTAGAGGGCATTTGTCAAGTGGAGTGGGTGTCTGTGAAGGACTAATACGCAGGAGGCTTAGCAGTTGGCTGCTATGAGGGGCTTGAAGGGGCAGAGGGTGGATGCACTCTCAGGAAATCAAACCCTGTGGCTCACTCCTCTCAATCTCCTTTATGGCTTACCCAATAAATGGTCATTTCTTCCTCGACCCAAGGCTGTAAATAACCCCGAGACACAGTGGCGAGGGAACTGCTGTCCCCCTCTGTTCTCACTTCGTCTCATCCTCCCCCCCGCTTTTTCTCTAATACCGAAGCCCTCACTAACCAGGCTCAAACAGTCCTCATGCATCAGTTCTACATAAACCATTTCGCTAAGGATTAGGATAGATTTGTAGCCCACATCACCACACTCCACCTCCCGTGACACCCAGCTTCTCTCCGTCCCTCATTAGTGTGTGTCACCGGGCTGAACCCCCCCAAGTCCTCGAACTCGATCTGTAAAGGATGAAAGATGGATTAATTATGAGAGAAGTGTTTGGCCCACCATCTTGCTTGTCTAGCCACTCTTAACAAGCTTGACTTCTAAGCAGAGGTTTATGCCTCTACCCCCACCAGACGCACACACACACACACACACACACACACACGCACACACACCATGGCTGTAATGAAGTGTCACTGTTAGATTGGATTACCTTGAGCCGTCCACTTAGATTGTCACTCTGGATTTCCCTGCCAGTGGGGGTATTTTTGACTCACTGGTGGATTTTTTTTTATAACTCTTGGCTTGGACGCTGTTTCGTTTTCGTCCGTGTGACTGAGAGTATGTGAAGTTACAACTGTGAGTAAAAGGACATAAAACAAAGTTGCACCCAGAGGTTAAAAAGTGTCTCTGTTTCAGAATGACAAGTCATCTACACCGAGCCTGAAGTCCAACACACCTACACCAAGAAACGAGGCCCCAACACCAGGAACCAGCACCACTCCAGGACTGCGGCCTCTCACGATGGGCAAACCACCCGGCATGGAGGCGTTGGGTATGTAAACACCTTCACTGTCACACTCATTTATAGGCTTACACTGGTGAATACCAGCTCAATGGTCGAGACTGAGAGAGAACAAAGTAGTGAGTCAGATAAATAACATGGCATTTTCTGATTGTTTCACAGTGGTTACACTCTGAAGCACAATTACACAGTCTTAATTTCATTTGTTTTCATCATATGTGTAATTCATGGCACAACTCAAAAAATGATTTCTTTTTGACTCCCATACATATCTTTCAAAATAATATCCCATGAGGTCAACAGGAAGTGGTGTGGCTCTGTATGTGGCTCTCTGCTCTGTTCTACGCGTGTGTATGTGTATGTGTGTGTGTGTGTGTGTGTGTGTGTTTGTGTGTGTGTGTGTGTGTGTGTCAGCTCCACTCTCAGTCGAGACATGCAGTAATCTGTAACAGCATGAGAGTAAAGGAGAGACGGAGGCTTGCCTTTGACCTGGTGTTGATAAAGTCCTAGCGCTGTTATTGGCTTGGAGCTACACAGCAGTGGCCAAAGATTGACGCCCAGAAATTTCCAGAATACAGCGAAATAATTTATTTTTTAAATGTAAGAAAATACACTCAGAGGACGGCGTCTCTGCAGATAACAACACTGCCACACTTCTAGAGGGAAATCATTCTGATTTTAGTGCCATTATTACAAATCATTGATTGACAAAAAGTAAGCTATGTTCTTGAAAAATCACTTTAGCTGGAGTTATGCTTATTCCAAAGACATGTTAATATCTCAATGAACCTACACAGCGGAGGGTTTTATTGGTAGTCGTCGTTTGTAGAGGAGCCTGTTCAAACGCCTGTCTGAGGTTCTGGAGCTTTGGTTGTAAGATTATTGAAAGCCATCATTTTAATGAGCTCAGTTTGGTTTTAGGAAACAATAATGGATTTTTATAGAGCAATTAATCTACAGACTCATTGATGATGAAATAATCCTGTGTTTATTCTTGACCTTAGAAACAAAAGCTAACAAAATAATCTCACTTCTAACTATCACAGATGGAATTGAATAACAACAGAATTTATCGTTAGTGGCAGCCCTTCACTTGCTGTCCTGAATGTTTAGTGTCCCAGTTGTTAAATATCGTCTTGAGTTCTGCAGTTTCTTATTAAAATCTTCTTGTGTCTTCTGTAGCTGGCTCTGCCCTGCGTACACCTCTGTCCATCGCGGGCTCCTACGCCAGCCCGTTTGCGATGATGGGTCATCACGAGATGAACGGATCCCTGACCAGCCCAGGCGTCTATCCTGGTCTCATCTCACCACAGATGAGTGCTGCAGCTGCTGCCGCCTATGGACGCTCACCAATTGTAACTATTCCAGATTCTCCTCTTCACATATATTCATTCATATATTCCACCTTAACACAACGCGCCCTCAGCAGCATCTGTGTGAATTATCCTCCGTGGCTGTAAGTTGTAGAGTCTTTGAGTAACCTAAGCATCCAGCGTGTATAACTTATTGTGAATATTTCTGCTCGGCTGGCTGCAGCTTGTTGTGTGTACATAATGAGAAGGTGCAAAGACGGCCTGGCTCCTTTACTTTGATGTTAGTAACTTAGTTAGCATTCTGAAGGCTTTAAAAAAGGCTCACCCCCCAAAATGCATCTCCGTGTTTGAAAATCTCCCAGGCGTTCATTAGCATTAGCAAGTGGGATGTTGTAGCCTTGTGTAAAGCTTCTCAGTATGCAGCGAAGCTGAATCTGCGCCTTTCAAGGGATTTGCCTGGAAACAATGGTACAAGAGTTCCTCCGGGCTTTAGCAGATAAAGTGAAGCATCGTTTTCAGTTTGAATATTAGCTTAGTCCAATTTATCCGTGCAGGTTTGTTTCTTAACTCTTTGCTCTTCTTGCTCATGCAGGCGGGGTTTGACCCTCATCCTCACATGAGAGCTCCAGGCCTGCCAGCCAGCCTCACGTCCATTTCTGGAGGAAAACCGTGAGTTTGGATTTAGTTTTTTCTTATTAACAGATAGCACACACGTCTTACCTTCAAACTGACCATGCTTTCATCCCTCTGTTCTTTGCAGAGCTTATTCTTTTCACGTTAGTGCGGATGGTCAAATGCAGCCCGTGCCCTTCCCTCCAGATGCACTGATAGGCCCGGGCATCCCGCGACACGCTCGCCAGATCAACACGCTGAGCCACGGGGAAGTGGTGTGCGCCGTCACCATCAGCAACCCCACTCGTCACGTCTACACTGGTGGCAAGGGTTGTGTCAAGATCTGGGACATCAGCCAACCAGGGAGCAAGAGCCCGGTGTCCCAGCTCGACTGCCTGGTAACTACTCGTTAACGTTTCCTACAAGTCAGAGCAGAAGAATGTTATTGCAGTGGATGCTTCAAGTGCTAACGAGGCGTCCAAACAGAGCAGAGACATAATGTGCTCATATTGAGGTCTCTGCAATCGGTCTCCTTCATTAAGATTTTCTTGAGCATCAAATGTAGCCTGACTCCACATCCCACTGTAGCTTTCCCCCAGATCCCAACAGACAGACACGTGAATAATTCAGCAAAGTGTCTCACTGCTGTGCTGAAATAATCCTGTGTGAGGGGGAAAAAGCCTGCTGAGTAATGATGTTCTGATTGGCCAACCCTGTCTGCCATTACCCAGCTCATTACTTCCTCCCAACTGCCTCCCATTTCTCATTTTGATACTTCGGCTTCATGCCGTTCAACTCATATGGCCTCCAACACCCTTAAGGTGCGTCCAGAGTGCAGTTGGGTCTTATAAAGCTATCAGTGTTTTGTTTTAATTCAACCAAGAGCTTCTTCCTCAGTCCTATTGATTTGTCTTCCTGCTCTCTTGGAGCCACTCTCTCCCTGCTTCTCTTGTTAAAGCTGACATCCACATCTTCACTAAAACATGAAACACAGTCAGCAGCAGCCGAACAACTTCACTCAGCTCCTTTCAAGTTTAAATAGAGAAGGTCTGGACGTTGATTCACTGATGTATGCTGCTGATCTCCTTTAGCTCAACAGAATCGTAATCGAGTTTGTTCTTAAAGGGACAGTAAACAGATATTTGAGAGAATGCTGGCAACACTTGACAACTCGCACTAAAACCATCCAGATGTATAAAAAGCACTACAGATAAGAGGGAAAGAACGCATTTCTGACTTTGGGGTGAACAAATCTCAAACTGTCGCATCCACAAAGACATTTCATGTGTTGAAGAATTGGCGGATATATGACATCCAATTCTGATACTTGTGTCCTCTTCTAGAACCGAGACAATTACATCCGCTCCTGCAAGCTGTTGCCTGACGGCCGCACCCTGATCGTGGGTGGCGAGGCCAGCACGCTGACCATCTGGGACCTGGCCTCACAGACGCCCCGCATAAAGGCCGAGCTCACTTCCTCTGCTCCAGCCTGCTACGCACTGGCCATAAGCCCCGACGCTAAGGTCTGCTTCTCCTGCTGCTCGGATGGAAACATCGCTGTGTGGGACCTCCACAACCAGACCCTCGTTAGGTCAGTGTGGCAAACTTGAAGGCCTAACTCACTCGGATGGAATGTGCTCCAGGCATTTTTTTAATACACAGCTCTTTGTGTTTGAAGAACAAAATGGTTGCTGTCAGAGTTGGAAAGGCTGTCTCCTCTGTTTCTGACTTGATGTCTGGTGCTTTGTGTTGTTGCAGGCAGTTCCAGGGCCACACAGATGGAGCCAGCTGCATCGATATCTCACACGATGGGACCAAACTGTGGACCGGAGGGCTCGACAACACTGTCCGCTCTTGGGACCTGAGGGAGGGCCGGCAGCTCCAGCAACACGACTTTACCTCACAGGTAAGAAGCTTTTCACACACTCAGAGTGGTTTAGATGATTGCTGACTGTGAAAGACGCTTTATTTTGAAGTTTAAATACAGTCGACGCTCATTGCTGATCAGACTGTGCTGTTTACTTGTTACAGATCTTCTCGCTGGGCTACTGTCCCACTGGAGAGTGGCTGGCTGTGGGCATGGAGAGCAGCAACGTGGAGGTGCTTCACCACACCAAGCCGGACAAATACCAGCTGCACCTGCACGAGAGCTGCGTCCTGTCACTCAAGTTCGCCTACTGTGGTAAGTCTCAGGATATATATATATATATATATATATATATATATATATATATATATATATATATATATATATTATATATATATATATATATATATATATATATATATATATATATATATATATATATATATATATATATATATATATATATTAATAAATAAATAAATGAACAGTTATATGAATACATACTGGCTGTAGTGGAGCTGGTAGGTCGGAGGGATTCTGTTGGGAGAAGTTACTGTTGTGTTGTTAAATGTCATGAAAGTAGATGTCTTTGTGTTTAATTCTGGTTTCTGCTGACATCATTTTGCCACAGTCTCTTTAGCTTTTCATTGCCTCTCTGCCAAGTTGACCAGATCTTTGTGGTCCAGGCGAGCAGTGGCTGTAGCATCAGTACATCTTCTGCAGCTTGTTTCTGTTGGGTTGTGTTGCCGAAAATATCATCTGGAGACGACTGTTTTCTGTAGACGCTGGAATGATTCAAACATCCAGTGGCTGCTGTTAAGTCACTTGAAGGGTGATGTTGTGACTCAACATGTATATTTTTGCTCCGGAACATTTTTTACCAGAATTCTGATGAGTGCTGTTTATTCATGAGCGTTTGTTTTGTGTTCACATGTCAGATTTGTCTGTACGTCTTAAATTACACATAGCAGACTCGTAGCTGTAAGGAAGCTGTTATTTTACAAGTGGGCTCATTAGAGGAATTTGTCATCGCTGCCTCAGTTTGGATGATTCTGCCTGGTGGGCAGAGCAGCTGGTTTCAAGTTTAAGGCGCAGATAAATGAGGCTTTACTATCGCCTTTTAACCAGAACTGTCAGTATTCATTTCCCCTCACAGGACCCCCCACAGCACTGCCTCGTATCACCGTCACCACAGAACTGGTTCAAACAGACCAGGCTCGCTGCTTCAGAGCTTCTGCTGTCACTAATTAAATCATTAGCCAGCTAGTCAGTTGGGTAATTAATCAGAGGGTGATTTAAATAATTATCAGAGTGGAAATGGTGTGAGTCTCCTTCATTATGAGCATTTTAGGATCAGTAATGTGATGGTGTTTTCCTCCAAGGAGGTTATTAATCACATGTTAGCTGAATGTGAAAGTCTTTATTCAGTGATGACAAACATGACTGTGTGTGTGTGTGTGTATGAGCACACACACACTCACACTCACACTCACACTCACACACACACACACACTCACACTCACACTCACACACTCACACACACACACACACACACACACACCCCTTCAGACTGTATTCCCATCATGTCTGTTGTGTGTTTGCAGGTAAATGGTTTGTGAGCACAGGGAAGGACAACCTGCTCAATGCATGGAGGACGCCTTATGGTGCCAGCATATTCCAGGTAAACACACACACACACACACACACAATTCAGCTGAAATGTATAAAGGAACATTGCAGTTTGAACAACCTCAGTGGTCTCTCCTTAGGACGAGGACGATCATTCCTCAGAGTAGTATTGTTTCTATTACATATCATGTTTTGGCGAATAAAAATAAATAAAAGGACAATAACTGTTATTCTTCATCATACTCTTGACCTGAAATCAATTTGCCTGTCATGTTAGGAGCTTTAAGGCTGATCTCAGTCACCTTCAGCTCAGATATAATCATCTGTGCATTCTGAGAACAAGTTTGTTGTCAAAGGAAAATAGGTCGTAACTCTGTTTCCTGAGATGTAGTTTAAACTAAATGTCTCTCAAACGAATGAGGAGATTTTAAAAAGAAATTGCAGAGAAGTATTTTGTTACGTGAACCTCCTTGTTTTAATAAAGCTGTCTCATTAATCATGCAGACAGGTCAGACACAGTAAATCTTTGAAAGCTAAAAACATGCTAATCACTTGTTTCTGAGTGGGAGTGAGCATGTGGTCCTCCAACTGCAAATGATAAGTTGATTAATTGGCAACTATTTTAATAATCTATTAATTAAAGGATTTTTTCAGACAAATGGTGAATTAAGAATAAATACATCTCTAGTTGTAGCCTCTCAGATTAAAGGATCTGTTGCTGTTCTCTGTTTTGTATTTCGTTGGGTTTTGAACCGTCAGTCAGACAAAACTTTGTTACCTTTAATAGACTAACAATTGATTGAGAAATGATTTAGTATGTGCGGTGCTGCCATGGATGTATAAAGACGAGGAGCGTTGTGTTCCTGAGGGCCAGGCCTCACTGAGTGCAGTACAAACACCATCCAGCGCTGCTGGCTACTGTAAAACAAAAAGCTCTCCACCAGCTGTTAGAAGGGAACTTTATTGTTAATCATGCCTAATAAGACTAATGGTACGATCAAGATGAACAAAGATTTAATGGCCGACTGTTATTTTTACGCCCACAGTCGAAGGAGTCGTCCTCCGTCCTGAGCTGTGACATCTCAGCAGACGATAAATACATCGTGACCGGATCGGGCGACAAGAAGGCCACCGTCTACGAGGTCATCTACTAGAGACGAACACGCTCCCGCTCTGCTCCAGCACTTCTGATCAGATCACTTTTACTTCCCCTTCAACTGTAGTCTGTGGACTACAACAAACTGAGACGGACTACACATATGGAGAACTAACCTGGTGGGAATGGATGGAGCTGTTGGCCTGAGGATACTCGTGCTGGAAAGATTTTGTTTTTGTCCTTTTTTTTTCTCGGTTTATTTTTGGGTTCCACTTTTTTGTGACTTCTGAATTTTTTCCTGTTTTTCCTTGAGAATATTTGGGTGTTACCTGATGAAGCGGCGCTTCATTTCTGAGGACATCGCTCCTCAGACGTCTTTGTGAAAAGTGTACATATCGGATTAAATAAAGACATTTTATATATATTATAAGAATATATATATTTTCATGTCCTGGGTGTACTTGTGATGATCTTTTTGGCCCACTCTGTCTTCTGCCATGATGTCTGAGTGGGAGAGCAGAACATAGATTAGAACTTTTTAACAATTTTGATTTTCTTAAAGCACATTCTCCAGGCCGACTTTTTCAGACATCGCAGAGGAGCATGACGTTTGTGAGCAGACAATTTCGTGGAGATTTTAAAATGGCCTTTTGTAACAGTGCTCTTACCGGACGATGAACACGTGGAGTCCTGACTCTGGCGCCGCCTCGGCTGGTTTGGACCACTTTTGGACCGAGTGGGACGCTACGATTCAGGAGAAGAGATGGATGTAAATTTAATTCATATATATAAAAAGACCTTTTTAAAGTGTACATCTGTCTGTGCTGTCCTCCTCCTGTTTGTTTTACCTTGTTAGATTGTGGGAGATGGATCGTTTAATGTTTAGCCTAACCCTTGGACCTCAGTTGGCAGCAGAAGCACTGCAGCAGGCACAAACTGAGTGACAATGTGCTTTTTGCTAACGTGATGTAATCTGGATGTTGAATTGCACCATTGATTCCTCAAACAGTCCGATCAATGCTATTGGGATCACTCTGCCCCCGTTTGTATCTTATCAATATTCCTGGAACCTGTTTGGTCGGCCGTGATGGGGAGACGCAGGGAGACTGGTGACGAAATCATAAATTAGTAAATCAAGTGTCTCCCATGTTGACGCGAACATGACGGTGATGAATTCCGGGCTGCACGCTGTGCTCCTGATCCTGTCAGCATTTCCCAGAAGAGAACTAAAGGGGCGACCCGCGGCCGTCCCTCTGAATCACACCAAAGTATGTAGCAAATGCTGTCAGCACTGAAAAGAAATGTACAGTTGTTAATAAATCAATAAAACCGTTTTTGTAGAATGGCCCATTTCCTTGTGATTGACCTGCTTATAACATTTGATCCGATGTGACCTACAGACAGACACTGAAGGCCTGCGTGTTGTGTGAAGCATCACTTACCGTGTGTTTTGTAGAGTTTTGGCAACGTAAAGAGAACTTTACATCAAACGGTTAGAGGAATGGTACAGAGACACTGAAGTTACAGCCATGAGAAGGTCCTGTTACCATAAAGACTGAAGACAGAGGGGAGGCAACTACCGCCATGTTGCCTGGCAACGACAGGATGCTTCCAGAGAGTGTCTGATCCCAGCCAGGAAATAGTCTGGTCCATAATAACCAACTTCTTGAGCTCTTCTTAAAAGAGAAAATACTATTTTTTTAGTTCAGGAAGCCTCCATGATGAGCATGTTTTTATACTACATGTATTTTAATTTATCGAGAGATGGTAATGAACACTTCAACATACAGAACAACTTGTTCCAAAAATAAAATTTGAAGACGACACCATTGAACGGATGAAGTAACTGGAACATCCTGGAATTTAAACGTCAGAAACCAGAAACCTCGCCACGGTTTTCTGAGGTTAGCAGAGCGGAGCCACAAAGGGACTCATGATATTCATGAAATCCTGGCGACTCTGAACACAGCGTCTCTGAAACACACAGAAGTCTTAAAAAAGGTTTCAAAAAAAAAAGGATTTTGTTAACATTTTTCTGTATCTAACACAGCAGCCCATATCAGAGGTTTGTAGAAGGCTGTATCTGTGTAAAGGTGTGACTCACTCAGTCCTGTCGTCTCGTCTGTGTGATGTCACGGCGCAGCAGTCCTGAACTCCATGTTGGTCTGGTTAGGAGGAAAACAGAGTATGAAAGATATTAGTGTTTCGCTGTGTTCGGGTGACCCATGAGATGAATCTTTTGTTCAATTCGACCTGTTGATGAGTCAAAACAAACATCAGGCTGAGACAAGTTAACGTAAAACATAAAAAACTAAAAACATGTTCCGGCTTCAGGGTCTACTTCCTGGTTTTGCAGCCCAAACAAACACCCACAGTAGAGTTCCTCCTGAGACTTTACATTGTGGTGATGTCACAGCGTTTTTAAGCTCGATGACAGTTCAACAAATGTAAAACTTCTGTGTCCTGTCAGCAGCTCCACAGACGCTCTGTGGGGAAAATGTTTTTTAGGCCAGAAGGGGATTTTATCTCGCTGCGACACGTTGGCGAGTCACACAACCAACAGAAGCTGTTGTCTGAAACATCCACTGTCGGCCTGGACGGACGCACAACTCAAATCATGTCTGTTGCTTTTCTCTTCGTTTCCTGAGCAAAGAAAAGACTTTGGGTTAATATTCATGATGCTGTTATGCCTGATTTTACAGCACAGTTCAGCTGCTGCAAGTCACTAGTTTTATATCTGAACCGTCTTGCACTGATTACAGTCAGACCACAGTGAGGTTAAAGGATGAGGTTGATTCACATGTTTCCCCTCGCTGTGGCTGTCTCCAGAGATAACTTGTGTCATGTCCTCCCTTACTGATCTCACAGGCTGCCAAACAATAGCCTATTTATCAGTGATCTCCTCATGAGACTCCCCTTTTATCTACCAGTGTAAATATTTGAACAAACGTCAGTCTAAAGCTGGAATTAAAGACTCCAACGTGGCGACGCAGCACACGGTGGGTCAGGAGCAGTGATAAATATAAAATCAGGTGTTCCTTGAGGATGAGGTCAGTCATCCAGTAAAGTTTAAATCACTGACTGTGTTATCGAGTGTTGGTTTATCAATAATTCAATGAAGGATTAAGACGTGTTTTTTCATCACCGCGCCTCACATTCCTTCCATTACAAATGAGCCGAACAGTCAGTGGTTTTTAAAATGGACTCGACCGTCCTGGTGCTGTTCTGTATTCATGAACAGTCCAGTGTGATGTTCAGGAACACACTCTGTGCCTGTAAAATGAGACTGTTATGGGGGAAAAAAACAACAACACAGTGACCAAATGCCACTTCCAAAGAAATGTAGCAAAAAGAACTGGTTATTGTTGGTGTTATTCCTGGGAATGGGAACAGTTAAATGTCATGGCTGTGACGCACACACACACACACACACACACACACACACACACACACACACACACACACACACTGATATGAAACAAGTGAAGTGTGACGGAGAGAGGAGATCTAAACTGAAGCAAGAAGGTGTGAGGGAGACGGTTGTTGTGAGTTAATGGCTTTGTTTCCAGACGGGATGGTTTGTGGTTTCAGGCCTGCTGACAGGAGTAATGGTGGGAGGGATGACACACACACACACACACACACACACACACACACACACACACACACACACACACACACACACACAGTGACTTCTCTGTTGCCTCACTTGAATCACACAGACACATTCAGTCACACTCACATTTCACACACTCCCACACACACCTGAGAGAAAGACAAACTTTGTGTTGTTGTGTCTTTGTGCTCGTCTCACTGCTGGTTGTGAAACAGGATTTGAGGATAAAATGTCTCACAAGTGAAAGGAACATAATTATGAAACCTCGTCCTTTGTCTTCATTATATTACTCGTGATCTTTACCGTTAACGTCTGTGATCCTGTTTCACTGACTCATGGCTCTGAGCCGCCGCCATGTCTTTTTCTTTTCCTCGTCTTTCTTCACCTCCCACGTCCTTTTCCCACTCTCTTGTTCTGCTCCCACCACAGGTGGTGAGTGCATTCATTTTCACTCGTGTGGGGGTGCTGGCTGTAAGGCTGTGATTTCTGACTGTGTGTGTGAGAGAGGGGGGAGACGGCGTGGTTAGGGAGGCAATATGGAGCTTTTTCTCTGCCATGTATTTCAGCTGACTGTGTGGGCTTCAGGCTCTGTGCATATGGCTCAGCTATGCATGAATACATGTACATATATTCTTCAAATACACCAGTCGTCCCTGTGTGACCCTGCTCACTGTAACAGTTCACTCAGAAAATAAAATTCAGCCATAATCTACTCACTGTGACACTGATGGAAGATCAGCAGTCCACCAAACATTTGTGGAGCTTCTGGGTAAAACGGCGTTGCAGCATTCTGCTGAACGGCTGAAGCAGAGAGACGTCTTTTAAAATGTACAAAGCCTTGATGGGATAATCTTTAATAATAAGTTCCTTTATTTCATTTTCCATTTGTGAAAAGGTAAAAAATGGTTTGAAAGAAACAAAAGATTTTTCCAGAGAACACCAGAGTTAAGACAGTTATTAACTTTTGAAGTGTGAAACAGAAGGATGAAACATGTTTTTCAGAAGAATGGTCATTTTGCGTTGGCAGAGATGAGGACTCGAGTTTGAGACTTGGACTGGAGTCACACTTGAGTCGCAATCTCTGTGACTTGAGACTCGACTCGGACTCAAGATTTGGGAATCATGTACAATCTTAATCATTTCTGAGTTGTGGCGCGTCAACATAAGGAGAATGAACGTCGTTCCAGCTTCTCTCTGTGTGACCTGGTCATCTGGTGCGCAGCCACAGGTGCAAACACACCTGGACAGGTGAGTCACTTGGTCATGTGAAGGTTAACCTCTGCGCCTACGTTTAGCTTAGCATCAGCTATCTAATGTTAACATTAGGTTGCTACTAGCTGTGTAGCTAAGGGAGGTTCACCTGATTAGAATGGTGTTTGCTGAATATTTGTTCTCATGGAGCGCTGCTTTGTCACATATTATAGAAAACTATAAACAAGTTTAGCATGTAGCTGCTGTAGCTGTGCGCAGTTATTAATTTTAAAGGAAAGCTTAATTTCATTGTGTGTGTGTGTGTGTGTGTGTGTGTGTGTGTGTGTGTGTGTGTTTTATATTGCTTTGCATTAGCCTGTTTAAAGTGATCATTTACCAAACAGCTAATCAGTGCTGTGACTGCTTTTTTCCACCAGTTCTCCAGATATAAACACAGCAGAGAAACTATTTAGATCAGACATAGAAGATGGATCACCGGAAAGAAAACAAACATTTCTTCTTTTGCCCCTCAGGGCTTCCGTACTCTCGTACACGCCCACTTCCAGGAGAGCTGGATGGATTCATGTTGGATTATTGTTTCAGGTTTTAAAACACATCTCCGGCTACGTCTGTGTTGCTGTGAAGCTGACCCTGAGTACATAATGACAGGATGTACATCTAAATGTGAATCTTTCAGGTTTTACGGAGAACTGAATCGCCGTTTGGATCATGTTCACTGGTATTTCATGAAGTGGTTCACAACAAGTCCTAAGAAGGTGGTCGGGTTGGGCAGTAAAACAGTGTTTGTGTTCTGCTTTATCACATGTGGTTCAGTTTAAGACACTAAACCTCAGTAAAGAAAGTGGCTTTGGTTAAATATTGAGAAATACTGAGATAGACGGGAGAGCCAACACGTCCTGTCTTCATTCACTGTTGACTTTTCAGTGTTTGACCAAGACAAAGATTATTCAAAAACCTCAACAACAGCTTCAGCTGAACCATGGAGAGAATTTTGGCTGACAAATGGAACATGATGAAATTTTTCTGATAATCCAAGTGTGACATTTTTTCCTGTTTCCTCAGCGAGCTCCACAGAGGTAAAGTCATGCTGTACAACAAACTCTCAAAACTTCATTATGGTGACATGAGACGAGACATACAAATATCACGATATGTGTTGTATATTATTATCATTGTTATTATAAGGCCTTATCGCCCAGTCATGGGGGGGTGACAGAATACATGTAATTAGATTACAGATACATTCAGTTAACAAAGAGGATTACTTAAATTATAGAATAAAGACTGATACACTCGTCTGTTACCTTCCACACGAGACTGACACCAAACGCTGTAACGACAAAACAAAAGTCTTCTTGTTGATATTTCTTTTCTCTCGTCTTTATTTGAATACGTTTGGTAATGAGGTAATCCAAAACTGGCAGAAAGTAATCAAGTTACATCGCTTTAACAGGTAACTTAGTAACTGCGTTGGACTACATGTTTAAGTGGCTGAACAGGGAACAGCCTCCTGGTGGAACAAAACACAGAAATACAAATTCAGGCATGTCACATAAATAAAAACCAGCGGAACAGTTTAATATCTGCGTAAACCCTCACGAATAATCCGCAGAACGTTCTCCTGTGATCTGCTGTAACAGCCGGCTGCGCTCCAGTCAAGCGATCTGCCTGTAGAGTTCTGATGAAGGTGTTTTTGTTCTCCTGACAGTCGAGAGCTTGTGCTGCTGAGGAGAAGTGATGCAGGGCGCCTCCTCTCTCCTCTCTCCTCTCTCCTCTCGCTCCATTTCAGCAGAGCTTTTCCTCTCCTTTACCTGACAGCCCTCTGATTTCATCTCTCTTTTATAGCTCCGTGCGACCAAATGGAGGGCGAAATGATGAGCCTTTTCTCTCTCTTTTCTCACCGAGACAGCCTTTTATGGTTTCATCTTCCTCCTCCACCGTCTCCTTTTCTCCATCCCGTTGTCAGCAGTTACACCCCTCCTCATCCGTCTTCTCCGTGTCGCCCGTCTTCAGGGCATCCGTCAGGCTGAACCAAGCAGCCCGGAGAAAATGGAGAGGTGTGTATTTGTACCAAAAAAAAAAACGAGGAGCTCTCTGCCGTCTCGCACTCTCTGGATAAGCAAGTGTTTTGTGAGAGCAGTGGGAGATTAAAGGGAGCTCGTGTGGAGGCAGAGCAGCGCTGCTTCAGCACCCAGAGGTCATCAGGGCCCTTTGATAGCAGCCGGGACGCCTCATCTCCTGACCCGCCGTCAAGATGAGACGCTTTCATCAGCCGCTGCCGGACACAAGAGCCCACTCAGGATCAAATTAGAGACTGCCTCTGAGTGTGTGTGTGTGTGTGTGTGTGTTGAGTTTTCACATTGTTATGTATGATTCAATGCTTTTTACTGTTATAAAAGTGTTTCCTCTGGTCTTTGATCACACGGACTGCTGAGAATGCAGCTTAAACTGGATTTTAGATTATTTGTTCGAGAGCAGAGGAGGATTTTCAAGGATTCAAGTGAAAAAGAAAAGGAAACAGTGAAGGAAGCTTCATGAGGAGAGCTTACTGGGTATCAAGTATGTACAGCAGGAGGCCAGAATAGCACAAACCTCACAGTGTAAGGTTAAAACCTGGACCTGTGACTAACACTACCTCGGTGATGCACTAGCATGCGGGACATGTTAGTATGGAAGCCCTGAGGGCCAAGAGAAGGAAAGACATTTTGGGATTCGTTGTCTAGGTCTGATCTAAACTGTCTCTCTCTTGTGTTTATGATTTTATGATTTATACATATTTTTTATTTGGCAGGAGAAGAAAACAACATTGCTTTTAGTCTTTTAAGAAAATGCCGTGGTGGTGCCTCAGCACCTTGTGGTCACCATGAGTACTACAAAAACAAACTGCAGACTAACACCCACTCCTGCTCCAGAAATGCTCATGACGTCGGTGATGTCTTTTAATACAACTTCCTCGATTTGTGGAAGATTTGTGGACTTGAAATCAATCAGAGCTCAAACTGAGTAACGAGGTCTGGAGTGCACGGCGATAATTAACAATGCATTTTACGATGCACGGTAAGTGATGCACAGTGATACACAGCAGAACGAGGCGCTCCGACTCAGAGCAACAACACGACTGTTTCATTTCAGAGGACTGTAAAAGGGAAACTGTGAAACACGCCTCACAGCAATCGCTTTAACTGCCAAGGTGAACACGGGGGTTAACAAGCTCAGCAAAGCAAATAATTGGTACAAATAAGTAATTAGCACAGTGGAAAGGCTCGGATAAAATGTGAAGGAGCACTAATTGAACATGATTATAAACTTCCTTCCTTCCTCCTCCATCAGCCGGAGCTGTAACGAGGATGTCCTCAGAGATAATTAGGATCACAGGGCAAAAGTGCCACTTCAGAGGAGCTCACAGGGAGACGGTTCAGCACGGCGCCGACAGTTCAACACAAACACCGACGAGTTATTCTTCATTTCGCGACATCGTGCGATTGTTTTAATTAAGCCGTGAATTTGCAGCTTTCAGGATTTCCACAGACTGAGTGGGCGGGAATCAACACGTCATCGTCAGCGCCACCGTTTGAACCACAAGCCAACGCCGAGATCACGGAGCTCCATCAGGATGTAAAGGCTGAGACATGAAGTGAAGGAGGAGGAGACGCAGATATTCCTAACAGGAGTTGAAGGAAACCAGAACAGAACCAACCGGTCAGTCAGGGACAGAACATCATCATTAGGGCTGAAACTAACGATTATTACAACGATTGCTCGTTTGGTCTTTAAAACCTCAGAAAATGCTGAAAAATGTCGATTAGTATTTCTCTCCAAAATGATCATGTGTCGTCCACGACCCAAAGACATTCAGTTCACCGTCAAAGAGGAGGAACAGAACCAGAACATGTTCAGCGTTAAGAGGCTGGAATCACAGAATTATGACTATTTTTTAATAATTATGCTACCTGATTAATCAATTGTCAAAAATAGTTGACAACTAATCAAACACAACTTCATTGGCATGTTTGCTGACACACATTTCTGGACAGAATCCTTCATCCAAAAATCTCAAGCGACTTAATTAATGTAATTGTTTGACTGTAAAAAGTCAAATAAATGGTTATAAAAATAAAATAGATGAAAGTTGATTATATTTCTTTTTTTTCCACTTCTTGTTTTGTCCAATCCTCCAAAAAGTTGAAAACGTTCATTAAACTTTCAGAGAAGACAATAAAACTACAACAACAAAAGAAGATAAGTAAATGAATATATGTAAAGTACATTAATTAAACAGGGAGGGCAGGCCTGTTAGAGTAATGTAACTTGATTACTTTCTGTGACATTTGAATTACTTCCAAACCAAATATTATAATTAAGACAGGAGAATAAATAACTTGTTCTGTGCTGTGATATTCTGCAGGTTTGTGCTTCCCCTTCACAGACAAAACAACGGTCAAAGCGTTTCTTTCTCTAACGAGGCCACGATAACGAACCAGCAGCTGCAAATGAAGCTTTGGCTTCACGTCGGACCAGAGGGAGTCGTGAGACTTGTGAAGTGTTGTGATGCGTTCAGAGTCTGTCTGCTGTCAGCGTCGTCTTTTCAAGCCCTTATCAGTTATAAAGGAAGTGGATGTGCGGCGCGAGAGCGTGTGAAAAGTGTTAATTGGTTGAGTCTCACGGTCAGCGTGTGAGAGCTGGTAGCCTTGACATGAATCCACATCTTTAAAAAACGTATCGCACATTTGATTTGATTCATTTCTGTGACTTTGATGGCACACAGCTGTTTTCTGTATCCTAACTGCTTAATGCCGTCCTGAGTATTCAGTTAAAGAATAAAAAAAACCTTCATTGAGTCTGACATGACACTGGAAGGTGGTCTTACTTATACGACATAACCAAGTTTAGTTACGAAGTAAAGTGACTAAGTCTGAAAACGAATCAAAGAGGAGGAAGTGGAGGTTAGGAGAGGTCGCTGTAGAGGAGGGAGAAGTGAAATGAAGCCGGAAGGCTGACAGGGAAGCCGGAGGTCTTTGTGCTGTATGAACAGGTCATTTGTTTGGGTGGGTCACAGTGCTTAAAGGGCCCGAGGAAAGAGAGGTGCCAAGTTAATGTGACAGGCAAATGAGTGTGAGCCTGTTCCTGGGATTTCTATGGGCTCTATGCAAAGCGAGAGGCGACAGGGGAAACTGGCCATTCAGCGCGGAGGACGGAGACGCCAGCCAACAGGAATCCACAGCAGCGGTCAAAACATCAGAGTGAACATAATACCGCTTAGAGAACTGGATTGAGTCGGTGAGACGGATCCAGTAATGAGCCAAGACGTCACTGACGATTAAGGCCGGGTTGTTTTGTGAAGGACGGAGACACTGACAGCTACATTTAAATGATTTCTGTTAGATTAAATATTTTCTTCCCCGGCAGAAATAAAAACATCGACACACAAGAGCTGTCAAGGAGTACACGGTATGCAGACGTAATAAATTTATTTATCTCAGCGGTGTTCAACAGGCAAATGAGCAAACACCTGTGTGATCCAGCAGTCTGAAGGTGCACTGCCAAGTGTTGTTACACAATGACACACAAAGCACCTTTGTGTCTAGTTCAGGGTAAAAAACACACTCACACACACAGATATTAGTTAACACAGACTTTAATAAAGCTTTGAAGAGCTGGAGCAGATCAGATCAAACTCCAGATGTCGAACTTCAAGTCTCTCCTGACTGAGAGGTGTGTTACTGCACACACACACACACACACACACACAAACACATGTAAGCTCTGAAACATGACATGACATGTCGGACAGGCAGCGAATGCCTCCACGGGGAGACGGCCGGGAGACGTCCTGATCAGACGCTTGAACGACCTCAGCTGGCTCCGTCTGACACAAAGAGTCCTCCTGTCTGAGCTGCTCACCTGATCTGCACAGGTGAGGAAGGTTCACAGATCCCTGAACAGCCACAGCTACTCCAGTGTAAAACCTTCAGCGCTGCTGACATCATCTGTCAAAATCATCCTTAAAAACCCTAACCCTAACCCAGCAGCTCGCCTCAACAACGCATCAACCTGTTTCCAGCAGAAAACCAGTTGCCTTGGAGTTATTTCTCTAAGCAAGATGGCACCGTCACTCTTTTTCCTTTTCCTGGTCGAGCCGATGATATTCACATATTTTTTGTCTCCTTTGGATCTTGTCATGCATCCACATCCTCCTGGCTCTGATGTCATGATGTCAAATAAAAAAACACACAGATAGTAAACTGCAAAGAGGTCGTGTCGATCGCACAGTGGTGGATGTCAAAATGTCGTGCTTCATCTCAGTGCTCCTGAGCGCGCAGCCAGCTGAGTAATCGTGCAGCCCTACTCAGCATTCAAGTTGTAATTATGACCGGAGCGCTCAGATTTGTCTGAACGCTGCTGTTAATCGTTCTCGGCGTAGAGCAGGATGGAGGCGTCAGAAGAAAGCAACTCCACGATGATGGTAATTAAACACACATTTGCATGCAGTGTTATACTGACCACTATGTTTAACCTTCACATCACCTACTCTGCAGTTATGAAGCGGTCTTGAGTTGCCATTGACACAGCTGCATCTCTAACATCCATTAAATGTGATGTCACTGTTGCAGAACACGCAGAAACAGCTGAAAGGACCGAAAGTGTCAACAGTGAGTTAAAGAATCAGAGAATAAGACATGAATTATTGCTCAAGAGTTGTTGTGAGATTTGCAGGGAAATGATCCTCACATGTGAAAAGCAGGTGGAGACATAAAGACTAACTGCTTCTAAATGAAATCTCTGCATTAGAACATTTTAAACATTAACGCAGACTGCAGTTCGCTCCCTTTGAACACAACCTGGCTCTTTGTACAACTCCTCCTCTCCGCGCTGTTTCTCACTTTTCTCTGTGTCACACTCTCACACAGAATACTCCCTCTCCCTCTCTCGACCTGTCTCACACACCATTACCCCTGTGAGGCGAGGAGACAACCCTGGCCGGGGGTGAGGGGGAGGAGGGGAGGCATCATGGGTAATGTCAGTAGACACATGTCAAAAGTACAGCCTGTGTCCTGAAAAAGCTGTGTGTGGTGTGACAGCGGTCCGCTTGCCGCTAACCCAGAAACCCCCCCCCTCCCGCCGACTCAGTCCAGCCGACAGAAGAGCTTCCTGTGTTCCCCCTGAGGGAGAAAGAGAGCCAGAGGGAGGCAGCAGGGAGGGTCATCAGCACTACTCCACCAGGATAAATGCTTTCCCTCTCGCAGTCTCACCTCACTGCACAGCCATTGTCCCCAGCAAGAGTGCAGGAGGGCTTTGTGTGTGTGTGTGTGTGTGTGTGTGTGTGTGTGTGTGTGTGTGTCGGGGGTTGAGGTAGATGACCACTCAAAGGCTCAACCCACAAATCACTTGACAAACGTCTCAGCTCCGTGATTCTTTCTGCAGGACTGTGAATCAAATAACTGGCTTTTAAATGAGACGGCCTCCAGACATCGCCACAGCACGCGGCCAAAAGTATGTGGACAGGAGAGAACAGCTGGCTTTAAAGGAACAGTCCATCCCAAAAATTAAAATTCAGACTCACCCTCACGCTGACGGCAAGTCAGGCGAAATTTCATGGTCCGCAGCGTTCTGCTAAACTACTGAAGTAGCTGGAGACTTGATTTAGAGGAGTGACCATGACGTCTCAAAATTTGTAAGCGTGACACCGCATGCTATTTTCAGTTTTGGAGACAATTTCCACCTGATTCCGTGGCGACCAAAACCTGCCATTTTTCCAGAGGAAAGTAAAGCCATCTCCAGCATGTTTGTGATGACCAGACCAGGTTTTTTTTTTTTTTTTTATGTTTGCATTTTTATTGACACCTTTTATTGAATTTATTTTAATATTGTATTATACTGAAGTTTTTTTTTTTTTTAATTGTTGATGTGGGAGAAACCAGAGCACTCGGAGTAAACCCAAGTGTTCTTCACTCCAAAGGCCTGAAATGTCCTGCTTTGACACTGAGTAGGGAAACATGGCGGCCATGATGTTTCCTCACCTTACCAAGTGGACTTTGTGCCGAAGCGTTCTGCACTAGCTCGTTTGAAGACGTTATTTCCACCCACAACACGCGGTCCAGCTTGTGCACCCACTTCAGACGAAGTGCGCCATAAAGATTTCAGGTTTCATGCAATCAATAAATGGTATGACCCTGGGTGTATCTGTGGTTTGCAGAAACATTAACTTAACATTAAGTTGTTTCAGTCTGGGGTCTCGGGGCTTCAAGAGACTTGGATTTCGCTGGATGAGATATATGAAACCATTTTGTGTTGCTAATTCTTCAGTTGTTATTATTCATCTGAAGCTCCAGAAATGTTTTGTGGACTATGCAACTTCACTTGACTTTCCATCAGCATGGGGGTGAGTAAATAATCAATGAATTTTAATCTTTAAATCAACTTTTGTTAAAGAAACTTCTCTGATTACCCCAACATGTTTGAACCTGGCTGCTTTCCTTCAGCTACCAGAGCATGAGTGAAGCCGGGAACTGACATGTCAACACCAAACAAAGAAAGTATTTTATTTTGGTTTGAGCAGGGAGATTCATTCTTGACCCTGGAGACACAAAACTGTAGTGAGGTCTGTTTACGTCACTGTTGTCAAGGCTCTCAAATGTTTTCTAAATGTTCATTTGGCCAAGTAGAGAGCCAAATAAAATGGATTCACAGCAGCAGATTCTTTAAAAATAAAAAAGCCTGACATGTAGAGTAGGTGGAGTGGAGTTGAGTGCCTTCCTGGAGAGGGAACACGATCGAGCGCCCTGAATGATGTCTGACAGTGAAATGTATGTGATGTTTGCGAGAGTCTTCTGAATGTCGTCTCATGTCAACATGTATTTATCTCCGAGCCCCGTTTCCACTCAAAATGCAAATTAATTTAGATCTGCCACTCAGCTCTAATTAAGAGGCAGCATCAGAAAATAGCAACACGCTGAGATGTTTTAATGGTTTTGTGCTTCTGGTATTAAAATCATAATTCACCATGTGAGAACATCATGATGACACACTCGCACACGAACACAAACACACAACAACGGACACACTAATGGAAAAACAAACGAGCAACAACTGTTTGTTATGCAATAAAAAATATTCCCAGTTATTGATAATTACAGTGATTATCGAATCTTCACACAAATAAAGTGATATCTTGTCATTTCTGCTGGACTTTCCTTCTCATGCAGCACAAGAGGAGTACGGAAGCCCTGAGGGGCCAAATCATTTTCTTCCTGGCAGGGGATTTATTGTAAGGCAAATTTTTCTACGTGTTTGTTTTGGTAAGTTCACCACTACCTCATGTTCTAAACAGGACTGAAAGCTGTCTTTTTGTCTGTTTTCACGATGGAAACATATTTAAGGAACTTTTAAATATTCATCCTGACAAAAACCTGTTTCCCACCTGTTCTCAAATCATAAACACGGGAGAGAAAATAATTTACTTTACCAGAAAAAAACAATTTCTTCACCTGCCCTTCAGGCCATAGTGAGCTGAAGGACCTTAAACTGAGGTATGCTGTTTCTGTGATTCCAGTATTAAATAAGCTGTTTGTGGAGAACTGGCTCACAGGAGGATTTGGAGGAGCAGAGCTGAGGCACCATACTGATATTAAGAATAACTCCCTGATTAAATCCATTAAGGCATCCAGACCTGCTGTCCTGACATTAGTTTCCTGATTAATACGAAATTATAATGCAGATCAAGCTGGGTAAACATGTGCCCACCCGGTGATCATCAAACCACACTGAGCCTGGTGTTTGACTGGCAGCTCGTCTCTGCTGCTACATCCTCACCTGACTGTGACTGACTTCACTGAGGTTTTCTTCTGTACCTGACCTGCTGCTGTGGTCAGTGACGACGAAGCACACACACACACCTGACATGTTGTTGTAATGCATCTATTGAGAAGAACTCTTGATAGATCCAGGATGTCTGAAGCATGTCAGAAGTTTAAAAGTCTTTCATAGGAAGCCTCAGAAAGTACATTGATGTTTAAATCCTCAGGTAAGGATCACCTCCACCTCACGACCTCTATTATTCTACCCTGACCAAACAAAAGCGTCGGTGCTTCATATCTTGATGGAGTGTAGGTGTTCTTCAGTAAGCCTCCCTTTCTTCCTCTCAGCCTCCTCGCAGCAGGATTACAGAAGGAGCTGAGCATTATAAGAGGCCGAGGTAATTGCCCTCATTCCTGCCACTGACAAAAGCCAATGTTCTCGCTGCTCTTAAGTAAACTGTTGAGTGTCTGTCAAGGATTCTTCAAGGCTGCAGAAAATTGTATGGGCCTTTTTCCTTGACAGCCACCAATCTGAGGGCTTTATGAGTTTGCCCTTTTGAAAAGTCTCGTATTGACAGACTGCTGCGATTTTAATGCAGCGCTAAATGAAAGACATATATTTTTGTCTCCTCTTTTCTTTGAGACAGCTGAAGAGATGATTTTTGGCTTGAATGTGAACACTGTTATCCCGAGTCATCGTTATTCTTCCACGTGTGACGGATGAGTTGGTTTATAACATTTTTCACTGCAGCTTTGGTCACCAGAGCTTTCTTTACAAATAAATGAATGGTCACTAATTTGCAGTTTGTATTAAAGTGGATTCAGTCAGTTACGTCAACCAGCTAACCTGAAACAGATTGTAAATGTAGAATATGCTCATCATGATGTGTGATGTCTACACTTTGACCCAGAGACCATCATATCCATCAAGAGGAAGCTGCGATCTGACCGTGAATGATGACAAAGACCACCTGACACTGGAAGACTGCACGTTTACACAGGTAGCAGAAACACAAATCGATGCGGCATAGTTTGACTCGGCACAGACAAAAATGGTGACGGAAAAACACGATAGACAAAGAGTTTTTTCACCACTAGAAATGTTCTTTTTTCAAAATGACGCCGTGCCTTAACAGATATGGACGAGGTGTCCACCGTAAATGTGGAGACACCATTTTTATAAGACAGAAAAACAACTTTTGTCCTCCTTTTGGACAGGTGGCATTTTTGAAGACACCCTTGTCCTTTTTATGTATTTAGTCCAGAATGCTGGATTGTGTGGAAGTGATTTTCGCATGACAACAATGTCTTCTTTGGTGTGTTGAGAATCTGCCTCAGGCTTTCACCACATGAATGAAGTTTAAAAACAAGAAGCGATCAAAAACAGGCTGTTAGAAATAATCCTGAAACACATTTCACATGACCATTTGCATACGAATGTCATGGTGTGTGAACAGGAAGCAGATTGCGTGCTGTGGTTGGTTGCTTAGTTACAGAAAATACAATGGATGTTCCTCACTTTTACTTTTAGATTCTATTCTGCACCAGGTTAAATTATTAGGGCACGGACATGTGAAGCTCCTCACAGAGTCTTCCTGGATGATGCTTTGGAAGCTTTGTCAGCAGCTACTTTTGTCTCTTTTCCATCAATCAACTTCAATGTACGTTTGATTCTCTCTGATATCAACAACAGAACAGACCCAATCCATCTGAGCTCACATCTGCAAACGATTCACTCATTAGACCCAATCAGGACAACGGCGATTCCAAATACCTTCATCCAAAAGCTCCATTTTCAGTGACCTAATATGTATGAAAGGCCAGAATATAAATACAAAGCCAAGTTTGAACAAACAGCCTCGTACATGTGGACAGGGCCGAGGCTTGTGTGTGAACAACGTCAGACCAAAGTCACCACAGATTGTCTGCTTGTGCTCCGAGGATCCAACCCATTTAGGGAAGTCAGAGGGGTATTTGTTGGTGATTTAGGTCCTAATGAATGGGTTGCCAAGCCACACACTCACACACATATGTGTCGCCCTCTCCCTCTCTCACACACTAATCCTTCAGTGAATTGTAACTAGGCATTACTCTCACCCCAAACCCTTCTTCCTGCCATGCTAAACACCAGTTCAGGGGACACCATCTGCTCTCCTGCCTTCAAAAACTAAGATCTTGTCAGAGCAGCATGAATAAGCACACAATGCTAAAAACCCAAAGGAAAATCAAAGACTCCACAAGCTCACTGGAGATGAGAAGCACAAATATTGCCCCATCACTCGTCCTCTGACCCCCGAAATGTGATGTCCATTATAGCACAGTGACCACTGGGGTAGAACCGATCCTAACCCAGTTACTATTTGCATATGAAAGGCTTTAGCCTCAGAATATAGCATCCAGAGAGGTGGCTCTGGCTCTGATTTCAAGGGATATTTAGCCCCCTATTCAGCCATCAACAAAGGACAGGCATTCAGACAGGCGAGGAGGGAGGCAGTGCTTGCTGAGCCGTCACAGAGCTCATTTGTTCTCTTCTGTTTACTTAAGCCTCCCCCTCTTTTTCTCCTCTCTCTCCCCTCCAGAGGCTTCAAGCATGGACGGGTGGGTGATTGGGAGCCCTCCTTCGCTCCATCCCAGTGGGAGAGATAAACAGCAATTTAAATGGTAGTCAGAAAAAGGTTCTGATTTGCATGCATTTATCGGTCAATCAGCAGCGCCGACAATCATCATCAGACTGACGGTTGAACAGAACAGATTATTTATTTATTTTAACTCCCTCCTCTTCATCCTTTGTCGGCACTTTGTTTGTGTCGATGTGTATTTATCTGGGAGACAGAGCGCTCTTCGGTGTATGTGTGTCCCTGAGTGTGTGTCTGAGTGTCTTTAGTCTCTGATAAGGAAAGACTTGATGAAGCTGAGAGGCCTCCTAATCTGATTCCTGCCACCACCCACCTCCAGCCTCCTGTGTATTTGCAGGAGATTGTTCAGGCGTCTGCAGGGAGAGGTATTTGTAATTATATAGGCGGATTAGGGGGTAGACTGGAGGCCACATGGACTAGCTTTGTAGTGTCTGAGTAGTAGTGGAGGTCAAGTCGTACCTTCAGGTCCCTCAGGTATTAAACAAGATGGAGGGCTGGAGAGAAAAATGCTCCTGATTAGCTGGAGGGAGTGAAACCTGGTGGAAGGAAAGGAGGCGGGTTTGTCTCATTTTGAGGTTTGTACAGGATATTGTTGTGAAAGAGGAGAGCAATAAAGAGACGGAGTGATGTAATATGAGGAAGCCTGCACAAATATGTAGTCAGACCAGTAGAGCCCAGCTGCTGACGGAGTCTTGTGATGTCTGATCTGAAATTGTGACGTTTTGGCCGACAAGTTCTAATCTTGTAAAGTGCTGCATCAATAACGCAACAGTAATATCGATATATAGTCTAATACAACAAGATTTTTTTAAAAAAATCACATCTTTTCTTCTCTTTTCTTATTCTTGATTAAGATTACAATCACAGTGAGTCACAGTGCGGTCAGAAGTAGATCCACTGTGTTATTGTTCCTAACAGAGGGTTCAAAATGTTTTTTATGTACAGGGAAATTTCATTTTTTGCTCATTTGGCAAAAGCCGCTTTAGCGCGTCCGGCCTTGCATCGTTAAGATGTTGATCTACAGATTTCTAAGGAAAGAAAGACGCATTTTGCAGCTGCTGTCTGCAGGATGCATGGTGATGAGGCGAGTTATCGATCGGTGGCTATTTAAGATCGATAGCTGTAATATGGCAATGCGTTTTTGTGAGACTTTAATAGTCTTTAATATATATAGAAAATAGCAAATCTTCTTGCTGATGGTCTTGTTTGTTTATGTAGGTCTTATAGAGGCATCAATATTAATCTGAGACTGTTTCATAACCAGTTAAAAGTTCCTTGAAGTATTTTAAAGTTCAAACTTTACAAAAATTCCAAAGCAGAACTGACTGTATTTATCTCGTTTTAACAAATTTCTGGTTAGCAAAGTCACACTGAGACATCTAAGATTCCACTGCAGTGTAGTTTCTACAGTTAGCTGCAGCATCGACAGTAAATAACAGCTTTCAGCGTCAGTAAAGAATAAATTCCTCACAACCACACGAAGAGGCGAAGATTCGACTTTCTCCGCTGACAGTCATCTCAGTGACTCGATGCAGCCTGAAGATGTGTTCGGAGGAAGAGGCTCAACTCTTGTCTCTTGACTGAAAAGCTCTCAGCACACGTTGCCGCGGCTCAATCCGCCCACACATGTGAATGCACCAAATTCTGTCAGGGCAAGAAAATCTTTTGGGAGGCAGAAAAAACATTAACTGAGCAAGTAAACTCAAAAAAGTAAATTTCTGATAAGAAAATATTGCTGCAGTCCATCGCAAGTTGGAGGTTGATATTCCTGACTTCCAATCCAAACTCATGCCAGGTCATGTGCTCGGGAAAACACGGACGCCTGCGGCGAGTTGATGTTTGGACGGCAATAATAATAAAAAAATCTACATCAGCTTATTTAACAGATTGGGGCATTTAAAAGGAGACGGGAGGAGAGGGCAAATTAAACGTCTATCAACCTTAAATCAACTGAATGGAAACGAAGATGAGATTGTTTCATTTCCATGTTCCTTTTCCTTAAATACTCTAATTTAAAAACATACAGGATAACAGTATTGAAACTACACAACAAGATAAATAAATGAAATAAGTTTCTTCTCTCCAGTAATACTTTTGTTTCCGCCGGCTACGTCATCACGTTCATGTACATTTGTAGCTGAACTCTATGATGGCAAGAAAAATAAAATCAAAGGTTCAGAATGACTTCAAACGGGAACTATCGGGAGGAGAACTGTGCAGCGGAGGAGGATATCTGCAGCAGCACTGTTGAAACTGAAGACGACAGCAGTGCTAGTGGCTACTGAAAGGTCGGGAAGGAGATTCTGGAGAAATGCAAATACAGATACAGACGCTTTGGGTTGGTATTCAGCCTGAACTTCTGAGTGTCGGTGTTTGATGACCTGGGAATGAGACTCGACAGTCGACCCTCTCTCTCCAGAATCGTCTTCACTACCTTTAAGCCGCTGAGGCATCGCCCTGCAGCAGACCTCTGCTACTGTGTTTACCATCGGTCATAATGTTGGCATTAAGAGCCTCATATGTTCTCAGGTGGACGGCCTACATGATGTAAAGAGAAACACTGATCTATGATAAAAGTACATCTCATCATCTTGTTTCAGAGGCTCCACAGATTAAGAGAAACACAATCAAAACAATGTGAACTAAAATCTCTTCAACAGCAACAAACATAAGCTGCTAACAGGTGAAATCATCTTACTAATCAATCACACACAACAAAACACTAATCAATCAGCAGAGCAACGACAGCAGCAGCTTCATTATACTCTTTTCATGATGAACGTGTTGATGTAGATGCTCTGCAAGATTAAGAGGGAGCAAGCTGATCTTTGTTAGACTCTGAGTCTTCAGTCTGTTTACATCAATTAGTTTAGTTCTTTCTGTAAAGGCAGATCTTCTGTTTCTCTTCTCAGCTGCTCACAGTAACTCTAATGTTGTCTTTCTTGTGGTTCTCCACGTTTTAAAACTCTCCCTCATCATCATTCAGACATGTGACGGCCGAGTTACAGAGAAATGAACTGACAGAGCGACGACAGTGTAGCTGCTCGTGGAAACTGTGAATTAAAATCTGGCAGACCTGCTGAAATCATTTTCATGCATGAATGAATGTTGAAGAGGTGAACGGAGATTCATAAAGGCGTATAAAGGGCTTTTCTAGCAAAGTGGAGGCTGGTGCTCGGGTATTGATCGGTCAGAAACCACAAAACTGTCGAGCTGACTGACGAAATATTGGATTTGGAAACTTTCTCAAAATGATGGATGAGTCTTTAAGCATATTTTCTCCTGCAATCAATATCTCTTCAGTGTGTTGCAGCCACCTGTCAGTCATTATTCAAACTGTGATGACGCTTTTGTTTGTCTTTGGCCTCCACGCTCAGACAAACAATCACATAAATCTGTATAAATTAACAAAATGAAATGTATATTTCACACTGTTCCTTAGTTACTGACCCAAAAACACAGATCCAACTGAAGTTTATTGTGTCGTGACAACCCAGTGACACATACGACTGCATTTCAACAAAAACACACTTTTATAAGGTAAGAGTTGAGCCTCTTAACATATTTATGGTGCGCACGTATTTGGGCAGATGTTTGTTCCTCCTCTGAAGAGAAAAACAAAACATTTTTATGTCGCTACCTGCAATCAATCACTCCAGTTATTATTGAATTTCCATCTAGTTTGTGGAGGACGGCTGGTGTGAAAAGCTGAGGGGGGACATCATTTTGTTAACCAGACAAACATCCACAAATGAAAAGCAATAAAAAGCCAAACGATGTCTGGGATTGCTGACAAGTTTTTGTTCTCTTACACTTAAAAAACGTGTTTCTGTTGTCAAAGGCAAAGTTTCTGCTTTCCAATCAATGACCATGACGTGGTCAGACGTGCACAAGTTTGAAACGATAGATGGCAGCTTAGCAATTCTTTTCTGTGTTTCAGCTTTAATCCGTCTTTTTCACAGCAGACACGTGTTTGTAATGTTAAGTGTCAACCTAAACCCTGTCAGCGAGTGAGCATGCACAACACAATCACCTACATGGGATACAGCCGTCATCAGTGTTAATACTTCCACATCACAATGTCTCCTGTGAAAAGAGTGTGTTGGTTCTGAGGAGGAGTTGGTCCAGGAGGAACCGGTGCACCTTATCTGCTGCGGGTTAAGAGGCACTGTCCAAGGTGCTGAATCAGTTCCCCCGGCTCAAGGAATGTCTTCAGCAATATTGGCCATGTGTATATGAGAGAGTTATAAAATGATCTTTATTAATCCACTGAAAAATAGACTAAATGATGTCTTCTTTCTGACAAAGACCGTTTACTGACTAATGAGTGATGTCAGAGACGTTATAAAAGAGAGGACAAAGGCTCGAAAGCCAATAATCTGCTTTAACACAAGGAAACGTATCAGCCAATCACGTGTTGCACCGACAGATGAGATGAGAACTTTAAACTAAAATGTTAGCTGAGCTGATGACATCACGTCCAGTCGGATTGTAATAGAGTGATAAAAGAAGTTGATGTCGTCACATTGTGCATGTGTACAGTAGAAGTGCAACCTGTATAAAAAAAACATTTTAAAACCTGATTTGGGGGCAAAGTTACCAAACTGTTTTTCATTCGATTTGACTGATAATTCTATACAAACACTTTTTTTTCTTCCAGTGAAGTTATGGCTCCCTCTCCATTCATTTAGACAGTCAAAATAACTGCTTGAGGACATTGCAAAGATAGCTACCAAGTGGTTCGACTCGCCTTAAAGGACTCTAATGAAGTCAGTGTAAGTACAAGAATAAAAATGGTTGTAATTATAATCTTGAACTGTTCTGATGTTGCCGTCTCAACAGTTCTTTCCTGATCTGTTGCTGGAAAAAATCCAACTAAAACATTTTGTGAAGCACGGGTCAGAGAGGGTAAGGACGTTTATTTTATAAAAATAACTGAAACATTTCACCTTTTACCATCTTTAAAATCGGCTCATGTAATAGTTCTATTTTCCTTCCACTCAGAATATTACTGTGATTATTAAGTGCTTCATAGCATACACACTTTTATCCCACAGTAATCACACTGAGAGCAAACAAGTGCAAACCTTGTGGCAAAGGTTAGCTGGTTTGTAGTCAAGCCTCTTGTCTCTGTGCCTCAATCTCTTTATCCCTGGACTGAGCTGGCGCTGGCCCAGGGCCCGTTCCCAGGCTGTGTGTGCGTATCTTTATCCTCCCAGCAGGGAGTTATCTGGGGGTAAAGGGCTCACCACTGTTTTTACATAAACAAAGACTTTGGGATGAAACAGAGAGAGCGTCATGGCCAAATCCCTGTGCCTGGCTGCCGGCCACTGCTCCATGCCGGTTTCACCTCGGGCACCTTGTGGACACCACGCTGGTCCTGGTAATTAAGCAGCACAGACAGGCACTGTGATTAAACTAAGTGACACCAGAGACCGAGGCTGGGCTGCCACACAAAGAACTGCGACAGCCATCACAGGAGAGTTCCCATTGGAGCAAAGTGAACTTCAGACGTGATATGTGAAGTGCAGCTTCATATCCAGATATTACATACAGCGTGATAGAGTCTGGCTTGTTAGTGACAGTCACAAACCAACAGTATCCTCAACATCACAGGACAGATAGTAACGAGGATCCGCTCTCCACAACACACACATCGCTTGAATCCCTGCACAGCCGAGTACAGCCCGCCTCACCTGCCAGCCCGCATTAGAGGCTCAGAAACTCACTGCTGACTCCACATCCACTCCATCTAAAGCCACCTGCCATCCCACTCTTGTTACAATGATTTATTGTGAAGGCATCCCACGTCCCTCCTCTTCCTCGCTGCGCCAACACGTATCAACAAAACTATCTTCTTCATCCCTGAAGGAAGGAACTAGAAACATATCCCTGCACTGTGGCACAGCCGGACACAATATCTGTAAAGCTGACAAAACTCTGTGACAGACTGCATTTATGTACATCTGTGTGCTCATGATAAAGATCTTGACACGTCCAATTCTAATAGCTGAAGATTTTGCAGAGGCTCCGTCATTTCAGCGCAGGATGACACACTGGGAATATAAAAATACATATAACCAGAAACCTGGGAGCAGAGCAGAAGTCCAAATCTTACATTTCCCTGCAGATACATTATTGCTACAATCCCACGTGTAAATCATGCGTTGCTATAAATGTTCAATGCTATATTTAAAACACAATAAATTAGCCCTCCCTCAGTGCAAATAAGCAGTGATGCATAACAGAATACGACAAAGGTTCAGTCATGAATCTTCTCTGTGTGATTTCTCTCTCTGCAGGGAGCCAATTCACCCACGACAGTTTGTTGGCATGAAGAAGTGAATGAGAATAAACATCCAGAATGTACAGACGCCCCATGGACTCCACGCGGTAGCGCTCCGCGCTGTCATCGCAACACCAAATAACTTCCTCCGTGATGATTTAATCTGCAGACATGAGCGTGATATTTGGCAGATCGTCAGTCTCGCTGCTCTAATATCTCCTTTGACGCAACAGAAGAGATCCTGAGACATCGGCAATATTAATATGAGAGGAAATATGTAAAGTTTTGCGAAAAAGTAATGCTCGCTTTCAAATGAACGGCTTGTTCACACCTAGGGCAACTAGTCTGATCTGTAGGCTGAGGCTGAAGGTCAAAATACTTGCTCAAGGGCACCTCAGTGGTGGTTTGGGTTGCAGCAGTTTACCAGCCTGAATCAGGTTTTCTGAGATGGTCATCGTTGTGAAAATGTCCTGCTGTTGCCACCGTAGTGTGAAGGAGAGACAACTGCTTCCCAGATTTACCCTGAATCGGAAAACCCTCTCTGCCGACCTGCCTTGTATCTATAATATTTTTTTATAAAATAAAAGGAGAATATGTTCAGACTTTTTATGATGAATGGGTTGGTTCAATACTAGATCCCCTCCCTGCCATGCTGTCAATGATTGATACTGATTGGTTATAGTAGTTTGCATCCTTGAGCTTTCTAATATGACTCCCATCATCAGTAAGACACACACACACACACACACACACACACCGTTGGAGGCTAGTTGCTAGCTCTCTCCCACTGAGGAAATTGTCTGTGATTGACAGGCCTCCGTGGTCGCCATGGAAACCGAGGGGGTAGAAAATTGAACCAGTAACAGAAATGGCCGACATGAGCGAGTGCTAGCGGTGGTGCGGTCTGCGACTGTGTACACGGTGAGAGACAGTGTGCTTTCAGAGCCGGGGGTTCCCAACATGTCCTCGTGTGTGTGTGTGTGTGTGTGTGTGTGTGTGTGTGTGTGTGTGTGTGTGTGTGTGTGTGTGTGTGTCTGTGTGCGAGCATGTAGCTGTGAAGTGTTTATTTGCGATGCTCCCCGTCTGTTCCTGTAACAGTGTCAGCTGTATCCTGCTGTATTTAGTGGCCGTTTATGTGAAAATCTACGAGGAGCCATCTGTCATCTGCTATCTATGCAAAGAGGAGGCCAGCAGCACCTTTTCCCCGTTCTGCATTCAAAGCACTTTGTTTGCATTCGGCCTGTCGGTGATCGAACAGGCGTGACGTCGAACAACAATGGGTTTGAATTAGACTGACACACACACACACACACACACACACACACACACACACACACACACACACACACACACACACACACACACATAGCCTCAATGGATTGAGATAAGTGTGTTTGAGTTCCTCTTGTAGAAACAGATACAGCAAAAAGCTGCAGCACATAATGTGATCAGCAAGTCTGAGCATGTTGTGAACGTGAAGGGATGGTGTGTATGTGTGTGTGTGTGTGTGTGTGTGTGTGTGTGCAACTGAGTAACTGTGGTACCTGTTCTAACTGCCAGTGTTAAAGCAGGAGATGCAAATGATGTTTTGAAACCTCACAGCGCTGTGCCCTGCCGGTATTTGCATACGTTATTGTTTATGATCATTAAGACAAATTTACTGGGAACACCTGAGCAACATTGTGAATTATGATGTAACGGAGCCTTTGTGAAGTTAGGAAAGTTTAGTTTTTGGTTCCACTGTGACAGAAAGACATTCATTTATTCATTTGTGGGACTGAAGTTTGTGGTTTCACTGTTATTTTAAAAGCAGAGGAGTGAGTTGTGTAAACGTCCTCACGGGCTAACGTTATGATGGTGAGATGATAAGATAAGCCGCTGTAGAGCAGTATTTTTTATAACCCACATTATTTGTTTAAAGGCAGGTGCCAGAAGAGTCAAAAAAGGGAAGAAGTCAAACGAGCTGTGAGAATATTGATGAGGCCGTTTGATGCAGTTCAACAGGTGGAAGTCGACCAGTTGATTTAAAGTAGACGAACTGTCTTCGTCGTCTCTTCACCTGATCTTCTCATCACTCCTCTGTCAGTTAGTGAATGAAACCATTTGTGTTGATTTGTGTCATCAAATAAACTGTTTCTGCTCTCCTGACGGTTTGGACAAAGAGAAGCACACATCACCCGCAGGCTGATCCGGCTCAGTGATGAAGATGCCGACCAAGTTATCATCACCATCATATTGCTGCTGCTTACGTTCCCCCCGACGCAGACCCAAAGATGCACCAAGTGTTTAATGTATATTTGTATATAAATAACTTTATAATGTTCTGTGCAGCATGAAGGTGTTCACAAACGGTTTATGCAGCCCTGTGTTAATAAATGACCTTGTACCGTATACACTGCCCCCCATGACAAGTGGAGGTACCGCTCTGTTTGTCCGCTAAAGCTGAGCATTAATGAGCCTTAAACGGGATCAAGATCCATATTTTTCTTGAGGTTTGACGTCAAATCACCCTAAGCGGCAAATAAAACTGGGCATTTGATCCAGCAGGGTGGGGGGAGCAGAGCCTTCTGGGTTATTTTTGTGTCTCTCTCGGGTTTGTCTGAGCTTATTCTGCCGTGTGCACGACTCAGATCTCAAGGTGACAATGACATCCCAAAACCACTTACTTTAAAGCCGTAATAACACATCCTCTCTTCACATCTCACGCTTTAGATGTACAAAAAGATCACGCTCAATTTGACTTCCATTTATCAAGCTGTATTACCCCAGTCTTGGGTCACAAATCACACTTTTCCTCTAATTCCCTTCTGGCATCTTCAAAAAATCCCCTCTACTCTTTCTTTCCTCACTGATCTTGTTAAATTAAGTATGATGGCTCAGTGTGAGTGCAGAGCTTTCTGCAGAAAGGGAAAGAATTGAACTGTCACTCAACTTCCACCTCTGTGCAGCAGAGTGCTTTAGTGTGTGTGTGTGTGTGTGTGCGTGTGTGTGTGTGTGTGTGTGTGTGTGTGTGTGTCTGTGTTCAGTTCAGAAACATGTGTGAATATGCTTATGCTGTGGTCATTGATCAACAATAAATGAGCGCCAAATAACGACCAGCTGACCTGACATCCTGTGAACAAAGGCCAGATTTGGGACTGCACACACACACACACACACACACACACACACACACACACACACACACACACACACACACACACACACACACACACACACACACACACACACACACACACACACACACACACACACACACACACACATCTAAATAAATCCTCTCAGCTGCTAATCGCTCACAGACAGGCTGCATGTCTGTAGGCGCCCTCGTCCACACTGTAGGATGCTCCTGACAAGAGCTTGACTGGGAACAAAGAGGTCAGGATGTAGTTAGCCTTCTGTATGTGGCACGTTCTCAGTCCACGCACCGGGCAGAGAGCATCCAACATTTTAAGTGAGAACACTCCGTCTTCGTCTGCCTGCACCTTTTTTTTTTTTTTTTTGGTGTTTTTTTCACTCTCCTGCCGACTCTTCTTGTCTACAAAGTGAGAGACAGAATGAATCATCCGTGGGGATTACTTCCCTCTCCACAGAGTGCCAAAAATACCTTCTCTGGCTCGCAGTCACTCTCTTTCACTCTTTTGTATTCTGCATCATTCATATAACTATGATGCTGTCGCTGTCGGGTGAAAAGCTCATATCTCCAAAGTTTTCAAAGGCAGAAAAGAGCAGCATAATTTTCTAGCTTCGCACAAAAGCACTTTTCAATTTATCCAGTGGGGGATTAAACGGTTGTGAAACTGGAAAATTACAGAATTTTCCCAAACAAAAGATGACCACGGCCGGTTTCATTCAACTTAAGTGAAGAGATGGAGACCATCAGAACTGTAGACTTTAGCAAAGGAAATGTCCCAGTGTTCCCGTCAGCAGTACAACACTATCAAAGAGGACAGCTCCTAAGAAGATTGTCCACGGTGAAGATCTGCACAGTGGAGTTAATCAGTGCTTGAAGTGCCGCTGCCTCCCTTATTCACATGAGGTCTGGCTGTTTGGAAGCACATTTCTCTGTGCTGGTCTGTTCTGATCCTCCTTTCTAATAAAGCCTGCACGTAGACCTGATCTCTACATAATGATCTCATGAATTTAGAGCACGTAGCTGTCTATGTGTTCCTGGACAGAAAAGGTAAAAGGACCACAGACTGCCGTATTGATCTGCGGTCCGATGATTGCTGTAAGTCTGGGTAGGCTCATCTATTTCTTCTGGGTGTTTTGACTCTGACTTGTAGTTTTTGCAGGAGATGACCGTCAGCACCGACAGGAAAGCAGAGCTCTGTACTGCCAGATGTTACCAACACAAGTGTTGAAGTGTTGACTCGACTCCGTCCAACCATCAACATCTGTTCAGAACACCTGCACATTTCGATAAAGGTATCAAGATCTGGCAGGAGGAAGTGATATGATGTAATGCTGTATCAACATTTCATTTCAGTAAGGAAACCAAAAAAACAGGCAAATTTAAGATTAACTATTGACGCTTTATTGTGAAGGCATTTAAAAAGTGTGTGTGTGTGTGTGTGTGTGTGTCACTTATCACGGGGATCATCGAGTCACTTTGAACACGACGACCTTGGCTGCAGTCACAACAACATCCTAAAAGGCTGGCCGATTTTCAAAATGTGCATATTCCACTCCTCATCATGCAAGTCATGAGAAGATTTGGCTGGCAGGAATCCTTAATCTGAGGGTAAAATAATCTGTCTCAGAATGTAATAATTCACATGGTATGTCTTTTGATTTGGATTAGTGGCCTGCAATCCTCTTAGCCCAATAGCTCAGTAGAACTTCTCACTGACAAGTTCACAAGTCCACATCGCTCGCATAGACTCCCACTCTTGGCCATTAACTCTCACAGCTTATAGGTAATCTTCTTATATCTGGCTCTGACAGTTTCAACATACATCTCGGGGAGATATTGTAAACAAGTCAGCGATGACGCTCGCACAGTGTACGCGAGGGGTCAGCGAAGCCTGTTTCAGTGGCGCGGTTTTAAAGTGCTGCTGCGTAAATGAGCAGAAACATCTCAGCCCAGTTTTTTTCCCCTTATGTCACCTTTTAAGAGTTGTCACAGGGATCAGTGACACTCTGGATTACGAGCACGTGGGAAACACTTTACACTTTAATACCCAAGAAACAGAAACCAGCCAAGGCTGAGTCCGTACTTAATGCAGGTTTGCACTCAGAGGGGAGCGAGCGCCGTTTGTAAAAACAGAGTCTGTCACAGCTCTCGCCTGCTGCCATCTTTAAACATGATCCAGTGCTATCAAATAACTCGCTCTGAGACAGGAGGGGAAAAAAATAACCCTGAATCATTTAAATCCTCGACTCAATATTCTTTATCTTTATCCTTTAAGGTTCTTTATAATTTAATAAACAGGATTAAAGTCATTGGGTAGAACAGAGCTAAGCGAGGCTCGTTCCACATTTTCTGTTTTAGCCTGCACTCTGCATACTGAGTCTTATTAAGCCCTTGCAAGATTACAGGGCCTTAATCTCCGGGAACACATGTTGTGAAGAATAAAAGCAATTTTATTTGGGAAACCAGAGTCCAAGTTTAGCAGGAAATGAGCTTTCTCCATAATCTCATCTTTTTGCTTTTTTTCTCCCCGAGTAAATGAAAAGTCCCCTGTTACAGAACTGAGCCTCGCTCTCTGAGAGCGTGTGTGTCGAAGAATTAACTGTGTATTGTGTGCAGTATGAATGTGTATTCCCTCTGCACACACACACACACACACACACACACACACACACACACACACACACACACACACACTCGCTGCTCGCTGGTTCATAAATACCACAGCAGTCGACCAGGTTTTACTCACCGAGTCGGCTTTGATTTCTAAGGAATGTAAATCCACCTGTTTCTGAACAGACGGGTTTCAGACGAATGTATTTATTGTCACTGCTCTCCCCCAACACCGCGGTTGCCTCCCGCCTCTCCCCCCTTTATTCCCTGTGAATTCTATGCAGATTGCTGGCCCATGCTTACTGCACTTTGCAGAGAAAGCTTCGTAAAGATGACGATAAGCTAAAGCTCTAAATCCCAGACTTAGCTTTCTTATCGAAAGCCGCAGGAGCGAATGGAGCGCTTTAATAGAAGATGTGTGCATCCCAGTGTGTGTGTGTGTGTGTGTGTGTGTGTGTGAGTGAGAGTGTTGTCTGGGTTGTAAATGCAAATTCATTAAGACACACCGGCACAATTTCATAGGCTGTTGAGCTAAAACCATTTTAAAAAGGAATAAAGACACTCAGCCTCTAATAAGTTTGATTCACCGTCATCCTGCCGTCAGAATATGGAAATCCATCACACTCAGATTTACGTTTGAGTTGTTTATCATATGAGATGTTGAGCTAAGCAGTATATCTGCTGTAATAACCTTTTACCGAGATGTCATCCCAGTTTCCCAGCTGGGCGTTATGTGAGAATAAGGCTCGAAGGTGATCGAGCCTCACCAGAGAGATTACAGTTTACAGTTGACCTCTGTGAGAACGTCCTGACTGCATCAGCTGAACCAACGTATTATTACAATTCCTTTAAAACGTCTACGTATTGTGGTCATGCACGTCACGACTGTCCGAATTTTGGAGGTAGCTCAAAGTTCTTATACTGAGCGTCACCTTGCAGTTTTAGTTGCCTTATCTTAAACACACAGTTTGTATTTTCTGTCAATCAAAACATTGAAAACTAATGATGTAGTTTGATGATGTTGTGAGTTAAAATGGGATCATGGGAGTTGTTGTCTTCATTGTTTAACACCCACTAATCAATCAGTTTTGATCGATTGATCAGTTACCAATCTGATGTGACCCGGACGAGATAGTCCACCCACGTCCTTCTTCACTCTCTGACGCATCATGTGATGTTCCCACGTTTCCCTTGAAGTTATAGCAACAAGTGACCAAGTTAAATGCACGACACCTTGAGTAAAATTACTGATTTTTCTGGTTGTGAACAGAGGTGTCGTCGATTTAAGACCTTTTAAAAAAACTAGTTGTAAAGACTGCTACATTCGTCTGAAATGAATGATAATCAGACTAAAAAAGATGCTGGTAAAAGTGCAAATATTAGCAATATTTGAAAAACAAAAAAGATAAATATCAGGACAGATGTGATGTTGTCTGTAGTCTGACCGCTGTCAATTAAATCTAATCACACAACAACAACAACACAAGTTCTGCTTAAGTTCTGGGAGCTCAGCTGGCACACGATCCATAACTCTCTTAGCTGGTTGTGTTTCACTAACAGGCTGCGTTCAACACATCTGCTGCATCAAACAAATGTCGGCTTAACCTTAAACTGCGTGCACAGATTTACATGAAGCTGCAGGTGTTTAGATGTGAACAGCTGTGCATGGTGGGATGTCATTATGTCGGATCTGTGGCTGCTCGCATCGCTGTACTTTAAAATAATTATGGTGTGATGTGCTGAATATATTCAGCATAAAGCAGAGATTAAGAGTCTGACCTGATGAATATTTAGAACATGTATGTATATTCTTCTAAATGTATTAAAACCTGTTAATGTCACAAACTAATATCATAAAATCACATTATTACTTCATAAGTGAGAAAAACAACTTCTCTAATTAATGTGACAACAATCTTTAAGACCTGAATAACAATTCAAGTGTTACTAATCAATATTACAGGCAGCACACAGCAGACGCTCGTAATGATGCTAATGAACGTGAGTTAATGTCGTCATGTGTCAGGTTGTTACACCACAGCAGTGAGTCTGAAGCGCTCAGACATTACATTTTCAGACAACACTCATCCCTCCTCATTAAGATCGAGCTCCTGTGTCTCAGGAAAGATTTCCGATAGGTCAGCCTGCTTCCTGAACGTGACTAACAATGAGCCGGTTTAAAGAGTCTGTCTGACAGCTGCAGGTTAGCTCTTGGCACACGTAGCTCTGCTGGTCTGGCAGAATCTCAGGGGTCAAACCTTGTTGCATCGCCAACCAGCCAGTTAGGGAGGCAGCCAGACAGCACCGGTGTCCGCTGCCCTGCTATCTGTACGGGCACACGCCGCCCCCCGTGCACCCCCACCTGGCTCCCCCCACCTGGCTCCCTGATGCCTGTCCTGTGCACTCAGGTGCACGCACATCAGCATAATGAACTCCAAGGTAGACTTTACCACTTCACTGGCTTCTCACAAGACAAAATGCCAAAACAAATCTTGTCATAATTAGGCATAATCCAGCTCATTACCGTCTGCTTAATTATCCTATTAATAACACTTCCTGGGAGAGCTTGTTTGCGGCAGCAGCAGTGCGCTCGGGCAAATGTTTGTTCCTAAATGAGCAAACACAGAGAAGACAACAGCATTGTTCAAACACGGGAGCTCTGACAACAGGAAAAAACAGGGCCCGGATTAATAGCGTAGCACGGAGCTTATCTTCCCTCTGAGGCCCGGCTGCACCACCAGGGCTTTGCAATACAGGTAACAGGAAGGTGCAACGGATGTGGATTTTCATATGCATCTGTCTGTAGGCTGATTTCACTTCCACTGATCTAGAAGCAGCCTGGTTAACATGTTCAATATGTAGCAGCATAGCAGCTACAGCTCCATGTGCGGTACAAAGTGTTCAAACTGCACACAACAGTTTGACATTTAGCGTAACTCAACCAGTAATAATGTTTTGTTTGTGTGTAGAGCGTCTGTTAATCTCATAATGAAGCGTGTGCAGCAGAGATTCAGACGGTGTAAGGCAGAATAATTTCAGGTCACTGGTTTCATGTTTCCTCTGAGGAACTGAGGCAGAACTCATGCGGTTAGTTTTTCAGCTAGAATGGGTTAATGGCTTTTTTCCAATTATTTCTTTTCAGCTCAGATAAACAAATGCTTACAACAGCAAATAGGATGTATAATGATATCATTAAGCTGGCATTATGCTCGGTTTGCTCTCCGTCTACACTCGGCTACATGCTTCCATTTCTAAATTTCTTCATCTCAGCCCACAGTTTGAGTTGTGAAGCCTGTGAGATTGGTGAGAATCCCTGAGGGTTTCTCAAATACACGGTCAATTTGGATCAAAATTTTGGAGCTTGCAGGCAGGCTGACCAGCCGAACAACACCCACGGTCATCACGAGAAGAACAGTTCTTATCTCCAAACCATCTGATCATTTTCGAGTGGTGCTGAAAGTCTTGTCACAGATCAGGAATACACTTATTATTAAAGATAAATTAAGGCCAAATTCTAATATTTGTTGCTTTCCAAATGAGAAGGGAATGTTTGAGAGACTGTTTTGAGAGGTGACACCAAAACCAAATAGTTCCTACATGAAAATGCTCACAACAAGATGTGTGGATTATCTTGAGGAACCAGGCCAGGCTTTCTAGAAGGACACGTTCAATTCCAGCTGTTGTTAGTTGTCAGGCAGCACACAATTGTAAAGCTTTAGCCTTTTCGTGGTGGCACTTTTCATTGTTCAATGTAGATTCACACTGTCCTTCCCTGTTGTATAATTTCATTTGTGCTCTGCTGTAAGTCTTACGGTGTGTTCCACGCAAAGGGAATTTTTCCAGTCAAAGTCAATGCAAAGATGTAAGGACGCAAATTTGAGAGTGTTGTGTTGCGAGCAGTGGGGCAGAGCCAGACCCTCTGGAGGAACGGACACCCGCAGTCACATTGTGTATTGGACATATGTAGAGGTGACATATCTTCACTCCTGTTTATCAACCTGATTGCTGCAGCAATCTGCAGAGGTGACCTCTGTTGTCAGGTGTCACCTGACAGGAGCTCCATGAACGTAACGCACAGAGAGTGGGACCAGAAGAGAGAGAGCAGAAGCATCTGGCGCTGAGTTGAGTGAGTGGTCAAACACACAGACAAAGATCCTCACCCTCAAATTCCACCAGATCCGTGTTGGTCTGTCTCTGATCCGCCTGTCCAGATCCTTCTGCAGCAGATATGCAGAGGCTCCTTTTTTTGCCAGATGCTGGAGCACAGCACATTAATTCAGCCGAATCCAGCAGATCGAGCGAGACAGGAAGTCATTCTTAACTTTAAGAATAAAAGTGTGTTTTTAGTTAATGTTTTTCTGGTGCAGTTTTATTCAAGCAAGTCCAACGTTCTTCTAATCCTTGAGATAGAAACACTAACCTTTTGCCTGTTTGTTCTGTTTATAATTATGTAGAATGTATAATTGCGATTGTGCATTATTCTGGCATTACGGCAGGAACTCCTTGGTCTCTCCAGTCCAGCTGACCGGCCGTGCTGCACTCAAAAAACCAAAAAACAATATATAATATATAAGCAATTGATTCTGCAGTCAAACACAACCACATCAGTACCTTCATCTGCACCACTATGGGATTTGAGAGTCTCTCTCTCTCTGTCTAATTTCTCTTGCTCATCTTTCTCTTGAGTGAACTCTGTGCAGACTGAGCCATCCTGCATCAACAGGACAAAGACACACAGCGAGGTGAAAAGTCTGCCAGCTGCTTCAGGCAGACGCCACCTGAGGCAACCCAGACCACCTCCATCTCGACTGTCTTTTGTGTAAAAAATGAACACAGGTAGGCTGGTAGCAGACAATCACCAGAGCTCTTAAACTGTACTTAACACCTAGTTTACTACACACACAGACAGGCAACTCACTTTCTTTATCTCTCTCATTCTTCTCCTCAATCCTCAGGCTATTGTTTCCTCCCTCGGTGTGAAATGCCATCCCGTGGCCTCGGGGAGGGTGAAGACGGAGCCCTGGCTCGACACCCAGCGCTGGCTCAGTGTACACAAACACACTTTCCTCATCAATATTTAAATACACTTTTATCTTCACTTTTGCCCAACTGTCTCAACATCAAGTGTAAAACTGTAAAAAATAAAGTTAAACTGTTGAAAGCGGAGTTTGCCTCCAACACACCGAGTGGTGTTCTGTTTTCCAGTGTGGGGAGCTTTTATCATTCAAAAAGCATATCCAAAATCTGTAGGAGCTCATCTGCAATATTATGTAGCGCACTTGTGCTTTTGATGTAAAGTGAATGGGAAAGCATGACAGGATCGCTGTGTCGGGGAAGCCTGTTTTATCTTTTCCCTCTGATCTCTGGAGAAAGAGAGAGGAAGAGAACGGGAGAGAGACAGACAGACAAACAGAGAGAGGAGAAGAGAGAGAGCGGCTGAAGGCGGTGACAGCGGCACCGTATCAAAATAAAGAATAAAGGGAATGATTTATCAAGGAAAAATGGATCAATGAATTCACTCCACGCAAAAAAAACAGCGAACAGCAGATGTATTGAAATCCTATTACGGAGAGAAAAGTGAATAATTGATGCTTTCTTCTCTTTTTTTCACACCATTCAGATATTTTCATGCCTGCATCAGACGGGTTTACGAGCGGCGGAGATTTATCTGTGAACCTGAGCTCACAAGAAGGATGTGGCACAACGTGGAAGCTGCCATTAGCAACAGGAAGTTTAATTCTGTTCAGGTCATTATGAAATATATATATATACTATATACGTAAAGTGGAATCCTGGTAGCTTTAATCCTAATGCTTACATATTTTTTGTTGTTCTAAGCGTCTGATAGCATCACAGAAGACAAGTCTGAACTACTGAAAAATGCCATTTAATAAACATTCAAATAGTTTTCATTTTAGCCAGGATTAGCTGCTTTGTCAGCTTCTCCAAATCCACCAGACTTCATACACAGAAACAATTATTCTATCACTGTATAAACGCACTTGATTCTGGATCTGTTTTACACCGGACCTCCCTCCTGCTCCTCTGCTGATATTTTCACATCTCACCTGATACACTGAGGATCTATTTTGGTTTTGCTGAGCTGTATTATGTTTGTTTTAAGACAATAAAATGACTGTTTCTATAAATGGAGTCTGGCAGACTTGGCGAGAGCGATATAGCGGCTGTTTGTGGTTAAACAGAAAGGTTCTCTGTGGGGATCCGTTCCATAATGTTTACAGACACTGAGAGGAACATGATCAGCCTGCCAGGGGCAAAAACAACCGCTTTGAGTTGGCGCAACTTTGATGGTTAAAATTTGCTGGTAAAGGTCACTGAAGCCTGTCGCAGCTGGGTTTTTATTTTTTTTTTACCTGTGAGTCATTTACACACAAATATGTAAATATACTGTATGGCCTAGTTTTAAAATATCAGAATTTCACTTTCAGACAACCTGGGTTGGGAAATACAGCTGCAACTGTTTCAGCTTCACTGATGCACCAAAAATGTAACCTGTTGTTTTTTATACAACTGGAATTATTACCATTAAAAGAAGACAAACATCTGTTTGCACATGTATTCCTGTTTACAATCATTTACATAATATCTTCAGGAATTATATTAAAATGTAATATTGGATGCTCCTAAATTAAAAATATTCAGTGCAACCGATGTAAAATGGTCGTGTGAAGTTTCCAAGACCATTGAGACACCAATGCTTAAATTATTAAAAAAAGCTAAAGCAGCTCGATGATGATGTTTGTATGAAGATGAGAAGTTTAAGTCTGATTTTAAAGCCAGGTGTAAGGGTAGTAAAAAATAAAACATACGATGACTATATTCCTAACGCCTTCTTAAAGACATCCCTTACAAGCCGATCTCAATTCAAACGCATGAAGCAAATCACAAAATGTACAATTAGATTCTTCAGTGAAAAGAACCGAGCGATGACACGAGGAGAAAAGAGAAAGAACGACCCGCACACACTCTCCGTTCTGTCGCCCCGCTGGATAACACCAGTGGAGCATTTCCGACAGGTGCGGCTCGGCCATCTATGGTTCAGTGGCTGAGTCCTCCGAGAGGACACATCATGGGGGGATGCCAGGCAGCTGAGCCTCAGGTGGAGGACAACATCTTCACGGCCAATCAGACGTGAGAGCAAGAGGACGAGAGTGCACAGGGACTGGGAGCGACGTCCTCCAGTCGCCTGGCTCGGTTACTGTTAATGACGAGGTTGATGAGAAACAGCTGGTCTCAAAATGCTGCTTAAAATAACCCTTAATCTGGAGTCTGCCACTGAGAAGATGTTCTTGGTTATTTTCTCCTTCACTGGTTATTCATAATACATCCGAATAACACCAGCATGTCCTAGTAGTGTAGACCGTGACATCAAAATCAGAACAGTCATGCTGGAACTTCCTCATAAATGGCTGTACACACAGAGACACCACCCTACATCCTCCACCTATTACAGTCCACAGTGTTGAAACATCCTCCTCAGCTATTTCAAGCCGACCAAGTCACTCAGGCTGACAACAATTAGGCCCCAGCAATTAGTCATCATAACACTGCAGCTCACTGGGCAACAATAATAAATGGGGTTATGGATGGGCTTACCCGAGTGAAGCCAACATCCACCGAGTGCTAATGACAGCAAGACAGTGCACATAATAACAAACTGTGCTCTGCCTTCATAATGAGACACATGAGCTGACTGAAACAAGGAGGAGGGCGGAGCCACAGCTCGCCGAGGACAACCACTGCAAGCACGAGCAGAGCCGCCATCGGCAATCTGCTGCGACGAGGCCTGAGTGCAACGTTTATTGGAGGATATTAGTATGATTTATGTACTTGTCTGTATAACACACTTTCCCACTGTAGGTGAAGGGTTGAAGAGTTAGATAGAATTTTAAGGACTCGAATAGCCCAAGGAAGTGAAAAGTCACTCTGCTGTGTGAAGGTCAGACTACCTCTCACACACTCCCACGCATGGATGCTGCTCTGTGCTGCCAAAACGTCCCTCTGCTGTGATTCTGTGTCCTAAAACTTTGCAGGACTTGCAGAAGTGACTTGTCCTGTTCAGGGATCGCTTATCGGACAGCTAAGCTAAGGATGCTTTAACGTACAGATGCATGAATCCCAGCAACCTAAAGTGGCAAAACATGCATCCTCTATATAAACAGCAACATGCACAAGGAATCATAAAGGGGTTTTCATTTCTATTAACACAATGCTAACATGTTAGCTCCCTGAGGAGATAATAGTGTAATTTTGTAACTAACTAAATATTAAAGTTAAAAGTAATGCTTCCCAAAACAGAACTACACCAACAGGTTCTGAGGAGATTAACTCTACATGGACCATTCGAACCCAGTACATCATTATTAGTCTTCATGTTTACATTAAAACACTGAAAACAGTGTTTCAGATATGTGTGGCTGCAGAAATGCTGTCGTAAAACAGCAAATAAGTATAACAACCTTCGTGGCTTTTTAAGTTTATATCTCAGAGTTTATAAGGCGCACCTGAATAAACCAATAATCAAACCAGAGATTTAAATGCCAAACGAAAACACCAACACATTCGGTGTTTTGCTGGAGTTCATGTCGGACCTGCATCCACAGGAAGAGGCACATATTTAAAGGTCGAGCTCTAGAGGCTCGATTTGGAGAAAACATATCTCGAAGCCTTGACAACCCTGACACCTTGCACGCCGTTATCACATCGAACCCTTCTGGTGTCGCTCTGGCTTCATGTGCATCACACATTCTCTGTCCTCCATTGTCCCACATGCATATTAATGATTGCTTCATTCCTCCAGAAAGGTTATGCTGCTGACGCACCAACACTTCCTCTCTCTCATCAGATGCAAAACAGGTTGGAAACTGCAGACACACCGGAGAAAAAGCCAGGACCCACAATGCACCGGGCCTGGCAGGCAGGAAGCAGATGGGTTGGCTGGCCTTACTGGATAGCAGGGGCCCAATGGTGGCACCGGTTGTTGTTTTTGATGAGCTATGCACATAAGAAACCAGAACATCTGGTCTGACCATGTGGCACCTCCATTTGTCCAAGGCCCCTTGAAGCAAGCCCTCGCATCAATTCACACACACACACACAGACACACACACACACACACACACACACACACACACACACACACACACACACACACACACACACACACATCTTCCACTGCCAGCTGCATCCACGCAAATGTGAGCTAAATCCAATGAATGATGCATGTTATTCACAGCGGGGTGGTGAGAGGCTGGGTGAGAGGAGGGAGGGGGGGAGGTAGGTGTGGCGAGCCATCCTTTTCTGCGACTTTGATTAAAAATCGTCCCACTCTTCCCCAAACAACTCATGAATATGCAGCGGGGTAATAAGCCCCGGCTCAAAGCAACTGATTTGTCAATTGTCTGCATTTCATCAAGATTGAGTAACACCTCAAGGGTGCTATAATCGAAAAGCTGTAAAAAGAAGAGGGAGGAAAGAGCCTGTTCACCATTAGATTGCTGCGTTATCTTAATCATTAGGCACTTCGGGAGCTTAATTAACGACCTGACAAGAGCTGGGTAGAGAATTTGGAGTTGATTGGTTGTCGGAGGTGTTGAGTGAGTACACCGAATGCTAAGTCAGGGGAGGAATTCTAGCGAGATAGAAGAGCGGCTGATTTGCTTTCAAAAACCGACTCAGCAGCAGCCATTAGACTGTTTTAATTAAGCGTAATTAGAGATGCGATTACAATGATGAGTTTGATAACCAGTATTAAATCATTCATCCATAAATGTTATGTTAAAATAGATGAGGGGGGAAAATGAGCGAGAGAGAGAGAGAGAGAAGAGGCAGAGAGTGGAGGAGGAGAGCGAGTAAGATGCATGGAATAAATATGTGTTAAAGAAGAGATAAAGAGCGATAAAGACAGAGAGCGAGCAGCAGAAAGAGAGAGGGAGAGGGATAAAGAGAGGCAGAGATAAGGGGGATGGCTGGCAGGCTGCCGCCAATTAGTTGGATGTGCTCAATTGCAGGAATTCTCTGGTGTCGTGACTCATGTTGACAGGTGTTCAGGGTGAGTTATTTGTACTGGGGAGACAGAGTGTGTACGCTAAACACACACACACACGCACACACGCGCGCACACACACACACACAAAGCCTGCTCATCCCATAACTCCGCTCTGATATAAATCCAGCATGTTTATTGCCCCGGTCGGCAGGAGAAAATGAGATTGGACACTCTTTCCTCCTTCTCGTTCTCTCCTCCTCGCCTCCCCTCTGCTGACTGGCTGACTGGGTCATTTTTAAATGCCTTGTAAATTTGTCAGCCATATTAAGTGCCCATTAAAGGGCACCAAGCTGGAGGAGGAAGCAGGAAGAAGAGGCTCATATGGCGGTCCCTGACTGGCACCGCTCCCTCATCCATCCAGCTTAATGGTGCCCGCCCACTGTGGCACGGGGGAGTCATAGCTGTGATGTATCGTGGCATGATGGACACAGGCTGGACGAGGCAGATTAGCTACTGTAGGCCAGAATGTTTTGAGGTAACCTGGCTTGGACTGGCTGCTTGGCAGCTGTCATAATGCCCTGGCACGGCGATCTGTGGCCCTCTATCAGAGGGTTTACTAGGCTATCAGTGGAGAAACAGTTGGAAATGTCTAACTGGTGGCCATTCAAAGAAAAAAATCTTTACAGTGCCACTGAAGGACCACGCCTGCCAGCCTGTGGACTGGCAGTGTGGAATGTTGGGATATTCCCTGGGAAACAGGTTATTTCTCTACAAACTGCAAATCTATTTGCTTTATTTTCATATAATAAAATGTACAGCGAACGTCCCGTGCAGTGTTTTGGTTCCGCTCAGGCGTCTGCTCAGACATTTTGAGGTGCTGTTGCTCTAACCAGACACAAAAGGTTTCACAAACTAGCAAGAAGCTAATTGAAGTGTTTGGCCTGATGAGGAATGCTAACATCAGTCTGGTTAGCATATCACACGTAGCTTCATGCTGACTGTAAACATTATGTGATCTCGCAGGACTCAGCAGTCAAAACCATCAGTGTGTAACTCTGAGGACACACACTCAATGTAATGGTCATAACTGAGGAGTTATCTTAGCAAGACACTTAGCTTGGTTCATGTGATGGCAAACTATAAAGCAATACTGTCTGACGGGGTGCAAACAAGAAAAGCTTCGTTCGGAAGTATCTGTGGAGATTTTTTTAAAATTGGCTTTTATTTGTAGTGGCTGTCCTTTATCTATTTCATGCAGTCATTCCTACCAAAAAGTGATAAAAGTTTGGATGATAATAGTAATATTATTTAGTTCAACTTAAACAATTGTGTGTTACCAAAATAAAACATTTATTTTCCCTCCAGAGGAGCAGCTCATCGGAAAAGGAGAAATGGACTTTGTTTTCGATATTCTTACCCGTATTTGTTTGTTTGTTGGCTGAAACTACTGAGTAAATGTCCATGAAACTTGAAAGGAGGATGGGTCTCAGCTCGCAAAAAGACTTTTTAATGATATGTATGTATTAATATGAATTTTTTTTAGTGGGAGAGCTAAAAGAAAAAGCTTGTTGTCATTCAGTGAAATGCAAGAGGATCACAAAATCCAAGATATGAGCCCAGAAAAATGATCATTATGTCAGCAGTGCTGCAGTTTGGGAGTAACTGACAGCAGAGGTCTTAATCAATTCAAGTAATTGCCATCATTGAGCTGTGCACCACGTATTTCATCAATACAGGGGCAGTCAATAAATCTTTCTCCTTGACTAAAATGAAGTAGCCAGAGTCCATTTTCTGATGAACACGATAAAAAGCCACTCTGTCCAATCGATGAGAGCCAGAAATAACAACCTGTGCATCGAAGGACGCTGTGGAGGGAAACACGTGAGCGTAATGCTGCAGTAGGTTCTTTAATGTTCTGGTGTCGGTCTGCCGTCCAAACACAACGGAAACTTCACACTGCTCGCCAACATGCACGTGATACCTTGTGAGTTTCCTGTGAAGGCTTGAATTCACAGTGTCGTATAACAGTGTCTGAGCACGTCTGTAGGTCAAGCAACAGCTACAGATAATTCACCTTCAATTATTTTTCTAGATGTCCTTAAGGGTTCTTAACAGCTTCAGGTGACACAGAGATCAATGATAACTCAGATCTTCACTTGAAACTGTTTCACAAATCTAAATCTGCGGTCTTCTACAGGTCGGCTGTGTTTCTTTCGTCTCAGCCAGCCAGTTCTAGTCCAACTCTGCTTTTACATCCAATGTGGAAGTGTTTAACCAAGAGAAGCTTTGACCCCTTTAACATCCCTCCAATACTTGGATCAATCAAGGGAAATCTGGACACAGCGTCAGAGCTCAATAAGTCATTTTGCTCTCGCTTAAAAAGATGTATGACATTTTTTATTGATAACTTATGGGAAAATAACTTTGGGCCAGTGTGCATAACATGATGTGTTACATGTAAAATATAATTCAAGGCTGTTGTGTCAGTCCGTTACTTTACTCTGATTCTGCTGGACCTCGGATAAAAACAAAGATCCTTGTACAGTTGAAACAATTACAAATACCAATCAAACAAACTGCTGACTGTTCAGCAACTATTCTATTATTAATTTTAGTGATTTCAATGAGATATTTTGAGATAGTTTCAGTCTCATTCACAGGTCGCCAAATAACGATGCTTTGGGTCAGCAGTCGGCCTGCAATTGTGACCCAAAGCATTCAACTATGTTTCTCCAGAACTGCTTTCCTAAACGTAAACTAGAAATCTTTGATTTTTTTCCAATACTCAGATACATCTGTCAACTGGCAACATAAATATGTCATCTTGGACTTTGTCCGATATTTTATAGACTTAATTGGCAGAGCAATCAACATGAAAAATATTTTAGGATGTGCTTTAACTTGTGCAAACTGTACAAACTTGGGCTTTTGTTGTGAAAGTGAAATGAGCCTTCTTCTCGATATGAATCATGTGGTTGTTGTTTGTGCAGACCGTCTCTGCTCATACACTTTATTTCGCACTCGTCCTCTCTATTTGAATATACGTCCCTCCTCCTCGTCCTCCCTGCAGCTGCTTTAATGAAGTTGTATGGAGTGGCGTTCTCCCGGTGCTGAGGCTGGATATGAAAGAGAGCCCTCAGAGCCACGGCGGCACAGGACTCTCTCCCTCCACTAATGAGCTGAGCTTTCAATGCGCCCACTAATTAGTTCATCTATAACTCTAAGCACTCAATTACTCTCCACCAGCACCGGCACCACCATAGAGAGCCGAGAGAGGCGATAAGACTGACAAATGCCTTGGCACGCACACACAGACACACACTTGAGTTGTGAGGCCCAGGAGAAGTTTTTCTAAACTTCCCACGCTCAAACATGCTGTTGAGGCGAAACACATTGATCTTCAGTTTCACCCTCCTTCTCTGGTGTTTTTCTGTCTTCTACACTCTCCGACTCCCAGAAATACATGATTCATGGAACAGCGTGGATGTGCACTCTGACAGATGTCCACAAGGAAGTGCATGATTGTGTGAATTTTAAGTGCAGTATGTATGAAATCTGACTTCACGAGCCAATAACAAAAATCTAATTGCATCTCATTCCATACACAATAAAACACACAAGCGTTTTCTTTTCTCTTGCTGCACCGGGGTTTGACAGGAAGTTGTGCATTTTAGACTTGAGTAAAATAAGGATTATAAAAACGACCCAGGCACAGAACACGTCCACTGTTTTCCTGGAGCACACGTCTCCCATATTGACTGCAGGCTCTGTAACATCCTGATCAATTATAGCAACACTGACAACATCATTACTCACACGGACACCTACACCACCGGAGTCCAACAGTCCCATCCACACCACCTGTGGATAAAGCTCCTCTTCGTCGCCCACCAGCCTGGCATGGGGACTCTTTTTAGTCCTTCACAGCTGCCTGTTGTGCATCGACGGAGCTTATTAAAGCTAAATTGATCAAGTTTTGTCAAGGAAGTGGGAGAAAAACATCAAACCAAGTTGACAGTTACACAGTCGCAGCATATCATCGACTTATCAAACTGATGCCAGCTTGCACACGCAGCAGACACAGAAAACATCTAACAGGGTCAGGTTGACGGTTCGTCTCTAACTGATGACATGTTTGTCTTGGAGGAGTGGACAACAGAGTGCCTGAAAAACAGTTTCAACACAGTAATAGGAAGAAAAGCTTCTTAAAAAAGCTTCTAGTAATTCAGTGATAAACATGTTTAGCTATTTTGATAAATCGAGACTTTTAAAAACACCTTTTTTTCTGTGTCACCTGCACAGACATGAATTTTTTCTGTCTTTTATTAATAAAAAACTATTAATACATTTAAAAAAAAACATCAAGATTTTGCACTTCAAAAATGGATAACTTAATCTGTCAACGTTGGACTTTAAAATGTTTTAATATCTACACTTTTTCTGTCCTAATACAGAATTGTAACACATTGCTCAGAGAATAAGAGACACAGTTTGAACACTGAGCACATATTTGCCTTTCTGCCACAGGCATCATTTACCCTCTGAACTTTTTTTTTGTCATTGTTTCATTGTATGAATTCTACTAACGGCCTTTCATTATATATTGAGCAATTATTTAAAAACCTGAATCTTTTATCCTCATTGCAAACATGCTTCAGAGGTTTTCTCTCAAGATTTATGGTTATTTTCTGCCTTTTGGCCACAGTTTAGTTTTAGTTTGGTTTATTTAGGTATTACAGTATCTTAGCCGCTCACGATGCTTCAGCTCAAGTACATGTTGACCATTAAGAGTCGGGTGACAGCTTTTTTGCCAAAGCATACAGTATGCAAATAAATAACAGGTGTGCTGACCGCCTCATCTGCACAACCTGCAGTGCTCCTCACACACACCCACACACACCCACGCCTCACAAACTGTGTACTGACATGCAAATAAACGACAGGGAGAACGCTCCGTCAAGTTATTTACTAACTAATGATTTTCCACTGCATTTGAATATGAAAATATCATCAACACTGTAATGATGATAAACAGAACTTTATATGAGGAAGTTCTTGATATCATACTGACTTCTAACACCGTCACCTGCTACACACAGCTGCATCTAGTTGTAGAAGATAAATCCAGGTGGAGGTAGGAAATAAGACAATCAACAACTTAATTCAACCAGAGAAACAGACAAAAACTCATTTTCATTTTCTGCCTCCTCTGACTTGAGCAGCAGCTGAATAAAGAGATCAGCTGGAGGCTGTGCAGCGCCTCCATAAAGAAGGGTGCAGCTCCATTACCCCGCGTCTCATGGGCCAGAAATAAAGACTCAGCAGGGTCACTGCTCTGGTTGGCTGGCTGGAGTCAATAACTTTCTTTAATGGATGCAGAAGCAGTAGAGCTGCATGAGAACACGTATTCAGAACAAATGTCAATTTACAGTAATTTAAAGTATTTCAGCCATGTCACCAAACATATTAATGTTGAGATGGGAGTCATTTCTTTACAGGATCTCTTATTTTGTTCAAAGTCATTTAAAGAATCAGTCTACAATATAAAAGATTCACCATTTCAATACCAGCATCTTTGGGATGCTCAAAGTCACAACTGTCTGACCTGGATGTGGCAAACACCAAAAACACGACTTAACTATGTTAAAACTAACAGTCTTTCAAAAAAGTTTGATGATAAAACCATTTACTGTGAGACTTCTGGCACATTCCTACAGTGTACTACAGAGTAACATCATGCTGAAGAAAGGCTTTGTTATGTTCTGTGTTGTTGAGAGCAGTTTCTCTCTTCAGCACAGACGTGAAATAAGTTGGGAGTGTGTTACATTAAGATAGGAGAGTTGAGGTGTATCAGCAGCAGTGTGCTGTGGCCACAGATTTGTTCCTGCGGTGTTTCAGTGTGTGGAGAGGTATTTTCTCTTCCCACAGCTTGTTTACTACACTTCTGTTTTCTTTCGCTTTCTCAGAATCCAACTATAGACAGAAAATGTGTGTTGTGTGTGTGTGTGTATGGATTAAATCAGTGTTATAGTGTGCGTGTGATTGTCCCAGTGTCCCACACACACACAGACACACACACACACACACAAACACACACACACACACACACACACACACACACACACACTCTCTCTCTCTCTCTACATGGTGTAATAGGCTACGGGGGTGGTGTTCATAGTCTTAAGGAGAATGGATGCAAAATCCACATTACACAACACATTCCCATTCCAGAATGGTGATCCATCAAGCCCTTGCACTAAGCATCTGTACATAAACCTCAATTATGCTAATGCTAATCCCTGGGACATTGACGTGAGTAGGCAAGGAGGCTAACAGCTAAAGACTTTGATGTGTGCTGCCATTTGGCAGGGCCCCCTGAAAGACTAGCATTGGACCCCAAACTCCACCAAGGCTTAAGGAGGAAAAACCAGCTCGGCCTCGTCTGTTCCTCTACTGATTACAAGGGCTTAGGGGGCTTCTTTTATTTGCCTCTTTGGTTTGGACCCAATCATGGGTGTCAGTTCCCTCCACTGCTGCTTGGCAGTCCTCCTGCATTCATTTTTTTGTTTTTACTCACCCCTCCTCTGTGCCAGACTTTTTTGTTTTGTTTTTCATTTTCATCTGGCGGTTTCTCTCCGTGTGTACATTTACATCTGACACCTTCGCTTTTTATTTCCATTTTGGTAGCTGACAGAAAGCGCAGGGCTGCGTACTCTGCCATTGTAGGACATTTTTATTGCTGGAGATTAATAATTTTCAAGAACAGAACACCAGCTATGACGGAGTTAATCCTTATTCAATCCGTTTCTTATTGGCGGGATCTGAAATAACAAAAGTACATTGTACCATCTCACCTTTACTTGGGCTTTAACTATGACTGCGAGTCTTTGGAGAGTCACAGTGACAGAAAACCTGTTCCCAAAAGAAAAAAACCTTGGCACTGTACTGAATAATCGTTTCCTGTTTGCATAATGGGACTTGTGTGATTACAAGTTGCTTTTTGGAAATTGAGCACATAGCTCTAATCTCTTCTCTTAATAACAAACGGGAGATCAGAAATTTCCTGGCAAACAGAAACATTGTTAGCAGTGATTTAGTTCCATTAACGACAAGTGTTTTTTGAAGTACTTTGCCCCCTTTTCTTACTCATGTTCTAATTTCTCAGAGCTTTCAGGAAAAACCCTGCCACAAGAGACGGATTAAAGCTTATTTTCAGTGAATGAGTCAACACGTGAAAATGGGAAAAACACTGCAGACAGTTTGTGAAACAAAAGAGATTAAGGACGTTTAAGAGGGATTTGGGGAAAATAATTGGTGCTTGTTCTAATTTTAAGGGTGAGGATTGTAGAATGGTGGCATAACCTTTTAGGTTCGGATCAATGGAGAGAGAAACCTCGAAGGCCAACGAGAGGAAACACTCAGCACTGAGTCAGGCCGCTGCTTCCAGAGTCAGATGAAGGGTGTGGTAGGAGTGAAACTGAAAATGACATTTAAACAAACATTCAGTGCCACCAGTAACATAAGAGTTGTTTGTGTGATGTAGCCATCAGTATAATTATTCATCCTTTGCAGATGAATATTTTGTTTTGACTGATGAACATGTAACACACATTCATCAGGCAACATGAGACGAGGTCTCGTTTGGAGAATCAGTAAAACAAAACAAATAGAACAGTTGGTCAGTTCTTGTTTCAGAGGAATAAGGCTCAAACCTCAAGACAGACATTCATCTGATTGTAATCGTGACATAAGCTTTTCGTGGAGCTCCAAAACAACTAAATCATGACCCCAACAAAGCTGTTCTGTATTATTTTGTAATCACAAATTAATCAGTTTGCAAACACAACCTCACGGCTTCTCTCGCCTTCCAAATCTTCTATAACAGCCCGACACATTACACAATGTAGGGTGGATAATAAACTAACCCCTGGCCTGGCTCCACACACAAAGAGCAGGTAGACAGATCGACAGGCGCTCTGTCAGAGGTCTAATCCTCAGTGTAACGACAAGCCGCTGCATTTAAAGCAACAGCTCAGGTTAGAGAAACAGTGCTTAAAGATTTAGTGAGCTGGCTCAACTCAATCATCCATTCCCTCATCTCTCCTGCTCCTTTCTCATATCCAGCCTCTTCTTCGGAGGGAAATGAAGCCATTGTCTGTCCTTGTGTAGCAGTAGTCAGAAGTCTTGATCAGCTCTAGATCTGATCAGCTGCGATGGAAACACAGCATCCAGCTGCACGCTCCACTTTTTGCTTGCGTTAGAGTTAAGGAACTTTGAATGTAACTAGTCTTCCATCTGTCCACTCAAACAAAAACATCTTTCAGGCGACGTTAAGTTACAAAGACTGACTGAAGAAAAACATATTCAGAAAGACATGCCTCCATGATGCTTTCTCCTTTATGATGTCCAACATGGCACATCAGAAAAACTAGCCCTGCTGAAATAACCTCCCAGATTTCTGGGCAGCAGCCTCTGAGCTAGAAATCTACACACCAAAACTGGCATGTCACACTTAGCTAGTAGCTAACTGTACGGACGTAAACAAGCTAGCATGAGCTATCGTTTCTTTTGCAGGGATTTTAACGCCATGTGCAAAACAAGTTCCCTCCCGACACTACTTGCTGCATCCCGTGTTCACCGCCTCCCGACTGGGATTGGCTTAAAGAAATACAAACAAGGCTGAGAGGTTTTTCCCGAGAGAAGAATGTCTCTTAATTGCTCTTCCAATTAGACATAAAATATTGTCGGTACTATCATATAAATTAAGTAATGTGTCATAAGGGTGGTTTACTCTATTTTTTAATGTTCACGTGTAAATCAAAAGCCACCAAATTCCGTAATGCAAGTTCTTTTGTACGAGGGTGAGCAGTACTCAAAAACCCAAACACCATTTTACACACAGAAAACATTTATTGTGCAAGAACTAGAAGAAATCATCATTGTCCCTTCTATAAAATGAGGGAATCTTCTTTTAAAAGCAGAATTAAGACAATGTTAAAATTCAACAGTCCGAGGTCTCACGACCATGCTCCAGTCTTTGTCCTCCTGTAATGTTAGCGCCGCCTCTCCCGCCACACCGGTTAGCCACCGCGAGCCGTCCTCCACCGAAAAATCTCACTGCTGCTCGTGGCCCTCGGCTGCTCCCATCCCTCGTCCAACCTCCACCTCGGCTGAACCGCTCCCAGCGACACCCGCGGTCCTAGAACACATGAGATGGCCAGTAGCCTGCTCTACAAGCACAGGAGTCTTGGTTAGGGACTCACAGCTTTTGGGCAGAAACTCCTGCTTCTGCCTCTTCGTGTCCAAAAGCCTCCATACGCTGTTGCTGGTGTCTCTGGTCGGCCCTCGAGGTCCTCTACCGCCGCTGCGCTGCTTCCCATTGTGTCAGCATCTGTTCCAAAAAGCACACCTGCATCCGGCTACCTGGCCTGCTTATCAATCAGTCCGTGGGCCTGCTGTAACAGCTGATTGGCTGGTGCAGCTGTCAGTCAAAAGGTTGCATTCACTGCCTAATGATCCGCTGTTTCTAAAGCATGCGTGTAATCAACTCAAATCAAATGAAAATACACATGAAAATAGATTAATAAAACATGCAGTTAAACAAAATACACAACACGGCACATAATAGAAAACAAAAATATAACTAGCAGCAGTAATGCACCAACGTATGACTCGACTTTGACCTTTGACCTTTGACTTACAAAATCTAGTCGGTTCATGCTTGAGTCTAAATGGACATTTGCGCCAAATGTGAAGATGTTCCCTCGAGGAGACTGTGAGGTATGTTGTTCATGAGTGGGACGGATGGATGGATGTACAGTCGGGACGACGGGACAGACAACCAGAAAACAGAGCCGTTGACATCAGGACAGGAGTCTATTTTTACCAGGTATAAAAATAACATGAGTTCACAATCTCCTTTGACAGAAACATGTAATTAACATTGTAATTTGAATATGACTGTATACTGATGGATCACAGAATCAGGCTGGATGTACGGTAATGAAAGAAGACATCTCTGACACTGAGACCTGAGCACATCTCTCTTTACAGCAGCAGCGATGTCTCGGCTGACTAACGGACTGATTGACAGTTTGTCTGTCTGATCGTCTAATTGGCTGGCTGGCTTTTGCTCAGCTCCCTGATGCTCTGACAAACAATTATCCTTGAAGACAGTACCACATTTGTCTAATTAATTACACGCGTTTGCCACAACAGCAGGTAGTTAGCAGTGACAAGACGGAGAGTTTGAGGCTGTGTATGCGAGCGAGATAAACACCTCTGTAATTGTGCTTTGTAGAGAAGAAGAAGAGGAGGCTTCCTCACACGGCAAAGTGATTGTTCTTTAGCTTTTTAGCAGCTCTTTTGAAGACAGACATCACAGAAACAAAACAACTGCTTTTTAAGCGGCTGAACTGTTTCATCCTCAGTGTCGGAGGATTTTTTTTTTCTTTTCCTCTCTTTGGCAAGACAGGAAACTCAGTCAGTCAGCTGTTGTTGGCTCAGTGAAGCGCTGAATCAATGCAGGCAGACAGGCAGACAAGGCGAGCAGCAGGTACCTCTGATGTCAGCGCTGCTCTCCTGACACTCATCTGCCCGGACAACCACTTTCAAACTTCTCTCTCTAATGCTCTCTCTTTCCTCCTCGCTCTCCGTCTGCGCGTCTTCTCCGTCGCCCACCTATCTCCACCTTTTTTTTTCCCTTCTTTAAATGTGTCGGCAAGCTTCACACATCTCGCACATCTGTCTCATCTCTTCCTTGTCTTCCCTCTAATCTCTCATAACCGTCTCTTCTCGCTCTGTTTTGCATCTCTTCAGCTGGCAGTGGCTGCGGGAAAACATGGAGAGAGACGGAGCAAAAGAGCAGGAGGGAAGTGTTTGTGTCTGTGTGTGTGTTGTGTGTGTGTGAGTGTGAGTGTGCGTCAAGTGGGCCTTGTATAGCAGTCCCAGAAGCAACAAGCTGTCATTAGAGTGGGCAGGAAACAACCCTTGTGGCTTGGTTCAATCAAATTGTAATCCTCAGCACATTATTACCATGGCAGGGTCACCTCTCCACTGCTGCTCTAGGGCAGGAGCAGGTGGAGCACACACACTCCACACACTCCACACACCCACACACACACACACACACACACACACACACACACACACACACACACACACACACACACACACACACACACACACACACACACACACACACACACACACACTCCTTTCATTTGCCACCATTTCCAGTGTTTTTGCTGGCGTTTTCCTTGACAGTCCTTTTATTACCTGGCCAGCCCCCATAATGAATCCATCTGAGAGGGCCAGGCCGAGGCTGCTGTCATGCATAATTCAATCCCCACTCCAGCCACCCTCCACTACACCCCCAACTCTTCTTCTCCATATCCCTCATCCCTGTCATCCTCGCCACCTCTAGCGAGGCTCCTGTATCACCCCGACCTGACAGACTCTATCATGCAACTCTGAAGATTACAATACGTGGAAGAGGCGTGTGTGTGTGGCTGTATTTGAAAGAGTGTGTGCTCACTTGTGTGTGTGTCGCATGTTTCTCTCCTCTATGGTTTCTAGGGAAACCGTCATTAGGGTATTGGTGAGACCGTGTGTGGGCAGAGAAGAGACTTGTCCAACCCCACTAATGGACATCGTCTCCGATGTGGACATCAATACCACAACACTCTCCTCCAGTGTAACACTTTCTGCTCATCTCAAAGCCACACGGCATGGTTTCACAGTAAACACTTGTGCATGTCTTTGTAAGCACAGATTCCAGTTAAGATTTATCGACAGACGATGGTGTGGGTTATTGACCTGCGGCTGCATCAAAACAGGCTCCAACAGGCAGTTGTGTGATCGAAGATGTCCCGACAAGCAAGAGGCGTTTAGCTGAGGGTGGGCTGGTCCATGGAGGCGGAGGACGCTGCTCATCACCAGACCTCAGTATTGTTTCTATGACAATGTCTCCAGCTAGTGTGACAAAACATCACACATTAACACAAAGGGATCACTGTGGACAGCTAATACCAATGTCAACACAACAAGAATCAACTTTAAGTAGGCGGTTTTTATTTTAACACAACAGGAATATAGACAAAACAAACACAGACGCAGCTTATCCTGGTTGGACTAATATCCAGGGATGCACAATATGGATTTTTTCTTTAGCTGATAACCAATAATTGATTCTTCTCATGGCTGACACCAGGGAGGTTGTTTCACATTCTTGTGTCTTTAAACTGTGGTTAATGCACACATGTGGGCTGAAGAAAGGACGATAGATGTAGTGAGGAGAGATGGATGATTTTGTTCCACAGCTCCAAAAACAGCTGCTGTGTTAAAACACGTAGTCGTGTATGAACATGTATTGCGTGTTACTCTTCTTCTCCTCTTCCTTGTCCTTCTTGTACATCTTCTCCTTCTTTACCTCCTTCTTTTCTGTGTTCTCTGTAAAGGTGCATATCACCACCTACTGTATTGGAATGTGTGGATGTATATTTATTGGCTAATACCATAAAAAGACAATTAAAATAAATCCTCAATGTCAAGCCAATAAATGATCTCTACTAATAACAACAACCACAGTCGTGACTTAATTATACACAAAGCAGTTTTTCTTTAAGTATGTCAAATAAAATAAAAATAAAAGGAATATACACATAAAGGAGCTTCACACTGGGAACAACACAATAGTTCTTACCCTGAAATCATTTCAGTTCAGATATAATCGACACACCGTCCCAGTCCCTCCAGATGAAATGTGTTTCTAATTTCTCCCAACCACAAATCATACATGGCTTCAGCTTCAGCTTTCTAAGCTCGCAAGATTAACTTTTTTTATAAACACCACTCCAAACCAAACAGTCAGACTTTTTTTTCCAGACTTGTTGGCAAAAAGATAAAGAGCCAGCCGCTCCAAGAAAAGCTGTGAGTGGATCAGGTTCCCAATGGTTCCCTGAAGCCTCAGAGAAACAGTGAAAAATGCTTTTCCAATAGGTGTTAAGTTTACTGCAGGTCCACAAAGAAAGTGTTCAATGACAAACACAAAACATGTTGCTGATGCTGATTCTCTCTGTCTTCTCACCATTATGTTTGCAACATGTGTAGAACTACATAACGCATGTTTACACTTTTTAAAAAGCTTTAAAGCTCAAAGGGTGTAACGAGGTCACAGCCTACAGTAACTCTGTACATACTGTTATAAACCTGGTGCATGTGAATGTGCCTTATTCATTGTGTTTATCCTGTTTCTGGTGATGAATGAGCTCATAGCTTCAGTACAGGAGTTTATTTCTTGTATAGCTGCATAGATTATTGTTGTTAATAGTATAGTTTGCACTGTGTATATAAATTGTATATATCTTGCTTTCTATTTATTTTATGTACGGAGTGTTTTTCTTTTTCTTTCTTTTTTGTTTTTTGCGGACCCACTGCTGCTGTCACTAAATCATTTCCCAGTCTGGGATCAATAAAGTAATTCTATTCTATTCTATTCTATTCTATACAGGCGTTTAGTGGTGACACACTTAATCACATCTGTTTTACAATCAATCGACATTCATCAAGACATTAATCAGGGTAAAGTTTATGCCAGTCTGGTTTCAGCTTCTCAAATGTGATCATTTGCTTTTTGATTCTGTTTTGTAGCATCATCAACTTATTATTTTGGGGTTTTTCCTCAGATTACACAAGACATTTGAGGAGATGGTACCTTAGGCTCTAATATGTAATAACGCAAGAAATCAATTAAAACAAATTAATGATGGAAATAATTGTCAGAGACAGCCCTACGGCATTTCTTTTTAAATTTAGTTATTTCGAGAATCCCTTCAATTAATGCTGACAGACACAAAGCAGGTGTAAGTGTGAAGGTTGCAGAGAGTGGCTGTGGGTATTACTGCCTCTGCGTTTCTCAGTGTAAAGCACTGAGGTAGTTTCTAAATGGGCATTAATTATGATGATCCCTGAGGAGCTGGAGGCTAAATGGAGCAGATAACCAGACTGAAGGGCACTATTTCTGCTATATTAGGCTGTTCAAACCTGCCACACATGCCTGATCGCTCTTCAATAACTCGCACTTTTCAGCAGGAAGGTTTCAGGGCCATGTGAATGTTCCCACTTTGCCCCGAAATTACAAATCTGTCGTCTGAGCTGTGGAGAAAATAAATCTGAAGTCATTTCAGAAGAAACAAGAATTCCAACACTGTGATAAACGGCCCTTTTTTGGTCCTGCATAAACAATTTCTGACGGTGAGGGATCAGAATATCATTATATCATATTTTCTCACTTTTCTGTGGAGTAAACACATGCCACGCCACTTCTCTGTGGAGACGCATTGGACCCAAACACCTCGGAAATTCTTACCGTTCAAAGGTCATTCTCGAAGCATTTCAGCTTCACTATACAGATTACGAGGTGGAGAGGTCGGGTGGTGTTAGAAATCAGAAAGCCACAGTTACAAAGTAAACATCTTCACCAGCGAAGGGGCTAAAACAGTAAATTATCACCTCTTATAGCCACAAAATCCCCCCAAACATAATCACAAACAGCTCCTGCTCACACATTTTACTGCTCAACAAAGACCATGTCGCTGTGAAATACTTCCCATCATGCCACAACAATGACGGAGCTGTATTATCAGTTGTTGGGTGCTGATGTGCATCATATAAGCTATTGATTATTGAATTGCCTCTTCAATTTTAAATATGAGTCACAATGATTGTTAGATTCTACAGACATTAGACAGTCACACTGCTGTTGGTTTATACAACCAGGTGTCACATACAAGTTAGAGCTGGCAATATTGATTTATTTGTTTTATCCCTTGTTAAAGAGTGTGTGTGTGAGTATGTGTGTCTTTATTTGGTGCAACAACACTGAGGTGTAATCTGAGGGATGTGAGACATCCTACATGGCTAGAGTTGAGTTCAGGGGTCATATGGGGCAGCAATGACAACTGTTGCAGTATCATGTTACTCTTAAAGCTGGAGTCGGGAAATTGGAAAAGCCTTCAAGCCCAGGCTAGATTATGAAAGTATTCAGCTGGTAAGCCCCGCCCCCTGCACTCAGGCCTCTCTCCACAGCCACTCCCCCCAAACCATGAACACGCACCGCCCGACGACTGCCGAACACCGCCGACGGTGTCCGAGTACTTGACTCCGTATCAGTGCATCGTTTTCATCACAACATCTGACAACCGGTAGCTACCTCATGTCTGTTCAGCTGTAAGTAAACACCTCATATTACCATATTTAACCTAAACAACCAATATAGCCACTGATAGCTGTCAAGCTAGCTTTGTTAGCATTCAGACATTTGCTGTGTGTCAATTCAGGGTCTGCATCCTTCGGAGGACGCATTTGAAGGCCAATTACCTCACTACTCCGTGTGAAGGCTGTCCCAGTCCGAAGGCTCCTCCAAATGCAGCCCACAAATGCGGACTTCTTTTCCCTCTTTTCGGAGGATGCACCGCTACTATCCTTCGTGGCCTCACATATCCCAAGATTCTTTGCGCGCCTAAAAAAGAAGAAAGAAAATGGCGAAATCGCATGGGACTCGCCTTCGAAGACCGCAAAGGCCGGGTCCTTCGAAGGATGCAGACCCTGAATTGAGACACTGCAAGTGTATCGTTTTCATCTCAACGTCTGACAACAGGTTGCTACCTCATGTCTGGTCACCTGTAAGTAAACACCTCATATTATCATATTTAACCTAAACAACCAACAGAGCTATTGCTAGCACTGATAGCTGTCAAGCTGGCTTTGTCAAGCTGCTACATGTTTTATTTTTGTTTCATGATTCACAGGCAAACATGAATATTATATTGGACTCATGATGATGTGATGTTTTGCATGTTAGAGCGTCAAACACGGCAGCATCTTGACTCTGATGATGACGGGTCAAGGAGCAGACGTTCATATGTGGAGTAGAAGATCTCGAAGCTCAAAGGATTGAACATGAGCAGGTCAGCATCTAACGTAGAACATCACTGGTGTTTCTTTCTTCTGATAAACATCACCTGCAACTACTTGTGTTTGTACAGTATATTGATCAGACCTGTGACGTGCCCTGATCAGAATCACATGTGTGATGTGTAGTAGAAACATGTAGAGAGAGATAAAGGGCTGGTACTTCATGTTTTATAAACCGTTACGTCTGTACAGTTTCGTCCATGAATGTCTGAAGTATTGATCATTGAAAGTGTATATGTTCACAGTGTGCTGAGGACAGTCGAACTCTGATCCATCAAAATATCTAAACATGTTGCTCATCTGTTGCTTTACAGGCCAGAATTCAGGACTACGTTTGGAGCATCACATCCAGTGCTGAACTCTGCCTGACACAGATTTATTTGCCGTTCTGTATTTACTCCTTGTTTTGCATTATCTCTGGCTTGTTTGAATAAAGTCTTTAAAATAATAAATGCCTTTTCTTTACACCAGCATTGAGAACAAACCCATTAAAGTTCTTACACTTTACATCACGCACTAATAATAACAACTGAATTGGGTAAGACTCTTGTTTATTCTATTTTCAAACCTTTATACCTTTTATCATTTAGACATTTCATAGTACAATTAGCATAAACAACTACATACAGGATGTCCAGAGGTTCTTGACTGATTATAAACTGTTCTGACAGTGACTGTCCTGTAGAAAGAATAGCACAATTACTTATCTGACAGTAAATACAGCTTCTCAAGGACTTTGAAATGACTTTGTATTTATTATAACACCACAACTTGACTTACGTTTTATGCAGTGACAAATATTCCTGACATCAACCAGAAATAGCCTCTGTTACATCAGAATGGTGTCATTTACAGGCATTTCATACTTACCAATTCTAATTTTCTCTAACAGAGACCATGGATACTGCAAGATTGTTTTTATTTCATATCATTTAATACTCTGAATGCTGTCAGGATGTTAAGAAATGTTATACAAATATGATAGAAAGTGCTTTCGAACAGAATTACCTACCCGAGCTTTAACATGATTATCTTGTCCTTAATATAACAATCCAAATCCTATCAATCTCCGTTTATCTGCTACCTACCTAGTTTAGACAGTTTGGTGAAATGCAAAAGAGTGGAGGGCTATGGTGAAGGCAAAATGGATAAAAGTTCACCATTGTTCATTTCATTTGACATTTGTTGTACTCACCCGTGAATGATTAACTGGGCTCAGCCTGCGGACATGCCACTCCACCAGAAACGTCTATAAATCTCCAGCAGGGCGCAAATCCTAGAGATTCTTCCACAACATCTTAGTTCTGACTTTTTCCTGTGCCTTAATATTGACATAGGAAAAAACGTCTTTCGATCATCCCTTCTGTCGTCAATGCACCATCGGCACAAGCCCAATACTAGTGATTCACGCAGTGAATCTCTGTATGTGCCGAGACAGCAGGGTGCATTTCATCATGTCATTAACAGCCTAGCAAGCAGAAATGACTTTTTTGCGCCTGGGAGCATGGCTGTTTCAGATCAATGCCCGTGGCAGTTCTTAAATCAATGAGTGATGTTGTAACTGGGGGACTCATCTGTGAAGCAGACTCCTGGGAGACGGAGAGCGAGCGAGAGAAAAAGATTGTCAAACAAAGGGAGGGGGCAGATAGAGAGAGGAGGGAGACAGTGAGAAAAACACATAAAGCTGAAAGTGATCGAAATAGACAGAGGATGATAGAGGGCAGGAAAGTGTAGGTTATATTTATGTCTCTGTGTGTACAAGCGAATGAGACTCTCTAAGTGCCTTTTGCCGCACCGCAATTTAAATATGATCATACTGAAATAATTGGCGATTTGATGAGGCAGGTGAATCTCTGCAGCATGGCCAACCTCCATCCATCTCTCTCTCTCTCTCTCTCTCTCTCTTTGTCTCTCCGCCATGTATTCGTGCAAAGTGTGTGTCTGCATACGGGGTGGGGGAGCAAAGTAATGGGCAGGAGGTGGAGCGTGAAAAAGGTTAGGGAGAAAAAAATCACATCACCAGAGAGAGGAGCGATGAGAGTGTGCCTGGCTCCTAAGGCCAGATGTATTTACCTGGGTAATGATAGTCATCTGGAATGACAGGGTGTGTGTGTGTGTGTGTGTGTGTGTTGCAGGACGCTGTGGCGGCTAGATTTCTGTTTGGCTGAATGACTGCCTGGCCGAGGGGCGAGTTTGCCGATTTATTTGCTGGCAAAAACACAACAGTTGCTTTTGTTCTCCTTTTCTCTCCGTTTGTACTCTTTCTTTCTCTGTTACTGCAAGAAGGTTTGCTTCTCCAGCATCCTCTCTCCCTCCCTCCATCATCTCTCCGTGCCTTTATTAATTCATAAAAACACATCGCACAGATGAATGGCTTCCATAGGCACTGGAGCATGATTCGATCCCACTGCACACACACACTTTACCATGTTTCTACACACTGCTGCCTGTTGCGCTCCTCACACCCCCCGTTCTCGCCGTCTTTCTTTCTCCTCGAGACAGCTCGCTAGTTCAGCCGGCGGACAGTGAAGGCCAGATGCATTTGTATTTTGTTATGAAGAAGTAGTCGGCGCTACAGCTCGCCTCAGGCACAGGAGGATATAAGGCAAGCAAACATAAACACAGCGTTTTGCTCCCTGTTGTCTACTGTTTCTCACCACTGGTCACGAACCTCACAATCCGTCCATTTTATTGCTTTTTTGAGTGTATTTTTCACAAAACATCCAACTGTTGTGGCTAAAAAAATATATTCAAAGAGAAAAACGTGATTGTGTGTGCACGCAGGTTTGATTCGTATTTGTCAGGGGGGCACGGGCGTGAAACTCGCTCTTATCGAGGGTTGCCAGACATGAACCCTGAGGTTAAAGAAGGGTCCCGGACGCATAAACACAGACATGGAAACACATAAACGGCCTTTCTCGAGCTTCGCTATGGAGAGTAGGAAGGCAAAGGAATGGGTGCTTTAGATATGGATTGCTGGGATTGAATTAAAAACATTAGCTTGAGGCTGTACCGCTGAATCCTGATGATGAGGCCACCGGGGGAAAATGTAGAAAATGGGCTTTTGCTGCCAGGGCCTTGAAAATCCCTTACTAATGTAATGAGAGAAGGCAGAGAGAGATAGCGAGATCGAGGGAGGTGGAGGAAGGGATATCACACAGATGAGTGCGGGTGAATGGTTACAAAGACAATGCATTGTGTTTGTGTGCGTGAGCATGGGGTTCATGTGAGAGCAAAATGGTTGAAACAATTGGAGCGGAGCCAGAAGGGCTCCAATGAAACATCATTACAAGCAGCTCCAGAAATATTATGCCTTCGGCGTAACAAGCAGGGAGGGGGGCACAGTCGCACAGCATAAATACAACACTTACACTTAGACAACACGGTCGCACACACGTTTGACCTGATTCAGTGGATTCAACCTTGGACATAAAATCAACTTGCTCAGTTTAGTTTGTCGGGGCATATTTTAAAAGATAAAAAAAACACTAAAAGCTCAGAGTGGCACAGGACAACTGCTTCTCTCAATGACTGTCTTTATCCCCATTATAAACCATTCTGGACTGCAGTCTGACGAACACAGGCCAGATGGTTAATTAGAAATAAGAAGCTGAGTGCACACTTAAAGAAATATGTGTTTTTCCTCATTTTGCTTTTCTCTGCGACCATCATGGTGAAATTCTCTGGAGCATTCTCCAGGCGGTGGGCATCTCAGCCCCCTCGTTTCTCCGAGAAATGAATAGGAGCATGTGACATGGGCTGACATGGGCTTTAAATGTACAATCTGGCTGTGTTACGATGGGAACAAATTAATAAGTGAATGTTATCTGTGGGTAGCAGAGCGGGGTGCCTTGCCAGGCCTTTTTGTTCCTGTACCACTTCTTTTCATGTAAATGACAGAAGACACAAAAACAGACAGAGCTCTTGGTCTGAATTGGATTTTGACATGGATACTGGCGCACTTTGTGTGTGCAGCATGCATATATTATACAGTGAGTGTATTAAAGGACATATTCTGAATGTGGATGTGTGTGTATGGCTTTTGATTGATTTTAATGTGTTTGTACCAAGTGTAATCCCACTGTGACGTCACCCATGGGTTTGTGGATTACTGTTTAGAAGCTTCGAGGTAGGCATAACGGCCGTTGCCATCTTGGTTTTTTAAGAAGAAGACGACCATATATGACGAGAAGGTGGAGCTGGGGAGGACATCCCGATTGGATCTGGGTGAAACCAGAGGACATGCCTTAGTAGCAACTTATCAATTACAAGGAAGCCACGCCCTGAAGCAATCCTGCATTATCATCTATTTTACTCTATTTCTAATGCAACATTATGTACTGTTTTTACCTTTAAATAACAGCTTCAACCTCAAGATACAAGATTTCAAGACATAATGCCATGTCTCAGTAAAGCCTCGGTAAAAAGCTATTGTTAGGCTAGAACCTAAGTACATTAAAGTCACATCATTTCATCGCAGCACAACTAAGCCTCTTACTACACTATTAAAGTTAGAGTTAGAATAGTTTGCTACTGAAGTCTGCCCGTAAAGACAAGTCTCTTTGACGACTCTTAATGTAACCTCCAAAGTCTCATGTAGTCACTTGTTAGCAACCACTGTTTACAAGCCAAATAAACGTTTCAATTTTACAATTAATGATGTGTTTCATGCCGTAAACAAAATGTTCCATCATATCAAACATCATGTTGTAATAAAGAGAACCTCAAACTAACGATTGAGACCATAAACTCATTAGGGAACTGTTTACTGATGTAATTAACCAAGTGAGAAGCAGGGTCATTTTTTCATAGGCTTATATACAATTGGAATTTTTTTCTGAAACCAATGGAGTCACCTCCGGCTGGCCATAAGGAAAAACGCAGGTTCAAAACACTGGCTCCAAGTGGCTTCACTGTAGACCATTAAGAGTAAACTAGTTTAAGGTTTTAATCACAACATGTGGCTTCAGGGTGGACATAGCAATCTTCCAATCATAACTAGTCAGAGGATTAGGCAGGCAGAACAAGTAGCGGAAATGCTGACGGCTGAAGTGATTTCGGAAATCTGCTGAATGCACTGCCGGAAATGCATAAAACTACAAGAATGAATTGTCAACAATTAAGCTGAATTGATTGATTTTAAAGGCTGAAAAGTAATAGATAGTAATAGATAGATCCTTGGCATCGTTTCAAGAATATTTGCATCCAGACGGATCCACTGAAAACGACTGAAAACGCTGTAGTTCATTTTCCAGGCCTATAGGTGGCGCTTGAAATTGACCAAAACCGGGACAGTAGACCGAGAACCCGAACACAACAAGAAGAAGATGAAAATGGCTAGTGCAAGGAAACCAGGATCGTTTGTGTGGACCGTTAATGAGGTCGAACTGCTACTGCGACTCACACTTGACTACAAGGCGAGTAAGTTGCAAGAAACACGAACACAAGCAGTAGTCCGCCATTGTTGCTGTTGTTGTTATGAATCGTCGCGGGGTTCAGAGGTCGGAGGCTAGAGGTCGAGGGTTGGGGTCATCGGCGTCATCGTTTCGGAAAGTATGCGGATTCGCCATCATTAGTGTGATTGAGTGAAAGTTGCACCTGTTAGATCCAGAGAACTGTATGTTAGATCTTTGGGCAAACCCGATTTTTTTTTCCCCAGTCACGCCAGTACGCCGGAGATCTGGCACGGCGCCGGAATGCAACCAGCCTTGCTTATCTCCGTGATGTAACATGAAGAACAACAGTGTACTGCTGACTTTCTTTCTCCCTTTAATGAGAAATAAACTCACATGTTTTGTATAGATTAGTAAAAATAAACAATACAACAAGAACGACAACATATTCAAGAACTGATTTAAGAACTATTTAAGACACTGAACTGATTGAAATAACGATTACTGAAGTATCAGCCCATGTAGAAATAAAAAAATAAAAAATCTCCCTTCTCCTTAATAATTGCAGCCACCTCAGCATGCCTGTAAATATGCTGCACAAGAATGTCATTATCTGCAAAGACGACAAAATCACACCAGTCCATCCCCGTGACCAACAGCTGACCCTGCACCGGCCAAAAGTAGCTATGGCTCTGTTTCACTTTAATGTGGCACTGTGCATTTTCAGATAGCTACAGCCTACGTAGCTTTTGGCATTTGGACATTTAATTTCAATGAATCCAAGCAGTTGACTCTCAGTTGGGTCAAAAATGATGCCATCAGGAGATGACCCCAAACAGGGGCACAAACCTACATGGCCAGCCTCAATTCTTTCAGCCAGGGTTTCTGCTGAGCTCTGCCCTCTCAAGTGGCATATTTCCCTGAACTGGGAAGAAGTGATCCTTAGTCTCCGGACATGGTGCGACTCCATACTGTCGCTCTTCTTCCTGGTGGCGCCACTATTTTCCTTGCCATATCAAAGGATGTTGCAATTGATAGCAGATGCAGTTGTTGCTGATGCTACATACAATCTGGCAGGTGGATGGATCCAGCCTGTAGCCATCTAACATCAGAAGAGGTGGAGGGGGGCATCTGGGCGGTGCATTACAACCTCACTCACTGGCAATGCATGCTGGTATGAGATGGGACTCCCTTCTTGGACCACTCCAAGAGAGAAGTCCACAAGTGGCACATCCTTACTTATTGCCATGGTGATGATGAGTGAAGCAACGTCCGCCGTGAAGTCCTTGTAGACCTCTGCCACTTTGAGGAGATTTGGATCTGAATGTTCCCCCAGCACTGCCTTGCAACAGTTACTCCTTTAAAATTAATTTCACAAATTAAAGATTTAAATTTCAATATAATTTTACAACAATTTTACACAGTGAAAAAACTGAACAGTGAAGTATTAGGTGAGGCTATACTATTTAATAGGACAATAGATATTACCTTACACCTTCAGCTACACTGTATTACCTAGCTTTGGGCTTTGTGGAGAGGAATACCATATCACCCACTCTGCCTGGTTTCACACCCTGTTAAGTTCGCAAAAGAACCATTAAATGAATTAAAATGTCATTGATGGATTACCAGCACTGGAAATAGCATTAGCTTGCGTTTTGGATCTAAACAAATACTTATCATGGTTCTTGGCTTGTGCCAACCCTGCTCTGTCTCTGTACAGCTAAGGACAGGGGGCACCGTGGCCAGCTTGAGAGTGGAGTAATGCACAGACTTAGAAACAAAGCAACGTTATGGTTGCATAGTGATGTTCCAGCCACACAGGAACACACTGCCTCTACTATCTCCACTGGTGAGCAATTCTCAAAGGCAATCTACACATAAATAAAATTTTCGATTGAAGACACTACTACAACAATGAAAATGAGAAAGATGAGAGCAGGCTAAAAAGACAAATAGTAGGTATGAAAATAGCTGTCAGGTAATCAGCTGTAGAGAGAATTGAAATCTAATTCTGCTCTGTTTTAGGTACTGTCATTTACACACCTTTTGAGCCTGTCTCTCTACTCTCTTCATTTTTGGTTTTCACTTAATTATAATAATAATGGTTTATTGTAACAACGTAAGACAGTGAATGGTAAACGTGTTGAACAGGTTGTATATTAACACAGATTTGGGGTACAAAATCAGCACTTACCTACCACTGACCAGTGTACCCTCAATGTTTATCCTTATGCTCTAAAGAACAAAAGCAGTCACAAACAGTTTCTGGGGCTTCCATGAAAGCTAAGTGTAGGTTTGTGTTACTTGTCGAGTTGACAAGTAACTGACTTGACTGACTTGAATTGATTAATGTTAAACTCTTTTTCCTCCCTACTCTGAGCTCATGAGGCTTTTCAAGTTTCCTCATCGACCTGTAGCAGGAAGTCCTGACGCTCACTCTCCCTGCTGAATCTTTGTTTAAAACTGTGGGAATTGGACATTATTCATTTTATGTAAAACGTAATTGTACATCAATTGTACATTTTACAGTTAAGGCAAAGGCAACAAGGCAACAAGTGCCGTAAATTGACTTCACTTTCCTTGGTTGGTCCAAAAGATTTCAAAGATCAAAAAAGTAAGCAGGAGTCTTCAAGGCTGAGTGCAGTAGAACTTTATTTGCTGGCAGACAAAGTACGGGGTCAGACACAGACAAAATCTGTGAAAAAACTGACCTAACTGACCCCAGCATTGAGCATCCTCTTTAAACACAGAAAACTAGCAGTGTCTTCCCAGGCTTCATGGCCTCAACCAATTCCTAATCTTCGTTATTTCTGCTGACACTGCTATTTTTCTATGGAAAATCCCTGTTCTTCCTTCTGCAACTGCACATAGCTTCCGCATACATGACTCCAGTATTGTCGCCTCCGTGCAGGCCTGCACATACATTTTTTTCAGGCTTTTTGTTAACTCAGTCCCCTTCTTGATATATCCCATTATATCTTATCACTCTTGGCACAGTTTCTCTAGCTGAAAAGTAAGAGGGCTGAAAAAGCTTGAAAAGATGAACATTTAAATGGTTGAACAGTTTCTCTGGCTGCACATATGCTGGAGCAGTAGCAGAACCAAAGTTGAAAATGACCCCATAAGAATGAATGGGAAAACGCCTCCCAAACTCCTACGAGTTTTGAAAAAAGTGTAATGGTTATGGCCCAAATATTTATAAAGTGAGTAGCAGGAGACATTGCTGAACTCTGTGCTGTCTTTATCTTTGTAGAGTGAAAAATGAGGGCAGCAGGGCAGGTACCATCTGCTCTGCTCCAGAAATTTAGGCTCTAAATTAACATTGCGGCTTATGGGGGAGTTGCTGGAGTGCTTCTCGCTCTAGGGCTTCTACAGCCAAAAGCGTAAGTCCATCTGAAACAAGACAATCAGCTGAAAGTCAACAAGATTTCCTACATTTCTATGTATATATTGTCTATGTGAAGTAAAAGATGTGGTATCCAAATCAAGCAATCCCACTTTTTCCAGCTGCTCTCCATTCTAGCGATGATGTCACGCACTCTAGCTCACGCAATACACACCCATTATAAAATCAGAAGATGAACATACTTTCACATATTTCCAAAAGTATATCAGATATAAAAGCCAAAAATAGAAGCAGTCATGTCCTTAAGGAGCTGAACATTTCTATAACTGAATGGTTGTAGTTTTTGCAGGAGCTGAAGCAAGCCAAAAAACGTATGGAATAATAATAATAATAATAATAATAATAATAATAATAATAATAATAATATAATAATACCTAACTTCAATAAATTCCAGAAGGACAATAGCGTGAGACTGAAGGAAACACAGGTGACCAGCGGTGTCTCGCTCCTCTGTCTCTCTCAATATTGGTATTGCGGAGCAACTGAGAGATGGCAATCAGCAGGAGATGTGTCGTGAAGATGAAAGCAGCGAAAGAGAAACAAAAGGAGAGCAAGAGAGAGAAGAGCCTCTTAAGGCACCTCCATCAGCCTGTCGTTAGGAGGGTAATGAACCTAGCACCACTGCTGCCAAGCAACCAATGACTCACTCACACACACACACACACACACACACACACACACACACACACACACACACACACACACACAGCCACGCACAGACTCTGCAAGACTAACACACTCATGAAATAGAAAACTCTCAAGTACCCAAACTCTGTTTCTGCTACTCATGCATTGCTAGACAAACGTCTCACTGACAGAATGTTTACAGAGAGAAAATCTGATGCACATACATCATAAGAGCAAAAGTAATAGGTCATCTGCCTGCACTTTTAGTGAGATCTATCTCTCTTGTATTTTCTCCCAAACTGTTTGGCTTTTGCCAGACGCTGTGAGCATGACTACTTCATGTATATTGCTTCACACATTCAGAAGACATTTATCACAAATGCAGACATGACCTGAAGGATCATTTTCACCGTAACAACTAGATTTTACTATTATGCCATCTGTCAATTCCTTCAGTTCTCTCTCTGCAGAGTTACTGTACAACCTCTCTGCTATGAGGACTGAAAGTGCCAAAATGAAATAAATAAATACACTGTTAAATAATTAATTAAATGTGTCATTAATTAAAATACCAATTCATTTTATGTAAAAAAAAAACATATATAATTATTTCACTATTCAATTAAAGTGAAACTCTCGCCAAAAGCAACCGATTATAAGTCAAACCTTTGTGTTAAAGCATAATTACGACGAAAGGGGCACTTTAAAGATTTACCGTAGTTTCGTTTTTGGGCAATTCTCAATGGGGTGCAGGGGCACTTTTACGCTAGCATCAAAATCGCTATTTTTAAACCACTAAGAAGGCTCGACACAACATGAAACTTTGCTCATCCACCATTACTCTCCTGCCTGTTAGAGTTGATCCCCGAGTGCGACCTTTTTTTCTGCCATGATGGCGGCGCACCAGAAGTGCAGCAGCAACCATGAGTCATTCAAAAACCCTTCTTTTAAGCAAACTCTGTGCACACAAACAATGTTCACAGTGCTTGTGTTCATGTGTAGAGACCCTGGTGACACTACGAGCAAAGTTTCATGTTGTGTCGAACCTTCTTAGTGGTTTGAAAATAGCGACTTTGATGCTAGCATAAAAGTCCCCCGTGCATCTTAATATTTCTATTAAAGTAAAAAAATAGAAAAAAAAATACTCAAGTAAAGAACAGATACCTGGAATATCTACGTAAGTACAGTGACAAAGTATTTGTACCACCACACAGCCCCTCCTCCTCCAAATGAGAACTTCAGTGAATATACAGTAGATGTCATCTGAAGTATGTCACTTTACCTATGATGCATACTGTAGAAACGTTGATACGACGTCTTTTAAATGTTGACATCTGATATATCCGTAGGTTGCAGTAATGTACAATGCCCACATTTTATTCTGCAGACAGCCCTGGCTGAACATGCATTTCACATCTTTCAGTGTAGTTGTAACCTAAAAGCAGATTATTTATTCTCTTAAATAAATTAGTGTGCATCAACATGTCTAGACAGGAGTTTCAGTGATTCCTGAAGAGCAGAAAGCAACAGTTTTCTTCACAGCCTGGACTCTCCTCTTGGCCCACCACACTGTCTACAGCTTTAGTAGGGAATGAGAGGGGTTGGCAATTACTGAAGCTTACCCCAACTCCACCAGCTGACACTCAATCCTCCAACTAATGCAATATAATTTATTCATCCTGCTCCAGCCTCTTTTACAGTTTGGTTGCCAGGATTGTGGTTGAGCCTCTCGTCACAAAAATCACAAAAATTAGTCAGTCTCACCCACATGCACTTGCAAACAGAGTTTGTGCTTGTGATTCTGCCCAGTGTCAGGGAAAAAGAGGACTTTATCATCACAAGACCGAAAAAAAAACTCCCTCTGCAGTATTAGACTAGCTGTCGTGAAACTACTGAACCCAGTGGAGCTTTGAAAGTAATGAGATCTGATCATCTCGAAACTAGAACAGTGGGTTTTTTCAGCTGCACCAAAGCTCAAAGGGAAAACCTAAAATGAAGCTGAGACCCTCGTGTAATAGCTAAGCAGTGCTCATGTTACAAACTTTATATGAACACAATCATGTTAACATTGGCATTTTTGTCCCCAGTTGACCCCCTGCATGATGACTTCAGATCTGTCGGTGCAGATGTGTGTACGTACTGCGTTTCTGCTTTCTGCATGAGCAAACCAATGTGTTGTGTGTGTGTAACTGTGTGTCAGCAGTCGTCACCAACAAACCACCCCCCGAGGATGTGGGTTGGACTGTCAGCCTCAGTCAAACATCACACACACACACATATATACTGCTAAATTGATGAACTTAACATAAAGAAAACAAACCATTTTTCAAAAGACTGTTTATAATCATATGGCTGCTGTTATGAAATGTTGTGATGGAGATCATGACCCGTCATGCAGCCTGGAAAGTGACAAAGATATGTTTTTTGCTGTAAATGACATCACATAATCACCATCAGTGAAAACAGGACCTTGTCTGGCTCTCACTAGCATAGAGGGACGCTGACTTTTCTAATTAAATTTGGTGATTTTTTTTCTATATATACTATGTTTCCAGAGACAGTAACTACAAGAACACAACAGTGAAGGAGACAAAGCTATGTGAGTTAAAGTCTTCTGCTCGAAATCTGGTCACATGACACGTCAGTAAACTGCCTGGCTGTCTCTGCCGGAGACAGACGCTGTTTTTCAGGCTTAAGTGTGATGAAGAGTCTGTATGACAGACAGGAAGACACCAAGGAGGACACTTTTTCACGTAGAAATTCAGTATTTTTTCCTACTTTAACATAAGACCTGCTTCCACATTACTGTTTATTCCTGTGATGTTGCTTTTTGGGTTGACTTGCGGGACATTTCTCTTTTATTTGACGAGTGAACTATCTGTTTAGCTGTCCGACTGAATGCAATCAGACCTTCACACTCCTCCATTAAATGTAAGGTTGGGAAACCGGAGCACCCCAGAGACAACCTGTAAAAAATCTTGGACCTGGCCTTCAAATTACTTAATTAATTAAAAAAAGTCCAACTGCCTGAGTGGCCGAGGCGACCAAATGAGGAGATTCAGACAGACGATGTTCAGCCTGTGTTATTTTCTTTATTTTAGGTTCAGCATGTCATGTTTATCAACATCCTAACCCAGCCTTATCCTCCTTCAAATGACCCGCTTGAATACCCCAGCACCTCCTTTCCCTAATTGGCACGACAGTGGAGACACAAGAGGTCACAGGGAACATTGAGGACATCACACCAAATGAACTGACAAGGAGTGCAGGGAAAACAAAGACTATATACACAGACACACTGATGAGGGGATGAGGAACAAGTGAGGAGAGAGTGGAGGGAAAAGGACAGGTGAGATAACGAAGGGGAAGCACAGAGGAGAAAGCACAAAGGAAACAATACTGGCAGAAAGAGGGAGACAAACATGCAACAAAAAGGAAGAGGAAAACATAGAGGGAAGAACACAGCAGACACTGAAAGGATACAAGAGGGCATGGAATCAAAACACAAGATAAAACAAGACACCGAACCATGACATCTTGCACTTCTTCTTTGTCAATCTATGGCTCTCCTTCACCATCATCTTCAACCTCCATGTCACTAGACCTGCAAACAAATCATTTTTGGAAGTGCACCACGCTCACCTGCCCGTCTTTGAACTCTCTGAAGCAGCACTTGCACGCCAACTGGTTGTACATGCCACACAGGAAGGCCCAAATCATCTGCATACAGAACTACCATGACATTACACCACAGTTCAGGGAGAACCCTTCCATTTGTTTCTACTGTGGTGGTCTAATAGTAATATTTAATAATATTACTGTAAAACTGCAAAACGGAGCAACCCATAGAAAACCCCCAACACGGATCTCAATCTCTTCCGTTCTGTTGACAAATCTTGGGCCCGGCCTTCAAATGACCAATGTAGACACCTCCTCGCAACCCCCTGGAGTCAGAGGATCGGATGTCCCTTGCCCATGCCTCGATTGTCCAAGCCGAGTCCGACCCACGGTTAGGTCTCTACGGGTCAGGATTGTTTCAGGACATCCCGAAGATGCTAAATCACTTCAGGATTCTGGGAATCTAGAGGCCAGGTCATTGTCTTGAGCTCATTGTCAAGTTTTTTTTTTCCTTGAGATGTTCTTGCAGTGTGTCAGTTCCCTTTGGTTCTACTGTGGTGGTCTAATGTAGTAATATTTAATAATATTACTGAACAACTTATTTTTTTTACTCTTACATCAAATGTAAAGTGGGCGAAACGGAGCAACCCGTAGAAAACCCCAAAAAAACACGGATCTCAATCTCATCCGTTCTGTTGAGAAATCTTGGTCCCGGGCTTCAAATGACTCAAATCCCAATCAGATCGAGCATCTTTACAAGTCTGACCAATGTAGACACCTCCACGCAACCCCCTGAAGTTAGAGGATCAGATGTCCCTTGCCCATGCCTCGATTGTCCAAGCCGAGTCCGACCCACGGTTAGGTCTCTACGGGTTTAATGTAGTAATATTTAATAATATTACTGTACAACTTTTTTTTTCTTACATCAAATTTAAGGTTGGCTAATCAGAGCAGCCCGGAGAAAACCATTAGATACCACAGAATACAGATGCTCTGACCAGGTGTCAGATCTCTAAACTCTGAACTTGTTCTGTAGGGCACTGAATGCTACTGCGCAGAACTCCTTCGCCTCTTCAATCTCAACCTGCAAACAAGTATTTTTTTGAATCGTTTCCACAAAGAAGGCCTCTTGCACTTATTCTTTGTCGATCTACGGCTCTCCTTCACGTCCTCTTCAATCTCCATGTCACTAGACCCGCAAACAATTCGTTTTTTTAATCGTTTCCACAAAGAAGGCCTTTTGCACTTCTGCTTTGTCGATCTACAGCTCTCCTTCACCTCCTCTTGTCTGAGCTGTCTTGTCTTGTCCTCCTGCACCATGGCTATTTCTTTATCGTTCTCCTTGACCGGCTTGTGCGACAGTGCGACAGTCAGATTCCTGTCCTTGATTACTTTAAGCAAGAACTTTATCAGAGAATCCTTGGTTTTTATTTCTTCGTCTATTTCCTGGTTAATGGTTTTAATGTCTCTTTCAAAATCCCGGATCTTCTGACTGTGCTCAGTGTATTCCCAATACATAGCTTTGCGCTCTGATCTCTCTGTTATTGTCTTCACTGAGCTCTGACTTCCTGTCATCTCCAGAGACTCCACTGAGCTCTGTCTTCCTATTGTCTTCGTAGACCACTGTGAACTCGGAGTTCCTGTCATCTCCACAGACCACTCTGAGCTCTGACTTCCTGTCATCTCCAGAGACTCCACTGAGCTCTGTCTTCCTATCGTCTTCGTAGACCACTGTGAACTCGGAGTTCCTGTCATCTCCACAGACCACTCTGAGCTCTGACTTCCTGTCATATCCAGAGACTCCACTGAGCTCTGTCTTCCTATCGTCTTCGTAGACCACTGTGAACTCGGAGTTCCTGTCATCTCCACAGACCACTCTGAGCTCTGACTTCCTGTCATATCCAGAGACTCCACTGAGCTCTGTCTTCCTATTGTCTTCGTAGACCACTTTGAACTTGGAGTTCCTGTTGTCTCCACAGACCACTCTGAGCTCTGACTTCCAGTCATCTCCAGAGACTCCACTGAGCTCTGTCTTCCTATTGTCTTCGTAGACCACTGTGAACTCTGAGTTCCTGTCGTCTGCACAGACCACTCTGAGCTCTGACTTCCTGTCATCTCCAGAGACCGCACTGAGCTCTGTCTTCCTATTGTCTTCGTAGACCACTGTGAACCTGGAGTTCCTGTCGTCTCCACAGACCTCAGTGAGTTCTGACTTCCTATCGTCTTCATAGACGCCAATGAGCTCTGACTTTCTAACATTTTCATAGACCCCACTGAGCTCTGACTTCCCGTTGTCGTCACAGGTCCCTCTGTGCTCTGACTTCCTGTTGTCATCACAGACCACTCTGAGCTCTGACTTCCTGTCACATCCAGAGACTCCACTGATCTCTGCCTGCCTATTGTCTTCATAGACCACTGTGAACTCGGAGCTCCTGTCATCTCCACGGACCACTCTGTGCTCTGACTTTCTGTCAGATTCAGATTCCTGTCCTTGATGGCTTTGAGCAAGAGCTTGATCAGAGAATCCTTGGATTTTATTTTTTCGTTTTTTACCTGGTTAATGATTTTAATGTCTTTTTCAAGATCCAGGATCTTCTTATGGAGCTCAGTGTATTCCCAATACATAGCTTTGCGCTCTGATCTCTCTGTTGTTATGATCTTCACTGAGCTCTGACTTCCTGTCATCTCCAGAGACTCCACTGAGCTCTGTCTGCCTATTGTCTTCGTAGACCACTGTGAACTCGGAGTTCCTGTCATCTTCACGGACCACTCAGTGCTCTGACTTTCTGTCAGATTCAGATTCCTGTCCTCGGCGGCTTTGAGCAAGAGCTTGATCAGAGAATCCTTCGTTTTTATTTCTTCGTTTTTTCCCTGGTTCATGGTTTTAATGTCTCTTTCAAGATCCAGCATCTTCTGATGGAGCTCAGTGTATTCCCAATACATAGCTTTGCGCTCTGATCTCTCTGTTGTTATTGCCTTCACTGAGCTTGGACTTCCTGTCATCTCCGGCGACTCCACTGAGCTCTGTCTTCCTATTGTCTTCGTAGACCACTGTGAACTCGGAGTTCCTGTCGTCTCCACAGACCCCCGTGAGCTCTGACTTCCTGTCATCTCCAGAGACTCCACTGAGCTCTGACTTCCTAACGTCTTCATAGACCCCACTGAGCTCTGTCTTCCTATCCTCTTCGTAGACCACTGTGAGATTGGAGTTCCTGTTGTCATCACAGACCCCTCTGTGCTCTGACTTTCTGTCCTCTTCATAGACCTAACTAATCTCCGACTTCCTATCCTCTCTGTAGACCACTCTAAGATCCGAGTTCCTGTCACCTTCACAGACCCCTCTGTTGTCTGACTTCCTACCCTATTCGTAGACCACTGTGAGATTGGAGTTCCTCTTGTCTCCACAGATCTCACTTTGCTGTGACATCCTGTCGTCTCCACAGACCCCTCTGTGCTCTCACTTCCTGTTGTCATCACAGACCCGTCTGTGCTCTGACTTCCTGTTGTCATCACAGACCCCTCTGTGTTCTGACTTTCTGTAGTCATCACAGACCCATCTGTGTTCTGACTTCCTGTTGTCATCACAGACCCCTCTGTGTTCTGACTTTCTGTAGTCTTCATAGACCTCACTAATCTCTGACTTCCTATCCTCTCTGTAAACCGCTCTAAGATCCGAGATCCTGTCATCTTCACAGACCCCTCTGTGCTCTGACTTCCTACCCTCTTCGTAGACCACTGTGAGATTGGAGTTCCTGTTGTCTCCACAGATCTCACTCTGCTCTGACTTTCTGTCTTCTCCACAGACCCCTCTGTGCTCTGACTTTCTGTCTTCTCCACAGACCCCTCTGTGCTCTGACTTTCTGTCGTCTCCACAGACCCCTCTGTGCTCTGACTTCCTGTTGTCATCACAGACCCGTCTGTGCTCTGACTTCCTGTTGTCATCACAGACCCCTCCGTGCTCTGACTTCCTACCCTCTTCGCAGACCACTGTGAGATTGGTGTTCCTGTAGTCTCCACAGATCTCACTGTGCTCTGACTTCCTGTCGTCTCCACAAACCCCTCTGTGCTCTGACTTCCTGTTGTCATCACAGACCCTTCTGTGCTCTGACTTCCTGTCGTCATTACAGACCCCTCTGTGTTCTGACTTTCTGTCGTCTTCATAGACCTCACTAATCTCTGACTTCTTATCCTCTCTGTAGACCGCTCTAAGATCTGAGTTCCTGTCGTCTCCACAGACCCCTCTGTGCTCTGACTTCCTACCCTCTTCGTAGACCACTGTGAGATTGGAGTTCCTGTAGTCTCCACAGATCTCACTGTGCTCTGACTTTCTGTCGTCTCCACAGACCCCTCTGTGCTCTCACTTCCTGTCTTCTCCACAGACCCCTCTGTGCTATGACTTCCTGTTGTCATCACAGACCCCTCTGTGCTCTCACTTCCTGTCTTCTCCACAGACCCCTCTGTGCTCTCATTTCCTGTCGTCTCCACAGACCCCTCTGTGCTCTGACTTCCTACCCTCTTCGTAGACCACGGTGAGATTGGGGTTCCTGTCATCTCCACAGACCCCTCTGTGCTCTCACTTCCTGTTGTCATCACAGACCCCTCTGTGCTCTGACTTCCTGTCGTCGTCACAGACCCCTCTATGTTCTGACTTTCTGTAGTCTTCATAGACCTCACTAATCTTTGACTTCTTATCCTCTCTGTAGACCGCTCTAAGATATGAGTTCCTCTCGTCTTCACAGACCCCTCTGTTGTCTGACTCCCTACCCTCTTCGTAGACCACTGTGAGATTGGAGTTCCTGTTGTCTCCACAGATCTCACTGTGCTCTGACTTTCTGTCTTCTCCACAGACCCCTCTGTGCTCTGACTTCCTACCCTCTTCGTAGACCACTGTGAGATTGCGGTTCCTGTCATCTCCACAAACCCCTCTGTGCTCTGACTTCCTGTTGTCATCACAGACCCGTCTGTGCTCTGACTTCCTGTCGTCGTCACAGACCCCTCTGTGTTCTGACTTTCTGTAGTCTTCAAAGACCTCACTAATCTCTGACTTCTTATCCTCTCTGTAGACCGCTTTAAGATCCGAGTTTCTGTCATCTTCACAGACCCCTCTGTGCTCTGACTTCCTACCCTCTTCATTGACCACTGTGAGATTGGAGTTCCTGTTGTCCCCACAGATCTCACTGTGCTCTGACTTTCTGTCTTCTCCACAGACCCCTCTGTGCTCTGACTTCCTGTTGTCATCACAGACCCCTCTGAGCTCTGACTTTCCATCGACTTCATAGACCCCACTGAGCTTTGACTTCCTATCCTCTTCGTAGACCACTGTGAGATCGGAGTTCCTGTCGTCTTCACAGACCCCTCTGCGCTCTCACTTTCTGTCATAGTCACAGACTCCTCTGTTCTCTTCATCAATTCATTATGTTCATTGATGAAGCAAAGCAGTTCTCTCAGCTTCTCCACTTCTGCACTGGAAAGTTTATCCTCTTCCATGTCCTCTGTTGTTTTCCAATTAAGGGGGAAAAGTAGAATCACGCTAAACTCTAAGGGCTTCCTGACGTATAATGGGTATTATCTGCTGACGGAGTATTTGTTACCTCTTCTATTCTGATTCACAATTCAGATTGGGAGTAACTGGGAAGAGTATCTGCTGCTGAAGCACCTAGAGTCTATGTGAGTCTGCATTCTGATTCAGAATGCAGATCAAAGCAATAGATGATGTCATTGAACATCAAAGGTAATCAGAGGAATTTGGAATCCCTGGGCATTTCACTGGGCACCTTTTGTCACTAGGCAACAGGAACACTCCATTTCAAACCCTTTAGAATGCTGCGGCAGATGATTGGCTGTTTGAGTCAGACCTGATCAGTTTTCATTAAAAAACTCATTAGAATCAATCACAATGTTTGTTTACCATAACTAGCAGGTAGTAAACATCTGTGTTACTTTCTAGCTCATAATGAAGATAAAAAAACTATATGTGTTCTACAATTGTGTAGCACAGGGGTGGCCAACCATTCAGAGACTAAAAGCCAACTTCTTAACTGTGTTACTGCAAAGAGCCGCATCATACATGACCATCCCCCATCCCCTCCTCACACACACACACACACACACAGACCTCTGCTCAGCCAGATTTACTGTAAATGTCACACACCAACATGATAATGACAGAAATGGACTCCTACAGTACTAAGACCACAGGCCAGTCTTTTTCAACAATGAACATTGTGTGCACTGTCTCACACACACAAACTCTCAGTTCAACCAAGTCCACAAATAAAAATAAAAACAATTTACAATAGCGTTTTTCTCTAACTATGCATGTTGCTTAGTGGGACTTCTGGCATTCCTCGCCTTGAACAATCCTGTTCAAATCTGTCTTGTATTCCGTTGTTGACACTCGAAGTAAATCTTGTGTGTCAGTCAGAACCAATCGATGCTTTGATTTCACGTGTTTCAGGGTAGAAAACACAGTCTCGCAGATGTATGTTGACCCAAACATTGACAGTATCTTGAGCGCAGTCTGTTTGACATTGGGGTATTTTTCCATTGGCACACTTTTCCAGAACTCAGTGGTCCCTTCCCTCAAAGCAGGTTTCAGTTGGTCCTCCTCACAAAGATTGATCATCTCCAACTCAGCTGCAGCCTCATCTGTGACTATCAGGTATCAATATAGATTTATCTGATTTCCAAGCCAAATATGTCAAACATCATCTGTTTCCAGCTTCTAAAAAGTAAAAAAGTGCTGCTTTTTGGTCATTTCCGACAGTAAAAGTGGAGTTTGGGGGTTTTCGACAATTGTTTGAACAAAAGATGACAGTTGAATGTTTTGTTTTGTTTTTAAGAGGGTTTATAGACAAAACAAGCAATTAAACTCGAAAATAATCAACTTGAATAAACATAATCCTTGGTTGCGTGGGCCGAATCAGCTGTTAGCACTTCCTGTTTGCAGTGAACTCAGAGATAAAGAAAACTATAATGTTATTACTCGGATACAGAAGAAAACTTAAAAAAGTGATGATTCTGAGGGAAGTTCTGCACCTATAATTAACATCTTTCTTTTCTTTGATTTCTATAGAGATTTAGAAAGGTTTCAGTCAAAACATTGTCTGCTTTCAGCTTTTTAAATGTGAAGATTTGCTGCTTTTTTCGTCATTTCTGACAGTAAACGAAGAGTCGTTGGGTTTTGTACTGTTGGTTGGACAAAAGAAGCAGTCTGAAGACTTGACTCAGTGAAAATAATTGTTAGTTGCAGCTCATTATTACATCCTTGTCTTATTATTCTTCCTGCTCTGGTATTCTCTTTCGTACTGCCTATTGTTGAAGTGTGCGTGTTCATGTCCACATCCTGTGCATGGCATCTTGTATTTGAAATGTTTGTTTTATTCTTCTAGTGAAACTCACACATCTCTCTCACTCTCTCTCTCTCTCTCTCTCACACACACTCACACACACACACACACACACACACACACACACACACACACACACACACACACACACATACTTCTACTATCTATTATGGAAATATATTATTGCCAGAACAAAAGAGTCATTGACATGTCAGCATGGTGATATAGTAACACAAGAGGAAACAGATCTTTCTTTCCCATAGTGGATGTTTTGACATGTCACAGCAGGAAGAGCACAGGTGCAAATAATCACATAAATAGTGGCTCAGTTTGATTTAGGTATGCCAATAAGTCATGCGCAAGCTGGCACGCCGAAACAGAATCAAGACATACTGATGTTTTTACGAGATATACTTTTGACAAGACAAATAACTGCTCTGAGAAAAATTAGTGGGGCATAGGGCTGGGACGACGCGTCGATGTGAATAAATTTGCTTCGACGTGTGGTCCCAAACAGGGGGTAGGCGAATATCCAGAAGTGGTTCTAAAAGAAAAAATAACATGTTTCCTTTTCAGTTGATCTGTTAATTGTAAGATATTTATTTTTGTATTCCCCCTGAGTGACTTGAATTTCAGTTGTTTTGTTGCATAACACATCTGGCTTCAGATGTATTATTTTTCAGATCTGTCTGCATTTTATTTCATTTTGAATGATCTGCAATATTTAAGTGTTTAAATATAGAAATGTTGAAGAGCATGCGATTATGTGTCCCAAGCTTGGCTGTTCAATGCACTATTTTACATAGGCTAGACATACATAGGTCAGATTTTTTTGTTTTTGGTATTCATCCTGGGTGACTTTTCATATATTTTTTTTGTTAGATGCTACATCTGGCATCAGAATGCATTATTTTGCATCACACAGAATTTTATTTTGGAGAGATTCTTGAGGAGCAATGCAGTGCCATGTTAAAGAAATGTTTAATAAATATGGAAATAAGAAATGTTTTCATATCAATATTGTGTGAATAGTTGCAGTGATCAAGTAATGTGAAATAATTGGTCACGGAAAAATAAATCGTTAGATTGGTCGAAAAATGAATCGTTAAATTAGTCGACTAATGAATCGTTAGATTAGTCGACTAATCGAAGAAATAAACGCTAGATTAATCATTTGAAAAATAATCGTTTGGGACAGCTCTAGTGGGGCAATATTTTATGTTGCATTATACAAGATGATTTCAGGATCCAGGTGAGTTGAGGTGTTCCAAACAAATATCAAAACAATAATTGGGTTACTCTCTGATACAGACAAATTCAGTTAACTGCTGTTAACTTACTGCTTTATTTTTTGTTTGCTAACAAAAGTATAATTTACAAAGTCATTGGTAGAAGTTAAAGCTGCAGTGTGGAGTTTTGAGAAAAAAGGGGACTAACCCAGAGATTCCACCAGACACGTGTCCACTGCATTATGGCTCCAATCCAATTTTGATGCGCAGTACTGTTGGACAATTGGTGTCGCGAGACCAAGGAGTTCCTGTGATAATCACATAATCACTCGTAACCACAGATATAGGTATGTGTTATAAAAACAACAACACAAATTGTTCCCAACCAAACCAATATTTGTGTGCTGGCGTCAACACTGGGTGTTTTATTTTGAAAGGTAAGATGTTATATTGTTGTTTCAGTGCGTGACTTTCTGTCTGCTCTGTGCCTAATTCAGCTGAATTGATGCGTCGTACTCCGGCATCCATCAGAAATGGAAGTCCTGCGTATCTGTTCCAGAGGGTTTCGGACTGCTGGAGCTGGGATGGAGCCGATATGCAGCTCCGCTGGCGTGGCGGAGATGTAACGCAGCGGACACTTACCTGGTGGAATCTCGGGGTTAGCCAGAAAATTTGAATGAGCCCAGCTCCCAGGTCCCTCCTTCTTCCTCTCTGCTGCTGCCGCCTTCTAAGCCACTCCCCACAGAGGAGCCTGCCCTGCACAAGCACGCTTGCAACTAACGTTATTATAACTGCCCAGTCACTTGAAAGACACTTTTGCTAACCAGTAGCCATAAACCCAAAACTAAACACCAGAGTTAGCATACAAGCTAACAGGCTAGATTCAGCAACAAGCTACATAGCTCAACTGCAACATCGTACGGTCATATGCACTATTGCAAGTAGTACTGTAACCGCTGCCACCATAGCCTTGTGGTTAAAACATAGTGGTTCTTACTTGTCCAGCAGAAAAGCCGCTAACTCCGCATCGCTCTTGAGTCCTTACAGATTCCGCAGCTCCCTCCACCTCTGAAATGACGCTCCAATATTTATCCTTGTTTTCTCTCTGGCTCGGTCCAATTCTTTCTTTTTACACTGCTTTTCTTGGTCAGTCTTCTTATTTCTTCTCTTTGACGTGGGCAATGATGGGGCATTTTTCAGCTCTGTTGTCTGTCTCCGCCATTGTTTACAGTTTGAGCTTGAACGTATCTGACCAGGTGACAGCAGACACTGCCCAGTACGCGCTGCGGGAGGGAGGGGCCCTGCCAGCAGTGTATGCACGAGACTGATTGAGACTTCTCAGACACTCTCCTTGGCTCTGATTTGTTGTATTCTACCAGGAGCGGTAGATTCTTGCAAATCAAATTACAGCCACTGGGTGGAGCTACAGACAGCTGACCTGTATCTTATTCTACTGTCAGATCATGATGACAATTTCAGCAAATATAACAAAAATGGTTACAGACTACAGCTTTAAGGCAGCATCAGCAGTAAAACAAAGCAACAGTGTTATGAAATAATCCGGTCCAGAGTAGTATCAACACTCCTCCAGTCAAATGATGCTTCCATTTGATCCTTTTTTATCTGCCATGGATTCATCGCTAACTATCTTATTTAGCAACTCTACCAAATCACTCCCAGGGTGCTGGTATTAGTGTTTGATACTTGTGTTGTTGGTATTGGTATTAAAACGATACCCAGCCCTATTCAGTTGTTACAGCATTGTCAAAGGGAATATCTGTAGTTGGCCACTGCAACCTTTCATACCTTTTGTTCTGGCTGACTGCAGAGAGACGGCTGATGAGTTTATTCACAGCAACAAGGCGGGTGTACGGCATGGTGTCTAATTATAAAGCAAACAGTTTGACCAGTATGGTGAGAATAAATGAATTGGTAATAATTACAATGAATAGTAACAAGCGTCCTTCACATAACCATGATGTCGTCATTGTCAACATCAACTAGGTTTTAAGAACAGTTTCAGTTTCATGTTTGGTGCAGTCTGAGTTGAGCAGCTTATCATCTTGCTTGAAAAAAAATGAGCGCCAATACAATGTGCATACTGTATGCAATCATAGAATAGTGTGAACTTCAATCATCTTCATTAGCTATAATATTTAAGTAGTATTCACAGCCTGCCCTCTTATATTCATGGTCGACTCTCTGGACTGGTCTTTGTGTCTGGACTGGTCCGACTCAGAAAGCGGCTCGGTGGCCAGACTGTGGTGCTGATTATAGGTGACAGGGACACTGCTGGCCAGAGGGATCTGGGAAATGTTGGCATGGCAATGGGGAAAGGTCATCACCACAGCACTGTCAGCATCATCACTGTGACACGGTGATGAAAGAGCCGTAGAGAACAACAAGCAGACCAGAGTGCATTCACACATCTTGTTTATAACCAATAAAACAGTCTTCAGATGATAAACACTAGCATCAAATATATAGAAACGTAGCATGATTAAATATTAAATGTTTAGTGATTGTGCATGTGTGTGTTCCACTGTACAAATGATCTATGAAAAAATCAGCTGTAAATTAATTTCGTTATGTAAATATATATATTATCTATCCAAAAACTAAGAAAACTAAGAATAAATGGCACTACTTTTAAGAGCTACTGCTTATTTTATTCTTGAAGTAAAGATATTTCTTTGTGACTTTAAGGATGAAACGTGACCTTCTGAGAAAATAACAAACGAGGATGAATGATCTTATTAAAATGAAGTGTTGGAAGTGATGCCAAGTGAAGTTATTACAGATGTTCCCAATCAGAAATCATCGTCTACATTCCACAGTGCAACAATCGTTCCCCTTGTTTCACTGTGACCTCATTCCTGCTCTGTTTATCAGCAGTGTTTGTCACTGAATCATTAATACTGTGGCCAGACATTTCCTGAACTTGCCAGACTGTTCTACTTTTTGTAATACTTGCCATCAAAGTTTGTCATTGTGTCAATATTTTGTTTAAGCACCAAAACTTCTCCTGTAGTATTGTTGTGATATAGATGTTGATGTATTTTGTAACTAAATAATGTGATATTTTGCTCAAGTAACCAACACATGCAATTAAAACTGTGTGTGTTGACCACATGCAATGCACCGTTCGCTTCAGTAATTCTCTGGTTTGAACATTTAAACATTTGGGATAATTTAAGTACACAACTCCACAAAATATATAACAAAGGTCCAGTTGTGAACATTTTAATGCAGAATTCCTTCATATTGTATCTTTAAATCATGTGGCATGTCGTAATGAAGTGCTCATGAAGGGATTTTAAAACATTCAGATATACATGGTGTATCAGGATATAGCCTAACGTATTGCAACATTATTTAAAAGGCCCATGCTGCAGTTGTTTTGTGCTCTTTAAATTATAGTCTCCCATGTAACACAGTTCATACACTGCTATCATCTGATATAAAGCACATTTCTGCTACTACATTGTCTGTATTTTATCCTTTACTTCAGTCAGCCTTTTGTCAGGCTTGATTCTCTGTGTACGATTCTCTCGCTGAACACTTGTCTCTCTATGACTGCCTTGCGCTCTTTGTCTCTCCATTCTGCACTCACCTCCTTATAACTTGTTGAGTACAAGTGGGAGCAGAGGGTAGGAGGAGGGAGTGATTGGAATTCATCATGGTCAAATGATTGCAAACTCTGGAAGCCGAGAGGCTTTTCTAATCACAGCTGAATGGGCTGGAGAGTTAATGTGGGCAGGCTGTGGAGTGGAGGAGAAAGGAGGAGCGAGAACTCCATCGTCAATGTAGCGCTCTCAAGGGCTCTTCACAAACCTCTAATGGTGGAATTGTTCTGACACTGAATGGATACATGAGATGCTGAGTTTCACGGCCATGAATCACTCTAAAAATGTAGTTAGGTTCATTGCTGTGCAGAAGGCTTTTATTGAAACATTTTCAGAGCAAAGAAATAGATGTTCCCTTTAGGGTGTCTTTCCCTGTCAGGTGCTAATTACTGCACTTAGCAGGCAATGTCACAAATCAGGCTTCTGACGCATGCAGTCAGAGTTTCATGGAATTCATTGATGCTTATGAGAGTTATTACAATTCTGGTCATTTCAGCACGGCTTGATGCATTTATCAACAACACCCTGCACCATGGTGTGCTTTAGCGACATGGTGCTACTCTACCTGTCTGTGTTTTTTTGCAGATTTCACGTACCAACTCAAAAAGGATAGGCTTGAACCGCAACATTATCATCAATCCAACCCACGACTCCACATTCAGTGGAAAGGTCGTAAAATGTGAACTCCTCTCAGCAGGCTAACTATCTATTCAATCATTTCCTTCAAGTCAAACAATCCAAAGTGCTAGAAACCAAACATCTCGCTTCCACAATCAGCCCGGTTGTCACAATAACGTGTCAGCAGTTAACGTTTCTGCAAACCACTGGTGCATTCACATTTGTTTGTGTCAGAGACCTACGTACCACATTTGCATAACACGTGTCATATCACGTTCACATGTTTCTGAGCTGATTTTTATATCGGGGATGAGTGGCTGGTGGTGAAGTTACTGGCAACATTTGTATGTGTGACACAGCCGAATATTTTCATCAGGCCTACGGACGTCTTCAGCCTCGTTTATAGTGATAAAACCAAAATCAAGTGGTGTTTGTTCCTAAACCTAACCAACATAAAGAAATGTACATTTTCAACGTATCTGTGGTTTGCAGAAACAGACATTGCCAACATATATTCTGGCGATTCGGTTCAGAAATGCTTCACTGGTTGTATACACAAGAACCTGCACTTTGATTTAGCCGTATGATTGTTGTGTATGTAATGAGATACCAGCCGCCCAAATAGGCCAGAATTGTTTCATCAAGATCCATCCGCTATTCCCTGATAAAAGCCAGGTTCTATAGAAATACATTTTGTGTAATCCTACTGAAAAAACGTCCAAAAGACAGACACAGGTGAAAACATAATCTCCTTGGCGGATGTAATAAATGTGGTTGTGTGATCAAACCCTCATAAATGCCACTGAGTAAGCATGGTCCTGTAACTTTAACTTATAATGTGAGCAGGTTTCCTGAGTTTTATGCTATAGGAAGAATTTCATGCAGGTTTTGGGTCTGTGTTAATTAAAAAAAAGCATTTATCAATTTAGGCATATTATTATCATGGCCATATTTATACTGCACTCGATTCATCTCCATTAATAAGGTAGTGACACATCACACTCATTTTTGGAGCTGCTGAGGACTCATATGATCTGCCAATGTGCCCCCCCAACCCTTTTTTTGTAAACCAAGTTGCAGGATGGCTCCTGCCCCAATAACATTTTGCCAGTCCTGGAATGGTTGCACCCGCAGCCTAATATCTAGCAGTATAGAGGACTACTGCTTCTGAAATCCTGTTTGGGTCTCTTTGCTCCTCCTCTCCCCGTCTGGGCATGTTGGCACCTATTACAAAGGAGCTGGATAGTTGGCACACAGTGGGCATCCGAGGGCCGGGGATCAGAGGAGAGGAGATCACTCATCCTGCCATCAACTTGGCTCGGGCTTTTGGGACCGACTCACTACAGATTAGCCTGCAGTGCTAACCTGTACGGCTGCAGACCGTTGGCGAGGCACATCAATGGCTAAAGAGACTCCCCACAGACTTTAAAGACATATGTGCACATGGCAGATCAAATTAAAATGCTGACACTGAGGTGGTTTCATCTTTTGGCTCTATCTTCCAAAGAGCCACCTGGCCAGTGCTGCGTGCCTGTGCTCATCACAGAGTCCTCATTGGAGATAACTGCTGGTGTTAGCCTGCCGGTCTCTAGCTCTTGATTCCAAAGCCATATGTCTCTGTTAGCCTGTGCATAATATTGTATATATTATGCCACTATCAGCTGCGCCTCTGTTTTTCAATTGCCTCAGGATCCAATAATGGTTTGCCATATAAACAAGCCTGGAAGCAATTTTTGTCTCAGACGCACAGGAAAGATAAGCTTTCAAGTTAAACGTAATACAAGGAACTTACTACTTATGAAACAGACTCATTTTTATACCGATGCCTTTACATTACCTATTTAAGGAGATCATCAGTGAGAAGACTGGCTATTTCTAGTTATTCATGATGCATGTCACTGCGTCGGATTCTTCAAATCCGAAACTATTCTTACTGCTGAGAATGAGGTGAAGAGTCTCACAGCCAGAGGAGAGGGGCTGCACTGTAGTCTGGTGGTACGGCTGCGGATGCTTCTGTATTGCCAGAGAGTAGACAAACTACTGGTTGATGAAATAGCATTTTATGTTCGCCTTGCTAAACTTTAGCTTTAGCTCAACAAAATGAAGAGAAACCAACTCTGTTAGCTGTAGGATGGCATCAACGGTTGAGGAACAGTAGTATAGAATAAAGTTTATGTGGTTTCACCATCATCATGTTGTTGTTATAACATAGATATACATCCATTATAGATCAATTATTTCATTGTTATGCATCCTGCAAACATTATGTGTTTAAACGCACATCAAGGTAAAAAATGTTTTGGCTGAAGATATTTTATTATCAGGTATGCCAATATAATTTTAATGTATTCATTTATTGAATGAATTAATGAATTTATTATGTTATTACAGAGCATAATCCAGAAAAATTGTAATTTATATCTTTAAATTCCCTGTGAAGTTTACGGTGCCCTGATGTCATTTTGACCACTGCAAAAAAAATGTTTGTGTGCATATTCTGTCTATATCAGAATATAGGATATATAACATATATTTACTCCCTAATATCGGTGTCATATCAGCCCCAAAATTCCAGTACTAAGTGTTTTGATACAAATCAAAATAGCCTCGAGCTATAGGAGTTAAGAGAAAGAAGACGGAACCGACAGTGACAGGTTGTAGAAAAAAATCACTGTGCAACTCGTAAGTTCCAACCACCCGTCATCCTCCCAAAACCTGCTGTATCAGACAAGAATTAAAAAGACAGCTTTCTGACTCACAAATAAATATGCTGTTTGTATTAAACCAAAGTGTTTTGTAGCATGAAATAAATAACCCTTCTTTTAGCACAGTATCGTTTTTCTGACTCACATAATAAAAAAGATCAATTTAATCGATGACATTGCTACTAGTCTCGCTTCAAAAGACAACTTGAATACTTTCTCTGGTTCAGATCCAGTCCAATCCAAGAGGCAGATGGATTTATGATGGACCTATTCGAAAGAGTCTGATAGAGCTGGCACGCGGTCCTGGAGGTGTTCCCAGAATGCCTCAACACTCCGGGATGGACATCTAGTGACACCACAGTAGCCGGAGATCATGTGTCTCGGTTCATTACGCATTATGCTGCCGACTTGTCTGCAGGCGCTCAACTTATACTCAAACATATATCCTTATTTTACTTCAGTACAGAATGGCTGCACACTAGTCTTAATGCGAGGGGCTCACAGTTAGGTTGTTATTGTTTATGAATGAGACAAATCTAAAAAAAGAACCTGACAAGTGGCCGGGGGCCCCGATCCGGCCGTGCAGGCAGCCTTCTAAGTGTAAATCTAAACGGTGTTAAACTGCGCTGTAAATATGAGGTCCCCTGTTGCTAATGAGACGGTTTAGCCAGAGGAGGCCACACATAGCTGGAAAGCCTCTGACTGATCGCTCTGCCATGAGGCATTTATTGAAGCTGGTGGATCTTATTTTCTCACTCGGTGTAAACCCGAGTCCTGGTGTGAGTTTGCAGGGGGTGTGATGTCTGTGTGCCAGCTGCATTTGATTGTTGATTGACACGAGGAGATTTATGGGAAGCCAGATGCATCTCAGGGTGTGCGGACTGAAGCCAGGCTTAAAGGGACATAGGGCAGGATCTGGAAATAAGACTCAGTAGTGACACGACGGCCGTTAGGGTAACTGCAGCCATCAGCCAAGCCGGCGCGGGAGCGCGCATGAACTCTTCACAGCAGTGCAGCTGATGCTGTGACACGTATTTATTTACTCGCTGTTCACGTCACTGTTTACTGCAAGACCTCCACACATGCCTCCCCGGAACTTTGTTGGTAGCCTACATCTGCGAACAGCATCATCTCAAGCGATGAAGTAAGTAAACCAAGTGTTTATTTTAGTGCAACTTTAGTATATTTCTTTGACAACATTTGCACATTAATTCAGCAGAATGATAGTTGTAATGTGAATACGTTTACTTTGCACTGGCCAAATGGTTACTAAAGTTCAAATTTCACCAGCCACGGTAAATAACGAGCTAGCGATAGCCATTGTTTTGTGAATCTAATGCGACTGCCACCAACGGTATGGTGTTTGACGAGCATTTGGCTTGTGGCTGAAGCTAATTTCTGACTGTGGTACTTAGCAACATAGCTAATATTTATAACATTGGATAAAGCTTGCTAACACACTCACATAAGTGTGCAGTCATTATCATATAACAGCAGTAGTATGATTCAATGTCTCAAGCCAAGTGTTATGTGCCAGTGCCACTGAGATCATGTGTGAAACCATTCCCATTATAAGACAATATGAATAGCACTGCACCATAACAGTAAATACAAGAAAAACAAATCATAGCTGGTATTATACTAAGTTGAATCAGAATAAAAATAACATCAAGTAAAATCATAACATCCCTTTGAGGATTAATAAAGTTATTCTTATTCTCATTGTTTTTGTTTCAGGATTTGGAATTGACTATGGAAGGAGTGGCACACATGGAGGAGTCTTCAGAGGAGGAGTGTGTGTCGGCAGGCTCTGGACCAGCGTCTGAGCAGGAGTGTCCACCTGGAGATGTGCTGCCTGGAGCTGCTGTGTTCTTCACATCCGAGCCAAAACTCCCTAACCCCTTTGTGAACTACACAGGTTACAAAGAAGCTTCATTTAGGATGCCAGACTAAACTTTTCAACTGTTTTGTGTATCTGTGATCACAATACCTCAAAAAATAAACATTTTTAGCCAAAGATTCCACTTTCATCCAAAAATAAATGCAATTTATGTACAATATGTATTTTAATTTCAAAGTTTACAGTGAAAAGAAAGTATTTTTCGAATTTGCATCATGTACATAGTTTTATTTTGTATTTTTTTTACATGTCCATAATAAAATCAGTGTGTGGTAGACAAGACGGTCTTGTCTTCTCTCTTTTCTTGCTCACAACTCTGGATCATGTAGCTGAGGCCTTTATGGAGAGAAGAGAAAAGTAGCGTTAGAACACATGCTCACAAAGCTTCATAATCAAATCTAGTAATTATTATTTTCTTTTTTTCAATTATGTTTTTATTGTGGTTTTCATGGTTAACATGTACATTCACATATCAATTCACCAAACTCATCCTCTCGTCTGTAAATTACAACTGAATTACACAGTGATACCACCACGATTCACCTGACAGTACAGATAGGGATGATTGGTCCTCCCTCAATCACGTACAAGATGAAATTAATAAAATACAAAAATTGAGAACTTAACTCCTTAAGTATGGAACACGAATTCTGGGGTGCATATCTGCCATACTAGTAAAAAATAAATAAAAGTAGTGGTGCCTAAGAGTTGACAAAGGAAACATGGATGGAAAAGGGAAATGGATAAAAAAAAAAAAAACAACAACAACTTGATACTAGACAAATGATGGACGAACCGGAGTGACATATCTAATCCATCTTTCCCACCTTTTCAAAAACAGCCCCTGTTTTAGTCTTATACGTAATTATTATTTTCAACTCTACCCTGGCAGAACAGATATAACTAGTGGCTTGATGCTGATTGTTTGAGCATTACAAATAGAAGTGCCAGACTTTCAAATGAATTAGCAGTGTATTAAACTTGGTGATAGTGAGCAGAAGATCTACATTTTTCCGCAGTATTGGTCCTCAGTACAGCTGGCACTTACAGAGAATGACTTGTGACTAACTTCCAAATTGATTTTTATTTCAAAGAGGTATGTTTTGACTTTGAAACTGATCAGACATGGATGTGGGATGTAGGTGAATGACACACCTGTCCTCTGTGAATGTGTGCCTGGACCAGTTCAATATCAATTTATAAAGCACCTGAGCTTGTTTACATGCGATTGTGAACTTCACGGTTAGCTCTAAACTGCTTTTTATTCAGCTACATCACAACAGTATCACCAACAAGTCAACACAATGGCCCCTAACACATAACCTGTAAATATCGTTACTGTGCCCCCTAAACAGCGTATTTCCCAGGGACGGGAACGAGACCAGAGCCATCTCGCTGTGTGTATGATATAGCCTTATCCCCTAACGTTACACGCATGAAGCAGGCAGAAAGGCTCGCTGTGTGCAGCTAGCGGCTAATCTGACCACACAGACACAGAAACCGTTAGCCTGTTGCTACAGCCAGCTGCCAACATCACCTCTCGGATAACAGTTGGGCTTTCGGTCCTATATATGAAGGGACATATTTCTAACTTCGTTTTCCAACTAAAGGACCGTGGGAAATGCGCTGTCAGTAACTACACAGGACTGGACTAAGATACATGTTAGCAGCTAACGCTACTTTGCACGTTAGCCCACTCCGAGTCCTCGTGATCTCATAAGATTTTCAAATCAAGCTCTAAACATGACCTGTAACGTAATGTTTTCTTACCTGGTTACTAGGAAATGAGCCATGTCAGCATCTGTTTTCAGTCCCACGTCAAGTTGAAGCTGCCTCCATGAGCCAACGCGTATCCGATGTTTATTCGGGTGCCAGCACGGGTTTGGTCGTAATTTCGTTTCGACTCACGACTTGCCGCTTATAACACCTTCGTGTTCCTCTTAGTGTAACTTTTTATTGGACTTCGCGCTTGTCTTCTTCCGGTCTCCAAGCCATCGAGGACGCGCATTCAGCGTCATTTGACGTCACGTCCGCAGGACTGCGCGAGAAATTCGGGCCCCGAATTGCAGTACATTATGCAGCACGCAGCCTGTTCAAGGCAACGGAGAGATACGTGGGTGGGCTCATTCTTTTTGGTTTTGAAAGCTTCATCACCTATTAGCATTACAATACTTAAAGTTAATGTTTATTTTTTCACAAATCCTGCCCTAAGTCCCTTTAACTGGCACTCCATTGCTGCTTGTTTTTGTGCGCTCATATTAGCTTTATTGTCAGCCTGTTTGGTGTGCATTGTGCTTCAGTGATGAAGACGTGAGAGAACAGAATCAGTATTATTTACAGAGGGAGACCGTAATTAGCCATCCATTAATTAACAGAACCAAGCATGGCAGCTGTCCAGAGCATGTACTACCCTGACTGCTGATTTAATCAGAGTGGCGAAAATGAGATTATTAATAACCCCAAACACCACCCAAGGAGACCTCACAGCATTGGATCCACACACTACACCCTGCTTCACCAGCACTGTTAAACAGTGTTAGGTTGCAATGCCCAAGGTACACAGAGTGGCACTTTTATAGGTGCGCCTGATAGCTATAAAAGTGGATGAAACAAATTGCATCTGTCTGTGCGTTGCAGCGGAGCCTACATGCTGCCTATATATAGAGGTGTAAATGCCTCAAAACATCTGACAATGCACATCTAATCTAAGCAAACACGCCACAGTTATGTCGGGCCTCATTTTAGGTTTGTACCAGTGGCCTTTAACTGGGCTCCTGTGCCCCACCTCCTCTGAGGGAGGGGGTTTAAGAGGAAACGACAGGTGGACACATGGGTGCTGAAACTTGGATTGCCGCTGTGGGCCTGCTGGTTACATTCACCCCGGCTGTGTTGTCACCTCCCCCAACCGTTTGACTGCCAACCTCCAAACCCCCACCCACCCACCCACCCGGTCCCTGCAGCCTCTCACCCCCAGCAGCACTCACACTCCTGTCTGCCCCCTCTCACCCATACGACAGCAGAGACCCCCAAGCAGCTGGAGCTGATGACACTTGTCAGCAGAGCGATAGTGTGTCCAGCCCAGTGTGTCTGACTTCAGACTGGCCTCTCTCTCTCTATGACTCATGCACACACACATTCATAAGCTTCATACATGTGCATGCCTCTGTTCAAACTGTCTAACAGACAGACACACACACACACACACACACACACACACACACACACACACACGTTTCCTGACACTTCCTGACAGTAAACGTCAGCTGATCATTGGAGGAAGGCCTCACTGGTAAGAGGAGACTGACACTGAGCTGATGGACACAGATGATTTACTGGAAGGTTATACAGACATGATACAGTGCAGTCACTCGGAGACACACTGTAAAGATATAATATGGAATATTTCTGCACTACATTGACTCACTTCACCACTTGCTCAATTACAGCTGCTACTCTCCATGAAGAAAGCCAACCTGTGCAGTCTACACAAAATACATCTTATAAGTCGAGGATGACTTTAATCATGTCTCCAGTTACACACTGATGTTTCACTTGGCATGTTCTGAATACAGTATTTCAACATGGCTATGCGAGCCTGACAGCCTATATCTGTGTCCACCCGGCTCTGTCAGAGAGGAGAACCGGACACAGTGTCACATGGCAAGCTGAATTAAAGCAATGTCAACACATTCGCCCTCGCAGGGATGAATTTCAGCAACTCACTGAACATTTTGTCACTGTCACGGAAGGGCATGTACGCAATATGTGCCCCCAACCGCTCCCCACACAGACACACGATTATCTGTCTCATGCAATGCCCCACATAGGGCACAGCACTGAATGCAAATTATTTTTAAGTTTGTAAAATACTAATTTTTTGTTCTGTATTCTGTATGTTATTATTCTGTATGTTAAATGCACCATGCTGTAAAAAGTAGCGGTTGACCGATACCACTTTTTCAGGGCCCATACTGATGCCGATTGTTAGAAATCAAGGAGACTGAAAACCAATATTCGGGACCGATATTCACTTATAAGAAAAATCTCAGTATCAAAATGTAGTACAACCAGTGATCAATTTAAACTTAGTACACTTAACTCAAGTTCCCAACTACAATTTTCAGGTACCTTACTCGAATATTTAGTTTTTCTGCTACTTAATACTTCGTTAGTTACTAGTTAGTTTGCAGATTCATATTATTCAGAGTTTATAGGCTATTCATTGTGACGTGTTACCAGTCAGAAAGTGTTGTGGGCCGGGCATTGTGTTAGAGGATGCTGCATTGGAGCGAACGTAGCACACCTTAAAATTAGTTTATTTTATCAGCAATCTGACAGAAAAAACGCTGATACCGATAATCGGAAAGATGCTGAATATTGACCCCCTGGTAAATATGTAAAATATATATTCGGGTCCAGGACTTTATAAATCTCTCTCAGACAGTCTTACAACTCCATTTACAAGACGTATCTTGTTTCTGTTGACTTCTACAATTGCAGACAAATATAAGATGTCCGCTGAGTAGAATCCTTGAATGCAAATCAAACAGTGACTTCTTAGCCTGGAATAAGCTCCTCTTACGAAGGAATTCAGGATAAAGACATTTAGAAAAGTCCAATTCAATGTTAAAAACAAACAGCAAATGAACTTTGCATTTCTATCAAGCAGTTTGGTTCTGTTCAGCCCAGTTTGTTACGCAGCTACAATTTGAATAGTTAGTGTGAATGCTGTAAGCATTAAAGTTATTCAGGTTTCCAAAAGTTTTTCGGCTTGCTTGTCCTACAAATTCTGAGCTACAGAAGCATTTAACTATCAAAATGTTCAACTATTAAGGACATGATGGCGTCTGCTTTTAGCTTTTCTATCTTTCATGCTTTTGGAAATATTCAGCTTTTCCAGAAAAATATTTTTATCTCATTCATCCTTATGGGGATAAATATTTTGGCTATAACCATTACACTTTTTTCAAAATTTGCAGGAGTTTGGGAGGGATGGAATTACATTTTTTCCCATTCATCCTTATGGGGAATTTTTCAAACTTCATTCTGCTGCTACTTTGGCATACGTTCAGTTACAGATACTTTTCAGCTTTCTACCTGTTCAGCTTTTTCAAGTATTCAGCTTATTCAAAAAAAATAATAATATGGAAGTAAATGGGAAAATCTTCAAATCTTCCTCAAAACCATCAGACTTTCAACCTCTTCTTGTCCCTTATACTTTGAGCTACAGACACCATTCCAACTTTTAAAGAGTCAAAAGACCTTGAACTATTGGGCATGTATTCAGTTTTTTAAAATTTTTTACGGTTTTGAAATCATCACAGTTTTAGTTTTAATGATTTTTAGCTCATCCTCAGATTTTATAATAGGTGTGTATTGTGTGAGCTAGAGTGCATGACATCATCGCTAGAGTGGAGAGCAGCTGGAAAAACTGAAGAAAAAATTATTTTCAGCTTGATTTGGATCCCACATCTTTTACTTCACACAGACAATATATGCATATACATGTAGGAAATCGTACTGGCTTTCAGCTGATGGTCTTATTTCAGGTGTAGGACTTAAACTTTTGGCTGTAAAAGCCCTAGAGCAACAAGCACTCCAGCAACTCCCCCATAAGCCGCAATGATAATTTTGATCCTAAAATTCTGGAGGAGAGCAGACGGTACCTGTTGTGTCTTTCACTCTAGCTCCCTAGTTTTTCACTTTACAGCAACAAAAAACACATCATCGAGTTCAGCAATGTCTCCTGTAACTCACTGTATAAATACTTTGGCTGTAACCATTACACTTTTTTTTAAAAACTCGCAGGAGTTTGGGAGGGTTTTTTCTATGTAATTCTATGTAATTAGTTATTTTTGTGTTTCCATTATCATAAGTTGTGGATGGTACCATTTCCCTTCTGTTTAGGTACCTAGCAAACTGATCCCTTACTAAAAGGTGGAGTTAAAACTCTGCAGACCACTGGATCAATAACCAGTTGTCTCGTCATCTGCACTCCAAACTGCGTTTTTTTCAATCTTCTGTCCAGTCGGCTGCAACCTTGTTGAGTAAAACGGAGGAAAAAAAGGTTAGCAGTTTATACCAGTTTTGATACTTAGGCTCAAGAGCACCATTTTTTTATTTATTTTATTTAACCTTTATTTAACCAGGAAAAGACTCATTGAGAATAAAAATCTATTTTACAAGAGTGTCCTGGCCAAGACAGGCAGCAGCATAATCATACATACACACAAACAACATACATATCGACCCTCACTTTGCACATTGTATTAGTTTATGAATGCACTGACGTTCCTACAATGTCCATATTATTACACGGACGTGACAGATTTTCATCTTGTTTCGACCTTTCAGTGTTGGATATGATATAACCTACATCGTATACACTGTCCATACCAGCAGGTGGCAGTCGTCATGTACTGAAAGACTCAAGACTACAGATATAAAAACATCTTCTTGAGTCGCTTCATTCCAGAGGGCCATGTCATTGTGATATATAAATATAAAGATATATAAATATTTGTGTATCGGAATGGCAGATGAAAAATGTGAAAATCCCTGAGTGTGTGCCCTCTTGACCTTCTTTTCTTTTCTCACTTCCGTATCTCGTCTTGGGCACAGATGAATTTAGCTGGACAGCCAATCAGAGTGATTCCTCTCACCAATGGGCTCCACCTCAGAGACGCTAAGATGGCCAAAAAAACACTGACTAGTGCCAAAGGTGGGGGACACACCGAAACAACTAGGGCCACAGACGCTTACTGAATGCTCGACATTGGTCAACGTTGGCCGACTTTGCGTCGGGGACTTAGACCCTTGATTCAGAAAGGGAATCTCCCCAAAAATGTCAGGGCTGATTGTGCAGTTCAAGTGGAAACATTTAGTATTTTAGTGCATGTTTCAAAAACGTTATCTCAGGAGAACTTGCAGCCCTAATTATTGTTTATAGTTGCAGGTGACCTTCCTGTCTGTTCCGTCATGTCTTATCTCTTTTCTCAGCAGCAGAGACTTTTACCTGACAGGAAGTCTGAATGTCTCCTGGTTACATTATTCTTTGGACATGTCAGCTTGTTGTCACAGTTCTCAGCTGGTATGCTGCCAAACAACTCAAGCATGATATGTCTTTCAGAGTGATCATTAAAGAATCTAATACATCATAAAATAAATACAAGCTTTACGCCTTGCGCTGACACGGTGGAAAATGCCTGTGGCTGATTTCTGTGGCTTTACATCTGCTGACAGATGAATATTGTACTTATAGGAGGTGGAGGAAAGATAGTAGAAAAGATGGGTGAATGTTTATTCATAACTATGACACACTGTTAAGCACAGGTTGTTATGAAGGCAGGTTTGTGCGTATACCTCTTTTGGTATGTGGATTTAGAAAACGCCTGTCTGTTTACTGCTGGCTCACCTGTTGAAAGACGAGAATGATCTTTTGTTAAGCTTGCCAAACCCTCAAAACAAAAAAGAATTGCAGTCAGAGCTGCAGAGACAGACTGTGGCAGCACATTTCTTAGTCATGGTAAAGAAAAACTCTTTTGAGCACCGCCTCTCATATAACGCAAATGTATTGTTGCGAATGGATTATAACAAGCAAATAGAAATAATCTCACTATTTAAGCCACATGGACCCGATATTTAAACAGATTAAGGTTAGTTCATTAGTCAGGGGTGTGTGCAGTGTGTCGATGATAACAACACATTTACTTCCATTCGGTTCCCAACAGCTTTACATGCACATCTTTGAGGGAAAACGTTCTCTTGCTCACTCAAGCCTCTGAGATTTTGGAATAATGTGAAAATAATCTCTGTGACAGACGCAAGTTTATGATACTCACACGTTTTGTGAGCGTAAATGAAATCACTCAAAGTAAAAAGCAAATGTTCGGCTATAAACAGACCACACATTACTTCAACATCACCACCACTAAGCGCCTTATTAATAAGTGCGCACTAATCTATAAGTTGTAAAGTTAAAGTTAGAATAGTTTGTAGCAAAAGTTGGCTATAGTGTCATTCAGACACTTGTTTACAACCTTTTCTAAGACATGTAAGTGCAAAACTACTACAGTGCTGCTTTTCAAAAGCTTAGCCAAGGTTTATGTCAGCATTACTGCCATTCAGATGACACTTTTAAGTGATTTCTGACTTTAATATCTTAGTCATAGTATAAATAGTTCAGTCATTCCTCATTTAGGTGTGCAAGAAAATAAAAACATCTCCCAGCAAGCAATGGCTCTTGCTTTAAAGTGAAACTCTCGCCAAAATGCAACCTAGGCTTTTTTTTTGTGAATATATATGAGTCAAACCTTCATGTAAAAGCATGATTACGATGAAAGAGGCACTTTTGAGATTGACCGTATTTTCGTTTTCGCCACAAACTCATTTTTAATGGGAGTGCATGGGGCCCTTTTACGCTAGCATCAAAATCTCTATTTTTAAAGCACTAAGAAGGCTCGACACAACATGAAACTTTGCTCGTAGTATCACCAGGGTCTCTACACATAGCTCAACTGAACCACATACACTCTACCCAGACGTGTCGATTCCCGAGTACGTCTGGGCTGCCATGATGACGGCTAGAGGAAGAAGCTACTGCTAAGGTGAGTTGTTCAAAAACTTTCTTTTTAGTAAACTCTGTGTACACAAACAATGTTCTTAAAAGTGCCTCTTTCACCATAATTATGCTTTTACACGAAGGTTTGGCTCATATACATTCACAAAAAAAGCCTAGGTTGCATTTTGGCAAGAGTTTCACTCTAAGTTGGAGACTGTGGGTGTTCGTTTATGTCATTTCTCATCGTGAACAAATGATGTATACAATTAAGATACTTCTAGTTGTGACAGCATACATTGGAGGGATAAAACGTCGCCCTTCCCTCATTGTTAAATCCTCCCTCCCCTCCGGCGTCCTCGTCAGCTGCTTCCCTCCCACACTAAGCCCTCACTGTCAGAAGGCGGGACCACAGGGAGCCCGTCGATGGTATTTATAGCACGCCAGTGCTCTAAGTGATAGATGTCACCTTCACGCCACCGCCTCTGGGGCACTGCACCAACCACCCTGCCCCACTAACAAGCTGCAAAGTGCTGTGGATGCAGGCAGAAGGGACGAGAAGAAGTGTGGGAGGAGGAGGAGGAGGAGGAAGGTGTGTGTCTGGAAGCAAACATCAAACAAAGAGTGTTCATCAACTGTGCTAAGAAAAAAAATTCCCACCTGGATGTTTGCTTCCTGGTTTCTTACTTGCTAATTAAAACAGCTCTTTGGATTGTCCTCTGGTGAGAAGTTTGTTTAAAGATGAAGCGGTGTGTGTTGGTGGCGGTTCTGAGTGCTCCTTCCTTGTCGGAGAGGTCGGATGATGGATGAGAGGGAGGGTGATGAAGACAAGCTTGACATCGGGGTGTGACTTAACAAGCAAATCTCTTGGCTGGGCTCCTGTGAGAGCAACTTTACAGGTCTCATGCACAGTTTCAATACACAACTCACACTTGAACCTCCCACCTTACGTGCAACAGAGTGGTAGATTAAAACATAATGCAGCTAAATGTAAGCATGACTAACCTAAAAGCAAAGCAATCTGAGATAAACGGTGATCAGAACAGAAGCGCGTGCAGATACCACCCACAGACAAACACTAACTTTTGCCACAACACGCTGGCTTTGTTCCACCAGAGCAGAATAAAACCCTGTAGCTGCTGTCACTGTCAGAAGACGTCACCCTCTGACACTGTCAGTCATCTCCTTTGACAGAGATATTTCTGTCTCAAATGGAGGCTGTCCTTTGAAGGCGTCTCTTATACAAAATATAACTCAGGTCTGTCTGACAAGTGGAATAAGCTTGTCGGGAAGCTGAGGCTTGAGGAAAGGAGCTTTTGGCAGAGGACTCAACTTGGCTTTGTTCAGATATCAGAACTTCTGCTCCAGACCCAGTAAAGTCCAATCACATACCCGTACTCAGTGATTAATTCTTCTATACATTCATTTAACAACTTTAGTCACTAGTTACTTTGCAGAGTGCATGCTGAATCAGAGACAGAGCAAAAATGAATTCAATTTTTATAAAGTTCAGAGACATAAAAAACTAAAACAAAAATTTCACTGATTCCAATAATTGGAAAAAGACTGAAACTCAGATCTTATATTCTAAATACATATAAATATATTGTATGTACAACATACTTTACTCACTAGTCTACAGACGATCATTTTTGATTCTTAAATACATTGAATATCAGATACTTTAAAATTTTTGCTCAAGCACTATTCATATGAGCGATTTTCATTATAACAAAGTCTTTTTTAATACATTATATTAACTTTAACTTAAGTCGGACTTTTATGTACTTTTTACAACACTGCCAACAACAACAACAAGTGACTGGTTACATGATCACATTTTTTTTCCCACCACAGTCTGGTCCAAAGCCTTCATTACTGTATTTGGTGCCCCCAAAAACAAATTAAGTGAATATTTTGTTGACACTTGTAGTATATTGTTTCCGTACAGTTTGCTCTGTATCTCAGTAAAGGCTGGTTTTAATTATTACTTTTTCTGCGGTCTAAACTTCATTTAAGAAGCCATGGAGCTTTTGACTTGAGAGTTTCTTGGTTAGAGGCTCATAAAATTCTCAGACTCAGCAGCTCCAGCAGCGTGAGGATAAGGCCTTTGGAGTTATTGTGGCAGCAATTTACAAAATGACATGTTTTAAAGTGTAAAAGTCAAAGCTGTTCAGTTTAAAGCACGCCACATCAAACCGGCTGGGGCGGAACGCACCACAATGCCTCGATGCCTCCTGAACACAACTTCGGACTCAAAACGTCTTCATCTACGAAACACTTACCTCTGACAAGATGTGCTTCTGTTGTATTCACGAGTTGGAATGGTGGTTAATTACATGAAGACCAAGAGCAACACCTTCTCCAGGCGTTAACAGTGATATTATGCAGTAATTACTAAGTGTGATTCTTGTTTGTTGTCTAATAATAAAAGGCCAGTTAAATTCTAGAAATGAGTTCATTGGTATTTTGGTATGTACTCAGCCCAGAGAACAACACAGGCTCTCATTTGTCTTCAACTTGTGTCACCGTCCTTTTCTATTTGTGTTTTTCTCCGTATAGTAAACTTGACTTCAACACGCACCGATGCTGTGGTTGGCAGGTATTGAGGAATACCTGCCAACCACAAGTTTCAAGAAAGGAAAAAGATAAAATGCCAACTTCTAACAAGCTTTCAGAGAGAAAATACCATGTTTTTGTTCCAGTGTTCATAACCCAACTGTGTATTGTGGTTGGGTCTTGAATAACAGTGGTTTGGCTCACTGTGTTGAGCACATAAACTCCATGCCTCCACTGTTTTGGCTGAACTTAACTTGAACAGATGCTATAAAATTCTCTTCAGTGGGAGGCCCGGCCTAACTGTGGTTACCGAACTTGTTTATGGTGGTGTCGTGTAAATGCTGGAGGAGTCACAGAATGCTGCCTGAGGCGACAGCATAGGAACACACAGTATGTTGTCATAACTATGGTCAGCACCAATATAACACAATACTAATAGAGATCTGGAAATGTTACTCACAATATGACGTTCATGATGCATTTTAGACATTAAACATGAGCAACAAATGGGTAAGATTAAATCATTCCTCACAACCCTTATACTGTCCAATTTAAATTCTACCAACCTACACTCACTACACTGATTATCAGGGGACGTTATTGAATTTTTGGTCTTCTTACTCTGCCAGTCTGTTCTGCTCACTTTGTTTTAGCTCGGTGCCAGCAGAGGGGGGAGAACTGGCAGAAAAATTGAAAAACTAAGTCCAAAAACAAGGATTTGATAGACATAACTTTATGTGGATGATTTTCATCTTTTAATTGGAAGTGGGTGATTTTTGGCACGGGCGACATGCAGACTGGTTTAAATGAAAGCACCAAGCAGTGGGTGTGGCAAAAAGGATGTGGGCAACTCAGTAGTTCCAGGATTTAGAAGTACAAAGCAATAAAACAAAATTAGCAATCAGAGTTTTCATATCACATACATGTATATGTTGACTCAAGATACCGTATGCGGTGGATGTCTTGTCCCCATGGCCAGAGGATAACAGTATTATTTGCTGATAAACAAAAGAAAGAATAAGAGATAAAAGTCTTCACAGCCCCATCTGCATATTCTCCTTTGTTTGTGCAGCTGCTGCCAAGAAGTTATTTATCTTGGAGTATCTCATAGAGTCTTAACATGCTTGGTCACAACGCCTAGCTCGCGGTTTTATTGTGAAACTCTGTCTGGTAGACAGGCAGGTACAGTTCAACTGAATATCATGTATGTTTCTGCGAGTTGAAATGTTTTGAACAGCGAGGGCGTCTGTACATGGTAAAAAGAATATCAATGTAATAATGTGCAAAGAGTTCAAACTTTTGAATTTTTAAATATGACGTGGCTTTGGTAAAAAACAAAACATCCACATTTCAATACTAAAATTAATAACTTCAGCATTTGTGAATTAACTGTTATTTGTTTAAGTCAGGAACATGACACAACCTGTTTTAATGTTAAAGAATGAATCAGTATCTTGGTGTTGTGTTGTGTTTGTCCAACAACTGATCATAATGAAATAATAATCTCTTATTTCTGACAGTCTCTTGTATTACTCCTTGCAGGCTGATATTCACAAGAATGGCGATTACAATTATCACAGCTAGTATTCAAAGGAGGGCTTTTTTGATGTTTATTGGAAATTAGCAGATGCAAAAATATACATGCAACCAAGGGGCAAAAACATTAAAAATATGTTGCATTTTTCTTTCACTCACTTTCAAAACAAAAGCATACTTGATCTTTAGAAACAAGACAGTGTTGCTTGTACAGTCTTTGTCCACAGGGGCCACAATCACAAAAATCAAAGTTTCTGTAGTTGTTTTAAGTTTGAACTCTGAGCACTTGCAGCCCAGTGAAAGTCTTCCATAATCATCTTTAATAAATTAAATTGGCAATTGAAAATGTCTCACAGTGCTATGAGAGTATTGATGTGCTTCCACATCAATATTCTCATTCCTCATTCTCTAATTCCCGATAATCTAACTGTGACATAAAACAGATTTTCACATCTGTTTCAGTGGCTTAACGAGACAGCCAAGCTCCTAAAGCTCTGTTCTGGGTCCTGTTCAATAATTCAGAGCTCAGGATGTCACCTCCACTGCTACAGGCTTCTTGGCCTGGCTAGCAGTCTGGTTAGGAGGGCTGCCTTCTGCCATTAGTATGGCTCTGATCAGATTAACAGTTGGGCCTTCTGCCAACAGAGAGGCACGGAGATGGAGAGTCCTGCCTGGCATGGCTTGGGTATAGCATGGCACATTTAGCAGGCTGGACTGACCACTGATGCACTACATTTAGCACACCGCCATCATTATGAAACAAGTGGTGTGATGCCACTGCCAGGAGAGGGAAGCCATGCAGGACAGGACATCAGCACTGCTTATTACACTGTAAGTCACAATGTCAAGAGGTCTGACTTGTTCTGATCTGCAACATACTTCAAAATTTGTACTGAGATAGGTACAAAAAATATAGCTGACTTACTGTCAAAGGAGATACATGACAATGATGCAGGGACGTGACAATTATTCAATTCAGAATCAGAAAAGAATGTCAGCGACTTCAGAAAGGGGATGAAACAGAAGTCGGAGGGATAATGATACAGGGGTTAAGAAGAAAAGATGGCGATGAGTGAGCGATGATGTTACAGAAGCATGAACTGGAGAGCAGGAATAAGAAGAGAGTGTGTGCAGAGTGATGGCAGCCCTCCCACAGCTCTACCTGTGGTGGAACAGATTGGACCCGCCGCAGAGCGTTCTGATTGCCGTGGCGACCAAGCGTCAGCTGACAGATGGCTGCCTCCAAGCGTAGGGCACCGGGCCGTCCACAGTTTCCACTGATTGGAAGTCCGTGCACACACAGCACTCCTCACGCCCACATGCACAGACTGGTGGCCTATGAAAAGGGAGAGGGGGAATGGAGGACATGGTTGTTTTGATCTCAGAGGTGTCAGGCATCTCCACTGTTGATGTCTGCTGCAGACAACTCTTAAGTAAACTTATCCAATCTGGGTCAAATCCATTGCTCACACTGAGGCTGAATATGTGGAGGGACAGAGGGTATTAGTGGTCCTTTGGTGTTTGTTGGGGCGGAACAATCATTTATGAATGCATCTGACGAAAGAGATTTGGATAAATAAATAAACAACCTTACTTCCAAACCAGGTTCTGCGTGAAATGTCTGTCCCTGTGTGCAGCCGTGTGTGACCCATCACAACGTCCCACCATCACATACCTGCGACCGTACCATCAGGAGTGGGTGGACACTGATTACAAGTAAAGTCCTTTTGTGAAACTCTACTTCTGCTCTTTTTGAGCCAGTAATCTACCTTTAACCTTGCTACCATTTATATCTTCTGCTCTAACTGTGGCGATGGAGGCTAGTAAAGTGGATGAGGTGCACTTCTGCTGCAAATGTCAAGTTGCCAGCTGCCTGGAAGAAAAAGAAGCACCATCATCTATCTAATGATGATGATGATGACTGAGCAAGGAGCATCTTATAGGGGGGGAAAAGAACTGTTACATGATAAAGTGCTTGCTGTGCTCCCTGAAAAAAAACTGAGATCTTGGTTTTTCAATTCTTGTCCTCAAACCTCAGAAATTCAAGTAAGCTGCACATTCTGTAGGTGAAAGTGTAGACAGCTAGTTTTATTTATGTGTGATGTTCATTGATCCATCTCTGATGTGATGATAATGATCTTGAAGTTAGTGGTCTGTTTGCCTTTAATTTGCTGTGTTTCAGGAAGCAGTTGACCTAACTTAACGCCAACTTCAACATTCATTTCATATCTCTAATTAATCAAAATGATAAAATATTAAAACTTCAGTAGGTGTTATGAAACAGTACTCTTCAGTGATTGCGTTTTACTTGAGTCGATATTTTCAGTATTCTACCCACCACTGCAAACCAAACATGTTGGTGTAGCTGATCAAGATTATCTGCAACTCACACGAGCTTTAAAAGCAGTCACGAGCCACATTTCTGACTGATCGTACACTCATTCTTCAACTTAGACATGGCACTGCTGAAAACACCCTCAAACAAGCCAGTCAGCAAACTCACACAACTGTGAAATAGACAATAATATAGCATATCGCAGCAGCCATTTCCCTACACAATGCACTTTCTTTCTGCACCATTTACTCTCTCTCTCTGTCTCTCTCACACACACAAACATACGCGCGCCCGCGCACATACACACACACACACACACACACACACACACACACACACACACACACGTGCACACAGGTATTGGATCTCTGAGGCAAATGGGTTGCATGTGTCTCATGGCTCTCCAACACCTCCCGTTGCCATAAATATCTTGTTATGAAAGGCAGGTAATGAAAAGCACTGCCTTGGTAATCCGTGACGGAAGGCAGTTTCATGCTAGTTTGGCTTCCATCACCTCCCTCACTCCCCCTGCCACCCCACAGAGACGAGCCTTCATCTGGGCTCCACTCGTCCTCCCTCATCTTCTCCTCTTTGTTCCCTGCACAGGTCATCTGCAGGACCATTTATGCATATTACATGTGTGGTCTTTGTTTGTTTTTATTCCTGTTTTCTCAGGATGGCAAAGTTCTGCGGTCAATCCATCAGTCCAACACGTGGGTCCAATTGTCATGGCATTTAAAATGAATATGTTTTGGTCCCCAAAGGAAGATTCCTGCAGCTCGAAATCAGACCGAGCAGTCAACTCATTAAACTCTGTTTCCATCTTCGGTCTGGCAGTGCTGCTAGTCTAACCGATTCCTGTTGGGGAGGGTGATTCAATTATCTCTAACCAATCACTAGAGACCAACGTATCCGCCAGAATCTAACATCACTCTAAGCCGACACTGAGCGTTGCCACGCCAAAATACTGGTTTTGCCAAGCGTTTAGGAATGAAGCGAGTGAAGTCAAACCGATCCACCATGAGCAGCATCTATCTTGTCTGTAAGTTCAAAACACTGCTTCATGTCACAATGCCTGAGGCGATGATTCCTGATTATTCCAGTGATCTCTCAGAGTTTTTAAATGATAACTTTGATAAATATGAAGAGTATCCAGGTTGGAAACAGACTGCAACTGTGGCTGGTAGACACCAAATGCTAGTTTTAAACCCTGAAGAATAAATCAATTATTTTGGATGAATACAAACTCAGTCATGTATGTTTAAAATGTGCAACACAACATGGTGTGTAGAGCTACAACAGCACAGGTTTATGCTTTGGCTGCTCACACAAACACTGTATGAAAGAAAGTGTAACGCAGGTGTTCATATGTGGCACCTGCGTGCTTAAACCTACACATGAACAGAAGCCAGTGACCCCGCAGAGCTGACGAATGAGAAATCGTGACATGTGAACCTAATCCTTTTGATCTGATGTTAATGTTGGTGAGTAAAAACTGCTCCTCTTTTCACCTTGCTCCCTTCGCCCCTCCATCAGTGAGGGAGTTGGCTCATCACAGAGCGAGCCATTGATCAGGGCGGATTGCAGGAGACAGCAGCTCAGAGCGGCGGCCCTCAGAGGAAGACCCTCTCACACATTTTGGCAGCTCTTCCAACAGAATAGATAATTCTGGAACAGCAGCTCGCACTTCACCTTGTGCCAACAAATTTACAATTCAAACATGGACCAAGGTGTTGAAGAGGAATGTTAGAAACACTTTGATTTGTTTTTATCCGAGATTTGACAGAGGTCGGAAAGCCAGAAGCTCCTACAGTAACACACCAAAGGAATATAAATGGCTTTTCTTGAGATTTCACCTTCTTCCCAATTCTCATTGTATTAGATATCATGCAGTTGTCCTTGATAAACAGCAGCTAGGATCCTCAGATGAGGGCTTGACAATTGTTTCTGTTTTTCTTTTAACTCTATCGACGGTGATATATTGTGGTTTCTCTCTTGTGACAAATGTACTAACTGTAAGTCGCTTTGGACAAACGCGTCTTCAAAATGCCCTAAATGTAAATGTAAATGTAAATGCAGGGCTGAAATAATGCTAAAATGACTTTATAGAATAATGGACATTTTTATGTCAAATGTTATTCCAAACATTTAATATACAGTTATTTCAGTTAAACCACTAAATGTAGAAGTTATTAAAGATTTATAAACCTGCATTTTTTGATTATCCAGTCTCAGTGTTTGTTTATGCAAATGCTCTTTTTCCATGTTTATCTCTAACCTGAGGCCTGACAGCCTGGAGGCATGAGAGCTCAGGTTCCACGGCCCTCCCTTAAAATTTAAAAGCTCATCAGGAGATAATTCTGGGAGCTGCTACAATGCCAGCTATGTGCCACTGTCACCTTATCTTCCAGGCCTTTTGCGCCCTGCTGCTCCTGTCCGTGCCCTGGGGAAGACAGCTTAGTACCCATTCTAGCTACAGCGGCAGAGGAGAGCTCGGCAGTGGAGATCACTCATTTTAATAGGCCTGTCACATCTGTTTTTAGAACCTGCGGAGGTCTCCTGCTGCCAGCCCCCGAATGAAGTGAACCCAAAATGATGTGACAAGCTGTGATGAGCTCGGGGAGGCGAGCTTTAGGCCAGAGGAGTGGAAGAAGGGATTAGATACAGGGCGAAGAAGTGAAGGGATTACATCAATATCATAAAATCTAGTATAAAATGCACTACGATTTACATTTTCTTGTGAACAAGCGTGAATAATTCATGTTTCTGCATATAGGAATCAACAAAACAGCTGTGTGCTCATGTAATGTGCACTTCTAATGCTATGCTTCTAATGTTATGCTAAAACCTTCACAACTATTTTTGCATTTGGTTGTGACCGATTGGTGTTTTGCATAATTCAACACAAATGTATTACCATATATTGTTTAAATCTATCAGAGCCTACATTGCCAATATGCACAAGTGGAAATGTGGTTAAGTAGAGTTCATCATAAGCACCGGCTGGGGGCCATGTGGTCGGACATTAAAACACTTTCAGCTGACTTCTTTCCTACAGATTCTAGTCGAGTCATCATCATTTTTTTAGATCCTGGTTGATTTTATTTATATCTATTAAATGAATGTAAGATTTGTCTCTGTTCCTCATGATAAAGAGCCAGTTTTTAAGATAATCGATTGTTGGGTCACATTCACAAGTCATCAAGTACTGATGTCTTGGGTCAGTGGCCGGCCCGGCCAAAACAACCCAAAGCATCAGTATTTGATGAGTTGAATGAGACTTTACGACCCGACTTTCTTACTGACTGGACCTTTAAAGCACATGAACTAAACAAACAACACAAGCACTCTCACATTAATATACAATATCCTGTACGAATGCATTTGTTGTTGCTCTGATTATATTTCTATTGTCACTAGATTCTACTGGATGGTGCTTATTTAAACTTATCTTGGGGAGTTCACATTCCCAAACAAAGCCATGGGTGTCAACATGCCAGGATTATGACTCTGCACTGTGCTGACTCAGATATGGTTGTGGTTGAAGTGTTCTGAATTCAGGGCTTGGCTGTTCTCAGCCACTGTGTAAACAATGTTTACAAAAGTCTCAGTGATCCTTGTTGTCCCAGAATCACGAGAGCTGGATGCAGGTACACACAGAGGCCGGAAGGAAGGTTTCTGCACTCACACAATGGTGTGGTAATGTGATGTTTATTGCCACCTTGAGCTCATTTCGGTCATTGAAATGCTGTTTTCTGAACAATCAACCAATATTATTGGTGGTAAACTGGTAGTTTTCACAGTGCTGCCATCAAATGTGACACTTCCTGTCACTGTCTGCACGTAAATCTCACTTCCAAAAAAACAAGTCAAAGTGTTTCTGTGGCAAACGTTTGCATTTGTTTCACTCCTTAAAGTGCATCAGCTTTAATTAAAATATTAAGGTGGGGACCTGTGAAAGAACAAACAGAGAGAAAGATGTAAAGGTGAATTCTCAGTACCCTCCAACAATATTGCTGAATATCAAACCTTTATTTATTCCATGTCTCAGGCTCCGGTCACAGAGGCTGAGCTGCAGGTGTCCCAACAGCAAGGAAATGTGTCGCTATTATAATAATCAACGTAAAACCACCACAGAGAACCAGGTTCTGATCACATGGTTAGAAAGTTAAGCCTCTTTGAGTCAGACAACCTCAAAATATTAACTATATAACTTTAACAAATGTATTACATATATGTTGTCCAATCTTATTGCACTAATGAAAAAGAATACTTCTGTAATCCAGCCGACCACATCCACTTTTCTGCTCACTACATTTTTGTCAATTCATTCAACTAAGTAATGGATGCCTCAGCTCTCAGGGAACTTTGTAGCCGTGTCCTTTACAAGGGCTTCTCATTCCAATCAGCAAGTGTCTGCTCAGTTTGCCTTGTAATTAATGACTACTGACTGGCCACTAACAGTCCAATAAGTCTGCCATGTCTGGGCAGCTATGCCTGCTGAGAAGGGGAAGGCTTGAATTGTTCATTTAAGGCAAATGTCCAACTGCCAACAATATTTTTTACATGTCTTTAGTCTTTTAATTTCTTATGTATTCAGAGGAGAGGGCAGACACAGAAATGGCTACTGCATGCTCAAACGGTAGTCGTGGTGTTTTTAAACCTCGGCCATGTCTTCCAGCTGATCGCTGGCTGCAAATGGCTGCAACGTAATCCACTGGTCAGTCCAACCGTCAAGATTATGCACACTGGCTTGTTTCTGCCACTGACAGGCTGAGGTTGATATTACAGAAATGATTCTGATGGAGACAGAATCATGTTTTTTTTTTTTTTAACGGGTCACATCACCTGGAAGTTATTGAAAAGAAACGCTGACTATACATGTGAACTTTTGAAATGGGTCTAATTTGGATATTGAAGCATTACATCATGTCAGTGCGATATTTGTAAGATGTTTGTTTTCTCTGTTCACAGCATCTCCTTGTTTTTAAATTCCACTGTGGCTTCTCTGTTCTCGGTTTCCCTGCCCTCACATTCTCTAAAGATGTTCAGGTTGTTGTTTGAGTGCACCCACATTAGTGCATGCCCTCGAAACATCAACAAGGGTGCTCTTATCTATGAAGGGTTATGAAAAGTGCACACAAACATGTCTGTGCGGGTAGCGTGATCTCAAGCATGCAGAAAGCAGCGCAACGAGCGGCTGAATCCCACGAGCAGACACACATGTAATGAACTGACAACAGCAGATGAGCGCAAATGATTCATATCAGAATAAAGGCCAGTATTATTAAATGCCATACTGCATCTTTGTTCCTGGCAACAACCTGCATTATTTAATAGTGACAACATTTGTTGTGTACAGGACACTGAAGCCCCCATTGTGTGATACTGGTATTTTTGCCACAGAAGCATGGGAATGGAACCACATTCTTGTTGAGGAGGAAACAGGAAATGAACGGAAGTCACAGAATTTCTTTAGAAGGTTTTGTGGTGCCAATAACAGCAACAGCAACGGGGCTATTTTAGTCTAAATGTTCTCGTAGCCACTGCTATCAGGGCTGCATCAAATACAATAGTTTGATCTTCATTCATAATGCTGACGTTCAAATTCTAAATCCATGTTCAAATGCCGCAAATGCTCTGCAGGTCTTCTCTCTTTAAACCCGCTATATTAGTGTTGAATTGTTTCATGTTGTTTCAGACTCTTTTTTTTTTATGTTTTATCTGCTTTAATGCAGATTTGTTGCATGTTTTCTTTAAAAAACAACATTTTTGTGGTGGTCAAAAAACAGTTTGCTCTCCCATTTATTGTATACAAACTGATTTAGTAATAATAATAATCATTTTTAAAGGCTTAAGTTGTTTATTGAAATTGATTGTTCCATTCAAATTCAAGATTTTGTTTGATTTCCATTTTTTTAACAGACATTCAAGCTTTATTTGAAGACCACAGAAGAAGCTTTGAATGTTGATGATGCATAGAAAAAACAACAAATGCTGATATTTTCCTTATAAAGACAGTTTTGTCTTTATATTCTATCAGAAACCTAACAAGCAAAAAGAACTAAAAACAAATAAAAACCTGCCACTCGAGGGTCATTTATCTTACTTATGATAGAAATATGCCCTTTTTAAAGCATATTTGTGTAATAAGTTCACAAATATGAAACAATGCTTTCACATCAACACAGATAATAGAAGAGTGTGAGACCAGCAGCAGCCACGAGTCCTGCCAGTGTCCTTGAACAGAAGACTGAACAGGCTCACTCGACTGTCTGCTAAATGCCTGCGACGCTGATGGCTTGTTAAGATGCAGCATAGCAGCTTCTTGCTGATCGAACCATTCAAATGGAAGGACAAAGTTTTCAATTATTATGTGTTTCCACCATCAGCAGGTATATTCGTGTGTGTGTGTGTGTGTGTGTGTGTGTGTGTGTTTGCCTGTGGGAGAGTGTGTGGTCTGCTTCGTTCAGGGTCAAGTAATCATCCATCTGATAAAGGCAGCCATTATTGTTGTTTCCTCAGCTAACAAGTGGCAAAGCAGCCTGTGTGATCATAGCAAAGAAAACATGAGGAGAAGGGAATGACTGCTGATGGTTATCTCTGTGTGAGAGGCGCATACCCAAGGGCAGCCATTCATTTACATCCCTGCCCAACATTTGACAACAGCGAGACACATTCCAGACATCTTCGCACCCGTTTGGTTTGGCACTGGTTTAGGCTGCGGGCAGCGAAGAAATGATGCTCGTATGCAGAGGTGAGCGGTGGAGGGAGGCCTCATCTTACTCAAAGTGAGAAGTGTTGTCTGATCCTTTGAAAAGAGTGAGTTAAGTGGGAGTGTGGGGGCACGCTGCTTTGAAATAGATGCAACATTTGGTGCAACATTTTTGTTTTCTATGAAGTCAAAAAACCAGGTTTTAAGACATATCATGTGGACGTTGAACAGTTACTGTTATCGTGTTCAGTTCAAATAATGTGAAACCTTTTATGTCCATAAACCTCCTTAAATTGAACAATAAAAAAGATTAATTGAGCATTTCTGCCACATACTTGTTAATTGGAGTCACTGAATGGCCAGTTGGGTTGTTAATTTCTCACCTGACCACGGACAACAGATTAAAGACAAGAGAAATAAATGAGTCAGCAGTTAGAAGCTGCAGCCGTCAAATGTTTGAAAAGCGACTTAAAGGACCAATCGCTGCTCAATATATCTGCTGATCGGAGTGATGACTCAGTTAACTCACCAACAGTTTGAAAGATGATGAGAAACTAAGAGTCTGCAGCTGTAGTAGCTCTGTAAGGCTGAAGCTAAATGCTAATGACAACATGCTCACTATGCTATGCTACTGTGCTGATATTCATCAGATGTAATGTTTAAAATGTTCTGCATCTGAAATAAGTGGGCTAGCATGTTACCACTCACTTTGGCACTAAACACAAAGCACATCTAAGGCTAATGTGGCTAGTTTTGTATGATTGCACTCAGTTTCTACGTGTTTCTGCTCTACTTAAACATCGTCTGATCACCAAGGATGCATGTTAATGCCAGGTGTAGTAGAGTTTCAGAACAGAAACAGATCTCATTAGTAATTGCTCGAGGGAAATAGGATGCTGAATCACTTGAATAAATAACGTGTCCACAAACTGATGAGCTTGTTCTCGCAGTTTGTTGGGAATGTTGGCGTCCTCTGAGATTAACGCACAGTTTTCACGGCGTGGTCATCAAAATCATTTTGTAGAGGAAAGAGTTAATTTTATAACCTCATCATGAAATTCTTACGTTGGCAGTTACATACTTTATATAACTGACATTGACTTTACAAACATGGATTAATATAATTTGGATTTTTATCATGTTGTCCTGTTTTATATTCTTAAAGGCTTTACTGAAGGAGTTGTGCATCTATATTCAAAGAACTACAGTGACAGCATCTTCATCAGTCAGTCAAATATTTTACTTATTGAAACCACACTTTCAAAGTTGGTTATATTCCACACAGAGTTCTGAACACTACACACCCAAACCACTGGGTCCAACACATCAGAATCAATAAAAAGGACTGTCAGGTATGCATAACTAATCCCTTATAATATTCGGACCAGTTCCAACTCAGAGCCGGTTCTCGATACCCAACCCTTGTGGCAAGTCCAGGCTTGATCTCCCGAAGGCAATCTAATCTGGGTAGTGAAGACAGGACAGGTGAGAAGAATTTACAGACCAAAATGGGAGGTGACCAGTTTGTTTAAGGATTGTAAAACATGTCATTCATCAAGTTATCACCATGACGACCTGAAAAACAGAGGAAACCAACGTTGTGTAATCAACCTCGAATGTAACCACATTAAGGGGCACTTAAGAGCGCCAGTTAAAGTTGTGTTTATTGTATAACTTTTTGAGATAGATGACATTGAATTTATTGAAAACATTAACAGAAAGCTTTTGGCAGAAGTAAGTTTATCAAACTCTCAGAATAAAAAAGACTTTTTGTTTGCTGCTTCCGCAAATATTAATCGAAAGTGACAATTCTGCAAATTTCACAATTTAGGACAATAAGAAGTGCCCTCGTGTTACACAGGGGGTGAGAAAGCCCCTTTGGTTTGTTCCTCCTGGGCAGAGAATAAAGGATCAGGAAGAGGTGGGCTGTGACAGCGAGGAGAGGGGCCGTCCCTGCTTTGTAACCTGTGGTTACAGCCGTTCTGACATGACACAACGGAACAGAGAGCTGGTGCAAACTACATAATTAACAAGGCAGGAGCTGTCGAGTTTCACCAGACTAACTCCACCTGTCTTTATTGCTCATATCTTTGTCTCACCTTCCTTTTACACCTGCAGGAAAATGTTCTTTATGAGCAACAAGGGCTTCTGCATGGACTTGTAGCTGGATACAGAATCTATAGTTGTGGTGGTCTGATCTGTAGCTTTTCCTCTTTTGTGCTGTCTGCGGTGTGAGTGGCTCTGATAATGTATTTTTAAACAGCGCTATGAATTTCAGGAGGCATTTTCTGTTTGTTTTTGTTAAAGGCAGACTATGCAGGATTTGTTGGTTACAGTTTGTGAACACACCTTATGTTTTGATTACAACATATCTTTATTCTTTTCGAGTGTTAAAGGGACTTAGGGCAGGATTTGTGAAAAAATAAACATTAACTTTAAGTACTGTAATGCTAATAGGTGATGAAGCGTTCAAAACCAAAAAGAATGAGCCCACCCACGTATCTCTCCGTTGCCTTGAACAGGCTGCGTGCTGCATAATGTGCTGCAATTCGGGGCCCGAAAAAAGTTATATTTAGAGGAACCAGAAGGTGTTATAAGCGGCAAGTCGTGAGTCGAAACGAATTTATGACCAAATCCGGGCTGGCACTGGAATAAACATCGGATACAGAAAAATGTAGATCTTCTGCTCACTATCACCAAGTTTAATACACTGCTTATTTATTTGAAAGCCTGGCACTTCTATTTGTAATGCTCAAACAATCAGCATCAAGCCACTAGTTATATCTGTTCTGCCAGGGTAGAGTTGAAAATAATAATTACTAGATTTGATTATAAAGCTTTGTGAGCATGTGTTCTAACACTACTTTTCTCTTCTCTCCATAAAGGCCTCAACTACATGATCCAGAGTTGTGAGCAAGAAAAGAGAGAAGACAAGACCGTCTTGTCTACCACACATTGATTTTATTATGGACATGTAAAAAAAATACAAAATAAAACTATGTACATTATGGAAATTTGAAAAATACTTTCTTTTCACTGTAAACTTTGAAAATAAAATATATATTGTACATAAATTGCATTTATTTTGGGGTGAAAGTGGAATCTTTGGCTAAAATGTTTATTTTTTGAGGTATTGTGATCACAGATATACAAAACAGTTGAAAAGTTTAGTCTGGCATCCTAAATGGAGCTTCTTTGTAACCTGTGTAGTTTGCAAAGGGGTTAGGGAGTTTTGGCTCGGATGTGAACACAGCAGCTCCAGGCAGCACATCTCCAGGTGGACACTCCTGCTCAGACGCTGGTCCAGAACCTGCCGACACACACTCCTCCTCTGAAGACTCCTCCATGTGTGCCACTCCTTCCATAGTCAATTCCAAATCCTGAAACCAAAACAATGAGAATAAGAATAAGTTTATTAATCCTCAAAGGGATGTTATGATTTTACTTGATGTTATTTTTATTCTGATTCAACTTAGTATAATACCAGCTATGATTTATTATTTACTGTTATGGCGCAGTGCTATTCATATTGTCTTATAATGGGAATGTTTCACACATGTCAGTGGCACTGGCACATAATACTTGGTTTGAGACATTGAATCATACTACTGCTGTTGCATGATAATGACTGCACACTTATGTGAGCGTGTTAGCAAGCTTTATCCAATGTTATAAATATTAGCTATGTTGGTAAGTACCACAGTCAGAAATTAGCTGCAGCCACAAGCCAAATGCTCGTCAGACACCATAACGTTGGTGGCAGTCGCATTAGCTTCACAAAACAATGGCTATCGCTAGCTCGTTATTTACCGTGGCTGGTGAAATTTGAACTTTAGTAACCATTTGGCCAGTGTAAAGTAAACGTATTTACACTACAACTATCATTTTGCTGAATTAATGCGCAAATGTTGTCAAAGAAATATACTAAAGTTGCACTAAAATAAACACTGGGTTTACTTACTTCATCGCTTGAGATGATGCTGTTCGCAGATGTAGGCTACCAACGAAGTTCCAGGGAGGCATGTGTGGAGGTCTTGCAGTAAACACTTTTCCTGGTCGTGTTTCTCCTTTACAACGTGAAACCACACTTCTTTCGCACTGTGACTGCTGCTGTGACGTGTAACTCGTGCATGCAACTGAGTTTGGGTTCCCAACTCAACGAGTCTGTACAGTTTTTTTTTATAGTATACCTTCAAACATAAACACTCAAATCAACATATATATCCACACATTTTCCTCGGAGGGTCACTGAGGAGGTTACTGGGGAACTGACTTTAGCTGAACTTCCAGTGTTTGGTGGAACTAGTTTAAGTATCTGAGGCACTGGTGACACTTCAGAGGCTTCAGAAATATTAGCTAAGTCGGCTTGGAAATACTAGCGTTAGTAGTATTGACTCGATAAAGTGGCAAAACTAGATCTTGTATGATGAATGACACATAAAGAGAATTATCACTCTGCTGCCATGGAGAACAGTCAGTTCAGTGACAGGATGTGCCCGATGTCGTGCCGTGGTTTTCACAGGGTGTCATGGGGACGAGGAATAAGGTGGTCAGCCCCCTCATGAAAACTTAAACACTGACACTAACATTCAATAGCATACCGAGCTGCTCAACATTCACTCATGTTAAAGCTATGAAGCTGCGTAAAAGCATTAAAAAAACCTTAAAATAAACCGCAATAGTTGACTTGATTTTTCCACTTGGGAGCAGCACAACAAGGGATGTTAGCTGTTAGGTGTTTTTTACTGAACCGAACAGAAAACATGGACAGAAAAATAAAGAGATTTCAGCACTCAGTTGTGCTCAGAGGAACTGCTCAGACAAGAGATAATGTCTCTAAAACATCACCTTTCATATCACAAATTGTTTTTTAATCCTTCGTTAAGATACAAGTACAGAATTATCTTCTTATTTCATAAAATATGTTTAAATCAGACCCTGATGTTGACTAAGGGAAGAGAAACTACGACAGCATCTGAGCGGTTGGGACAAAATGGAAAAATAGAAATTCACCAAATACAGTCGGAAAGGTCGGGTTAAAGGAAATGGAGGCAAATCTAAATTCTATGATCAAAAGTGACACATACAGTGCATAACTACAAAATTCATGAGACACACACACACACACACACACACACACACACACACACACACACACACACACACACACACACACCTTCTAATGTATTCCCTCTGACTCTCCTCCACTGATGTTTTCACACTCATATTAAAGCTTAGATGCACTTTGGTCGGCGTGTTAACCTGACCTGCCCCCCACTAACAGCAATATGCACTTCTTCTCCCGGGGAAGGGATAATTTTACAGTGACAAATCAATTTCTTACACTCCCTGTCAGCCCTCTCCTCCAAACAGGCACTGGTTTTAGGAGAGGGATTTCCTATAATCCACAGATATTTGGATGCCTGCTATCCTCCGAGCTCCCCGTGGAGCCGAGAGCGACTAGAAGACACTTTCATTGCCTCCTCTTTGCGTTGATACTGATGTGCTTTCTCACCTGTAAAACACAGGATAAGCTCATAACATATCATGGATTGTTGGATTTAATTAGTACAACATATGGAGTAACTAGTGCTGTAATATTTCTTACAGGTCAGTGCATTAAGAACAGAGTGCTTTATTTTAAAACAACTTGTGCTGTTTAATTAATAAAAACAGGTGATCTGGTTAAAAAGCTGTACAATTTACATTGTGCTAATTCTAAAGTTGAAGGATTTGATGCGTTTACTCCTTCCAGAGCAGCTAGTTCACTATTATTGCTTCATAAATCAGAGGTTAAATCACGGTTGCTTGTAACCTTGATCTACTCTTACAGATCTGTGGAACATGTTAATCTTCAAGGAAAAAAAACAGATACTGAAGGAAAGGGCCGCCTGAAGCCACCATAGAGTCCAAAATGGCTCACGAGATGAGTTACACCAGAATCTGTCTGATTCAGTTACGTAGATGATGTTGATCGATACATAATTTTTGCTTTGCAGTAATTATTTAGAGCAGCGCGATGCTGCTGAATATTGGAGGAAAAAAAAGCATTTTTTTTTTTGTTTTTTGGGAAAAGTCAGAACAGATGTCTTCATCAGTCAGGTGGGTGAGAGTTCAAATGTGCAGTATACTTATAGTGGACAGCTTCTTTAAAAAACCCATCATCACCTAACATTAAAACAAATAGCATCTAAATAAAATCAGTAATTTAAAATCAAACAAAGTTCATTCAGACAAGAAGAACGACTCAAACATAGGCTCCAAGTTTGACCGCAGATCCTGACAAATCAAATCAAATCAGGAAATCAAGTTTGAATGCTGGACACTAACTGCACCACTGATCTGAGTCAGTAGAGACTTTAAACTGGTCAGGTTTGTCAGCCAGCTACTCATTGACCAACTGACTGTGAAATACGCAACTGACAGATTCCAGAGACAATGGGCTTTATTCAGACAGTCTATAGTGCCTGGTCTAAAACATGAGTACGTGTAGGACGTGTCCAAGTCCATCTTGCCAGTTAAATGGTGGATAATCTGGGTGCAGAGTGCGGTGCAGGTAATTAGGCGGAGAGAAAACCGGCACTGGGGGAATCACAGACCCACTTTTGATTTTGACGAAAGCACATTTGATCGATCTTCTGTTTCTAATTGAAGTCATGACACCTGTAACGGCTACATAATAGCAGGACTGTAATCATTACAAAATGATTAAAATGAAGAAAAAAATATTATCTGTCTTTTAACAAGGTACCAGACTCGTTGTGTCACTGCTCTTATGGTAAATCTACAAAACAGACGGTACAGAATCTGTTCTGAAAGAACGATGACAAGCCAGAAAGATATATTGTACATAATTCATACTCTACAGCTAACATTGTTTGTATTGTGTAGATTTTGGACTGACGGTGCTGCCCTCAGCTGACATCGAGCTGCACTCCGCCTGCAGCGTTGTGCCTCTGATGACAGTGGGTGTTGGAGGTGTGGGCTAAAGCAGAGCTGTTAGGAGAGCTGTCATCTTGGGGACAATAGAACCATAAGACTCAAACCAATTCTCTCAGCAAGAGAACAAATCTTTCGCCTGTCAGAGAGAAGCAGGGAGGAAAACTCCATCCAGCTGACAGCCAGAGTGCTCCTTAATGGCTCTGTCCTGGCTGAAGAGGGCAGGATAAAAATACGAGGGGCTGTTCTATTGTTCCAGCTTCCTGCTCAGATCGACTCAAGTGTCTGCTTTTAAGACTCCGAGCCTCGAATGTGCACCTGTGCCCTCAGATCTAAATAACAATTCTCCTCTCAGTTTCTCTCGATGACCTGAGAACCTGTCAGATCTGGAGCTGTCACGTCCCATTTATTATCAAATATAACAATCTTTGCAGCTCCTGTTGAAATATCACGCCGAACAAACCTAACAGCTGCTCTTCATATAACAAAATTAGTATAAGCACTAAAATACTTAAATCATATGATATTATATTATACTATATAATACGGAATCAAATGTGTACTGTAGATGAAAAAATGCTCATATGAACACTGTTCATCTGACAGTATAAACAGAAGCCTGTAAAAAATCATTAAAGTGTTTTCGTGATAACAAGCTGGATTGGAATTGTTGTGTCACATTATATTACATCTCATTATTGAACGTTACATTAGACTGCCGAATGCACAACAATATATGCAGATATTGTTTTATTTATTGAGAATTCATGATGAGTCAAATCTGTCTCAGTGGGTATGACATCCCAAAATAATTTCAAAAACTCTTAATCTTAATGGTTTTTCTGGACAAACCTTCAGCAGCATCAGTTGAGGAGGAAATAGAAAAAGCTTTTGGCTGAACATGCGTCTGGACTCAAAGCTATTAGAACCTGAGGGAAACAATTTTGCCAATTTAAGCTTCAAATCTGTGCATGATTGATGATTATTTAAGAATTCCTTAATTCCCTAAAGTTGCAGGCGGGGTGAAAGTGTCGAATTCCCAGAGTTTTTTTTTTTAAACATCCACGATGACTTTCCATCACCTCTTTGTCTTCACTGCTACGTGAAGAACACTGAGGTACAGAGGCTGAGAAAAGGTCAGGACTGACTGACAAAACTGCAAATTCAGAGCACGTGGAAAACTAAATAGTTTTTAAACGGCTGGGTTTAAGTCTATCCAAACAAGCGGACAGTGTCAAGAGTACATCAAGACAGCTGAAAGGGAAAGCCGTACACTCAATCAACTGCAACCACTGACATTTTCATGATGTGCCCTAATTTGCAGAGGAAATATGCTCCTATGCTGTTTCACCTTAAATATCAGACTAAACATCCAAAGAAAACAAAAGGATAAGAGCAGAGTCCCAGGGAGAGTAACACCATGTTCGCAAAATGCCATTCCAGGAAAGAATAAGGTCATTGAAAGCAAGAACAGGGAAACTCTGCAACGAGAAAGAAACATCCAGGCACACTAAATCACCCTCTTCCTGTTGAAACCACTAATAACATCTGAAATACTCGTCCAGTACGAACACCACCCACATCTCCACAAACAAGGAAGGAAACTCGACACCCAAAGTGTAATGGCTTTACGTAAGTAGCAGAAATGCACTTTCCATAAGCACACTCAAACTCTCATGAGACTGTGAATACTATTACAAGTCATGTGGGAAAAGGACCATTATCATGAAGTCTCTAAGAAGCACAGCAACCTAATCACACCAAGCACCACTTTATACGCATTTTCCTTTTTTGAAATTGGGACTGTTGGGAGCATTTCTGCAGGAGGACACATTGTAACTCTAGTGACATCTGTCCACAGCGATGTCTGCGGATCATCCAAAGTTACTGTGACACTGTCGGACGGACACCGATTATAAACAAATATCATTTATTAATACTTTGTGTACAGCAAATCATCAACTTGGCATGCAGCTAAACATACAGCAAAGAAAATAATATGCAGAATAAAAAGTTGGTTCTATTACAAGACAGGATAGTGTGCAGACTACTGGACTACGATTACCTTGGGATCATTGATCTCTAATGGAATCAAGGAGTTTCAGCTTAAATAGATAAATGAACTAACTTTAACGTCTCTAATACCACTTTTCTACTCGTCAAATCTCCCACTTAAACCCACTCAGATTGGACTTCTGTAAATAGTATGATAATAGTTACAATTACATAAAAGTAATTATAAAGTATTTCTGATTTTGTGTACAATGGGAATGTGTACACTGCATTTCCTGGGTCAGCCGACTCTGCAGTACACCAGGTTTTTATCACCTCATCTCAGCTTTGATGAACACGTAAGACCCTGGTGAACAGACGAAGTGATGACATGATCAACATCCGGTCATGGTGCGTAAATAAGGAAGGAATTTGGAATAGTGTCTATGCAAAGACGTTTTACTACTGGACACAGTGTTGGAGGCGGAGCTGTTCAGTGGCGTTCTGAAGCCCAAAAAAATTTGACTTCCATGCTATGAAAATACCTGGATCGCCGACCAAGCCAGCTAGCATCCATTTAGCACCCGGCTAACTTGAATCAGGATAAAAAAGAATGCAGCTTAAAAGGCACTGGGATAAACTCATGGGAATACTGTTTTAAAGTGTCGAGTTTGGCATTACAATTGCCCCAATCCAGTTTTTTTGGTACCTGGTTTGCCATACACAGGGGTCTAAAGTGTTAGAAGGTAGTTTCAGTAGTAGCCGTTGTAAGAGTTAAATGTTATTCAGTGATGTTCCTTTTCCACCAGCACAGCGATTGTTTGTATGTTTGGCGGATGCCGTAGCTGTCCCTCCACCCTTACTCCTTAGAGTTCCTAATGACATGATAGCCACGCCCTGAATGCTTTAAGGGCCATTATACATTTCAAAGTGAACATCATGCTATGTTAAAAACTTGAAACTCAGCACTGAGCCCATAAACTCAATAAAAAACTGTTCAATGAGGTGATCAATCGAGTGAGAAGTCAGGTAATTTCCTCATAAGCTTACATACAATCTGATGTGTTTTTGCAGTCAGTGGAGTGCTCCCCCTGCTGGCTGTTATCCTGCACAATAACAAATAAACTGAGTTTTTCAAAAGAATGATACAAGTGAAGATTTTGTGTTGTTTTCTTTATTCAATCATGACATATAGAATTCTCTAAATGACAGCCATTTTGTATTGATTGAACATATTGGATTTGATTTGATAAATGGATTTGACATCAACCAAACATGTCACATAAAATTGTATGTATCAGCCACTTTCCTTATATTGCATTTCACACCATGACTTGAGGTCATGGTCCTCATTATGGAGGAGAGAGAGCAGGCAGACTTGTGGCGATACAGTCCATATAAAGCAACAGTGAAATGATACCGACACGGACCAAGCGTGATTTGTAAAATGCATCATTTGTGCTCAGTCCCTGTGAAACCGCCCCCTCACACACGACCATGTTGGGAGGCTCCCAATTCCCCATGTGATACAGTCTCCCTGAAGAGTCCTTATATTTATATCCGTTGTCAGTGCAGAGCTGGAGAGCCTTGCTGGCTCATAAATCTGGCCATGCTTAGCAAGCACAAATTTCCCCCTCATTAGAGCTCCACACCCTGTGGAGGGACCTGAAATACAAACCAGCGTCGAAGTCACGCCAGTCAACCAGGAGGAGAAAGACCCTGCTGAAGGCTTTAACACCTCACACATGTGCGCTCTTAGCTTAATTTGACATTTGTATATAAAGCTGTTTCACAACTAACAAATCAGAGATCTCAGGGTAACACCAGGACAGACAGTCACCTCAACATTGAGACAAACATAAGATATACTGTATATTTAAACCCATTTCAGGATTCGGGGGAATCAACAGCGCTGTGATGTCCACTTCGATTACCACACCTCCTTTTGGTTTTATCGTGCTCCATAGTTGCCCTGTGGGTGGATACACCTCATCTTTGAAGCCCAAACTAGAGCCACAGGGAGGGCTGGTGTAAAATAGGCTCAATCTGTCTCCCCCTCTCCACCTCCCACACCAAGCCTTAGCCCTTCACTCAAGCTTCACTCTCTTCTCTCAGGGGAAACATGTATGTCAGAGACAGCAGGTGTGAAGTGAGATTAGAAAGCACAGGAAGAGGAGGAGGGCAGGGAGGATGATAATGGGAAGAGAAGTGGAGAAAAACACCAGGACGGTGTTGTTGGCGCGGATGCTGGTGTCTCACTTTGCATGCAGGCAAGTTAAGTTTAAGTAAATTCTGTATGCTTGTGCAGCAGCTGTGCACATACACTGCTAATAGCCTTTGTTTCTCCTCAGAGGATGTCAGTCATCAGGCCCATATGATGGACAGCTTGGTGGCTGGCACCGGCAGATGAAGAAAGCTCCAAGGCCATCCACTCCTCTGAGAAGCAATTATCTCCTCGCCTCAGCCCCACACCATGGGCCTGCATGAGAATGAGCCCAGGGCAGTGCCTCAATGTCTGCCGCTCTCTCTTTGGAGATGCAGACCACATACGCATGCACATACAACACACAACCACATGTACAGACGGAGGGAGGACAGTCAGACCGTATGGTGTTGGTACTGTCCTCCAGTGTTATAGATTTCCTGAAAATGACCTGCTGGAACTGCTAAATGTGTGAGAGTCAGGATGTGTCAGCGCAGGTTTACAGTGCGAGTCCCGGGGCTACAACTGAAGCTACAGGAATTGACAGGTGAAGCCCTACGGCTAAGAACGAGGCCAGGTAGGCACTTCTGCAGCAGCCTGAGGGCGAAATAAATGCAAAGTAAGTGTATCAGGTAAGTTCTGACGTACAAACTGAGAGCGGCCTAATAAGCAGTGTCTGGTTGTTAAACTCCTCGGGCTGTATCACATCGACATGACTCCCCGTGAATATGAAAAGCAGCATCGGCTCCCACTTAGCAGTGCTCAGCAACGCATCTAATCATTTTCCTGAGAACATTTTTATTTGATTATTGAATTAATCAACAAAGACATTGGCACAATTCGAGCTTCGTGATAGAATTGAAAAATCGTGATGGGAAAAAAATTATACACACAAAATGAGATAAATTTTGTTTGACTTGTTTGGCATGAACAGCGGGCACATATGGCACGAATCAACAAACCTAAAACTACAGTCAATATTAGCCTGTTTGTTTATTTGCTTGCCTAGACCGTCACTTACATTGGTGTTTTGTGTCTGTGCCCAGAACAAACAGTATTTCAAGAGAATGCTTCTCAACCAGCTGAAGACGCTCGTACTTCCCGCCCATTTCTCCTGAGATGAAACTGCAAACACTCTCACAGCTGCTCTTTCTGCTTCCTCCAACGGAGAGTGAACAGCAGAGTTTCACACAGTGATTCCTCCTATGATGTGAATGGAAGCAGGTGTGGAAGAGCTGTCACAGAATAAATCATATTCATCTTAGTTGTTGCAAATTAGACAGTTCTTGCAAACAGTTAACTCTTTTTTTCTAGCTCAACTGATCTGGGATCTGTAAGGTCAATATGGAAAACTGCATCTGAGAGTTAAAAAAAAATCAAAACATTGTTCGGCCAACATTAATGATTTCAATAAACACATATCATAACAAAGGTTTTTCATAAATATCCCGCAGTATTTTTTTTCTAAGCTAATAGCTACCAAGTTATGCTTTGAGCAGAACATTTTAATGTTGAAAAATTTAACTAAACTTCAAACTAAACCGTTTCCAAACAATCTAAAATATGTCTTTGGAACAGAGGAAGCTGATCTGACCAAAACATGCATTTTTAAATTTACCCTGCAGACTACAGCCGGTCCTGAAGTAACCTATGAATTTCTCCTTTTGCAATTTTAAAACACAACATTGCTTTAAAGTTAGTTCTTTCTTGCAGAAGATCTTCATCCGCCATGTTGCTAACTACGTCAAACTTACAAATAGCCATGTGAACTAATCTGTCCAATCAGCATGGCAGTCTAGTGGGAAACATCACTCTGCTGGTGAGCTGACATAGTGAAGTTAACTGTGAATATCCTCACATGAGTGACACCTTACAGTCCTATATTGATTTCCTGATTTATTTTCAGTCACCACAAACAGAAGTCAGCGTCTTTCCACTCAACTTGCCCATTGTGAGTATAAAAGCATATTTTGATGATTATCGGGATAAATGTCAGGATATTGAGGATCACGATTCTTCTGGCCATGATAGCTGTAGCATGAAACAGTCATAGTCATGGATCATCATGAGACTAAGGAGGAGAACCCCCCTGTGTAAAGGATATTACTACATGAGCTTTGGATGCAGTTTGATAAAATGTTGTTGGTAAACACAATTTGTTTGCACACAATGGAATCAGCTGCGTAGTTAATAACGGATCATATAATAAAGAGCCGTATAACAGCTCTATGATCAAGTTGTGTTCACTGGTTTCCAAAGCGACTTTTTTTAAAAAACGGCCGACGACCGAGAAGATTGACAGTCATGATTCATGGTAAACCGTTTCCTTTAACACCTGCTGTTTGACTGCCGCTAAACAAACTTCTCCTCAGGGGTGTGTAAACAAAGCCGTTTCAGCGCTCGTCATGGCAAATTACCAAAGAACATACGTAGGATCTGTCATCAGAGAGACCTTGACCGATGACGAACTGATGGTCAGTGAACTTGTTGCACAAAATCTTCGACAGTTGTTCAGAAGCTGCCGTGAGAGAGCTTTAATCTAAAAAGGCCTGCTGCTGTTTATCTGGACGACCATGTGACTTCTAAGAATACATAGACTTTTCTCAACAAAGCAGAGACGTTAGCTTTCTCTGTGCTGTTAAGCTTATTAGCACAGTGTTGCACGGGGAAGATAAAATGTTCAGCAGCTGCATTGATTTGTGTGAAACAAACTAGACGCAACACAGATAAAGACAAGAATATGTGAGTGCAGCGGTTACAACGCAGCTAATAACAGAAAAATAGTGTGTCTGTCTTTGTCAAACAAGGAAGCACATCAGGCCAGAATGAGCCGAATTCCTTTCTCTTTGTTTTTTCTTCCTCTTTCTTTTTGTCTCCACCAACTTTATTGTTGCTGCTCGGAGCTGTGTAGACATAGCTGACAGAGAGACGACACTTAGCACACAGATGCACACATAGCAACTCCTGCTTCTCTGTGTGCTCTGCTAATATTTACACTGCCAGGCTGAACACTGCCACTATTGAGTTTGGCCATTCAAAATAATGTTTGACTAGTATTAGAACAACAGTGAGGGTACACTGTCTGGGCAATAAGGCCAGTACCCTTTAGGTTGTGGCCCAGATAAAGAGGGGAGGATGGAGGGTGTGGGCTGATGTCATCTTTTCACACTAGTCAAACACGCAGTGAGTCAGTGTTTCGTTGTGTTGTTGGTTTTACTTTGTTTTCCGGCTCTTTGTGTGTGTGTGTGAGGTGTGTGGACTGACTAATGTTATGTGCAGATAAAGTATCTGTCATTTGCTTTGTTTCTTGCTCACCAGCAGTGAAACAAAGCAAAGACGGAAGTATTAGTAACTATCAGATCTACCCGTTATCTTGATTATTCACAGAGCTTGTCTACAAATTCAAAGATACTTCAAATTTCTTTGTTTGTGAGGCAAACAGAGCAGATTAAAATGTTGAGCACTCCTGCAGGCCCGTTTTGTGGAACAGCCTGATTTAGGAGGAATTCCTTTGACTTTGTGAAACATTAGCCTGAGTTTGTGTTAGTTCAGGTTAAGTGTTTACAGTCTTTGATAGCCGGCAGGTGGAGTTCACTGTCCAGAGGTCTGTCATCATCCTCACTGGAGCAGGTCGTAAAAGCTTACTCACAGGTTAATCAGTGGCTAGTGCTTAAGTGTCAAGTGTCCCTGCATAGTTCATGCTGTAGAAGAAAAAAACCTGCTCATTCTGTCATATCCTCCACAGGCTGCGTTATGAAAGCAGAGATGGATAAAGAGGAATGCAGCTGACGCACAGACAGGTCAGTGGAATATAGCTGTGTGTTGCACAGATGTGTGAGCGGCAGCGGTCGGGTGGGGCAGCACAGGTACACAACACAGAGCGCCTGTCATGGTTAGTACTGCCATCTCCTGGTCAGACACATTCAGTGCTCTGAGGAGTCCAGCACAAAACGTCAGGAATGATTTATTTATTTATTTATTTTCTCAGATTGTCTGAACTCTGATATTAGACCTGACATTTGGGGGACAATGCATCAAAGATAAATCTAAAGATCTTCCTGACACTCTTGATAAATAAGAGTTTCATTCCAAAATAACACATGTATCATTAACAGACACTGATGTTGGTTTAATGTCTGCCAGAGCATTAAGCTAACATTTGATATGTAAGAGCTGAAGGAAGGTGTATGAACTGTCATCTAGTGTTAAAACTGTGATGCTAGTTGAGAGTCAAGCGTCTCCACAATGCAGCTTTAGATCCTCTCATTAATATCTGGCTAACTAAAGAAACCAACGCAAACTTTACTCAGTGACAACTGTCATGTATTTGGAAGGTTTTAAGGGTTGTTTGAACGGTTCAGTTCGTTGTCTGACTGGGATTTGGTTTGTTCAGGTGTGATCTTGCAAAGTTCAGTCTCACTTTTGTCAAATGTTTCCTTCTCGCAGCCCAGTTTTGAGAGGCTAGAAACTCTAATTGGGACGCTTGTGAACGACTTTTAATGATGCTCCTTTCATTCCCAATCGTGATACCATCACCTGTTACCAGTGAACCTGTCCACCTGTGCCATGTTTCATACAGGTGTTTCTGGATCATTCCACACTTCTCCCAGTCTTTTGCTGCTCCTGTCCCAACGTGTTTGAAATGTGTTGCTGGCATCACAATCAGTATAAGCATTATTTACAAAACTCAATGATGTGGATGAGGTAAAAATATCTTCCGCCTGTGTACTGTTCTTAATTAAGTATACCTCAAACAGATTCGCAAAGGAACACATTTTGTTTGATCCAAGTTTTACACAGCATGACAACTTTTTTAAATCGTGGTTGGACTGTAAAAACATCACAATAACATCTGGTTTAGTTGAAAAATGAACACAGTTCTCTGGAAGAAAATGTCCCTGATTGTTTTATATTCTTGTTTATTACCACCTGCTTCTCCTTCTCCATGTTCACTGCTGCACACAGTGCAGAATTCTCTGTTGACGTATTCAAAAGCGGTATAACAAGTGTTCTTCTGTGTGATGGGGGAAAAAGAACTATCTGCCTGCAGACTCTATGTTTCCTAAGAACTCCTAAGAGGTTCCAGAGATACAGAGCGTCATTTGCTAAGTGCTGTAAGGCTTTGATAAAAAAAGGTACAAGGACGCAGATACTGCACTGTCAGAGATATACAAGATGGCTGATAAACAACAGGTCTATCTGAGGAACTGCCATCAAATATGTACTTGATCTAGCTATTATATTCTCTGCATCAACATATTAAACGGCTCTGCCAAATTCAACCTGGTCAATAACCACAATGTCACTGTTCAATATCAGTATCTGTGTTAGCTGATGCAATTATCCCTCCAGTTGGCACTCAGTACGGCAGTTAACATTTTATTGTTGGCAGAGGCCTTTTTTTTCTTTTGAAAGACAATGCCACCGCACCACCTTACTGTTTCCATCCTGCTACTGCCAATAAAACGTTAGGCAAATATTAGCTCACAGCCTATCAGAGCAGTGAAAGTCATGGAGCATATGAAATGGTTTATAGATTCAACAACAGAAGAGAAAACAAGTGGACAAAGACAAAGGGCACAGAGGAGAGGGGAGGTCCTACAGAGGGTGGAGTACACAGCTCACTGATAAAATGTAATGCTAACTACTAATAAAGGTAATGCAGGGTGAACATGCACATTGGAGAAAATAAAAAGCCAACATTTTCTCTGGTTCTGTTTCTGTTGCTCCGGCTAAAAATATATGTCAGATAAGGCGAGAAAGTCTGACGACAAAAACGCCTCGGTAAAGCATAAAATTGAAAGTACAACTTCTAAAAAACATAACGTATGGTGCAAGAGAGGAGCGCACACAAACAAGACAATGGTTTTCTTCAAAACTGAATCCCAAGTTCTTATAAGACACGTTTTTCCTTAAATGCAACATTAATCAAAGAACCACAGTTCCGTGTCACAACAGCAGATGGCTTGTGTTCAGAGTTGTGTTCCTCTCTTTCTCACTTTTAAAAAATATGACGACAGCAAACAGGAACTTCTACAAGCAAGAGAACACACACACACGCACACACACATGTGGATTCACATAAAGCCTGAGATGTGTGACTAATGTAGCTCCCAACCTAATGTAGCAAAGGTGAAAATGGCTCCTTTCATTTCACAACCAGCAGATGTGTGATAAAAGCTTTGAAACAAAGCACCTGACACGATTCAGTGCTGAAGGACCAAAATGGTTCCTCGTCAAAGAGCTCTTGCATCCGTCTTGAGAGTGGCAGTGTTTGTTCTAAACTTGAACGTGTGTTTGTGAGGGTCTGGAACACAATGGAGTTATTTCTGTCGCTCTCACTGGACTAAACACTATCATCATCCCCAAGCTATATCTTTAGATTCCATTGAAAAGGCTGTATTAGAAAAAGTAGCATCTGACATGAAAGCAATGTCATTGTCAATAGTTAATAACAGGGGTTATTGTCTGATCTCTGTTAATCACATTCAACGCGACAATGTCAGCTCTGATAAAAAGAGCATCTCTAAAACACACACACACACACACACACACGCACACACACACACACACACACACACACACAAACACAGTATGCCATTTTCTTGTAACCAGTGTGAGCTCAGTTGAAAAGGAAAGCAATTATGTCTCTTTTGAAAAGCCACTTGGACAGCTCTTGTGGCACACAGCGAGTAGCCCCACTCATACATGACTCATTTTTACTCATTTCCATCCAGCGCCTGAAAATGCACCACACTCTGCTGCTCCTGCCAGCTTTTCGGTGCAATTATACCCGAGCTCCTCTGCACAGTTATCTTCTCCATCTGAGGTCAGCTCAGGCCTTGATACAATCCAGCGTCTTGAAATAGTCTAGTGCTGTTCTGTAGAAACAAAATACAAATTTTTTTATTGGGGGTCAAAAGGAAATCTCAGCCTCTTACATGCATGATATACCTGTCCAGTTAAACCATGCAGAACTACAATGATGCAAAAGAGAGCAAAATCCCTACTAAAATTAATAAAGGGGTAGCATAAGACAGGTCTTCTGATTCTCTTGTCTCAAGCTTTTCCACAGTAGCAAGCATATCTCCACCAGGACCCTTCTGTTCTTACCCATAGATACTAGAGGTAGATGGATGATTGGCCAGAGCCAATATTCAGCCTTTTTCCAATTATCAATGTCAGTGATTTTTCTTTTCTTTTAGTGTGATGCAACATCCTCTCACACAACGTCCTGCCCACAACACTCTCTGATTGGTAACACTTTAACAAATCAATATCCTATAAACACTGAATAATCTGAAGCTGCAAAGTAATTAGTAACTACATTCAACAAATAAATGTAGTGGAGGAAGGTATAATGTAGCAGAAAATGGAAGCATACAAGTGAAGCACCTCAACATTTTGACACAAAGAATTTCATTTATACTGTAAATGAATATCGGTTCCAAATGTCGGTTTTCATTCTCCTTGATTCATTATTACTTGTACTGTATTGACCGTGAAAAAGCCATATGGGTCTACCCCTAATGCACAAGCAACACTTTCACTAAAGTCAAGTTAGGAAATAACAACTTTAGTTTACCCAAAATTAGCAGTAGTCCAACCAGCGGTGAGATTTCACTGTTGGGTAGATTCAGTTTATCAAAGATCCTGGCAAAACAACGCAGTACATGAAATTAGCAAAGGAGAAACACAGATACATCAGACCACAAAGTATATATCTTTAAACGTTACAGTTACAGCTGAAAATCACAAAATAAACAGCATAGCTAATTCAGCTCATCCCTACAATGCAAATGGATCGGCAGTCGAATCGGTCTGTAGGTAGTGATATCGAGATTGTGATAAACGAAATGTTCAAGTTGAAGATCTTAACTGAACAAAATGACGTAACAATGGTCAATGGAAGCAAAAATCATCAACCCATTGAGGGCTGGACTCAACATCAACTGGAAATCAAAGCAAAACATTTAAATCACAGGCTGATCCAACTCATAATGTGACTCAGTAGTGCGTATGGACCCTGCATACTTGTATGCACCCCGGATAACATCTGGGCCTGCTCCTGATGACTCTGCAGATGGTGTCCTACGGGATCAGCAAGCTCCTGGACGGTCTGTGGTACTTGGCAGTGTTGGATGCACCAATACATAACATCCCATAGATTCTCAATTGGATTTAGGTCAGGGGATCGAGAGGGCCAGTCAATGGAATCAATGCCTTCGTCATCTAGGAACTACCTACACAACCTGGCCACATGAGGTGGGGCACTGTCCTGCACCAGGAGGAACCCAGGGCCAACTGCACCAGTGTGCCATCCTGGAGGAGGTGGACTACCTGTGCAACCTGATTGGGCTGCAGGTACTTCCTCATGCTACCAGTAGTGACAAGGACACTGGCAGAAGTAAAGTGAAGAAGGATTCCCTTTTGGGGTGTTGTCTTGGTTCTGCCTCTCCATTGCACCTGTTGTCACTTTCATTTGTGCCAAAGCAGGTGAAACTGATTCACAATGACCTGCGCACCCTAAATGGACAGATTGATATCCCTGAAGTTTAACTAATTTGATGATATACTGTGACGATTAAGTGTTTTTTTGAGAAGTGTAGATTTTCCAGTATAAATATTTTGCAAAGCCGTAATTCAGTTGGGTGAACCAATGCATGGGTGCGTCATCTGCTTCTTCTCAGCCTACAGTAAATGACACTGGCAGTTAATGAGGGCAAAGGTGCAGAGGACCCTCGTCTGCAGCCGTTTCCAAGAGGTGAGTTAAACATTAATATCAGCTATGGCAGTTTTATCTTGGCCAAATGACTTATGATCCTGCCTCAAGCTGCAGAAAGGCCGGCCTTGAAGACGGATAAGCTGGGTGTAAAGAACATGAAAGTATTTAATGGGGATGTTAAACAATATAATGGAGAGGAAAGCAAACAGTGGTACACGAGATGCCAAAGAGTCTCCTGTCGCTCCAACTGAAGGAAAAAAAAGGGAAATGATCAACTTAACAGATGACATCAAGATTCAGTTGGGTAACTGGTCATGTTTTCTGTGCAAGCAAAACAATATATAGTACAAGAGAACGAACATAAGCAGAGCAAACAAACCCATTGTAGAGTTCTTTTTCTGCCACACCAACACATGACTCATTTTTTCTGAATGTCTTCTGACCAATATTCTGACCTTGTACAAATCTCAGCTTTTATTAGTTGAACAACAACAGGGAGCCACATTTTTCCTTTTGAAATGATAAATAAGTGACTTATTGTATGATTACACGGATGCTGGCACATTTTATTAGCCTTTTCACAGACGTATACTAATCCAACACTCCTTAAGACAAACACAGGAAACATTAGGCTGAGCTCTTCTCAAGTGGCTACAGCTACATTTCATTGAGGATAAGAAAATGGTTGAAATGTCAGTTTGGTGTCCAGTTTCATTTAATTTTTTAACTTTAAACAAGACTTAACCTTCACTGTAAAGCGCTATAATTATCTACCATAATCCAAATCTCTAGAGATATATCATTTGGCCGTGCACAGATATATCAGTAGATGCATATGTTGCCTGACATGAAAACTCTTTTTTAGAGATTATAATACTCCTGGTAATTTATAATTATTAAATCCCCAGTAGGCTTATGGTTTCAGTGCACAGTAACATTTATTGTTAAACTGTCTAAATATCCTCCCTTCATCCTATTTATTTGTCACAAGTCTTTGACAACCATATTTGAATGATCATTGCACGGAAAAGGTGTAAACTGGCTCGGATTTCTTCTTAAATTCCTAATATCGGTAACAGCATCAGCCCCAGAAATCAAGCATCGGTCACAGGTCCACAGCAGAACATCCAGCAGAGTGTTTTTGTTGTGGCAGACGGTGTTGCATAAAAACTCACCACAAATATTGTTTTCCTGGTCTAAAAACTGGGTCTCTTACAGTAACTCTCCTGAGAGGTTGAATGTTAGTCACGAATAGCCTTTGTGAAACGATGACTCATATTTGTGCGGAGCGAATAAGTCATCATAGTCACGTGTAGCAGCTCAGCTGCACAGACAACTTTAAGAGCATAAAAACATGCTAAGATTAAAAAATTCAGTAAATATATGATATATAAGTTAATGTATTACTCATTGGCATGTTGCTTGTTAGCTTAATCGACTTCTGTCTGATATAACCTGGTGTCTGTGTGTGTGTGTGTGTGTGTGTGTGTGTGTGTGTCTTAGTTTCCTAATAAATCAAATGTCTGGTATAATTACACAGCAACATTATCTCTGCAATCAAAAATTATTCAAATTCAACATCCACTCTTTCGTCTTTCTACCCAAACTGCTCGCCACTGCCAGTCTGGCGTCCATCTTTAAAGCTCTCTGTGCGCCCTGGAACATTCAGCACCAAACCTTTAGCCAAAGCCATTTTCTCAGTACCAGGAAAACCTGGAGCACAGTAAGTAATCTCACTTTATCGTTTCATTCCACGGAGTACCTTTTCCTGAACGAGTGTCTCAATCCTGTTTTAAAATGACAAAAGGCAGGACTGAAGAGCGGCAGCCTGATAACCAGACAAATCTCTAAGCTCATGCTTCATTTGTGCTCTGGCAGATTCATCTTGTCCCTCTCCCATTCACACACATTTCACTGTAACTTGCTTTGTTTTGGCCAATCACAATCGTCTATCCAACATGGGGCAGGTTTAATACGATGGCTGACAGAGTAGCATCACCGGTCCAGAGTAGAAAAGCCACCTGTCACTAATTTCACTGCTCTGATTGATTGTAGGTCTTTTCAATTGTGTCCAGACTGCAGGTCGTTCCAGCACAACACATCAGGCTCACAGAACACACATCAAACTGTTATTTCCCATTTCCCACCTCAGAAATGATTTTTTTCCAGCTTGTAAACGGAACAAGCACCATCCCACCTGGATCGCATCGCTCTGCGCTATATCACATGTTTGGTAGCTGTGATTGGTCGCAGGTCTATCAAACTACGTCAGAGACATTTCGGTCAGTAACACTGCGTAGAAATTGAAAATTAACTGAGATCACAGATGAGAAGAGCTGTAATATTTCCCATAATTCTGGGTCCTATGTAGAGTCATGGGTGCGAGCATAGTCATGGGAAGATATGAAAATGTCAAGAATCACAATATTAACCTTAATAGTCATGAAAATATTCTTAAAAGGTTAAAACAAAAACACAATTTGCATTAAAACATACTGGAATCACTTTCACATTTTGTTCAGAAAAAAATAGTTTCATTGCATCACAGATAAGACACATGTTTTTTTATGAAAAACTATCAAAGGATTTTTAATTAAGTATTCACAAGGTGTTCCCACACAAATAAAGGATCAGTAAATGGTGGTGACCTCGTCCCCCTGTCGTGCTTTAGTTTGGAATCATCCAATCCAACATAACTATTCTTGGTCCAATGTGCACGCCATGTCTTCAGCCATGATAAATGACTCCGGCACTGTACATCATTTAGCTACACAGCTTGTTCAAGTCAATATTGTGAAGATATTAATGATTATTGCGAGTGTTTATCCCGATCTGCTATCTTTTATAGTTCCAACCTTGGCTGCGCGTGCAGAGTGACATAAAGTAGAAGCGGCAGAATCTTGTGCTGTGTTCAGTGATGCAGATGGCTTATTTGCATTAATAATGTCCGTAGATGTAAAAACCAGGACAGGACGTCTAAATTATTTTGTAGCAGTTCAAGGACTCCACAAGTGGTTAAAACCTTTATAGAAGCAGCCAGGAAGTTTAAAACAAGGATGAGTGAGGGAGCAATAGAACCGTGCATACTAGACCTTAATGAGTGTGGGCGGATGGAGATCAGTCTCAGCGTTGTCATCACAAAGACGACCACAGCCAGTAAAAAGTCAGCCTGGGATTCACAGTGCCTTAGCAAAACCACACCACTGACAGCTGCAGGAACTGGAGGCTGTGCCAGGAACACGAGGAAAACATCCAACCCACTTTGGCTGAGGGTGTTTATCCCTCAACAATGCCTTCCAATATTTTTTGTGGATGCGAAAACCCAAAGCTTTCATTGTTCTTGGCAGGGACCTTCATGTCCTAGTTGGTGTTGACGAGGAACCAGCTTAACGGTAATCACTTGCAAATGTATTTATCTTTTGAAGCTCATGATTGCAACTGTTTTCTGCCAGGGCTAAAGCCAGAGAGTGTGAGTTAAGGCCTTTATTTGGGATTCCTGAAGGACAATTAATTTCACTTCCCTCTTATCTGTCGATTCTTTAATACGGTTGGAGAAGGGTAATGACCCAGGTGACCCGGTGCATCACAATGAGCTATTTTAACAGTTGGTGTGCTTTTGAGCCAGGGAGTCATTACCCAGAGACAGAGCAATGGGATGACAAATGAGGCCTCTAAGTGAAACAAAGCCAGATTAGCACATTTCTCTCCTCTGAATAAATACAGAGAGCATCTCGTTGTGTGAATAAAGGATAAGGCCTCCTGTAATCTATTTATAGTATTTGCTTGCATTATGTTTGTGCTGTGGCAGATGGTGTAGCCCTGCTTGGCGGTAGCATTCCTGAATGGGATTTTGTACAGTCAAATTCAAAGTTATGGATATGATATTATGACTACACCACAAGCGGATGCATTTTAGAGCAGCTTCGACTTCATAATATTACCAACGCGGCAGTGTCTGAACCACAGCACAGTCAGTAATGTTGGGATTATGGCCACAGCGGGGTCATGCATAAATCCAGTGGTGGAAAACAAAGTCTTAGTTTACCTTCCACATGTTTTGCCCGTAGCTTCAACTCTCAGTCAAACTAAAATGTCATCCTAATGGAGCAAAATTAAAGTCAGAGGATCATCCAATATTACCATTCATCCTGAGGGGAGCGTGAATGTCCGAAACACTGAGTTCTAACAGCAGAATCTGACTCCCCTGTAAAACTGTGCATCGTGTCACATTGGAAACTCTCCGTCCACACTGAATCTGTTAAATATGCACTTCTGTTACGTCACGTAAACAAGTGAATGTTTGATGGATGACTGACAAACTACAGAAAGTGGAGCAATTCAGTGGAGGTTCAGTTAGAGACAATATCCTCAAGCACGGGTCCAGAACATCGTGATTTCGTACTTAGCGTTATGATTCAGTGCCATATCAAATATTATTTCCTGTGCCTTCAGTTCAGATCTGAGTGGGTATGCTCTGTGCTGTCAAGTAGTGGCGCTTCACATTGCCGCTTTTAATAATCGCCACAGTGTCAGATATGAGTCGCACTGATTTTGAACTGCCGGTGGGAAGAGTGAACATGTAAGAGTCCATTATTGTTTAAAAGCTCCATTTTCACTGTCTATTCTCTCCAACTGCTGACTCTCGTCTCGTCTCGTCTGCGTGTTTCTGTCTGACACAAATCACAATGCCTAAAGCAACACACGGATTTGATTGGACGAGCAGCGTTACCTGAGTGATTCACCTTGACTTGTAGTTCTGTAAAGGGTAGAAAAGTGGCGATTAAAATAGAAATGCTTTGTCAAAATGTCATAATTCACAGTAATTGATCAGTTAAAGGTCCATGTCAGGGTGGGTGGCATCTGGTTCTGTCAGTGGTCTCTGGGGGGGGGGGTGATGCCCGGTTAGCAAGGCGGATGCATCCTCCCCCGTCCTCCCTCAGATCACTTTATGCATGTACCCATTTGCTGTGCACTCAAGATCAAACTGGAGCTGTGACACTCGAGTAAACGATCAGTGAGTACTTGTTATTTTCCTACGTTTATACACAGAAAATACAGAATACACACTTTTACACACTTTTACATTGTGATATTTAGGCGTTTCTTTACTATGACATTCAGTACAGTCAACAACAAGTAGGTTATTATTTTCAAAGATATTTTCCTGGTGCCAACTTTCTCAGGTTTATGTAGTTAAATGAGGAAGAATCGTGTGATTACTCTGGCCGAGTGAAAATCTCTCAACCTTTTAGAAAGGTGCTGGACTGGTGATGTCACTGACGCTCTTTTTCCGTTTCCTGGCCTAGGTGATGATATTCACTGTAGCTTTGTCTCCTATGGATCTCATCATTCACCTAAATCCTCCTTGCTCTGATGTCCCGATATGAAATAAAAGACAAACACAGGTCATTTTGCTGCGTTGATCATACAGCGGTGGTCGTCAAGTTACGCAGCCAGCTCTTTTCTGTCTGGAAAAAACACTTCATTCAACACAACTGAAGGCCTTTTGCACCATGAGACAGTATTTATCTATAATTAACCACTTAGAAAACGTTTTCCTGGCTGTAATGTGTCCTATCTCAGATTAATATGAGACTTTTAGGAGGTGAGATCAGGAATGAAGTCCACTAATAGACAATCAAAATACTGAAAACCCATGCCAACAAGAACTTCCTCCTCCGTGTTAAATAATAACCGTCTAATTAGTGGAGCTCATCTGCATTCTAATGCCCCCCATTCCCACACATTAGCTCCCAGACAGTGGAATCCCTGACATATTGAGATGTAGAGCAAGAACTGTGCTCCGGGCACCAGACAATGTGCAGCTAATGCACTTTGCTAATGTATTATTTAGAAAATGGCCTCGCTAATTGAGTTTTAATGTCAGTGGGCGCTCTCCCACATGTGTTTGACCGAGCGCAGGGGAAAGTTTAGATGTTGATGAATTACAGCTGGCCACTGGTGGCAGCTCCAAAGGTCACTGGCGATGCTGGTGCAGCCACCACAACCTCAGCTGTTTTTAAAGGGAACCTGCCTGCGTTATTCACACCTATGAACGCTTCACTTGGGTTTTAAATGCGCTCATTTTTAGAGAAGCCCTATTTGAGATAAAACAAAGTGTGACACCTATATAAAGAAAAAATATTGCTTTGTTGGCTGCTTGATAATGAGGGGATCAAGTAGATATGAAGGATGCAAATACGATAATGCACATATTTACAAACCATCTAACATATTAAAGTGCCACTGCAATCTAAAAGCTCATTTAGAGATGTTGTGATATCATGTCATCAACACAAACAATGAGAGCAGCAGACACACCTCCGCAGGGCGAAGAGGAAGCTGGTAAATACTGCAAGTGAAAACTGAATCTACGTTGAGAAATAGCACGAGGTTGGAATTTAAGTGAAGTTAAATAAGTTGGAATTTGAATATGCTCCCTGAATAAACAAGGAGAAATTTGCATTTTAAACACCAGCACATTATGCGCTGCAGCTTTGTGGAAATCATTAGTTACACACTTCCTTGCAATTATTTTGCAAGTTCACCCCACACGTTGCCTATGATAGGAAGGCAGAGAGAAAGGCTCTAGTCTTTATGAGAATCACTCACCCAGAGCACCAGATAAAGCAGAGCAATAACTTATTTCAAAAAATCCCAACCGGCTAATTAACATTGTGAATTCAACCAGAAAGTCAGTATTCCTCCGACGAGTTTAATTGCATTGATGTGTGAGCCGCAATTTAACGGCTCAAACAGAGAGCTGCTCCGGCTCCATAAATGTTTCCTCACCTCAAAGACTGTAACAGGATTTTTCTTTTCTTTTTTTTTTTTTTTTTCCGTAGCGTAATCAAGTTTAGCTTTACCTGAGCTCATTTGATGATTTAATAGACTTAAATGAGTTTTCCTCCCAAGGTTAATTATGAAGCACTGAATTAAATTTGCCGCTGTGCGATTGCTTATTTATAAAAATGTCTTCAGTTCTGCTCGGAAGTGATGTGATTATTGGATCGGACTGAGTACCCGCCAAGTCATGCTGCGTGCTTAAGCCTGCTGATGACTTCACGGGGTCACTGAGAATGAACATCCTGCCAGGCTTCAACAAACAGTTCACACAGAGAAGACTAAACTTTCCTTCTGACCAATACAGTGTGAACTTGTAATGTTAATCTTTACGCAAGGAAAAGGCTTCATGGAACTATCCTAATCAATATTCATTACAAAAATGGTTAAATTGCGTTTATTCTGTCAGTGGGATTGACCGGTAAATGTCATATCAGTCAGCTATGATTTGATTAACTTGGCTCAGTATTTCCTTCTGTGCCAAGTAGGATCCCTTTGAATTTCTAGTGAGATCAATTCTCAATCCTCCAAACTTTGAAGAGTTTAGAGGATGGTGTCATTTTTTAAGTCTTAACAAAGCCAAAATTAAAAGATAGTGTAAGGTTAAGTCAGGGTTTCTGCAGGTTTGAAAAAGTCAAATTTAAGACCTTTTTAAGACCATTTTGAACTAAATTTAAGATCTACACGAAGTACGAAAAAGTATAGAAAAATAAAGTCCCAGAATTACTTAAAAAAATGTTTTATTGCCATTCACCGAGCAAGTCAAATAATGAAGAATAGAGTGAGTGAGTGTGTGTCAGGGTTATTATAGTGTTAACGTTTCATTAGTTTTTATTTCAATTTAGTTTTTAGTTTTGTTTTGTATTTCAGTTTATTTCTATTAGTTTAACAAGTGATTAGGTAGTAGTAGTTTAGTTTTGAGCTGAAGACGGTTGAATGTCGCTTGACTGCGAGGCGGCGCAGAGTTCGGGTTGAGCAGAACTGGCAGAACTGGTGACAAAGGCGTACAGAAGTGTGTGATAGCGTGACTTCGCTGGAGACTTTTAGAAGCTAACTGGTACACTGCACTTCAAATTCATTATTAGGCTTTTAACCAACTGAATTCTGGTTGTTCACGCCAACACTTGTTAAATTTACACTTACAGTTGTAGCAGATTCCGCTGTCGAAGTCTTTCCAGAACACATTTCCCCAAAACAAAAAAAAGGCGATGACGGAAGCGCTAAATGAACGTACATATTTAAGACCTAACTGTATGTCATTTAAGACCTATATGCAAAATATGAATGTATTTGAGACTTTTTAAGGCCTAAAATTAAGATTGTCAAATTTTAGACTTTTTAAGGCCCCGCGGAACCCTGGTAAGTGTAAAGAATGGCTAAGACAGTCAGTACATTTACATGCACAGCTTAGTCAGATTACAGCCATAGTTTGACTATGCTACTCAATTAGACCACTGCAATTGTCCGAGTATACATGCCGGTGAGAAAATCGGATTATTGGGCGAAGCATGTCATACCCCGGTACGATAGGTGGCGCTGTACCCGTTTCATCTAGTGGTAATAGAACCACCTCTGACTGACCTCTTCACGTCACCAGCAACAACAAACTCTGCCTCAGCAATCGAGAAAGATGGCGTACGAAGAGCGAGACGAAGCTACATCTGTACATTTCGTATATGGTGTACATGATAACTACACAAACTAGATGCACAATGGCGCTCTTTCTTGCGGTTATTTTGGAGGAAAGACGCCACCGCTGCCGTCCTTCTACTTCTGGCTCACGGCACAGGGAAAAAAATCTCGTGCTTGTGCAGAACGCAATACGATCCGATGTAACGTATACATGCAGGAGTAATGCGACTATCAGAAAAGAGAGAAATCCAATCCGGTCCGATTTTAGTCAGACTAAGGTGTATACATGCATCTTAAAAATCCAATCATAGTCGGACTAACCCAATAATTCGGTTTTCTTGAGTGTCATGTAAACGCACTGACTGTGCTGCAATTGTTAGCATGTCTAACTACTGTCTAAATACCTACAGTAGTAACCAAGCATCACCTCATCACCACCAAGGCCAACACAAACATCAGTAACTCCCCAGGCTAGTTTGTCGTTGCTAGTTTGTGGAAAGACGCCATTCAAGCCCTGTTCAGTATTATCACGACCACTTCGTTTCATTGTCGCACTGTGTGCTGAAGCTGGTCCTGGATGCTACACAAGCTTAATGAGCACAACATCTATAGAGTAGCAACAGCTCCAAAGCTTTCATTATTCTGTACAACAGTCTAACAGTACCTCTGTCTCCCCGCTCATCAGGATCTTCTACCTCTGTAACTCTCTCCGTAACAAGATTTTTTTTTTAATCGCAGAGTTTTATAACAACCTCTAACATCATGAAGCGCTGCTCTGAAAGGCTACCGTGGTGCAGAGAACAAGTGATTATATCACAGTGCAGCTCATCAAACACTACATGGTCAAAAAGCAGAGTACTTGATATCTCAGACGAGTGAGTTTAATGGCTGCCAGTGCTTGACCTTCTCCATCGGGCCTCCATGTTAGTCACTCTCCAGCAATTCCAAATTGAAACAGAACCATAGCAACAACCGGAGAGAGGAGAAACAGAGAGCATGTGTGAGAGAGGGGAAACACTTTGACAACATACTTTATCCACTCCCTGAGAGAGCTGACTGACGGGGGACCTGCTGTCCCGGCAGGTTTATGTGTGACAGTCTCTGTGAGTATCTCACACTGCAGTGTTTATGAGTAAAAGGAGGGACTGCAGACCACCTCACTCAGGGACCGTCTGAAGGCTCTCTGAACCATAGCGGACCTCGGTGCTCAGGCTTCTCCCGATCAGGAGCCCGGGAGTTGCTGGAGATTGGGCTTTGATGTTGACAGAGACGGTGCATCAGAGCAAAGCAGCAGGTGAAAATAATCTTCCTCTCTGCGATTCCTCGGATTTGACACCGGTTGCATTTGCGGCCCTGAAGACATTTCTACGGGACAAAACACTTTGAATACAAACATTGGAAGAGTAAACCTCGCAGGCTTTCTGACAATTTGGCATGAATGTTTGAAATGAGGCTGGGCGACATGACATAGATGATATATAGCTCGATATTTGGATGTCTCCTCAAAAGCATCCTTCATAAATGCTTCATCAAATATTTCAATATTGAGATAAAATTGTAGGGATGACTATCAGAATGTGGATATAATGACTAAGTGACTAAAGGCAAATGTTAGGACAAGTAGAACAGTCAGGAAATGACATCACTTTACTGTAACTCAGCCTGTAAAACTATTAAAAAACAACACAACGCTGTATGACGATATACAGAATCTAATATCATGATGTGATATATTCATTAATCATGATAACCAGATTAATTAAATCTAAACAGAATGCTGTTTAACCTCACAGACTATAAAATATGTCAGCTCATGTTAACCATTAGAACTGGACCTCCACGCTCTCCTCATCACCACCGTCACCCTGAACGACCTGCAATTACACTTATTCTCCGTATGGCCGCCCTGACGTTCATATGCAAATCTACTGACGATTACAATTATAGAGAGTGACTGAGCTCATCCCTCAAGTTCCAGCGGCCGCTCCTGAAACATGCAGCAGGTTCTGTAAATGGAACAATTAAGATAATTGACTGTACAGGCCCCATTAACAAAACCTGCTTTCAGCTCGGAGCTGCGATTAGATTGATTCTCATAATGGAGAAGCCCTCGTCCCTCCATTGTTCTGCATTTGCCCTCTTCAGTCCAGGTGCCAGTCATATCCTGTGAGTAGGGTTTCATGTTGAACTGGGATAATGATGTTTCATGGAACAACAAGAGTGAAGGACAGTGGAGTCTGTGTAAAGGTGACAGGGCGATGGATGGAAGGTGTCAAACTGTGATGCGTGTCGAGGTTTTCATCAATAAACAAAGTATAAGATGTTTGACTCTTGTTGTTTTTTAGCTGACATTTCAAATGTGATTTTAGAGTTTACAAAATGTTCGCAGAAGAAGGTGCAACAAGAACATCTTTCAGAGTAAGCAAACACCTGAAACAGACAAATAAACGACTGCAATTTTATTCTTCAGTTAGATGTCTGGAGGTATCTTTAGATAATTGTCTTGCCACGTATTGATTATCGCAGATTAGCTGCATCATAATACTTGTAATCATGAATCATATCAGGAGTTACTCTGGCTTTCCCTCCCCTAGTAATTCATTCTTTATATAGATTATATTTTCTTCTCACAGATATCTTCTACCTGACTGAATTAATTATCATATTCATATTATACAAATACAGGTAGCAACATTTTGGAAATTTGTTCAAAATTAGCCCCAATTAGCAACAACTCTGACTCAAAATGTATTCAAAATGTAAAACAGTTGCTTATTTACTCTCAATCCCAACTCATCAAATACTGATGCTGTAGGCTGGTGGGTCGGCCTGGACTGAGCCTCAATAATCAACTGTCTTACAAATTGGACCTGAAGATCATATTCTATTATTCTCCAACAAGCAGTTTAAACATTGCTGGTTAAGACATTTCAAGAAAAACTATCAACCGGTTTATGTTTAATTCATGACTAACTGAGCAGTGCAACACATCTACAACACTGGCCGACACAATGTGAAGTAAATAATGCAATGACAAAACAATGCGGTGTACGCGTGGAGCTTGACTCTCGTTACGTCACCCTGTGTTTCCAGAGACATGCTCGTGGTACAAGACTCAGTTATGGTCGGTGTGTGTGGGAGAGCAACATCTTGGTAACGTGAGCTGTGTGTGTTTGTGTGTCATTCAGTGGCAGGGGAACTAATTCTGTCACGCAAGGTCCTCTGCATTTGTTTAGTGTAAGACGTAATACACACACACACGCACACACACACACACACACACACACACACACACCTTCTGTGGGTCTCTGTGTGTTCGGCCACCCAGAATATTTGCATGGTAGCCCGACAGTCCCGCTCCTCTCAGTACCGCTGCCTCTCAAGGCCTGGCACACATCTCTCTTATGTTGTTGGAGCATGGAAGGTAGGACCGAAGCTTTCTGCTATTAAATTTTCCCTTTTCTTCAGATGTTATTCTACAGAACACCAGGCTCTCTTTTCTGCGGTCAGTGCCTGTCCAATTCATTCAGGAATGATATGCATTCCTCAGCCGCTTACAACCAGCCGCACTCCAGCAGCTCAGGGCCAAGAGGGACAGGTTGCACTGCCAGCGGCACGGCGGCTAGTGGAGCACTTATTGCACTCTGGTTTAGTGAAAATAATGATTTTGAAAAAAAGAGCCATAAAAGACGCAATACCACAGTAGCAAATTATAAAACATATTACTTGGCAGGAAGACAGGAATATTTTTTCTACTTTCTGAGGAAACAAGATTACACAGCTGCTTCAGGTTTGTCCTATTTCTGACCATCTGCAGTAAGAGCCCCTTCATGATGTCTGTAACAGAAGACAAACCAAATACCGTCTGAGTCAACACAACCCCGTTCCCTCCTGCCGTCGGAAAACAAATAAACACGGGCTCACGCTAGGCAGCCCGAGCGAATCCACTCAGGAATTTCAAATACTCTTGAATTTATTTTCCATGAGGTCTTTGGAGCAATCTCTGCAATCAAAGAGGTCAATTTTGCTTGGAAAGAGAAAAATATTAGGTAAATATTTGCAGGGAAACCAGTCATATTTGAAATGAAATCACCCCCTGTGCCTGGGTTTACAGTGCACACACGCAAACACACACACCTTCGCTCTGAACGCACTCACAAAGCTGCGCTACAGACACAGATACACACACAATTGGCTTTTTCTTCAGACACAGTCCAGTTTTTTTGGACAGATCAGTGCTGCTCCCCTGCCGCCAGGCCGACTGACACGCTTGTTTATTTTTCCCATGCCCACTTTAAATTCCAACATTTCCCCCCCGACTGAAAAGGCCTGTGTGAGCCGGGCCAGGAGGACAAAAAGGTAGGAAAATATCAACAAGTCGTCATTTACATCAGAACAAAAACAAACAAACGGAGGAGAAAAGAGCTGCTGAGGAGGTCCACCGCTTTTTTTGCACCAGAAATCCTTCTCATGTGGCTTCAGGCAGCCTGCCAGCCAAATCTAATATGGATTTATATACAAAGAAAGTGCTTAGTTTAACATAATGAATATTTAATCATGCATGGACCCTGTAAAGCAATTTTGCAGAAATAATTGAAAGCAGACTTTGTCTCGAGGCTTAGAAAAAAAAAAGCAACAGCTAAACTGTTGACCCAAAGGAGCCCAAAAATCTCACGCTGGATTAAATGTTTACACTGCTGGCATACACTCTGATAAATGAAGTTAGGAATCTGGGCTGGAATCAACGGGTGTTAAATCTGCTGATTCTGTCGGGGCGAGAGAACACACAGAAGCCCGGCTGTGCACCAACACATGCACTTGTTGGGCAGCTTCGTCTCAGATCCACCGGCTGTCTTTCTAACACTGTTTTACACTGTTTGTATTCTCTTTCCTTCAGCGAGCCGCCGGTTAGAGAGGGAAGGTGACTGGGACTGAAAAAAACCACCTGCATAAAATTCAAATTAAGCTTATTGTTTACGGCTCATTAAAACACATTATGTCTATTATGCTGTGTTTTGTTACAGTTAGACCAGACTTCATATCTCGCTACTGAAATCATCCAACTGCACTTCTGTCGTCAGCGCTCAAACACCAAGGGAATATACTGAGACGGGAGCAGGAGAGCTGAAGGTACCGCCCGAACAGACTCATCAATAAACAGCACGATTAATAAAGTATACAATTGCAGGAATCATGTCTTGTTGTCTACAGATGAAAATTGGGCAAAAAGTCCATTGAGAAGGGTAAATAAATAAATAAATGAATTAATATCATATTACATGACATAATATCTTGTGACTTATGAGATCTGCTGCCAAGACAACTTAAACAAGGTTTCATCCCAGCTGGAGATTTCTGCCTGAAAAAGAAAATGTTTGCAGTCAAGATTTAAAAGTTGCCTCCTCCAGCGACAGCAACTGACAAGACTCGGAAACGTGAGAGGCGAACCAGACATCCCTCAGCAAGCTTAATGAAATATTAATTAACGAGCGATGGTGCGACGACTTCTACAACACACAGCCGCGCTCCAAAGACACAACATGAACCATCCAAATACACAAAGGTCAACGCACCAAGTTTGAGAGGGCAGATGCGCCGATTCACAGCAGATCACAGCATATGTGTTTTATTTCTATTTAAATGTAGACTACAAATGGATATTTAACATGTCTGTCCAGTAGCTGTTTCATTGTGCTGGACTCTGGAATATTAACATCCGGGCCGGCTGTCACAAAAGAAAGCCTGCTGTGAGTTCTGCTGCCACTCAGCGCTCCAACAAACTAGACAAATGAAAAGTGTTCATCAGGAGCACAAAGCCACAGTCCAGACTGCATGAAGTCTGTTGTCTGAGCAGTATTACCTCATATGAAACACTTTCTACAAGCATGACTTGTGCCGTTCAGCCCTTCGTAGATTATTAGCTCTCATAATAGTATCAACAAAAAGACTGTGACGACAACACTGCACGGCCTCCAGTCACAGAAAAATACAAGAAATAACTGAACTTGTATAAAAAAAGGAAAGAGGGGGGCGACATAAGCGGATTTGAGGGAAAGTGTTCACTTATGCAAATAAAACAGGTTATCAGGTCTATTTGGTGATTCCCTGGCACCCTTAATAAATCAGCTTAGGGTGCGGCCTAACGGCTTCATTCGCCCCACAAATCTCTGCACTGCAATAACATGCGCCAGCGAGCACAGATTAATTTAATAACTCTTTAATATTCTCCGTGAAAAAGAACAGGAGACCAGCGAGTCCGGAGCATATGGGGTGGGTGGTGAAGGGGGCTATCTGTGGAATAGGATATTGCTGCAGCAACAGATTGAATATTACATAATGATGTCATTTATATTCCATTCCAAGTGCTAGCTTCCCAGGCTGGGGACTCAAGCAGAGCTGGGGATTTGTCTGTGATAGAGTAATAGGAGGAGAAAAAGTTTGTGGGTTTAGACGGCACGAGTCAGGACGAAGGTGAGCAGAGATTTTCTGTCTCGCTACATCTGAATGTGTCCGACTCCAAACGTAAAAGCCACCAAACATGTACGAAGTATGCAAGTTCATATGAGCTGCAGCCGATCAGACATTAAAAGTGGTGACAGGTGATAAAGTCTTACAGGTGATACTTTACGATGCAGTTCTGTTGGGAGATCTTGGGTTCTGGTGTTCAGGTGGATGTTACTTTGACACACACCACCTGGTTAAACATCGCTGCAGCATCTGTGTTACTGCTGTCATCTAGAAAACATGGACATTCAAATGTTCTGATTGAAAAATGTTTTGTGTAAATATGAAGCGACCCCCATGATGCATGTTTATGGTGAATAGACTGCTCTTATGTATTACTTTTCAAATCTTAGTGAGACAAAATGAAGACGACACCTGCTCATCAGCAATAACCATTCATGCACACTCACATCAATGAATGAGCCACCGAGAGCACTTTGGGGTTCAGTATCGTGTCCAAGGAAACTTTGGCACGTAGGCAACAGTTGTTGGGAATCAAACCACCAACCTCTGATGGTTGGATGACAGCTCTACCCACTGAGCCAAATCAAATGAAGATTTTCCGATCTCAGATTGTTTACTTCAAATTATATTTATATTCTGAAAGGGTGAAACTACATTCATCTTCCCTTGTCGTTGTCCAGAGCCTCGGGTTAGGAACCAGTTTGAGCAAAACAAACCTGTTAGTACAACAGCAGATTATAGAAGAAATGCTTTGCCATGAGGTTGAAACTGGGTTGTTTTCTTGGTTCATACAAAGCTGTTTTTTTTGGAGACCATTGTTTTTTATAAAATGCCACCTAGAATAGGGGTTGGAATCTCTCAGTACCTAACATTTTGATTCAGATTCAAAGACAGCTTTGATTAGAGTACAAATATGATGCAGGTTTATGTCTGTTATGTTGAACCATCCAACTGGTTCTTATTACAGGTGATCATAATGCTGAGACCTGGGTTTTAGATGTTCCAATGACTGACTTTTCTGCATTAAGACATTCAAGAGAGACAGTCTAACAAATGATTTCCTGGCCCACGGCTCACTTCTGATGTCTGTTTCCTAATTTGTGCTAAATATGACAAACATCTTGTAATCAGCTAAACTAGACACATCAAGATGACACGTCCGCGTCGGAAACAAGCGTTGAACACATCAAATGGCAAAATGGTGCAGGGGGTGGAGGAGAATCTTGGAGAGAATAAACAGAGCTTGCAGACGTTGTAATGAGAATTTGCTACATTTGGCAGTAGCCTGCAGCAAAGGTCTCCCATCTGTTTCTTATTGGAAAGGGAGTCGACGGTTGGAAGGGGGAAGGATGAAAAAGGAAACGCAGGAATGAACGGACCACAGCGACATCCTGCGGCAGCAGCTGGTAGCACAGAGCAGGGTGTGAAGGATCGATGTGTGCATGGACTTCACGTCACGTTACAGGGAATCAATCAAGAAGGCAATTCATTGGTGATAAAGGAATGCATTTATTCCTTAATTTGATTTAAAGTTTCGGTTTTGTGTGCATTACATGTAAAGGACAAGTAAAGGGCCTCTGAGTGGAATGTGTACGAGTTCATGGGAATAATCTACAGGTATTTCTAAAAGCTCTTCGTGTGAGAAAGACAGATGTCAGCCTCCTCGTATCCTTGGAAAAAAAACACACCACACATAGATTAAAAGCTGCCGACAGCATAATCAAACGAACAGGGCAAGTTTGCTTTTCTCTGCCTCACAATCTCTCCTTTGTGTCTCGTCTTTATCCGTTATATATATATATATATATATATATATATTCTTTATCTCTGATGAACACGGTCACTCCTTGTCCTCAGGCAGAGTGTTGAAGACAGCTTTCTCACAGCAAAGCTTCCAACATCGCCTTCAAACTGACCTCAAGCTTTAATCTGACGTGAGATAAAAATGTCAATGTTTGTAATGTCTGATTAAGACAACATGTAGATTATTTAACAATAAACTTGACTCTGACTAAAAGTCAGCCTCGCCCTGTCTTTGTTTGACATGTAACGCCATCAGGGAATAATAACATAATTGGTTTTAGAGTCTAATATTTAAATGATCTCGCAGAATAGCCTCAGCTTTGTCCTTGTGTCAGCCTTCTCTAAAGAACGTGGGAGTTGGCCGACAGTGACAAAAGATTTGTTTGCAAAACAAGTGACGGTCATTTGTGCAGGAAGATTAAACTCCGAGGTCAATGTTAAACCTGTGCGAGCACTCGACAAAGAACGGCATCACAGTTGTTATTAATGTGTGTGTTTAAACTGGGTACATACACACTCAGGTTTAGTGTGTGTGTGTGTGTGTATGTGTGTGTGTGAGAAAGTGTGTGTGTGTTTTGGGGGCGTGAGAGGCTTTTAGCGGGATCAACAGGCAGAGCAGGTAAACAGGCTGAACAGAGGCTATCACCTGTGGAGGATGTTATAGCTTTGCCGAGCACACAAGCCCTGCCTTGAACTTTCCAACCGTGCGGGGAAGATGTTTGGGGATTTCCTCATAAAGCACACACACACACACACACACACACACACACACAAAACCTCTCCTCACACAGGAAACTTTTTCTTATTGTTCCAACATGGACTGGGTCCTGCCAGACTGTGCTGTTGTGCATCGAGCTGTCTAACAGGAGATCTGTGGCTGCAACCATAGAACGAATAACATTTTTATCACTGTGGCTACATTGAACATATGGTGCCTGCACGCAGAGCGAACGTGGAGCAGCGTGTATTTTTTAAGTGGCTACACCTGCATTGCATGAACTGCGAAAGACCGAGTGAGTCAGAGGCCAAAACAAAATGGCGAGCTTTCATTTCCCCGTCGTTCTCATGCGATTTCTCTTGTCAGCTAGCATCAAAGAGACAATAAATAACAGGCCCAATAAAACGCTGCCATCTCATGTCATTTCCTGCACAACAGTAGTTTAATTTAATGAAATATTGACACTCTATAAATCAGTTTCTGTAAGAGTAGTCAGCGCACAACTAGCATTAAATAAATAAATAGAAGACAGGCCTATTTTTACGTTTGTAGAGCGGATCTCCATCACACATACGCACCATGTACGAGCTGCTCATTGATTACAGTGTTGTGTTGTAGCAGCATCAATATGTAGGTCAAACTTAGATCGTCTCCTTGGTTAAATATTTAAAAAGTATTACAATTTTCCATTCCAACTGTGAGCAGAGCAAATCTCTGGTACAAGACTGAAGCACCTCCTGCAGGGAAGCGACTATGTTTCTCTCCGAAAATGTGTCAGTAAAAAAACAATTAGTAGTTTATATACATAACCTGTAGGAGACAGGGTCATTCTTCCTTCCGATGTGTGTGCAACAAGGGCTGGATGATACGGTGAAAAAATAATAACATGGTGATATGATTCACAACTAGTGATGATGAAAACTATTAAAATCACAATGATCACATCACATTTGTTGGAGTCTGGACTAAACAAACAACTGTGCAGCACTACAGTACTTCATTTTAATGACATTCGGGCACACCATATTTAACCATTTGGATATTGCACTTGGCCAAATTACAATGTTTGATATACTTCAGTGAATCGTGCAGTCCTAAATGCATAACCTAAGCCCATCTCTGCTAAGTGCAACTACATCTACAGTCGGTACACATTTGTATTTCTATCACAAGAAGGATAGAAAATAAACAGTGATAAACTGTGTTGAATGTCTCTGAATAGGGTCTAAGGCAAGAGGAAGGGACGACTGAGGTGCGACCTTAAAATGAAATGGGAAACAAGGGAAGCCAGTGCAGCTTTAAACACCATTGTTTACTCTGAACGTTCACACACAGACGGCTGTACAAACACGCTGTGTTGACTCGGAGGGATCACAGCAGGTCGGTGGAGAAGAAGGGGGGTGATGTGGAGGAGGACTGTCATATGTCCTCTAAGACGAATGTGGCAGAGAGTGTAAGTCAGAACAGGTAGGAGGTTAAATCTACACATTCAGACAATTTCAAACAAGACTAAAAAAAAGTGGGGGCGTTCATTAAATACACAAGCAATGGCCACTGATAGCGATATCTGTATATACTGTATGAAGCCAAAGATAAAAGAAAAATGTCCTTATCAGTACAGAACAACAGAGAACCTATCAGCCTTATCATTCACCCTCACTATTGTGATCACATGAGACAAAACTAAAGCACAACACAGAATGACTGAGGCGCCAGGATTCCAGCGAGCTCTCAGATCAAGAGCAGCTCTGCATTAAACAAGTGGTGGAGCTGCAGAGCTGTGGACGCGATGCTGCCAGTGGGAAGATGAAACAAGATGCTACGGCAGCAGGGCTTCTCAAAGGGAGCGCTATGAAAGCAACAATCGTTTTATCTCCTGTTGCTATGATTGCAAATTAAACAGCCAAATGATGCAGTACATGTTACACATTAATCACCCCAGTGCTTGTTTACGTACTCGATCGACTGTCATTGTCAGATGTCAGCAAACTGGGAGGTGGAAAAGGTGAGCGTAACTTTTCATGTTGACACGACACCTGTACGGTGCCAAAGCCTTGTTCTTATTGAAATCAGTGATGAAGTTAGGTTTCTTTAAAGCACTATTGTTCTGTAAACTACACCAGACATGACCAACAACATGTTGTTAGCTAGTTCTGAACTCTTAGATCCAAACAAGACACAGTTAACTGCAACCTACAGACGATTATATAGAAAAAACCAAGCTGTGTCACAAAGAGTCCAGTTGTCCCGATCACACCATATCTTCTTTTGGACTCACCTTGTCTGCTTTCATGGAGACAGGTGCTTCATCTGTGTTTAAAACAAGGTTCGATTCCACTGAAAGGATCAGATATTAAGTCCCCTACTGCTACATATGACTTGCTCAGGTTACATTTCCTCCAAACCAACTAAATCAAAGAGATATCCTTTAAAATGATCATGACTTACAGAGACTGAAGACAGACAGTGATGAGCTCTACATTTTGTGGAGGGTTGAAAGAAACCCTGGTGCATTTACATTGGTCTTGTCTGTATACTACATACAGGTGTGAACAATGCAAACACTCCGAGCTCTTATAGGACCGCTAACTGCATGGCCAACTGAGCTAACGTGCTAACAGCAGTTACAGTTAGCAGTGGCTAGCATTTCCTCTAGGGATGTGGAACCCTCTTTGTTTGGAGTATGAATTTCAACAGGTGGCCAATTGCACCTTTAAATCCTGCTACAGGTGTTTTTGTCATGAATATGTAGTTTTCTAAAGAACTATATAAAATCTAATTCTCTTACAGAAAAGCAGAACTGAAGAGACTCAGTGTACCATCACATCAGTGTGACGATGTGTCCTGTTGGATCACAACTGATGGTGTTCTGTCTACATCGAAAGGGCATACCAGGTATTGCTTCCATCAGCCATGTTTGCTTTTGTTTTTCACCACATAAAGCATATTTCACCTCTCACGTCACAACCTTTACTTAACAGCATGCTTGTTTTTCCACCTTTTTGTTGACTCGTACATCAACACGTCTCGTGTGTGTACATAGGCCAACAAACCCCGCTGAGCGCTGTGTATCCACATCGTATTTGTGCCATATCGGAAAGAAAATTACCCTGAAAGTAAAAGCTTCAAACATTAAACACAGTGTTTTGTAATCTCTCACTTTCACACTCAGCAGTACACAAAAAGGTGACCTGTCTAATACAATGTACCAAAGCAAACACAAAAGTCCACAGCGGATAAGGAGCCGTGTTTAAGCAGCCATTAGCGAGTGTTTGAGTTAAAGAAGCCATTTAGTGAGGCAGTGCTGTCATGTGGTATTTGCTCCGACACTGCTTAAAGGCTGGCTAGTTAAACAGGCTGGGAAGGAAGGGTCAATATTTTAACAGGCAGGCCTGGAGACACAAGGGTCGAGACTGGCTGACAGCCGTCTCCCACGTTCAGACAACTTCCAACCAGCGCTTCGACTGGTTGGGCCTCAAGACAGAACGGACGTCCTGTGGACTACATCAGTCACCACAAGGAGAAATGACCTGAACTGATGTTTGGTGAGAGGTAATGAGAGGCACGTCCAAAGCTCTGCTAACATGCTGTGAGCCAGGGACTGACAGGTTTATTCATTAAAAACGTGTCAGCAGCTTTGTTTGTGAAATGAGACAGCGCCGTGATGTAGATATTAGAATACAGTATTTTCTTTTTTTAGCTATTAACTGTTTTCAGGCCAATAAGAAACACATCAATATTATTGTATAGAACATAATATAATAGCATCCACAATATTCGGACAGCAGCCATTTTCCTCTGACAGTGAACTCAAAGGTCGTGCAGCTGTGTTCCAGGTTTAAAGCCGTTTATATGTAGAGAAATCATTATCATGTCAGCGCCTCCTGATTCATCAGCAGCTGTAAAGACAATGGATAGAGAAAATCTGGAGTGACAGATCATATTCAAACGTAGAACAACATACAGTACTTATTACATGCTAACATTAGCATGCAATTACTACCTGGCTACCATTACCATTTTGTGTTTTGGTTTTCAACACCTGTCTGTTACATGATACGATAGAAAAGGCTTGAAACAGTAAATTATAAATGTATTATTTATTCAAGCCTGGAAGTGAAACACACTGGATGCAAACAAGGGGCAATGTTAGCTTGGAAGTGGTCTAATGCTAACGTTAGCTAACGGGTATCAAATATGCTGTTCTACAGTGAAAGTTGTCCTGATGTTCCTCTAGATTTTCACCATCCATCATCTTCTCAGTTAAGTAATAATGAAGTGATGAAATGATAATGATTTGTCACATTCTCTACGTTTGTAAGACTTTAAATTTTAACACAGCAGTAACACATCCAAGGTTCCCACCAGGGTGTGACATCAGAGGAACATGTCCGCCAGGTGAATATGGTCAAATGACAAAAATATTGTAGTGTTTCAATCACTGTCAATGTTGTTGAGAGCACAAATTAAAAAAAAATATATATATATAGGCGCAAAAATGTGATAACAAAGCGAAACAACGAGCATAATGACAGGGCGAGTAAACAGAATGGGTACATAAAAATAATGACAAATAGGAAGCAACGTGACAGAACACAAATAAAACAGAGATGTGTAACAGATAAATGTCAGACAACCACACAGGACAGCACGTACTTAGAAACAGTTATATTCAAACGCTGAGTAGTTTGAAATCAAAATGTTAAACTGACATAAACTGATATGTTCCTTTAAAAAGGAACAGAAACCAACATATGTACAGTACATGCATTGTTGCTTTAATATACGCATTCATGTTTTTCAGCTTCTTGTTTGAACTCAGAAACTACTAGCTACTAGAAACCAGACTCAAACTGTATCCATACACACACCTGATCAGTGGAGCTGTTCGGATTTTGAACTCCTTCAGCCAGCCAGTATCGTAAAACAATACAAAATCCTCACCAACATGGAACCAAACAGAGCATTTCCATACAGAAGGCCCCTTTAACGCCTGAATAAGCCCCATTAAAGTCTCACAACAGGTGCATACAGGGAAACACCAGGCAGTAAGTGTGACTGTGTACTCAGTGGCCTCTAAAGAGAAAAACAAAATCCAACTTATATTTGATCAACCAGTTCCGGCAACTTAATTGCCTTCCATAGCCAATTAGCCAAGTGCACATTGGCCATTAGCACACGTACTCTTCAGCTTCATTTGCTGTGAAGTGAAGTTTCAATCTTCGGGGGCCGTTAATGACGGCTCATCATCCGAGCAGAAAAGCAGTTCAGCACATCAGTGACCCCATCATCCTGTCTGTCCACGCATTCACTGTGAAATGATACCAGTGAGGCTGCAGGGCATTCTGGGTGAAAACAACCTGTCTGGAGTCAGTGGCAGTGACGGAGTAGGTGGCGTTACACCTCCACAACTGGATGGCTGTCAGAATCGTTTCATTATGAGGTCATTTCAGGTCTGGAGAGAAGGGTGGATTATAAAGCCACACTGTAAACCCAAGTCTCAGACCTCAAGCACAAATTCATCCATGATGCATTTAGACACACAAGCTTTCTGTAGGTGTTCAGCTCCACCTACTGTCCACAGGGGGGACTACAAGTGTTGTGTTCCCTGTATGTCAGTATGTAACTAAGTACATTTACTGAAGTACTGAAGTAATGCACAGTTTTGAGGTACTTGAGTATTTCCAGTTTTGGATACTTTATAATTCACCTCCATGATGTTTTGGAGGCAAATATTGTACTTTAACTAGATGTTTTTGATAACTTTAGTTTCTTGTTGCTACTGTACATCAACGCGAAAGTGGTAAATTTTTAGATGAATTTATCATTAATCAGATAAAAAAAAAACAGTCAGTTAATCGTCCAATCTAGTTAAACTCAAGTACATTTATAGCCAGGAAATGTATTTTAAAGGGGAAATGTGTAGTTTTCTTTAGAGGACAATAAGCTCCCCGAACACTGTTTATATGTGGCGGACCCTGCTACCATTCTAGCTTCAAAGTAAAACAGTATAAACTGTGTTGTCCTTCAAGATCAATTGTTTATTCATTCATGAAAACAAAGAGAGCTTGTTTATTTATTTTTTTATGGAATTTTAGAAAAGAAAAAAGCAAAAAGACACTTTTTACAGCGCTGGCATGAATATGGCCCTAAATAAGAACCACCCAGGAGACAAGGATGGAGGAGTCGTCTCGGCTGGACGCAGACTGCTAATGTCGCTTTGTTTCGTCATGACACACTCAGATGTTGTCCAAGAAGCCGATGCTACAACAGCAATCTGTCATCCAACACCTTCATCCACAAAGCATTTGAACGATGTTGGTGGAATTTCACATGACCAGAACGCGAGCAGAGATCCAGCCCACAGGATTTTAGCAGTGGTGAGAAGAAACATATACACACTTGCTTCTGTGTATGCTTCTGCCTGGTTGTGTAGTCTGGTTGGACATCTCTCACCTGTTGACAGGCCAAAAATGTTGAACAAACAGGGATGAAGTGTCGACTTGTCAGCAAGGCAAACTGTGTGCTTAGCCCTAAAGTGAGCCTTTGACTTCAGGCTGAGTGGGCCATTGTGGCTTTGACAACATGTCAGAGGAAATGTGTGCTTGACCTCGAGCTTGTGGAGTCTCTTTATTTAAACCTATTGACAAGAAGTCTCTTTGACATTAAGATTAATTTATAAAGGAATAATTTGCAGCATAACGTGTGCAACCCATTTCCTCAAGCAATCAAATATCCTTCTGCTTCTTAAAGTGAATCATTTTTGGATTTAGTCGAATTAAAAGATATTTAGCAACATGTATATCAGCTTGTCCTCTGTGATCAATGTGTAAAGAATCCTCCACAGCTCAGTAAAATAAAAACTGTGTGTTTTGAATATGTTCAAGGCCTTACAAGATGTAGAATGGAAACCCTTCCGTCTTCATGGTTTAAGAAATCATCACAACAAGACTTTGCATTATATATTTTAATGCCACCAAAAAGAGCAGCGTGCTAAACATCTTCAGAGTTGTTGAAATACACAAAGGTAAAAAAAGCCTCAAAACTTATTTACAGGTGGTCAAAGATGGATTGAAGCAGAACCTACTGGACAGATCTATATTTACACACAACAACTGAGAAGTACTGCTGATTATTTAAATCAGCCGTGTGCTCAGCGTGACATCCAACACATGAATAACCCTTGAAAAAAGTACGATGACTCTACAAAGTAAAAAAGAAATAGAAAAAGATCTATTGTTTGAAAGCTCAAACATTCTAGTCTTTGGGTTGCAGTTAAGAGAGCGACAACGTTAGTAATAAAACATCCATGTCTGTAAGAAGTAATAATCCAGCATTCATAAAACAAACAAATCCAGCAAATACACATGAAATGTTCTACACTGTTCAATCAATGCCACTTCAACAATGATTAAATTATAATTGCACCCTATTTCATTCGTAATGGAGATCAGACATCATCCAAAAAATGCTCCGACTCTCAAAGTGATGAATAGTTTGACATGGATGGCGGTCCCTTCACTGCTCCGATAGTCAGGCAAAATCTTCATCTGCACAGCAACTCAAGGTTTTCTGCGTCTGGAAGGAATGAAAAAGCACAAAGCTCAATGACCTGACTTTTAAAGGCAACAGCTGGAATGTTGTCCACTATTTAACATGTTGGACAGTTTATACATACAAACACAAAGCAAGCGCACGGTTAATTTGCTTACTTTTGATAACCAGGCGTGCTTGAAACTGGAGCCTAATGGAAGGAAAAGGGTTGACAGACACACACGCACATTAGACCAAATGCATACACTTCAAGTTGACTGTACACTGAAACATAGTGTGACAGTGAATTAATATATAGATTTTGTATGATTAGTTAAATTAAGAGCTTACTCTGTTCTCAATGTCTTCGATCTGAGCTGGTCCTTCTCCAGACCCTGATCGTCTCTTGCGACTGAAACAAAAAAGAGCTTTTGTCAGGAACAAACAAAAAAGGTTTTCTCCTGCAAAGTCACTTTGCTGTATGAATGTTAATCATATACATTTTGAAGGTTCTTGTTATCAGGCTAAAAGTATGTGGCACTTATATTTTAGGATACTATTTAACAGATAACATCATGTTGCTCAATAGACATACAAATGTTACGAATACTTTACCTTAGTGCTGATGGACACTGTTGTTTTAGTGTCTCAATGTCAGTGAACTGCACAGCTTGTCCTCCGCCTCTGGTCTTAAAAACATTGCCCTGAGGAAGTAAACAGAAGCCTTGCACAAATGTCCAAAGGAGAATACAGGTAGAAACACACGCTCAGAGAACAGTGAAAGGCACCGATGTGAAATCAAAATGTGATTAAGTCAAAGTCACATGCACAACATCAAATAATCAGGCGTCTCAAATTAAACAATCAGGTAATTTTACCTTGATCAATTTGGTCTCGATCTCCCCGTCGGAGGCAAGCTCTTGATGTCTAAGCACATACTTGTGACATTTAGACAGAGCCTTCTCGTTCGGGGCCGACACCTTGATTGCATTGGGTATGATTGGCTGCATGACAGTGTCTAGGTCCAAATTAGAGGTCGGTTTGTGGTCTACCCATTTCTCCCCACCCGCAGACTGTGAGCGCCTGTGCCTTGGATGAACTGGAGGAGCCGTCTAGTGATCCCATTGTGAGGAAGACAAATCAGGACGTTATTCACATGTGATACCAGCAGGGACCATTTAAAGTGTCGGGGAGGTGAAGGTCGATCATTACAGGGAGTTAGCCTGTGCTGAAAATAAACGTACTACTGGAAGTCAAAGAGGGGTGAGGTGTGTCCCGCTGGATTTTTAATTGCCAGGTAATCACATCCAATATTTTGGCCTTCCAGTAATCCATATTTTCATAAAGTAACTAAAGAAATTGCAGTGAAATATGAGTGAATATGAATCTACATGCAAGGCAGTGAAAAGGTGACGTGGACGACATGCAAATGGAACAAAGAAGTGGTTTGTTGAGGAGGTATGAGATGTGTTCTAAAGGACAGGCGACTGATTTTAAAATGTTTTCATTTTTAAATGACTCAAGTTGTGAACATCAGACTTTTAGATAATTCTGTTTATGTCCCAACATACTGAGCAGGTAAATAACAAACACAACTATTACGCAGTGCTCCCACTTTAAACTTTTAGAGACTCAGTGTGGATGGAGGCTTTGCTTCTTTGATGCATTTGGTTTTGTTACTTCCACATGAACATGCAACATTCTGCATGAGTCTGCAGCAAATGTTCAGTCCTGCTTCGACTATGTGACAGGAGTTCTTCTTTGTGATAAACATCTATTTTAGTGCTCATTGTCAGTTTCGGTCATTTAAAGTAGTGGTACTGAAATGTGTGATGATGCACTACAAGGAAACAGCAAGTCTAGAAAGCACGTGGTAGAAAGCAACATAAAGAACTACAAACACTACATGACTACTAAGATGCAAGTCAAGAAGCTTCACAGGCACGACAGAGCAGTCTCTCCTACAGTCTGGATAAAGAAACACCAGACTTCACTGATGCAGCACTTCTACTTGATGCATTTCTAAACAAGCAGAAATCTACTGATGATATTACAGGTGCAGTTCTGCACAAAAGCAGCATTTAATCTACAGGCTTGTGGAGAAAAACTAAACATAATCTTCAAGACATCTACGTTCTAACACACACTAACCCTTTTGCCTGGCTCTAGGTCTAGACCATAGACAAGAGCTGTTGCAGGGGCCTCAGTGTTTGGGGCCCATTGCTTGCCTCTCCTGCGACCCACGCTGCTGCTGCCGTGGTAAGGGGCAGGATTCCGGCTCCCGTACCGGGGGGTCCCAGGTTGCCTAAACTGGCTGCTTGAGTCTACAGGGAACCTGTGCTCCCAGTCAGAGATGCAGGAGGCTACTGAGGGAAAGGCTGAAGAGGAGGAGGAAGAGGAGGAGAAGGAGGAGGAGGAGGAGGTGGGGTCAGGGTCCTGAACTGCCCTAATATTGGCTTGAGTTTGTTGGGAAGGTGTTTGGCTGCATTCCTGGAAAGTGATGAGGGAATGGGGCAAAGCATTGTGGATGTTAGGAGCTCCAGGTGAACACAAATACACAACAGGGTGATACAGAGAAGAAGCTGCTGTGTACAGGAAGTACAGAAATTGCAGGATTTGTGTTTAAGATCATCACAATAATGATAAGTAGCATGCAAATTTTCCACATTAAATAAAGTTTTATAAAAAAGTGATTGAATACGCAGTGATATATAACTCACAGGAAGTGGCGATGGGGACGCAGACCTCTTCTGCGCGAGGATGCGATCCCTCTCCCGTGACGGCCTGTCAGGCTTGTCTGGATGCTCAGTGGGACAGCTGCCGCCGCCGCCGCTGCTGCTCTCTGTCACGATGGCCTTGAGCTGCTTCAACTTCTCATCCTTCACCCACAACTTGTTCTGCATCTCCAGCTGCTTGGCATTCACTCGCCTCTCCTGATTAGAAAACACCAACAGGAAACAATTAAAAGAACAGACTCATTATTTAATCCTGTACGACAAGATTCCCTGCGGTGTTGGGGCTCATATTTCTCATTTCTAAAAGAACTGCATGTTGAATACTAGTAACCACAAAGTACTGGCATTCAATGAATTTTACCTGATGAAGGTTTGAAGAACAAAACATATTAAATAAATTACCATGAGAGGCAGCTGGCTTTGTGAGATCAAGTGACCGTGCAAATCCATCTAGCCAAGCTTCAAGCTTTGCGCTGAACACAAAGTGGATCAACCAAACAACATCCTTGGAGCTCAGGCGTGGTTAAGTGACAATGTGTGGGAAAAGCAACTATCCATTTGAAAACAACACTGGTGGGTGGTGCCCAAAATGTAAGTGTAGATGCTGCGATAGCAGTTTTATCAGAACTGGAGAATTAATTGAAGGAGAGTAAAGGACAACACTGAAGGCTCTTTTCAGTGTTAAAGAAATTTTCCAATCTCTCAATTGACTTCAGCAAAAAACTGCTGGCTCCCCTGGTGGCAGAGCTCTTACTGTTGGTCAGAATGGTTAAAGTTAGCCTGTATTAGACAGCGATAGACAGACAGTTCAACCCAATCAACTGGACAGCATTTTTTTAAGGGTCTGTCCTTTGCCAGATATTGTCTAGAGCAGGGGTTCTCAACCTTTTGCAAGCTGGGCCCCCCCCAAAGCTGGTTCATTGCAGTTGTGCCCCCAACACACACCACACACACACACCACACACACACACACACACCACACACACACACCACACACACACACCACACACACACACACACACACAGGAAGAGGGAGAAAAAATAATTAAATAGCTGGGGGTGGGTCGGTGAGGTAACGCTGAGTGGCCTTGATGCCTGTCAGTCATGATGAGTCACGTCTCGTCACCTCTCCACTCAACCTCTCCGCAGAGAAACGTCTATCAGCCGCTTCTCCTGAGTTTTCCTCTGCATATCTTACGACAGAAAGTTTGAATTTCTTTGTACTTTTATTTATTTTTATTTTTTTTGCTGCACCGGAGCCACGGCGATCATCAGTGTGATACTGACAGAAAGCACAACATGTGAACAAGGCGAAGAAGGAAAACGTGCAGTGTCAGTGGTCACGTCTTCTTCCTTGATTAAAAAAATAAATAAATACATTAGACTCGGCATTTATTTGGAACCGGTGGTTATTTATCAAATATATACCTGCAGCGTTTAACGGGGACCCTGCAGTTAGTTAAAATCCGGCTGTAATTTGGTAAAATACGTTACATTTACACCCCGCTCTGTAAGCAGGGTGGGAACGGTGGCGGCGCGCATCCGCGACTCATTTGCAGCCTGGACGCGGAGTGGTGTGTGTCTCCTCTCTGCTCTGACTGCAGGCTGGACTGCTGCGTGAGGCTACTGAGAGACTGACCGCCTGTGAGTGCTTGTGGACGGGGGAGGGACTCACGGCAGCACCCGCTGCTCGTTGAGCACAGTGACTGCAGAGTGATATGTGCTTTCAAGTCAGAGTCTCCAAACACCACAAAAGTCTCCAATAACACCAGTATAAGTCGCTAGATTTGTCGCTAATCGCTTTTGACAAAAAAGTCACCAGAGGGATGATTTGTTTGTGTGTTATAATATTCCAACCACTTGCATTTCGACATGGGGGGAATTTTCGTGATTTTTTTTTCATTTTTATTCTTTTCAGATTTATTTTCCTCCCATCCTGTAGACTACTCGCGCCCCCCCGGGAGAGTGTCTGCACCCCCCCAGGGGGGCGGGCCCCACCGGTTGAGAACCACTGGTCTAGAGGAACACCAGGTTACTGAGGGGAAAACAAGTACAAGAGATTAACAGTATATGGGTGGACTTCTACTAAAATTTCTCAGGTCATAAGTGGCTCACAGGATCCACCTCTGCTGTAGTTCTGCTCCATGTGTATTCTACATCAGGAGAATAAATTATTTATTTTACGGTATTTCTGTGCCCTTTCTATTTTGTTTGTGTTCGAGCAGTGACTTACACACTCCTTCTCCCACTTGTGTTTGGTGTCCGTCACCATGCCCTGCATGCGCTGCTCCATGCGCCTCCTTTCCGACAGCTCTCGTTGGAGCCGCTGCTCCCGAGTCTCCAGCTCCTGCTGAAGTGAGCGTTTGTCCTGCTCGTACATTTCTGTCGTCTTCTGCAGGATATCGATCTGAAGAGGGGGACCAGTATTAAAAAAAAAAGTGAATTCAAATATTCTTACTTTTATAAGCTTGGTTAAAATAAGTTTTATAATTGAACTGATAACGCACCTTGTATTCTAGTGTTTTAGATTTCTTTTCTAGTCGTTCTATCTCTGTCCTCTGGTTGATAATGAATTTTTCTTTCTCGCTCATTTTGCTTCTTTGTTCATGCAGGGTGGTCTCCCTCGCATTGAGCTGGCCGTCAAGCTGCTGAAGCATGGACGACAGTGTATTGGCTGAAGGAGAAAAAAATATGAATGTGATGTTAACCATTTGTCTTGAAAGTTTGCTCTTTCCTGCAAATGTAAAAAAAACACTCTCATCAGACTCTTATCATAATAAAGTGACTAACCCAGAATAGGGGCTCATCTGCCTCTCTGAAACTCTATATAACAGCCTCCAGGTTTCACCAGAAGATGATGAGCAAGGGTTTGAGTAAATGATGTCTTTTCAAAATTATTCATACATCATTGCTGGATTTAACAAATTCAATAATTTATTTAATCTTAAATCAGTGATGAAGTAGGCTCTTTTTAATCCAGAGGATTATTTGTGGTGTAGAAAAATTGAGCTGTACCAGTTTTGTTGACCTCTTCTGTCATCATCTGACGCATCCGATGCCTCCTCTCCAACACCTCAATCAGGCGCTGCAGCGTCTGATCATCAGCTGGGTCCACGAGCTCACAGGGAGGGACGGCTGGAAGGCTTTCTATGATTCTATTCAGCGGTGCTGGATCATCCACTGTGTGGGTAAAAAAAAGTAATGGAAAAGTTTGTTAACAACAAGTCACATACAGTAAATGACAGGAACATTTCTGAATTGTAGAACAGTTTGACATGGGCACAACGTTTTGGTCATACAGACTTTAGAGTGATGTACCTGCATTACTGGGACCTCCTCGATCTTCCAAGCGACGTGAAAGCTCTTCTTTGAAGGCCTGGTTTCTGTGTCTGCGTCCTGCAGCTAGGCCACAGATTGGCCGGTCAACCGGCCGTGCCACCTCCACCTCCTGGGTCATCTCAGCGAACCGCATCACCAGCTACAGAACAACGGAGTACCATTAGAATTACCTTCCTAATACCTTTTAAACACCCAGCAAAACTCCATTAGATGCTGACGTTTGAATTCAGCCGTGAACTTTGTGACTGACCATAGTTTCGTCGTAGTCATCAGCCTTTGGGTTGACGCACACAATCATCCTGACTTTGCCTTCTCCATCAAAGTAGTTTTTAAACAGATGTGTAACTTTAGAGTCCCTGTATGGCACCATCTGGAAGAAAATGAAGCCTCTGTGAAACCGTTTCCTCAATTTAAAATTATTCATGATAACTCAGAGCAACAGTTCAATATGTAATATATATAAGATTGTGAAATACCAACCCTATTAGTTCCACACATCTGGTTTTCACGCAGCACTTCCATGCATGTGCGCAGTGTCATCAGGGACTGGTTAATATTCCCTGTTAACGAGACATTACTTGAGTTGTCTGGTATCTGATCAAACATTATTATTAATAATTATTATTAATAATGATACATTAAACTTATATAGCACTGTTCAAAATACTTGAAGATGCTCCATAAAGAATTGAAACGCAGTGAACATCTGCAGATACACTGAAATGTTTAACTTTGGCGGAGGACAGAGTAATGAATGAACGGACCTGCTTCACGCAGACGACTTCCCTCGGCTCTGGTTCTGCTGGTGCGCTCGCTGCCAGCCAGGTCAACCAGACACAGCTGGCTCACATTCACCTGGTTTTTGTCCTGTAATTTAATATCACACCGTCAGTGTCACTAAACACTTCCGATAGTCCTTTTGACTAGATGATGTGTATTAGCTCAGTTTTGTCACAAACTGATTAGCTTAAATTGAAAATCAGAATGGATTCACTGCTTTCCTCTGAATAAACAGTTATCATAAAAACAAACGGATTTCAAGGTTTTACATACAGAAAAAACAAATATTTATCTGTATGTAATGTGGAGCTACATATGACCTGTAGAATGTGATCTCCGTCAGCATCGAGTGGTGCCTGGGCCAGCTTCACTGTGAACACACTGTGAGAGCGACTAGATTCACGGTTGAGCTGAGTGTTCGCTATCCTCCTTTTCTTTTGTCCTGGAGACACAGCAGAGTGTCATTAATGCAATGTGTAACACCAACAACAGAAGCAACCGTATAGGCAGTGTTGGGAAAGTTCACTTTCTACATGAACTTGTTCAAAGTTCAGTTCACAAATTTTAAAATGAACTAGTTCAGTTCATAGTTCATAAGTAAAAATTTTGAACTAAGTTCACAGTTCCAAAAATGAACTAGTTCATAGTCCCCCCCCCCCCCCAATATGTTACTGCGAGCTATTAATTTTCTAAATGATTGCCACAGCCCATATAGAACCACAGACAGCAATTATTTTATCAGTTTTAACACTTAAACTGCGGCTCTCCAATATACTGCAAAACCAGGTTGTCCAGCTGCGGCTGGGAGATGAAGACAGAGGAGCCGCTACTGCACGCCGTTAATGTGATTTGGGTGGTAGAGGATCTGTTTTGGCTCGCTGTTGCCGTGTCTTTTGATTATTTATTCACTTGCACATACCTCGAAAGACTAGCCGGGTGCTTTAGTTCAATGTGCCGTTTCAGGTTTGCTGTTGACGTTGTTGATGTATGGAGTTGCTTTTTGACACGCGGCAGGCAAAGTTTATATAAAAAGGTAAGATTTTTCCCACTTGGATCATCACTGACCTTTTCATAAAATTGTTTTAGGTAAGCATACATATCATCATCAATCATAGATGCCATATTAATGGTGGAGGCAGAGTCTGGGGTAGTGCTGTTGCCTTCATTTGTTTTGGCCTCCATGCTTAGCATGTTGATGACACATGCGGCGGTGTGACTGTGGTGGCTGGTGTTGCCAGTGTTATGTCCAGTCAGTACGAATTCATCTGTGTTCGTTTGGTAATGCCTCACTGCATGTTTGGTATGCAGCTGTTTCTGTCTGAAATAGTTGTTTCGTTTTGATCGAAAGTAAAGCGAGTTGCATGGACAAACCTCTCGTCCAGCGTCCTTTTTATACACAACAGCCAGATTAGGTGTTTTTCCGCTACATATTCTGTCTGTTCACGGTGTGTTTTAGCCGGTTTTTGCCTTGAAGGCTACATGGAAACCTGGCACTGTCTTGAACGAAGTTAAATTGTGAGAGCGCCGTTCACCATAACGTTCATCAGGCAGAAATACGTATGTTCAGTTCACGTTCGTCCAAAATATGAACAAGTTCATTGAACGCGTTCAGGCACAACACTGCGTGTAGGTAAAATCATTTCTTTATAATGGCAACACATTTAAAGTCCAGTTATTACTGCTGATTTGATTGGTCAACATATTTCGAATGCTGTTAACGGCCAACGGAAGCTACATCTCAAAACTGCCCAGCTGCAGATCAGCATATCCTCTCTGCATGGTAACAAGGCAAAGTTATGGCTATAATGTAATGCATACGTTTTTTTACATTTTGTAATCATTATTCTGTTAAAATATTTTAATGGTTTCAATCAAAACATACAAAACCCGCAAATTAAAATGTTTTAAAACTTGCAACCAACTACATGGCACTTATGAGGAAGATTATTTTTTTACACTCACCTTTCCAAAAGACTTCAAAAGCCTCCTCTGTAGATTTTACCTCCACTTCTGTGCAGCCAGCAACATACATGTTATGATTCTGATCTTCACGGAGAATCTTTGACTGAGGTGGTCTAAAACAAGTCGATGCAAAGAATTAACATACAACAATAATATAACACAATGTGTTGCTTTAGTAAGACGAGCAGCAACAGCTACAGTGGCTTTCTTTGATGTTAGTATCAACGTCTGTGGGGAAGCAGAAACACATTCAGGGGTTCAGACACATGCACACTGGGTTTGCACACAAGCTCGAGCCATTCAGGGATGATATGAGTCTCCAAACTAACAGCAACAACAGGGAGCCAATCCTTGAACACAACAGCCAACAAAAGGACTCAAAGCTGATAAACTACAGCTATGTATGCCACTTAGAGGGCTTTGGATTAATGGGATGGAAATGCACTGATGATAACCTACACAACATGTGAGCTACAGCCAAGTTACGACTATGAATGAACAGAGTACTGTGTAGTGTACTTTTACTGGCCACATACATGAACTCATTGTTCCGTACAGGCGTGCCTCCACCGAGCCACCTAACAAAAACAGGATTTTTAAAAAGGGCATCTTGTGAACACAGACAAACATTTCTGTCTCAATGAACTCATTCAGCACAGATGTGGAACACAGTCAGAGTGGTTGTTATGCAGTGACACGTGGTTGCAGAACTACTAGAAAAACATGTGTAGTGTACATTAGTTGGGCGTAGCAGTGTGGGTGCAGTTGAACAGAGCCATCAATCATGTACTGTATAAAGAGCACCAGAAAAATCCTGGATTCAATAAGCTTTGTATAGACAACCTTTACACTGATTTTTTTTATCTCTTACTTTGGTCTGATCGGGTCAAATGGAGCATCTTCGAGGAGATCATAGATATAGTTGTTGTAGACCTCGATGTAGGACACAAAGACGCTGTAACAACAGTCCTCATCCACATTGTCAGATTTACAGGCCTCCTCTGAACTGATCATATCAGCAAACTCTGGGTCACTCTTCTGCCTAAAAAAAATACATCGAAAGAAAAGCAACATGATGAACAAAATGTACTTTTAATTCAGTTCCTTGTTATTCCAACAGTACTTGTGAACACCATATACAGTATATAAGGTAAGAAGTGAAATAAAATGACTCATAGCTACCTGGAGGAGGGTGTTTTGGGCACTAATGGCTGACTGTCTCGTTTCTGTCTCTCCAGGAGAGCATCGACTTGACCCTGGATCTCCATCCCATTTTTGTCATCTGGTTTAAACACCTGATGATAAAACATTTCAAGTCAATGTCCCACCACTCTCAACAAATGTAATCCTTTCTTTAGAGACCAGCTACCCAGAGGACTAATAAATGAAAGTCTTACAAATCTTTTGGCCTGAAAGGGGCCGATGCTGTTGAAGAGCATGTCTAATGATCGGGGGAGGAGTCCACCCTCACCAGGTGAGCCCGTCATGGTGAAGGTCTTACCGCTTCCAGTAACACCATACGTGAACAGCAGACCTGTGCACAGGGAACATTACAGTTAGCTAACCACACCTCACAGAGAGGATTAGTGCTAATGTCAGTTAAATATATCATGCTGGTACGATAAAAGTTATGTCTGGGATTTATATAATGAATGTGTGATCATGGTTTGTTCAGACGACCACAAAAACTGACAAACTCCAATTATTCATCAATTATCAGAGCTATATTAGATTTATTTTCAGCTGGTCATATAATCCTTTTAGCACAAGAGAAGAAAATCAATGTATGGGATTCTGCATAGGGCACATTTCACGGCTGAAAAACTTGAACTCACTTACCATTTTTACAGTGAATGAGGTCCTCTACCAGCGGCCTGGCAACATCCTCAAACAGCTCCATTTGAGTGGTATTAATACCAAACACTTTTTTAAAGGAGTACTGTGTCTAAAGGATAAAGAAAGAAAAAAATAGCACATATGAATGGCATTTAACAGACAACGGAAAAGAAGAGTTATAATTATCATCCTCATCATCACCATGCATTAAACATGTTGATGTCTAATAAAATCTGAAGTCTTTACTGAATTATGACCTGATCTTTAAGAATTTCTTTTGTTCGGTTTTGTTGTGCCACTTTTTATCTTCACTGAGTAACCCTAAGTAAAATGTATGCCTGGTTGCTGCTAGTGTTTGAATTTTTTTCATTTTAACAGCTTGTTTAGATATTAGATCTGGAGTGAGATGCCAGGTGGTACCAAAAAGTTAAAATGGTAATTATGTTTTACATGCTCAGATTAGGGCTGCAACACACTTACCTCTTTGTACTCCCCATTGCGGTTGGCTTTAAGACCATCTGGAGCATGAAGCTGAATTGTGGAGCTGCTGATCATCTCAACACAGCATTCCTCATCTTCGCCTCCAAGTGGACGTATCCGGCAGTATACCTGCAGAGAGGAGTGAGTATTTCAAAGGATCTATTAATCAATGGTGTCAGCCACTAACACACGTCTACTTCTGACTTTGTGAGTTTAAGTATTGCTATGTTGTGTTCGTAAGTATCCCTAGATAAGCACGGTGTAAATCCAGTTTTAGGAAAAACTTTTCTGTTGAGGGCTTCACTACAGAAACAAGCTACTCTTTTGACTGTGTTGTGGTGTGATACTGTTTCATTTTGAGGAATAACAAAGTAAATTCTTCACTTACTCCAACAGGATCTTTCTCTGTGTTGGATGCCTTTTTTGGGCCATGCCTCCGAGGAGTCTTGCCTTTGCTTCAAGAGACAAAACAACACAGAATCAAACACCAAAAATCATTTTGCGATTATTTTGACAGATATTGCAATACTTGATTTTAGTGAGAACAGTAATTTTTGCATTTAATTTTCACTGAAAATGTAGATATTGTAATTATTTTTGGTGGAGTCCCTAAAACATAAACAAGCACGTTCCCTTACTTCTGAAGAATATCATTTCTAGGTCAGGGGCGTCATTTAAATGTTGTGACACATTTTACCTTTATCAAGAGAATGCAGCTCATTTGATCTGGATATTGCATTTGTCGTGATTGTGATTACTATGATTAACTGCTAACATGTTAGTTTACACTCCATATAATTCAATTAAATTACACTGGACATTTCCTGGGTCACACATTTGGGTCAAATTCACCAGCAAGGTGTTGGATGTTCTTGCCAGTAAAGCTCCTCCACACCAAACTCAGACAAATATTTCTTGATGTAAGTCATTAAATAGGGACCGGAGAGGGTTTCCCACAAAACTGGAAATGCTTGACTCTACTGCCTTTAATATTTTACATATAACATTAGATTTTCCTCAATTTGGCAGTGAGGAGCCAAAACCACACCAGACCAAAAGTGACATTTCATATGTGTAACTGTTATATACAGACATGTGGTGAGCAAACGTGTCCCATACATTTAGTCATACAGTGTAAAATTCTTCGACATGTGCCTAACTAATAACAATAACTTTATTTATAGACCACCTTTAAAAACAGTTTACAAAGTGCGTTGACAGAGCCACAGCAAGACACTGTGTACCGGATAAATGTTTAAAAGTCAAGCTGAACTAGGACAAGTTAAAACAAGAAAAAAAAAAGACACCTATTAATCTTTTTCTCATCTAATGTACAGTTAAGCTAACTAGCTAAACTCACATTAGCTCAGGTGTCAATTGCTAACGTTAATTCACATGTAATGGTCAACATAAATATGAACTTGACATTAGGTTTGCCAGGTAACAGTTCAGCTGAAATCTGTCAGTTTCACAGAGTTAGTGTTATAATATGAATCTATAATGGCGTTAGTTGAAAAGTGACTTCTGAGCTGAAACATCAGTGCTGACCAGTTGGCAGACGGTCAACAAGCGTTAGCCGCGACTGACCTAGCTTAGCCCCCCTCATTATGCCGACTAACGTTACCGTTAACAGTTACCCTCTTTATCTAGAAGATCTATCTATAAAAGACCGCTCGCAGGTTACGTTAGATACTTGGATGATGTTTCTAGGTTTTAACACAGAGCGTAGATGGACATTTTCAGCAGTTTATATGTGTAAAAGGTGGTAAAACTCACCCCGGTCTCTGCATTGTTGGTGTTACACTCCTCTCCACTAACGAGAGCGCCTCTTCTCGATTTGAAAATTCTGTTGTTAAACGTTTTTCCGAGTGTCTGGCATTTCAACCAATCACAGTGCAGGGACGGCGTTCAGGAGCGGAACTCCCGCCCCGTATGAGATTTCACCCAATCGCAATGTAGACACAGCGTCCAGGGGTCGAAGCCCCGCCCCCAGCCCCTGGCTCACACCCTGAGCGAGCTGCATCGTCTAAAAAGATTCAATTTACTTTGTTCATCAAGTTTGGAAATGTTGCCTCTGAATGTAAAAGTGTATTTTACTTTATGTTATTTTATTCTAATTCTTTATCTTATTAATCAACTATCTCCTTGATGCACCAGCTGAGTGGTACTACTCTTGCCGTGGTCTAAAACAAAACAAAGTAACAATATTTCATTTTAAACCTCTGACCTTTACTAAAAATGACTCAGGGTCCAATAAAAATGTACTCAAAATGTACTCAAATACTTTTAAAATTGTAATTTCTTTTACAAATACAATTATGTGTTTATTATTTTATGTATGAAAAGTGATTTTTGACAATTTTTTCAGTGGTTAATCTGTGTGTCAGTGATATTTTGAAAACATGAATTTCTAAATTCTAAACAAAAATGGATCTGAAATAAACACTAACTTTTTCTTGAGTTTTATTAAATTCACCTATTACCACGTTTAAAGCTAAAGTGCAAAATAAAAGCCAGCAAAGTCTTGAAAATTGATTCAAAAAGAGATTACTGATTGAAATTATTCGACTATATAACTCTAAAAGCTTTTTTCTCCTGCCCTATATTTTAAATTGCAAACAGTTTCTGACATTATCCTGTATCAGTGGTAATTATAATATACATATAATTAATCAATCTTGATCAGAATTACAACAACATGTAGACGAGTTCAGTAAATAGTTTATTTGAAAAATCAATTGTAATAAATAACATTGTGTATAAATACTCTCAGTTTTGCATTAACAGAACAATGTGACATGTCACAGAAACAGCAGTCATATGAGGGAAAACATTCACTCTGTATCAGATATTTTATATCAACAGAAACTGAACTTGCTACTTTGCAGGAAGTTCTAACTCATTTTTCTTCCCTTGTCATAACTGTTTCTCTTTTGTCTTGACAGATAAACAAACAATCCAACCGGCTGTGTACAAGCACTATAAATATAAAAAAGGTACAATGTGTAAATGCAGCACTACAATTTCAAATTGATAGTGAAATCAGCATTTCTCTCCCTGCAGCTGAGTCTCTTCATGCCCCACATCAGAGACCAAAGCAAAACAATATTATCATGAACAAATATAGCAATGCCCTTATAATGTAGCTAACCTGCTACATGTGTAGCTTTTTTTTGCAGGAACAAGTTTCCTCAGAAACATTTACATTCATTACATATGATGGGAACAAACATTTTGTTAGATTTCCATTGTATGTTAGTGCAACTTCACCCACACGTCCAGCAGCTGTCGTCACAGTGATGCCTCAGATAAGTACAGACTGATAGAGATGATTCACTCAAACATTACGTCAGGAGTGTTCTTTACAATGTTTCTACATCACCCATAATGCCTTCTTTTCACCTGGTCTGTGACCAGCTGCGTCCCCTCAGCCGTGACTTATGAAGCCAGAGATTTAGCAGCAGCGGCCGACCTTGGCTGAGGTTTTCTTTGGCTGTTTATCATGTTTCTTCTCTTGGCAGGCTGGAGCAGAGAGCAGAGGCAGACTGTACAGGAGGATGATGATCAGGTTCACCACCACACAAAACAGCGCTGCACCCACTGAGTGAGAAGAGGTAATGGGGATGGAGTGTTCAAGGAGCCAGGGCCGCCGTGTCACCATGTCCTGCTCAATGGCCTTCATCTGGAAGTGGGTGCCCAGGATGCCGCACACATGGAAGAGTTGATGGCTGTGACCTGCAGAGGGAGCAGTCGAGGCGTGTGTGAGCTCAGGCGGCGCAGTCACATGTCAGTGAAATGAGGCGTAAACTCAAACTCTGATAACTGAGCGCAATGTGTCACTGAATTAAACAGAATGGAAAACTTTGGAGGCGGTTCGACATTAGAATACTGTGTTAATCTGTTAATGTGAACCCAGTGTTTATTTGTAGGGATGAAAAGTCTGATATGAGACAAAAAAAAATCTGCATTCACAAGCTTTTCATCAGGAAACCTTTTCCTCCAGTACTGTGGGTGCACACCAACACACAAACGAGCAGTGTCAGTGGACGTTCTTTGACAGGCGATGTTGCCAGCAAGGATTACATTGCATGCGCGTCTCACGTCTGTGAACTGAGATGATCTACTGGACCGATTCCAACATTCCCTATCAGTCTTTACACACCAAAATATGTAAACAGTTGGAGAAGAAATGCAATGCAAAGATTGGAAACTAGTCCAGTGGCAAATCTCTGCAGGTTCTGGCTGGCGCACCCTACAAAGTAAACCGATGCTCAGCATGTCGATGGCAAGAGCAACTACTCCTCGGATCAGACTTACCTATGTAATCGAAGCTGCCAGGTGCCAGGCGCTCAGGTAAATGTGTGGCAAACAGGAAGCCTGTGAGTGAAGCCAAGGCGATGTGGTAGTAGTGGAGGATGTTGGTGTCAGTGTCTGTGCAGCCTTCCCCGACACACAGAAACACCTGTGAAGACAGCGCAGAGCAGAAAAGGAATGTTTCCACCTTTATCTTATTTATGAAGAGAAATGGACAAAACCATACATCTGAAAATGGAACAGACAGGTATTCAGGTACAGTAATTGGCTGTAGTTTTTCAAACCCTTTGAAAGAGAATCTTTCATGCATACTGTTAAACTTCAGAGGCTGCATCATAAATCAGTTCTAACCTTCAATAAAATGATTCATTTCTTTTATGATGTAATAAAACGCGTTTCAACTCTCTGCAGCTCTCAACCTTCAGGCACTGGTGATGTGACCCATGAGTTATGTTTCATATACTTCACTTCCTTTTCCATTTCACAAAGGTTTGTTGTTGTTGTTGTTGTTGTTGTATCATAGAGGGATACAGTATCTGTCAAGTTGTTGTCAAAGAGCACGTGTCCCCATGTTTCCAATACAAGAAGTAAAAACAAACCTCTTATCAATTCATTGTGTTTAATGTAACATGTGTGTTCAGAAATGTAACTCATTTTAATTGAATTCATGCAGCAACCACTTTTGTGAACTAGTTCAGGTGAAGCCAGATTCATATCACGTCATAGGTTGCATAACAACATTAATATGTGCATTTCAATAAATGTGGTGAGGCAAAGCTCACCCCAAAATCCAAAATATGTATTTGTATCTTACCGTTTTTTATCCATCTAGATTGTTTTGATGTGAGTTGCAGAGTTTTGGAGATATCAGCCACTGAGACCTCTGACTTTTCTTAAATATAATGGACCTGTGTGATTTGTTTTGAGAAGCTTCTTGAAGGAACTATTTTCTTTTCACTGAACTGCACTGGATCATCGCGCAGAGGGAAATGTGCATCTCTCTGATGTAGTGAGCTTAGCTGGCTTCAAGTGTATTTTTTTGGTGCTTCAAACACCACAGGTAGAGTTTTATCAAAGTCCATTATATTGATAACAATTCAGACATCTCTAACACCAACACAATCTGGATGGATAAATAGGACTAAATGTAATAGGGAGGAGTGTACTTTTGATTTTGGGCCAAACTGCCCCTTTAACTACTAATTTATCATGACTTTAAATCATATCACAACTGAGGTAGCACCCACACACACACGCACACACACACACTGTGCACAGAGGTGGACCTACCCTGTAGAACAGAGGAATGTTGACGAACAGGTACGGGTAGGCGAAGGCAAAAACACGCAGGTATTTGCTGAACTTTGGACTCTGGTACTCAGGGAATCTGAAATAAAAGAAGCGAGACCTTATTTTACAATAATAAACAATTCTTTAACACTTACATTCACTGAACATTACTTGTTGGTGTTACAACTGTGGAGGAATCTATGCAGAACATCACCACACGTCATGTCGTACTTGAGCATGTGTGATTAATTTTAAACCATAATACTGAAGGACTTAAAAGTGAATGACAAAACCATGTGCAGGGTGCAAAATGTATGTTTTTGTTCTGCGGCCAAATGGTGAGTGAACGTTCACATTACACCCAGAAGATCAACAGCTGTTTCTGTGGCTGGTGAGTGAAGACAATCTCTTTGGTAATAATAATTTACCAGCACCCGAGTGGTGGTTGGTGCTGTCTGTGTGCCCTGCAGATGTTAAGGAATCAATGTGGGTAAAGTTTAAAAGTCCTCTAATCCTTAACCAGCATGTGTATAATCAAACTGCTGAGGACTGTGTGAACAGTAGCTGCACCTTTCCAGATACGTGAAGAAGTAAAGAAATCACAGAAGATTTTAGACAAACGACATTACTTGTATGCTTCACTGAACCTTTACATTCACAAGCTTCAAAAGACAGTTATCACTTCAACCATTTGTGATTGTCTGAGAGTTAAAGTCAGTTGTTACAGAACATGTTGTTCCACCCGTCTGTCAGCTCCTCCAACCTGCTCGACTGAAACTACAATCAAAGTAAATCACTGTTTAGGGATGGTCCCTGCAGTCACGGCCGGGTAACGCCCTTTGTATTAAAAAGTCAGTTGCTCAATTCTACTTTTGAAATCCAAGTCAACAGTGTATGTGGGATGAAGTCTGTCTCAAGGCTTTTGAAGGAAAATGGCACATTTTAAAGGATTAAAGTGCATTCATCTACTGCTACCATCATCACAATGAACCTGACTTTAGACAGAACAGTGAGGGAAGCAGATTTCTAGGTGTCTTTACCTCTTTATGGTGTCATGATTATATTGCCAGTATGGTAAACCAAGCCTTAGCAGAGGGGAGAGACGAGCAAAGAACAATAGTTAGCTCCACCAAGCTGACATTAAATCACAACATGAAGAGATAACAGTGGCAACAATGTGATAACTGTTGTACATGTAACAGGTGAGACAGTAGTGTGTTCATACATAAAGGTGTTTCTCTGGTCATTCAAACCTCTAAGATGACTCATTTTACTTTACTGAATAATAAAGTGTTGTCATGGACTTATACTATAACATTGTGATTATTTACAAATGGAACTGTGATTTGCTTTATATTGACTACTGAGAAAAGGCCAGTTAGTTAGTTAGTTAGCTAGTTAGTGTAAAGCAGTGATTTCCAGGCAGGGGTACTAGCTGTGTGTACGTGGGGAGATTGTAGAGTGGCTCAACTCACAGTTTATGGTTAAAAAGCATGAAAACTAAGCATGCAGAGGAGATTCAATTGTTAGCTAAAAAGTAATGTATAAACTGTTGAAATAGATTACTAAAGTAATGGATACGTGGTTTGAACGTCCAGTTTGTGTCGCTCCACATTTAGTGGCCTAAAACACTAAGAAAACAGCTCTATGAAAATATTGTAAAAGCTCCTTTTTTATCCACTGTTGTTAACAGTGTTGTAAAAAATACTAAATTTGCCTCAAAATGAAGTGGATGGTACCTGAATGAAGTTCGGCAAGTTACATTTAGTATTTGAACATGCTAATATTTTGCTTGGTGCATTTAACATGTTAGTTTTTAAATATGGTAACATGCTAATGCTGTCCCCCAGTTTGAGCCTCTCATATACTCATCACACATTTAACTAACTGATAATTATTTAATTACCTACAGCTGAACCAACTGTTTGGGTTTTTTAAGACTCATTTAACTTTTAGAAGACCAAATCTTAAGTTAGCTCTATGACCTGAAACTGGGACGGCCTAGCGTTAGCATGTTGTCATGGTTACACATGCTACACAACCATTAAGATTTAGTATCAGCAGCATGACATTATAGGATGACATTCTCTCCCACACCTGGAATAGCAGGCGATGCTGGTGCAGATGAAGGTGTTGAACACAGCGATGGGGACGTAGCACTGGTGGAAGACGCCGTTCACCCACTTGTCCGGGAAAACGTAAGCTGAGTAGCTGATGGCTGAACCTGCAGCAGGACACATCCACAGTGAACACTTATCATCTTTAATGAGTCATTGGGACATTTTGCCACCCAGTAAGATTAAATAGTTTTTCATGTTTTAGTACCAGTGTGTACTGTAAGTGTTCCAGCCCATAGTTTTTCTGTATACACCTAACCAGACCATAAGCACAGAGATATAAAATTTAAAAAAAAATACTGCAGAATTACAAATTGAACATGAAGAACCATAATGTTTAAACATATCTGTGTTTTGCAAAACTTGTGCATTGCCGTCATTCATTCAGCTGTCTGCTTGTGCAGTTCTTTGACATACAATATCTGGTGTTGTTGATCCTTAGCTGTAGCATGTGGAGGGCTCAGTGCATGAAAAAGAACCACTCGACGCATTAATCCCTGACGGTGGACCACATGTACTGACCCAGGCTGTAGAAACTGAGGGCGCCGTAGTCGAAGAAGAAGCAGATGTGGCGTGCCCGCGCCGACATGCTGCTGAAGGTGTGAGCGCAGCTGGACGCCAGCGGGTAAATGCAGCAGGAGAGCAGGAACATGAGCAGAGGCCAAGTGAAGGAGTCCTGCCATGCTGTCTGAATCAGGACCACTGACACTAGTTTCCATAGGAAGTACCTGGAACAGATCATTAAGTGAATTAGACTGGAGCAGATGCAGAAGGATATTTGGTACTCTAACTGCTGGAAAGTGGAGCAAAACAGTGTGTAAGTGGAACATTGACATGTTATAAGTGTAGTAACACAACTTCATTAAGAAGTCATAGCAGTTAAAATAATATAGGAAGCCATCTAATTAGTGAAAACATAGCCTCAGTGTTTGAGAGTTTCTACTGAACAGTCTTCTGATCAGCTCTTCAGGCTGTGACTACATGACTGATTACAGCTGAGTCATTGCTCGACACCATCCCACACACTGTGGCAGTTTAACTGATAGTACTGCTGGAATGTTTGCACATGCACGAGATGGTAAGTTAGTGGCTGAATATTGTTGTAGGATATCTGTACATCCCACACTGCATGTGGGCGTGCGAACAGTAGGAAGAGATTTTTCCTTCCAGACTTGAAGTTGAAGCTCCTGACGTCCCGTAACAACTTGTCTTTTTTCCTCTTCTATTCGTTTAAACACTAAAGGAGTCGTTATGCTAAGCTTTAGCTGATGGTTTTGGGCATTAGTTTTTTCTGTTCATGCATCATGTCTGTAACTACTCTCTGTCTCTTTTCCACCTTTGTGGTGGCCCTGATTTGTTCAACCTGCCTCATCCTCCTGTGTTTTTAGTCAACGAATGGTTTCTCTTTGATTTGTAAGTTTGTCTGCATTTTTCTGCCTCTGTCTTACCAGTTTCTCATAGTTTCCTGCATGTTTGTGTTTCTAGAAACACCTTTATGATATTAAGGCTCTTGGGCTTTGGCCAGTGGCGTAAGTATCGGCGGTGCAATCTGTGCAGCTGCACCGGGGCCCATGAAGAAAGAAAAAAAATAAATAAATAAAACAGAACAGAATTGCCACAGGCCCCTGTTTTTGCGAATGAAATAGCTGGGGGCAAGCAGATGCATGTCTCTCTCCCCGGGCTGGGAGAGTTATCATAGTTACCAAGGCAAGGCGCAGCAGAGAAAAAATAAAATAGGGTAGGGGTGAGCGGATCGATCCAAATATCGATAGTATCGATACCAAGGTGAGTATTGGTATCGGATCGATACTAGCGCGATGAGATCGATATTTTTGTTGTAGTTTCTCTTCTATAAGTTCAGCAAATCCCTTGTATTTCTTCACAGAGTTTGTGTGATCACAGCGTCTCTCTCAGTCCTGATGCGCAGTGCTCCTCTCCACCTCTCACTCTGCTCACTCAGGTTCACTCTGAAGTATGAATATGGCAGAATATAACAACCCTTTTGTGTATCTGTTGAAGGAACATTAGTATTCCTATTTAGGCTACATGCAGATAGGTTATAGATTTAATTATGTTAAATATTATTTTCTTATTTGGCTAAAATCTTCTTCGTCTAGTGTTTCATAATCATGATCAGCTAATTAAAGGCAAAAGTACAAAATCATTCAATGATCAGGAATGTTCAAGTAAAAAGTATCGGTATCGGCAATACTAGCCCTGTAATTACTTGGTATCGGATCGATACCAAAATTTGCAGTATCGCCCAGCCCTACTTCCGGTACTCCCGATGGCCAGTCCACCCCTACAATAGCAGTTCTCTCGAGTGGCTGTGTGTGTGTTGGTCCAAGCGTGTGTGTCCAAGCGTGTGTGTGTGTGTGTGTGTGCGTGCGTGCGTGCGTGCGTGCAGTGCACACAAGCGTGTGCTTGTGTTTAGGGCGGGGGTGGGGGGCACAAAAAAAAATATTTGCACCGGGGCCTATCACCATGATGTTACGCTACTGGCTTTGGCCCTTTTGCGATGGTTTAATGAATGTGCAACATCAAGGCAGGTTGAAAAAAACAGCTTGAGTAAGACAACGCTGAACTCTAAAGAACAAAAGGCAAACTACAAAATCCAGCTGACAGGATAAGTACGAAAACTTAACTCTGCAAAACTGAAAAAAAACACAAGAAGCACATACAGACAATCTGACAACTGAAACAATAAGAAAAATTAACAGGGACAAATTAACTAATGAACGGAACTGAACTGAGCTGCATGTCGAAGTATCCTTGTGCAAGATACTGAACCCCAATATTGCTCCTGATGTGCAGTTGGCACCTTGTGTGGCGGCCTCTGCCATCAGTGAGGGTCCTGCAATGTGCTGGCGACTCGTCCAGGGTGTACCCTGCCTTCGCCCAGGGAGATAACTGGGATTAGCTCCAGTAACCCCCGCGACCCCTTAAAAAAGGGGGGATAAAGCGGTTACATCCCTGCGACCCTCACGGATAAGAGGTAGATAATGAGATGAGATGAAACATATCCAACAGAAACTGAAACATTTGAACTGCTTCTAGCTGTGAGTCAGTCAGAAAGAGACGTATAAATGAGCAAAACTACAGAGTATTAAAGTATTAACCGTGATGATATTTAATCTGCATGTTGATACATTTAAAAGACATAAACTGGGTCGGGTTTGTCATCCCTGTACAGGCACCGACAGGACCCGTCAACGTAGACAAGCCCAAGATGTCCACGATCGAATCTCACGTTCGTGTTCGCTCAGTTAAATAATGCGTTCGTCACCAACTGTCAGTTACAAAACAGCCAACAGTCCGACGCAAAGCTGAATCTTATCAGCGGGCGACAGTTTGCTTTGTGTATTTTTGGATAGCAGCTTCTGTTTTCCCGTCTCAGTGCACCTCATTGACAAATCAACATTATTTGTGCTTTTCCCCGTCGCTGAGCACTTAACTAATTGTGGCAACTCGTATGTACGCCTTAAGCACAGATCTGCTCATTAGCAGCTGGCCCGTAGGTCTAAGCCAAACCCCACAACACAAATACCCATGAGCCCTTAGCATATCTTCAACACACACACAAACACACACACACACACACACACACACACACACACACACACACACACACACACACACACTTTCTGCAGTCAAAGCAACTGGCATCTCAGCAGGGAGGAAGTGCAGCGTAGCCCCAGGGAACCTTTTGTAGTATCTTTAAATCAAGAAACGTACTCACATGAACACACACTAACTGCAGCGGTTACAGAGCCGACACACGTCTTTGATATGTTTTAACTTTCATGCTTTTTCCTCCTCAGATTTTAAGCTCCTCGGTTTGGATGTTAACCAGCCCCGGCCCATCCAGGTCGGGGATGGAGCTCGCCTTGTCTGCTTGCTACACAGCTAACTGAGCTAACTGGCTAACTGCCGCTAGGGGTTACTCCGGTGAAATTCTAACATCTATTTGTTTTGAGTATGAATTTGACAGGTAGCCAATTCTTACAATTTGCACCTGTAAAGGTCCCTTCATAGATGAATTAGACCCCGATCGCACAGAGAGTTGTCGCTAGAGGCTAGCAAGCTGCCGATGCGTCTCGGTGTGATTGACCGCTTAAGGAACACATTAATTCTCTAATGTTTGTCTGACGTGGCTTTTGCAGGGAAAAAGGTACCATTTTTACATTTGACCTTTATAATGACACCTGCTCTTGAACTTCTTCGGGTTTCCTCATCAGACTCGTGTCTACTGACCATGATTGGCTTCTGAATTGTTCGCGATTGTCACACATCACGCTCGTCAGCCTGCTAATAAAAAACAGTCTTAAAAAAATATCTACAAAAAAGGCTTTCTGGAGATTTTTAACCCAAATACCAGTTGTGGACTCAGGATGTCTGAGGGGCAGGGGTGAAAAAAAAAATGAACACATGTCACCACATTTAGTCAACGGAAGGGGCAACACAGAAGGCACTTTGTCAAGATTTTGAGTTTGAGTTTGAGTTTTTTCCAACATGGGGCAGCAGGGGGTCGTCACCAGCGCTAAATACAATACATATCTGACGAGTTATCTAATAAATGAGCTGGATATTTGTGGCTTGTATGCCAAAACAATATCAGTTTTCACACTGCACGGGACAGAGTTGAGCAAAGGAACTGAATAAAGTGTAAATGGACTGTATGTACGCAGCTGTACTGTGAGAGTCGTGTTGAACTTGAGGCATGTTGACAGGGAGACACATGAGGCTGCAGGAGGTCTGTGAGACCCACGAGGTTGCTGGGATATCTGACTTCACAACAAACCTGTGTTTAAGAACAATCCTCTCCTGTTACCTGATGGCTGTGCATGATTCCTCTGTGCAGACTGTCTGCAGGATCCATAACAGCTTTATGACAATATAAAGTCCACTGCTCTCCTGGCTTCTGTTTAACTGCGCGAAGAGTGAATCTGTAGTAATAAATACACACTGGGACGAATCCACTGACTCATAACATGAATACCAAGCAGACAGATACTGTACCCCTGGAGATGAACAGTAAAACTGAATTGTGGTCTTCAGTCGTTAATGTGCCTGAACTGATTTGATAAATCTGTCGGAGAGAATGTGAGTGTGTTCAACAACTCGAGGACATCGGGGGATTACTCTCTGGCCTTCACACTCAACAAGCTGTGCAGGATTCCTTTAAACTTGAAGGTGGACTTCTCAAACAAACAACAGAAGCAACGCTGGCAAAAGAAATGCCCTCACCCAGATTGTTACACGTAACATCAGACTGTTCCGACGTCTTGCACAACTCAGAAAAACAACTAACTGTAAAAAACCTCATGTACCAAGTGATGTAGAATCAACATGATTATAGATCTTTAAACTGTGATGACGTGTGTCAGCCGTACCAGGTGGGAAGAAAGTGGGTCCAGATGTTGAGCGTCTCATTGGTCAGCTGGAAGAGGCTCAGGATGCAGTCGGTGGCTGAGCTGCGTGGGTGTCTGTAGCCGGAGATGATGCTGTCCTCGTGGAAAACCTAGAGAAAGAAAACTCTTGTTTAGTCCTCAGTCCGTCTGACAACTGAAAGCTTTTCTCTCTAGACGTATCACAGAGCAGAAGTTCAGCATCGTCCCGAGGCGTCCCGTGAAACATCCGAGAGGTCTCAAGATGATTGAAGCTTGTTGGTTCTTGTTTCTTTTTAAATACTGGACACTTTTTTACCTTTTTTCGGCCTCCAAAACAATCCTTCAAACAATCGACTATATCAATGATCTATTAAGTGATATCGTGTATGATCGTGAGTTCATCAGACAAATAATAACAGTGCTGTGACAATGTGATATCTGGACAGCTCTGTGACATCACGTTAGATTCCACTACGTTTGAAGATATTTTTGTCTCAGTGCCGTCTGCTCACATAAACAACAAAGACATGAGAAAAAATAGAAAAACAAAAACAATGAAAAAAAGGAGTTTCTTGAAATGCTTGTGTCTTAATAATAAAACATTAAGTGTACTGAGATACACTGAGATGAGATATGATGACTGGAAGTTAGGCTAAACTTTTTCTCAAACTTTTGACTTCTTTGAAAAAAATAACCCGTGGCATGTTTTTATATATATAATATATATATATATATATATATATATATATATATATATATATATATATATATATATATTTCCTCCCTGACACTCAATCAAATCCAGCTCAGTGTGAGTGTGTGGAACCAGAGAAATGTCCAGTAACGATCCAGTGAAGATGAACTTACTTTGGGCACTTGATTGATGGTGAAGACTCGCGGTAATCTGAGGCTGAGCATGACTTCCACTGCACGCTGCCGCTGCTGCTGCTGTCTGGAGGGGAGCTGAACTGAGGCCAGCGGCTGGGTGTGCCTCCGTCTTTAAAAGGCTTGTGTTGCCATGCCGTCCTCCGGGTTTGTCCCCTTCATCTCCTCCCTCGCCAAACCCAGTGAGACTATTCACCTGTGCCACTCCTCCTCCTCCTCCTCCTCCTCCTCCTCCTCCTGCCGCTGTCTCTCTGGAGGTGTGCACAGGTGTATACTCACACACTCACATACATACACACACACACACACACAGGCATGTACAGTCAAAGGTGAGAGGAGGACCAGTTTTTCAAGATCAGACCAGAATCAGGCATCAACCCTCGATCACAACACCTTAAAACAAACCCTTCATTTTGTAATGCTCTCACAAAGAGAGGACAGTGGAGCAGGTCAGGCAGGTTTGTTTAAAAAAAGATCCTCGCAGTGACAAAAACACAAGCTCTCATTGACATTAATGTTCTGCAACTGACATTTAGGCCATTTTCCTGCCACAAACTCTCAGTGAGCTCAGAGGTGAACTTAACAGGAGCTACCTGATGTTCAGGCGCTCCGGATGATGCTGACACCACGAATGAAGGGTGTGAATCTGTTTGGCTGTAAAAGTCAACAGAGGTGGCCTCCCGGTCAAACCGACTTGTGACTCGGCGGCCATCACACCCAGCCGAGACGACCGAGCTCCCCGGGCCTGTTATCTTGTTTAAACTGAACAAAATGTCACACTCGCTTTAGTTTTAACACGAAAGATAAGTTAATGCTTCATCTCAAAGGTTTGATGGGAAACTCAAAGTATTCCAGGTTTAAATGCCACACCCACAAAGTCCACTCAAATTAGATCAGGTACCTTTAATGCAATTATCACAAAGTCACTATAAAATCACCAAAACATCTGTCCTTGTTTTCCACTTGCACAACTCCTCCACGTTGTACTACGAGCTGCGATCACAACAGCTCAGGTGAGGAAGAAATTCATGCACCTGGGAGCTCATTGAGTTTTCTCTCAGAGGAGCGGCAGCCAGAGTCACAGCAGCACCGTCGAACATAGTACACTGACGGGAGGTGTATGTCTGGCTGGACGTCTGCTTGGTTTGGCAGCCAGTCAGTCAGTCAGTCAGTCAGTACAGTTAATGTGTGAGATAATATGTAAGTCATTAAGGTTTAGTGTAACAGTATAAACACAGCCAGGAGCTGGGAGTCCTGCCTCCAGAGAGCCAGAGGATATAAACAAGGTCAAATGATGATAACAAAGAAAAAACCCAGAGGGAGGTCACTGCAGATCATCAGAACTCTGAGGTTTAATGTGTTTTAATTATTTAATGTGATGTTAAAATGTACCTTTCTTCATTAGTGAGTGACTGAATGAGGAGATTCTCCAGGTGAAAACTTTTTTAAATGTTGTGTTGCACCTCTTCTCCTTAAAAACATTATTATGATATTGAAGTATTCATTTTAAAAATGGTCGTCGGGTCCAAATTGTTTGTTTTGTAGATGTGTGTGTCAGAATTCTGACAACTGGTTCCAGTTTGTGATCCGACAGTGTAAAGCCCCCCACACACCGCCCAGACGTCCAACTGCCTTATCCGACCACTCTTCGACCACTCCGTGGTGTCTGACCTGGCCTCTTGTCTGACCTGTTCGGCAGAAAAGTTGCATTGAACAAACCGCTTTGACGTGCTGCCTACTCCACAGCAGCGTGTACGTTCTGCGCTTGCGTGAGATGCAATAAGCGGCTGGCGCTTGTGTTGTGAGTTGTAAACGAGAGGCTTATGCACGCAACTCTCTTTGCTTTCGATCAAAACGAAACTTAACTATTTCAGATAAAAACAGCTGCATACTAAACATGCAGCGAGGCATTACCAAACGAAAACAAATTAATTCGTCCTGAACGGACATAATAACATCCAGTCTTGTGCCAGTACTGCAAAACATGAAAACGAGGAATGACGGAACGGAGTGCATAGAAAAACAAAGCGCACACAGCATTCCGCCCTCCCACACACCGCGCTGATTCGCTAGCACACCGCCAATCAGAACGGCCATTCAGCTGGCACACAACCAAGAATCCAACGAGAATCCAATGGCTCAGACATCCGACAGCCCTCCTCCTCAGACTTCGCATGCTGAGTCGGAGCAGACAGCGTCCGAACGGCTCTGAAAGCTTCCTACGCAGCAGAACACACCGAACAGAAATGTTCCCGACCTCGTCCGAGTCTCTCCAAACGCTTCAGACGTTCAACAGTTGGGTCGGTGTGTTGCTGCCTTAACACGGTTGGTATCTGTGTCTCCTCAGCATCAAGAGTCTAGGTAGTTTCCAGTTTGTGGAAAAGTCAGTAAAACTTGCTGAGTTCTGCAGTATGAGCCCAGAACACTGTGGTGTCATGATGTTAGCTAGCTAGCATTAGCAGCATTACGGTAAGGTGCTGTCACGGCCCCTCCGTCACCTCATGGAACAGAGACAAATTGTGCCATGAATCACACATACGATGTTGGTCAATTTAAAAGGTAATTTTCCGAGTCAAGAATGTCACAGTTTGTCATAATTAAAGTAAAATATCATCTAGTTTTGTGTGAAACTTTGGCTCGTTCTTCAGAAAACCTTATGGATCGACGTCGACCCGTATACAGAGCTCTGATCGCTGCACTGAGGATCTCAGGCGTTACCGGCACATCCTGGTCTGGACTTCCTACTCTGACCTGACTTGACTGACAAGGGAACACTGGTATGATGATCCAGGAGTAACTGGATTAAACGGTTTTCACTTTATTGTGTTTGCGGGAAGATGTATTTGATGCGGAACTGAACCGAACCAAGAAACTGAACTGCTGACTGTGTTTCTAGAATGGAAATCTGGTGGAGGATGTTCTTTGGACCGTTCGCCGACTGGAACAGTTTCACACATTAACACACGACTGATTCACCAACTATTCAACATTCAATATATTCCTTGTTGTATTAAACGAGAAGTGGTTGAGAGACTGTGTGATCAGTTACTAGCAAGACCAGCATATGTTGGGTTTTGGTGCTGGTCTATGCTGTTTTTTCCAGCAGGGAGGGTCAACCTGGTTTAATGGAGACACCTTGCGATTTTTTAAAAGGGTTCATGAGGGTTACACTGAGTATTCTACACATCCGCCCTTTGTCAACGCACGTCACCATCACCAACTTGGCAACTCGCCAACTGCAGTTATGTGAAAGGTTAGTTCATCGATTTTGTAAGCGGATAATATCCAAGATAGCATACAAAGTTTTTCTGAAATAAGGTCCCATGGTGCAAACTGGAAGAGGCCTTACTTCGGCTCTCTATTAGCTAGCTAACGTTAGCAATGTTGTTAGCAAGCTAGCATTAGCAGTGTTAGCTACTGCAATAAACTTGTGACCACTTGAGGGAGCAGATGATTCCAACAACAGCGGTGTTCTTACATCTTACATTAACCAAACTTTCCACTTCATTCCATATTCATAATCTGAAGGTTTCAATGGAGGGACAAATATCTATTGCAGCCTGAATCATAGAAGATTTTATTATTAAAAACATAGTGTGTGTGTGTGTGTGTGTGTGTGTGTGTGTGTGTGTGTGTGTGTGTGTGTGTTGATGCTATTTTCTGATTCATGTAAAGATATAAACAGATATACTATATTCCCTCCGTGAAAACCTTTGACTCTGATACATCAACAAAATGAAACAAGACTTTTGAGCCCGGTTTTAAATGTTTACATTTCTGTACTGGAGATTCATGCAGATTGGTGCCATTTTGAATGCCTCGTTTGAATATTTAATTATGTGATTACAGATATAACTGTGTTCATGTCAGTCATCAGCTGGGGAGGTTTCATGGTGATACCTCTTTGTTAAAACCTTTAGCCACTCTCACCTGCAGTGTAAATTTCCTCTCTGCTCACTGGGTGAAGACACAATGCATGGGTGTGTTTGGGTGGAGGTCAAGAGAGAGACCTTTGTCTGCACACCAACACCCGGACTGGTGGTGACTCCCTCTCCAAATCAGAACATGCTGATGTAATGACCCGGATCACCGGCTCAGCGCAGGAGGTGAACAGAACACCACATGTTCTGACAGCATGGAACAACAGAGGAATAAAAACACATCTCACACTGAAGCTGCTGAGTCCAAACAGAAAAGGTACTGAAGTGTGTTCACCAACACCTACAAGTTACAGTTTGATCATCAGCTGACACAGAGTCAACATCAGAGCTGTGATGTCAAGTGCAACCACTGGAGGTCGCCAAAATGAGATTTTCAGGTAGAGTTAATTTATCTCTTTAAAAAACCTCAGATTAATTCTTAAACAGATTTAAAACCACTGAAGAGAATAATGATGTCAGAGGTGCGAGGAAACCTGGTTCATTAACACCTGCAACACTAAACTATTCTGTAGTGTGACCTGCAGGTGATGGTGATAAAACTCTGGAGCTCCTTCTTACATACAACATACGTGTCAAGTCTAACTGGACATTAAACACATGTGACTTGACTTGAGACACAATGACTCGAGTGACTTTTTATCTTTCACTGTGTGACGGTGACGGGTCGGGAGTAAATTATTGATTGGGAGGTCATAAATACACTTTTATAAAGTTATTTCCTTGTTTTTGATGTTTGATTACATTTGTTTGACTGAATATCATTCATTATAAGACAATATAATACAGATGACTTACATCTGCCACATACATTATTATTAGACAGTTAATACCTTCTCTCTCTCTTTGTCAACACGAGATGCTGCAGCTAGGACGACACTGAACACTGTTCAGAAAAAATTATTTGGGACTGCAAATGACTTGAGTCACACTGTGTATGTTCAATGCTAAAATAAAAATAATTTACATTTTTAATAAAAAAAAATATATTATTTGTAATGGCGTGAAAGAAGCATGAGGTTTTGGTGCTGTTTTAGTTCAGTAACTTCCATCATATCGACTATTTAATATCCAGTAAAAGCTCAGTTTGATCTTCTTTTCTACATGAGACATAAACAAATTAAAGGAATGAATGAGGACGCAGATGCTTTCATACAGGAAACAACGTTACAAACGTCACTGCCTCACACTCAGGCATGGACTGGCCATCTGGCGTACCGCCGGGCAATGCACGGTGGGCCGACGCACATTTTTGGGCCGGACTGTCATAATTTAATCAAAAAAGTTTATTATAAATAATTTTTATCGACCGCGACGGCCCATTGGTTGATGTTCTAGAAGGATATTGGGCTAATCCAATGAAATCTCTCAGCTCTCCTCTTTTTTTTCTCTAAGTGCAAAGTTTAGAGGGGGCGGCCCATTGGTCCATCTTCAATATAGACAGTGAACTGAACCAATCAGGATATAGTACGACAGCGGCCCCACCCCCTCTCTGCGCTGTCTCCTGTAACTTCTGCTAATTTCAAAGTGTTGAGCGCGAGGAGTGACAACATGGAGCAATTCATGAGAAAGAGAAGTTGCGTGCTAAGAGAAGAATCTCACTGTAGATGCTGCAAAATGTGCTAAAATCACAGACATGTTCGCTGGAGAAGCTGCTGTAGCCTCCACGTCCTCAGAGACAGCAGAGAGCCAGCAACAGCAGGTTGAAGGTGAAGAAAGCAGCAGCGGGCAGGAGAGGAGCAGCAGAGATGCTGCTGACTGACAGGGACAGTGTAGTACAGCCGGTAAGCAGGTAGTAACGTTAGGATAATACAGGGACTGTGAGGTCATGGAGGTAACGTTAGCTCTATTACACGAAGCGTTATCAACGGGTTAAACCCCACCGGACCCGCGCGTTCAGGTCCGGTCAAAATCTGGCAGCCATGACACCTTATTCTGATAAAACAGCAAATGGTCAAGGCTGAGAAGTGTTGGATGAGCAGCAAGTGTCCATTTTAGGCTCCATCATGGCATTTTAGATATTTAGGTTGAAAGGCTGCATGGCAGTTTGAATTTGTAGCAACCCTCTATGCTGTGGTTAAACATGTTTTAAAAAACTGATTTTAAAACTGCTGAATGATAGTAAAAGCTTTGCAATTTAAGCATTACTAAAGTAAGTGTAAAAAAAAGTATAAAAATGTTATTAGCAAAAGGTATGGCCACATTAAATAAGAGTAAGACAGTGTTAAATACTTTTATGACATAGTTGCTTTGCATGACTTCATAAAGCAGCCCTGTCTTTAGCCTGATATAACAATGTTATAGCTTTTTAAAGGAGGGAGCACCTTTTAACCTGAAGAATTAGAACTGAGCTGCTATATCAGGGAAATTCAGAAAATACATATGAGAGATGATTTCAATAAAAAGGATAAAAGAATCAGTTGAACTACACAGAGCAGACAAGAGTGGTGGAGTTAACAACATATGCTAAACTTCTGATATTTAGGATGTTGATGATACATTATGCTTGAAGTAGAATATACCTAAGGAGGTAGAACTATGTGTTGAGTAAATGTACTTATTTGCTTTCCACAATGGTCATTTGATAGACTTCTAAAGTAATGATAAACTGTAAATTTCTAATAAGCCTAAAGGCAAAAAGTTATTTTATTTTATTTTTATTTTTTTTCGCTTGTGCTCTGCTAATTATGAGGGGCCGGTCTAAGCCAAAAATGCCAGGGCCGATTTTTTGTCCCAGTCCAGCCCTGCTCACACTGATAGTGAACCTGATGTTACACCTCATGTGACCACAGGGGGTCAGTGCTGTCCAACAGAAGCTACTCAGGTTTGGACATGAGCAGGTCCTGCAGCTGATAATGAAGATGCATGAGAGGCTTTTGTCCACACAGTTTATTTTTAGCCTGACTTGAAGGTCGTGTCCTCAAACTTTGCCCTTAGATTTGATATTTTGTCTTTGTTTTTCTCTCTTATTTATTCATTTGTCACTGGCCGACCTCGGGCTACGGAGCTGCACCTCCTAGAGACATCACAGGGAATTAAAGTGCATCACAGCAGGGACGCAAAGGTCTTAGAGCGCTGTGTGCTGCTTTTATTGACTGTTAATGAGGAAGTAACAAGTTCGCTTCAGGCCAGTGCCCTCCTCCTCCTCCTCGCCCTCCTCCTCCTCCTCCTCCTGTTTCTGTACCATCAGCACAACCTCTCACATTAAGCATGCAGTGAGTCATTGTTGTGGATGCAAATGGTTTTAAATATTTAAGGAACTTTGTTTTGGGGTTTTAGATGAGTGTAAGACGGTCCAAAGGCTCACAGCACAAAAATCAAAGATTTACCTCTTCATTAGTTAAAAGGACACTTAAAATACTTAGATTTCATTTACATATGATCACCAGAGGATATTTCTTTATAGTGTTTAGTCTTAGTTCATCCTTTTCAGGGGGAAATATCATTCTGAATTCATTTATTTGACAGGTGCCACTTCACAGATTCAGATTTTACACACAAAATATAAAATCTGAGTTTACAAAATCTGATGCATTGTCAGAGATTAAAGGATAAGTTCACCTGAAAAGTTAAATCTGGTCATCATCTGTTCACTGCTGTGTTGGAAAGTCAGGTAATTTTGCAGTTTGCATATTTCTGGAGCTTCACAACAAAGAAGCGTTGCAGCGTTCTCCTCAGCAGCTGATGTAGATGAGGAACGCACCATGAACGGCTCCTAACAGCTCGTCCAGTGTACTCAAGTCTTCAGAAGGCCTGATTAGAAAAGACGTACTTTATACCCTCGACATGCGGTCGGGCGTGCACCACGTCTAAAGTTGGTGCACGCTAACGCTTTTAGCTTAGCAGCTGCAGTATGCAGTAAAGATTTCAGTCAATTTGGGATCTCAGGGCTTCCAGAGACTTTGATTACGCTGCACAAGCTGAATATAACCAGTTTTTTTGGTTTACATTTTAAATCAAGTCTCCAGATACTTCAGTTGTTGTTTAGCATGAATGCTGCAGGTCTGTTTTACTGTGAAGCCCCAGGAATGTTTTGTGGACTACGAGACTTTCCATCAACATGAGGTTGAGTAGAGAGTGACTGGAGTTTTATATTTTGGCTGGATTGGAGCTTATTTTGGGCCCTTTATTTAATAAAAGTAGCATCATTGCAACAGAAATATGCTCCGTTAGAACAAAAGTCCTGGATCGAGAATGTCAGTGAAAGTTAGGAAGTTTTATTGGTAACAAGAAAAAACTCTAAGTCTTCAAATTCAGAAAAATTAGATATCATGTTTGTATATATATATATATATATATACACACACACACACATTTTACGGATGCAACTAGGAAAGGAAAGCAATTTCTTTAATCGAGTATCCGCTCCCTTAGAAATTGATAGGCAGGTTAATCAATAACAGATTAGATATATTGAATGTTTTTTGAGTAGAAAACAGTTTTAACCGGCAGGAGGTTAAGACTTATGACAACAGATACAGCGAACACCTGGGTCTTGAATCTTATTAAAGTAAATAACACAACATAATGATGTCATTTTAATTACAGAGCTCCATCAGTCCTTATTGATCAACAGTCCGACGAGATCCAACACAAACTGAGGCTATGAAATGGTTAAAATGTACAAATATCAGAACGTTTTTTTTTGAAGATTTTTAGATTAAAAATGACTTGTTTTTAAATTAACAAGATACGTCTTGATGTATTTGTGCCATTTGTACATTTCTAATTGGTTAAATTCTTAAGATCGATTAATCAATGAATGATTAATCATTTACATCCCTTTATACATCATTTACTGTCGAACAGTTTATTTTGTGCATCATATTTCATGGGATCATCACACACACGTTTTGTATGTCAAATCTTGATCTCTACGACAGCTATCATATAAACGCAATAGAATAAAAGCACAAATAGAAACACTCAAGTGAAGCAGAAGTATTTCAAGTGGAGTACTCGAGTAACTTCACTCCATCGTTGCATCTATGAGAAGTAGAAAGTAAAAGTACTCTTTAAGATGCACCAACCAGTCCTTTTCCCTCTTGAATGACTCGATTAAAAACACATTTTCCTTATCTATGTTACACAGTAATAATGCTAATAATGATGCTAATGACGTGCAGAGTTTGTGCTGTGGTGTGTCGTCGCTGTGTGAGGTCACACGGGCACAGATGGGTGGGAGACTTCACTAACCTGGGCTGCTGTGCTGCAGCTGCTCACAGTGCTGCAGCCTCCCTGGAGTTCTGGTTGATGAGGTGTAGTTTGTGTCTCCAAATGAGCAGCGTGTGTGGCAGACACCCCCTGATACATTATTAATAGTTGTCAGACTCCAGGCACTGGCTCCTCTTCTTCTCTGTTGAATGTCAGGCTCAGTGTAGACCCCCGTCACAGAACTGCCTCCTCTCCTATGCATACTCTCCCGTCTTTATCATTTCTCTTTCTGCTGCTCCGTCTCCTCATCATTCAGCAGCAGCAGCAGCAGCAGCATCATCTCTGTCTCGGCTGGTGTTTGCTCCATCGAGACTTTTCTCTTCCTCTCCACCACATAAACCAAAGTGTGCCAGCTGCTCATGAATGAGCTAAAAAAAACAGCAGTTACCAGGTTTGGAAACTGAAACAGGAGCTCATCTTGTTTGAGTGCGACAGCCTTTCCCCGTCTCTGGTGATCGTTTAGAGGAGAGGCTGAGGCTGAGCTCAATCTGGCAACTGCAGGAGCACAAAAGTAAGACGAGAAGCGAAGTTTGGAAGTGATTTGTCAGAGAACGTGGAGAAATTGATTCCTGAGGGTTTAGTAAAGTTTTACAACAAACTGATGAAAGGAGACAGAGCTAGAAGAAAAGATCAACACTGATCAGAGAGCTGTCTGTTAAAGGTGAAGCTACAGCCAGCTGCCAGTTAGCTTAGCTTAGCACAAAGATTGGAAACAGAGGGAAACAGTTAGCCAAGCTCTGTGCAAATGTAAGACGCATCTGCCCGCCAACAGAGACCGACAAGAATACTGAGCATCAAACTGTGGCTCCCTCTAGTGGTAGGTATGTGAAGATGAAATGTTAATTTTTCCATTTATTGTTCTCTCCATTCGGTGATGATGCAATGCAGATATTCTACATTTCTTTGAATGTGAACTCCAATCATGGATCTAATTATTCGAATCATTTTCATTTAATTTTACTGCACAATGTGATTCATTTCCCCCCCAAAAAAGTGTGAAGTGTTGTTGAATCGATAGATTAGTTTCAGCTCCTGTCGGTCACACTGCAGCAGGCGTCAGACAGACGGATTTAAGGACAAAGGTCATTATAAGGCTAATCGTTAGTTGTTATCTTCAGCTCAAAGGTGCTATTTGAAAGAACAGTTGATTTTTGAGTCTCATTCCCACCTTGTCAGGAAATGTCCGGCTGCCAGCTTGAAGTTATTGACGCGTTGGGAGTGAGACTCAAAAATCTATTGTTCTTAAAAAAAAAACAGGACTTTTAAACCTTTGGATAAAAATGTGTTTTATTTGAGAACAAATGTACTTTTCTGTATTTCAGATACACAAATAAAAGCTCTTCAGGTATTTTACTACAAATGACATCACATTTTTTCAATGCAACATACAAAAAGACAACCTGCATCATTAAATATCTATCTTAAATACATGTTATTGAAATACTGACCATCTTGCAGCACCTGATTTGATATTTTCTTGTCTGTACAACCAGCTGGTTTCAACCAGCAACCAGCACAGATTCCAGTGTGTTTCTGCCCAGAGCCAAGAAATAAACCAGTGAGACACAACATGTTAATTAGTCGGCTTTAGAGGTGCTGGGAGGGCTTTTTCCTTTCCGCCTCAGACAAGCTGTTTCCTCCTGCTTCCAGTGCTTGTGCCAGAACGAAGCAGCTGCTGCAGCCTCAACTATATATCTAACACAGAGGTACGGTTATGTTCTCATCTTCATCCGACTGTCAGAAAACAGAGGAAGAGTGTGAACTGTTGCTTTAAGATTAAATCTGTCAGTCATTATCTCCATGCTGATATAAAGTCAGGCGAAGTCTCGTAGTAATAACAATAACAATAATAATAACAATAACTATAATAATAATAATTATTATTATTCTCATAGTCCACGAAACATTTCTGGAGCTTCACAGTAAAACAGAGTTGCAGTGTATATGAGTATATCACGACTGAATTTTAATATTTGAGTTAACTTTTCATTCAACCTCTTTACATTAAAAAGCTGAGCTCTGCAGATTCCCGACATCATCTCTCTATAAAATCAAGGAATCTCTGTCTGTCTGTCTGTCTGTCTGTCTGTCTGTCTGTCTGTCTGTCTGTCTGTGTGTGTGTGTGCCTCAAATATCTCTGCGGATCAGGATCAGACTGACCTGAGAGTTTCAACATGGCTGCTGCTTGGTTTAAGGGTGTGTGACGTCGGATTTGTTTGGACTGCAATGATACCGTTAATAAATTATTTCATAAATGCTTTACAAATTCCGCAAGCATTGTCCACCGGAGCCACCACAGTCATGTACGCACCAGAGCCAATCACTGCAGAGCTCAAACCCACGACATACCTTAAGAAACAAGCGGATTTATACCTGCAGCGGCGCGAGCTGGACCGGGATTTTGCCGGTGGTTCGGTCCCGTTCTGTTCAGTGCATCTAACTGACTGTTGTGGATTAATGAGACTAAACAAGTCCGGACCGAGTCTGTTCGGGTCTGAGGAGATCTGGAGACGCGCAGACAACAAAGTGGAATTGGAATCTGTGGATGTTCGTGTGTAGCTAGCTGCTAGCCGCTAGCCCACACGGCCCACCTCCCGAGTTGACGGACCGGACGCACCGGCACAGAGATAGCGAGTTGAGAGATTTGTGACATTTAGCGTGTTTGGAGTGTATAGTTAGTGTGTTATGTAGTGTTTGGTGTGATGTGTTTAGTGTGTAGTGGAGTTGTTTTTTTGTTTAATGAGTCAAAACAATGAGGAGAAGCTGAATGTGGAGCAGGCAGGAATGAGCTGAGGAGCCTGAGGCATTGCCTGCATTTAAATGTAAATAGTTACACACAACTTTGTACATTTCAAAAACTTGTGCACAAATTTAGCAAACAACAATTTATATTTGCATTGTAACTAATGCAGTTGGTTCATTAAACATATTTGTGGTTTTCACAGTAAAAAATCTAAATTTTTCCGACTCTGATTCTATGTTATTTTGTGATTTTAGGTCCATTGTGTCAATACAGTATGTCAAAATGGAAAAATAACTGTACAGTCACACATGTGAGGTTGTGCTGAAAATAATGACACCAAGCAAGGCAAGGTAAATAGTTTTTAAGGTGAAATATAATGGTATAATCAGAAGTAGTCAGAAACAGCCAATTATATCCCACCTTCAAGCACAACCTCATTTGGCCATCCATGAAAAAGCTACTTAACCTCCCACTTTTCTATAGGAATACATGCTTCCTACAGGCAATGCACTAGTGGATATAAAATCCAGTAATATATAATTTACATCAGCTTTTAAAGCTAAACTTGGAAAATATGCAAATGTATGCAGTTTTGTGCATTTTGCTCTTTGAATAGGCTGCTTTTCCACCTCCGCTCTTGCTTTTGATGTGCACAAAGTTTGTGTAAATAAGAGAAATAAAGAAATATGAATATGAGTATTTGCCCATGTTACTCTCAGGTAGGGGAATTGTGGGTCACAAAATGACATTTTTTGCCAGGTATCTGAATATTTAATCAGAAAAACAAGAGTTAAGTGTTCATTTTTAGTGACACTGTTATAAAATTTGAACTTGGACCATGTCAGACTACATGATGCGTTCTCTAGCTGATAGGGCAGCTACATGTCATCTGCAGGATCATTTTTGCATGAAAGTAGGCGAGTAAAATAAATAAATTATTCAGTGTGTTCAAACTTGCAGAGATTTATGCCAGAAGCACTTACAGCACTCGCTTTCAAAACAAATCAACGCTTGAGTCGGATCAAGTTCACTACAAGTGGAGGCGGTGTTCGTCCCTCCTCTGTCCACAGGGGGCGCCAGACTCAACACAACGTCACAGTTCCTTCTAGGAGCTTTAACTTACTGTCAGAAACCAAAAAGGTATATCACCACAAACACTGAAGTGTTGCTTTAAGATTAAAGTAATCCTTTAAGGTGCAAAGATCAGATCTCAGAACCTCTAAAACCTTCTGGGATGAAAGCTGTAAGATTGGACTCATAAAAAGTGCAGCAGGTGTCTCGTTTCTGTTCTCATTTCATCGGATGCTTCCACATCCAGCTCCTCTCCTCCCTCCTCCTCCTCTGGGACCGCCACACAACACACAGACAGATCCAATAACGCCGGGTTCAACGGGGTGTTAATTTTATCAAGTGGGTAAATTTATGGACACGATCAAGCCTGTGGCCTCCGAGAACCAAGGATCCACTGTAATGTTATCACAGCCATCTCAAAGGCATCTGAATGGCAGCAGAGGAGGCCGAGATAGAGGCCGTGAAGAGACCGAGCTTATCTGCTTTATGTCGGCTAATTACAGGACTGGGAGACAGACGCAGCGTCAGGAGGGACGGTAATATCATTAACTGGGAGAAATGAGATGTGAGGCTGTGAGAAGGGAGAAATTATGGCTGGATTGTATAAATGCCAGAAGGTAATGAAAAATGCAGGCGGGTGGCCGGAGACGCAGCCCTTCTCAGGTGTCTGCGCTCCTCACTGGTTCAGAATAGACTAATTAGGATACATTATTAATCAGGATTGTTTTTCTTCTCAGCAGTTTCACAGAGACGACGTTCAGTATGAACAAACTGTTTCTCCACTGCAGCCTCAGAACAAAGGAAACTAGCAGTTTAACCAGAATGTATTATTTCAGGTCTAAAACCAGCAGAAGTCACTCTGGAAATGGACCAACGTCTGAACAGAATCAGGAGAATTTTCCGGAGTTATTGACACAATAAATCCTGTATACAAAGAGAAGTTCAAAGATGGAGGAATGGTTTTATGGGTTTGTCATTAGACTTGAGCAGATCGTTACGACACACAGTAACAGAGGTAGAGCCCTGAGAATAATCGATGACTGCACGATTACGATAGTATGCAGAAGTAGAGCGCATACCTCCCCTAAAGCCCAACAGTCCCCTTCAGTTCTTTCAGGCTTCATCCAATATCAAGTGAAACATATTTAAATCCACTACTCCTGATGTTCTTCATCAACATCCAGACATTATTCTCTGATAAATGATTGAAAATTTAGAAAAACTGCTCGTCTTGCAATGTTAAAAAAGGTTAGAAATAATGCCTGGATCCAAAAAAAACGGTTAATGGATCTATTCTGGAGCAAGACCCGTCCTCCATCCAAGATTCTGGGGAGATTGTTCAGTAGTTTTTGTGAAATCCTGCAGGCAGGCGGGCTGCTCAGAACGAAGTGCAGATATAAACAGTGTTGTTTCCTCAGTAATACGGCAGTGTGAACAATATGAATTGCTGAGGTCCTTTGCAAGTGGATATGTAAAAATACATTTAAAAATGTTGAATAAAACTAAAAGGCTGCAGCTGTTTCCTCTGTAAAACTTATGATAATAAAACAAATTATAATAAAAGTTATAAACTACAGCAGGGTGTAACTCAAAGTGTCTTTACGATTAAGTGAAGAAACAAGAAAAAAATTAATAAAAAGAGTCGAAGTGCAAATAATATGTAATAAAATACTAAAAGATGTCTGTAGATACGGTAATTCAAGAAATAAAACAAAGGAAGGCGTGAGAACAATAAATATGTAAAAGAATATAGTTTGAATAAATGAGTTTTCCATTGTCATGTTCAGAGCATTAATCTTTTACAGACTTCAGCTTGGAGTCCTGTAGTTCTGATTGGTAGTCAAAAAAAAGGCTGAGCACAACATCCATGAACGCCCAACAGCCAGTCTGATGTCCTCACACTTCTCCTTCTGTCCTCCCAAAACACAGAATACTCGGTGTTTGATCAGAGGAGACTTTGAAAAGCCAGAACTTAAAACATGTTTGCCATATTTTCCAGAAACATGCCTTGAGTTAAAACATTCGTGTGGATTTTCATTAAACAGAAAAAAATCAGATCAGACGTTTAAGAAAAATGCTTTTATTATTATTTTTTTACACCTTTAAAAAGCAAAGTTTTAAAGCACGAAGCATTACTCTGTATATAAACACATTTCTTCCTTTGACTAAAAAAACCGGTAGCATTTGCACTTTGTGCTTTGATTGCAAAGTCTGTACAACCGCTCTGGGTCTCCTGTGGTGTCACAACCCCAGTAAACATTTTATTGCATAAATCACATATGACCTCAGCGGTCATCTGCTGAAGTCTTTAATAGAGAGTGGAAAAATAGAAAAAAAAAGAAAGAAACAGCACTACCATGAGGAGAAAAGAAGCTGTCAAACCTGTAACACAGTGAACAATAATAGCAGCTTCCTTAATGAAGGCGTTGCACATTGTCCTGAAAAGAAACACAACAGAAACACAACGGAAATCATGTGACAACAAACGGCAGTTGTGCTTTTATCTAAAAAAAAAAAAAAAAATAACATCTCCCTCCTCCAACAAATAATGCAAACACACACTCAAAGAAAACAACAGTAAACAGAAAGAAAACTTTGAGGAGAATTTGCAGCTATTTGCCTTTAAAACAGCAGCTGACTAAATGCTAATCTCTAGTTGCACACGTCCCCGTCACGATAAGCACGTTTTACATCCCCTTATTCCTGCTATCATCTATCCAGCCTACATTTGAAAAACTAGCATTTCTCAGAAGGCAGTGTCTCGGTGACGCCTCCGAGGAGACTCCACGTCATTAAATGCTGAATGGAAAAATCGGTTTGCACACAACAATATACAAATTCAAAAATTCATGACTTTGGTATAAACAAAATGGACACAGTCAGTCACACACACACACACACACACATCTTCCATTCCTGAATGTTCCCTTTAGACCACAGACTGGAGCTCCACATGTCCCGTCAGGGTCGGTTATGTGAAGGTTCATGGGGAGAAAATGCCACCAGGAAGTGAACAAAGCAAAGAAAAAAAACTGCGATTATCAAACAGAAAAGTGCACTCACACCTCGTCTCTGGGATCACGGCTCATCTTTAAACTGAGAACAACCTCAGGATGAACGTCTGAGTCGGAGGATTAGGGCCTGCTGTTTAGAGAAGTCTTAAAGGTCCAATTTGTAAGAAAAGGTGATTTTTTTTTCAACTCATTAAATACTGACGCTTGGTGCGGGACTGTCTCGACCCAACATCCCAAAGAGTCAGCATTTGCTGATTCTGACCAACAGGTAACATATGACTTCAGGTGGAACACACCGGAATCGGAAGAATGGCTTCCCAAATCAGGAAATGAAGATTCAGTAAAAATAATGCGATGAGGGCCTTAATGTGCCCTGCTGCACTGGCAGAGCTGCTCAGGAACAGTCTGAGGAACCTCACAAAGAGCCCGGGGCTTTGGTGGAACAACTCTGATCATGGAGGCCCTGCCTCACATCACACAGGACTCAGAGACGTCAGACATCACAGTGAAACCCTCGAGGTGTCGTGTCCACGCCTTGATCAGTGAGAGCCAAGTGTGATCCAGGATCAAGCCTCCGTGGATCAGACTTGTCCAAGGAAGCTTGATCAGACTCAGATCTGAGGAATTTGGAAGCCAGATCGGAGCCTTGAGCTGTTTGTCACCGTCCTCGGGTCATTCCTGAGCAGTTTGTGTGGTGTGGGCTGTTTCATGTCAAAGAACATGGTGTCAGTGGTTTTACTGTTGTGGTGTTAATACGGTGTTGTACAGCTGCCGTTTCTCCTCACGATATCACAACTTTATTATCTAAATATTCAACTTTTTCCTCTAAATCTCAGCTGACTGCGTTGCTCCAGTTTCTCACATAGTTCTCGATGCAAAAAGTGGAGTTACAGGCGAAGTTGTACTTTAAGGTCTATTTCTTCTCTGTTACGTCACAATGAATCACCTGCCGCTTTGATCTAGTTTTTAAAAGCTCACACTTTTGAAAGCCGACCGTCTGGGAGAACGTTCTCATCTCACCAGTTTTATGAAAATGACCAAAGGAGAAATTCACCATCAACACTTTGAGAAGAACAAACCCCGCCTGATTCTCCTGCGTCCCATTAAAAATCTTTAAAGTAGATCAATAAAAGCCTCATTAATGCTGAAGGGCTCCACTTTGTTTTCTCTGTGAGCGCGGTGCCGGTGTGTGCTGACTCATCCCCGACTCGCGACTGTACGGTGTGCAGCCTCTCCAGCCTATTAGCCGGGTGAATTGTGAGTGTCTTGGCGAGCCGGTTTCTCCTCGTACAGCGGTCAACAGGGCAGCGCTGAGATTAAAAACGCTGAGTTCATGCACCCACGGCAGCAGAGAGGCGCAATGACAGCCTGCTGGGACCGACAGCCTCTTTATGTTTGTCAAGAATGTACCTCAACCTTCAGCACTCCTGCCATTGTCTATTTGAATGTTATAAATTGACATGTTAGTGAGACGCAGCTGTGCCCACACGTCTAGCTACCTTCACACACACATACGTCTACACCACCCACACTCATAGCCGGCAATTATCATGCAGAGGAGTTATGGAAGAAGAGCTGTTCAGGTGAGTTTATAAGTAAAACTAGATGTTAAAAAGGTCAAAACGGGGCATAAAGATTAATGAAAACGTAGCTAAAACTAATGGTGCTGCTCGAATTAAGGGACATAAAGTCATATAAAAACTGTAAAAAAAGAATTTTTACAAGGAAAAGTCACAGGATTCATCTGAGAGCTAGTTTCAAATCACTGTCAGTGAGTCCTGCATACATTAATTACAACATGAATGTATGGAGGTCATTTTCATTAGGATTAATCAATTAATTATTTGGTTTATAATTGCTTTTAAATGTCCTCAGGTGTCGATATCCAGTTTACTGTCTGAGAGGAGAAAAGAAACCAGAACACCTTCACATTTAAGAAGCTGGAATCAGAGAATTTAGACTTTCTTTTGAAAAGAACTCAAACCAATTCCAAAATGGTTGGCAATGAATTGATCAATAGATTAGTTGATGCAGGACAAGGAAGCTTAGAATGACACTGCTGGGAGTATTTAGACTTATCTACATGAAGCTTTAGAGGAGTTTTACATTTGTATTCATCTTGTTAAGTAGAGAAAGAGCCATCTGACTCGAAAGAAAAGAATCTCTGTCTGTCCTTCTTTCTGTGCTTCAGTTATCTCGAGAGCCGTTCAGCCCCGATCTCCTTCAGACTGGGCAGGTTTACTGCTGAGGAAGTTCTGTGCTGAATTTGGTTCAATTTGGACAACTGGCAGATTTTCATTTCCATGACAACAGGGCCAACCGCTCGAAGGTCTTTAAGTAATGACACACTTGTTGAGTAGTGGCCAAAGAAGCAGCTCTTCCTCTCTGTGGTTTCGTCTGAACCGTTGAAGTTACCCATGTTAACTTCAGGACGACAACATGGCTGATGTAATCCACATCCTGACTCTTGATCAGTGAAATCGTCGGCTCACTTCTCGGCTGCAGGATATCTGACACAGGAAAACTTTTTCTTTACAAACTGGGCTGAAATCTTGGTGATGCAGAACTAACCGTGTGTAACTGTGTTCTGTAATGGCACATGAATTATTGAGTTTCATTGCGACCGACTGTCAGACTTTAGTGGCTTTTGGTTACAGCTGAGAGTGGTAGCACAAAGTTTGTCATCCTTAAACATCTCATAAAGGAGCTTCAGCACTGGCAGCTTATTAGGATGAATTATTAATCAGGGTGTTTTTTTTAAAGATGGCTGCAGGCCTGATGGGTTTATCTGAGGGGATGTGGCAGCGTGCTACCTGCAGTCTCCGGTCACCAGTGTGAGTCACATGACAGAACTCTGACCAGGTGTGATATAAACCAAAGCTCAGCTGAACACTCATGAGGAGACTCTCTGGTTTAATCATCTGAAATCAAATATAGTGGTGTGAAGTGTTTATCCCTCAGAGCAGCTCGCCAGAAACTTAATCCCAAATTAAAGAATAAATATCTAAACGAGTTAATCTCACTAAAGACATAACAACATAATCCTCCCCAAAATAATTTGTGGCTATTTAACTGTGTTTCAGGGGAAACATCTTCAGAGAGAACTGGAAGATGACAGTTTGGAAGCATTAAGCATTTTCATAAAAGGATGACAGCCAAATTAATTCACCTCACCTATCAGCTTAAATATGGTAAACTTATGATTTAAAACTTTCTGAGGGTTACGGATTAAAAACTTTGCAGTGGAGAAATCAAACCCAGAATGTTTAAGTGTTTATAATGATGAGATATATTTTTGGCAACATTCTCCTTAAAATAATTTATAATATATTCTGTTTATTTGTCTCAGTAAACTTTGCAAATCTGAAAAAAAAAAGGCGAAAAACTGGAGGAAAACTTGTGGTGGATGCAACAAAGAGAGTCGGAAAGACAGTTTTAACAATTCAGCTCTCTTACATCATATATTCTTACTTTAACCAACACACACACACACACACACACACACACACACACACACACACACACTGTGAAACTAGGTCTGTGCATAATTACAAACACTCGCTCAAGGAAAAAACAAGGGAGGAGAGCTACAGTCATTGTTGCAGAAAATATTAATCTGCAACAGAAACGTTAAGTTTCGACAGCTGCAGCTGAATAAACTCACCTTTAGATTATGAACCTCAACCAAAACTGTGACACACACACACACACACACACACGTGTGGCATCCGTCTCACATGCACTCATCCATCACACAAAGTATATTCAACCCTTCAGTCATCATCTCGGCTGTATCTATATGTGGGTTACTGTCTAGTTGTGCTTGGCACGAATCCCTTTTAAGTAGTTTTTCCAGCGTTTGACCACATCCTTGAAGACGGCAGAGTTGTCTATAGATGCCACCAGCTGTAACTGGTTAATGTGTGTGGTGTGATAGTCCCAGCGGGCCAGGTTGGGCGCCGTGCCCAACATGAAGTGACGCAGGTCATAAATGCTCCCAGACCCCGTGTCAAAGAGCGGCAGCATGGCCTTCAGTGACTCCATGCCGCGGCTGAACAGCTGCCCGGCCTCCCTGCCAAGCTTCTCTCCGGCGGTCTCAGTCAAGTCAAAGAGTCCCAGCAGGGAGTAGATGAAGCCGTTGAGGACAAAGGAGCTGGGTGTGGTGGGGTACTCCTCATACCAGTCGTATTTGTTCATGAACACAGCTTTGACCCCGTGCTGCGCTGAAGGCACCTTGTAGGGTCCGACTGCCTTGAGGGCAGCGTTGAGGTAAGCCTGGTCCTTGGTGAGGAGGTAGGCTCTCACCAGGGTGGACATGGCCTGGCCCTGAGCCATGGCCGAGTACCAGCCGGGCTCCAGAGGCCGGAAACCTTCCCCCAGTTTACGGGTGACCATGATGGGCCAGCCGCCTCGTTCGTCCTGGTTGCGGAGCAGCCAGTCGCTAGCGGCGAAGAAGGCGGCCATGTGGGCAGTGGTGGAGATGGTGACATTGTCAACAAAGCCACGCCCATGTAGGACAAGTCGCACCACCCGTCTGGGCATGATCTGAGGAGGACATCAGACGCAGAGGCAGACAAAACAATCAGTGGTGGAATTAAATTATCATCTCTACATGTAGAGTGTCGGAGTTCCCATAATAAAATATATCCCAACATAATTTAACAAAACTCTACATCTGTATTTAATTTACATTCATAAAACTCTGTTGAATATGATGCTGAACGAGTCGTTATGTTGTTAGTTTTGTGCATAGCATTACCTGAAATGCAGCTTTAAAGGTCCCATATTATACCGTTTTCCATTAATTTCACACAGCTGTCAGAGGTCCAACAACACTGTATTCGATATGGATTGCCCCAAACCCATCCGTGGTCCTGAATTTCAGCTGTCTAAAAGTCGCTCTACTGAGCTCTACTGACAGCAGGCTGTTTCTGTGCCTGCACCTTTAAATGCTAATGAGCTCCATCTGTCATCGCCTACTTGGAGAGCCCTTCCTGCTACGTCGCTCTCAGGAAGACGATGCCTCTTGCTAGCAGTAGCATGCACTAATATTTTACAGTGGATGTATATATATGTATCGCTATGGCTTGCAGAGATTTTTTCGTTCAACCCAGAATCGGACCCAGAAGGAGAGGCTCCTGAAGAAGTACAGACTCTGCGGCTGCAGCAGGACGTTTCAGAATGGTTACCCAGATAGCAAAAGATATTATTTCAATGTTGAATTTTGGTCAGATGGGTTATTTTTGGTTGAGGTTGAAAAATCTATGTTGATGCAACGTTTAATCACAGTTAACATTTCAACGTTTGAAAAACTGTTGTGGAATCAATGTAGTATAGATGATGATGATTTCAATGTTAAAATGCCCTACAATGAATCAACATTGTTTCAATAGCCCCATTCACACTGGCTTTTGGGTGGCTTTAGCACACCAATTCCCCTCCTCCGTCTCAGTGTGAATCTCTCCTAGGCGGCGAGGGGTGAAATTTTGCCCCGGCGCTGATCCACCTCTGGAGGGAGTATCAGGGCTGTGTTATTGGTGAACCAAACAAGTGTGAACAGTGTGGCTGCAGGTTTTTGTTCCAACCAGTCAAGAGCACACAGTTTGAACAATCAAGTTTCTGAAGACTGAGATCAGTTGATTAAATGATTCAGGTCTGGTGTGCTGCTGCTTGGTTGAAGAGAAAACCTGCAGCCACATGGCCCTTTGTCGAATAGTTTGGACATGCCTGCTTTAAAGCTACTGTGCTCTTATGTTCAGTTCATGTTGAACTGGGGTCCTGTTAAGAATGTTTGTGTCCCCTGGAGTTTCAGGGCAAATAGACAATTCTCTACCTAAGCCAGGCAGGAAACCCGATGAAAGAAGAAAAAGTGTGTGCTTAAAAAAAAAAAAAAAAAAAAAAAAGTACAAAAGCGTAATTGCTTTTGAATATTTAATAAATAACTTATCGAATAATGGTCTGTTTTGGGTTTTTTTTGTTCATAGAGCATGCAGTAAAGCAGCTGTTCTCAACCTTGGTTTCTTAAAAATAACTGAAATAATCTAATGGGGTTTTTAATGAGGCATATTAAAAACATACAACGTTTAACTGCCACAAATATTATTAATGTAATTATTTAATGGTTTGTTATATATTTTATTTTTGTACTATTTATTTTCATGGATAATTATTTTTATTTGTCTAAGCATGAGTAGGAACTTTTTTTCAACCTGTGTTGCAAGTGGGACGAATTTGATCGTGACACATCACTCAGGAAGAAAAGAGTGAACAAGAAAGTTATGAAGCGGGGGAAGTGTGCAAGTCTCCGAAAATAAGTTTGAACCTCAAGTTTGCAGAGATATTTACTGCTCAATTGAAAATATTTTTGTGTTAAGTATTACGTTTTGTGGACATTTTATTTTTGTTTTTGCAAAATTTCTGAAGTGGACTCATTCCATCTCGGTTGGGTGCAGCCAGCCAGGTACATTTATTTCTGTCACGTTGTATCGTGCATATGTCATGATCTCATCATGGCAGCCCTGCCTTCTCCCTGGTGTATGTGTTGTTTCCCCTGTCTGTTCTGTGTGTGCGCATGTGGGCGTGGTCTCTCTCCAACAGGCAGCAGCCAGGTGGATCTACTCTGCAATCAACCACCTATAAAGCCTCTGGATTCCCTTCTGCTTGTCGCCAGATCGTTGATTCAGTATATGTGATTGCCGTGCTTGCCTAGCAGCCTGTGTTTGCTTCTCCACCACCGAGTGAATACGCTCAAGTCAACGGACCTCACTACGCCGTGCTACAACACCATCATTGTTCTGCAGCAGACGTCACTCCACGCCACCATCACCCCCGTCGTCACTGGTGATCTCACGAGCCAGGACGGGACCTCGCACCATTCCTCCTCAGCTATACTTGTTTGCCACGTTTGAACATTAAAAGACTCACTGTTACCTGTGGTTCGCAGTCGGGCTTTTGGGTTCAGATCTTGTTCAAACCATAACAGCATATGTGTTTATATTCTGTATTTCTGTCACATGCAAATTTTGTCTTAAAATTATATGCTATGTATTTAGCAGTTTGATGTTGACTTATGGTGGTTAATGACGAAGGAGGAGAATAAAGTCATCTGTTCTGAAGTATTGTGGTCCAGTGTATTTCCTGGAGGGAGTGATACAAAGGAAGGTTGAAAAGTGTTGAAATGGCCCTTAAAAAATAACCTTGTTTCAATGTATAATGCAATGCATATATATTGATGAATCAATGTTGATTTAATTCTACATTCTTTCAATGTTGATCATATCATAGTTGAATAAAGGTTGATTCATTGTCAGAATTGGTTGGCCCTTCAACGTTATTTCAATGTTGATCATAGCGAGCACTTTCAATGTATATTTCAATGTCTGACATCAATGTTGATCACAATCTTCAGCCTGACCATATCTCAATGTTGATTCAATCAAATTTTGCTATCTGGGTAGTGTTTCTGAATAATGTTAGTTTGTTCGTATGTGTTGTTACAGTTACTACCATGTAGCTAATGGCTAACAGCTAGCGAAAGCTGTGTTTGTCTCCAACACAGTCTCCAAACTCTTGGACACTGTTCGCATCGTCTCTGTCTCCAGTCTGCACATGTTTCCAGACTTTTTACTGTGACAACCAAGCTCCCTCGTAATATTATTAACATTAAACTCGCTTCAAACGCCATTGCATAGCGTACTGAAGTGGAGCTAACTAGTTAGCCAATTTCCAGCTAACTTCACCATACTCGTAGGCAACTGTAAATACTATCAAACCGCGGCAACACTTACCTGTGGCTCAGGTGCAGTTGCTGGGTCCCGTATGGTTGGGACTGACTGTTTTACGAGGGTCAGTGTCTAGGCAAAGCCAGCTTTGTATTGACCCTCGTTACTGTAGCAGTCCAATGTGAAGTGGTTAGCACACACACACAAGCTAACACGAACCGCAGCCGGCACGTTGTCATTAAAAAATGAAACGCAACCACTGTCTCTTCTGTTGTTCTGTACCTGGGAGAGAATATAGGCACTTATGTTGATTTTTACAACCAACAACAGAGCAATTTGCATGTCTAGCTCGAAGCGACGACATTGCGAAACACTGCTATCTTACCGCTGGACACACCGAACTTCATTACCCTCTCGGATATCTCCTATCACTGCGCAGAGGAGGCCAGCCTATGTTACGTTACGTAATGAAAAGAGCTGAATCTGAACAGCCTGTAGGAGCGTCGTTTTACCAGTGGGTGGGCTGCAGAGACCATGCAGGACTCGATTGTTTTCCTCATTCTGGGAGTTGGCAGGCTCAGGGAGGACCAGCTTATATATGTAGAGACCAGAGAAAACGTGTTTTTCATAATATGGGACCTTTAAAAAAATCATTCACAATTAATAACGTACAGTCCAGTTCGGTGCTGACAACAACAATTTGAATGATGTTTTCAACGGTTATGTAAGTATCAACAGTTCGTTACACATTAGAACAGTTGTTTTTTGTTCCCTTAAAATAAGTTGTGGATGGTACCAAAAAGGTGAACGTAAAACACAATTATAAAACAACAGATATTTTATCAATGCTACTTTCAGCACCAGATGTCGGACATAAACTGACCTTCGTGGCCTTCACAGCCTTGGTGTTGGAAAGCCCGACGCCCTTCCTGAGGTCGGTGAGCAGATCTCGGGTCAGCGTGCTCCAGGCGGTCCGTGAGCCTATACCGTAGGTGATGTCACGGTCTTTGAAAGCGATGAGCTGCGTGCTGGTCACGTAGTGGATGGTGAAGGGCGGGCCCTTCTCCGTGGTTTCCAGGACAACAGACACGCTGCCATTGGAGATGAACTTGAGGTCCAAGCTGAGGATGAAGTCTTTGGAGTTACCCAGCTGGAGGGACACGCCTTCTGAGGACTCTGTGGCAGGGTGAGGAGGGTGAGGAGGGTGAGTGCAGCAGATAAACAAGTTATGTTAAAAAGTTATTTAAAATGTTGAAAATGACCTGCAGCAGAAAATGAACTATTGTGTTTTTTTCAAATGCAACTGATCAGAAAAAAACAACAACCCTCATTTGACTGATTCTAAGAAGTTCTGATGACAATGGACTATTTTTAGCCGACTGACAGGAAGCCTTTTCCAGCCGCACACACCCTCCTCTGATGCCTTCTACTATGATAGCTCATCTTTGTCCTTGTTTCCTCAGATTCACTTGATAGTCACACATTCAAAAGATCAATAACAGTCTGATAACTTTAGAGAACCTTCCTCTGTATAACCAAGGATCCTGTATTTTTATTATCTGTGTGAAGTGCCGAGCACACACACACACACGCATGCACACGCTTCTCATGGGATGTATAGTACAGATGTGTCACTGCACACTGAGCTTAATTAGGAAGAGGACAGCAGGGAGGGAAGAACAGAGCAGTGGGAAGATGTAAGAAGAAGTAAAAGAAGAAGTGAAGAACAGAGCAGCAACTTTCAGCAGGTTTCTTCCCCGTTTATACAGCTGCAAAACACATAAATGTAAAATTCTATAACATATAATTTGTTAACTTTATCTGCTCATAGCACCTAAGATTCAGATGCAGGAAGTTGGGAGCCACGAGCCACAACATGGTAGCAGGAGTGTTAAGGTATCAGGTGGGTTCACTGTCGTTTGAGACCACTCACATTCTGTGTTGATGGAAGTCTAAAGTCATTTTCAAAAGCCTTTCAAATTAATATAGTACAGTGTTATTACAGAATATTTTTACTCTTTTATCATTATTCATGCACATAGGAGGTTCAGTATCGTCATCAGGCTTAGGCCGATGTTAGATATTCATTTGTTTGTGTTATTGTTATGTACGAGCATCAAACACACATTTTTAATGATGAGATGTATGTAGTTTGAAATAACATGATGAAAAAAGACAGTTAAATTAAATCTAAGCTTGTGAGGTTTCTCTCGAAGTCACTGAATCAAACTCTGTAATTGGTTCCATTTGCGTTCCCACATCACTTCCATAAAAGCCCACCAAAGACATGAACTCAGCTGATATTCACTTTCCACACCGCCACCGCTCCTCTTACATTATATCAACTCTTTTCCAGGCAGTTCAGCTGCTGTGCTGAGTTCATTTCAGCCCCCTTAAGCACAAAGAGATTCTGGGATGATCTCTCCTTTGGCCTTGTTACGTGTTCTGCGCAGCACCTTTTTCTCATCAAGGTTCCCCGAAGGATAAAGAGAGGAAAGAGTGTAGGAGTCAAGAAAAAGGGGGGTAATGGAATCATGGCTCCCTTTTAAGCAGCCAGAGATTGCAGAGAGTGAAAATGAGCCAATAGTGAGAAGACAAGTAAGAAACAGAGACAGCGAGATCTCACATGTCATGAGAAAGCCGAGACAGACGAGGCTGACGGAGACACAAAGGCAGTCGATCAGGAGGAGAATGAAGGAGAGAGCCAGTCTGGCAGGGGCCTCTGGATGACTACGGCTCTTTAATGCACTCATAAATCCATTACTTAAGGCAATGCAGAGAGTAAGTGGATTTGTACTCTGGCCCCGTGATTACTCTGGCATCAATAAAGGATGGGCAGGGAATATAGACGAGATTCCACCTCCTCCGCTCTGCTTTGCTCTTTGGCTGTTTAGCAATAAGGCAGCAGACAGAGATGACATGCAGTAAGAAATGTGCCAGCATGAAACCAGGCTTGTATACACATGTGGGTACGTCAGACGAACACTTGGAAACACATGTTCAGTGTGTAATGTGCATGTGCAGATACAAAAGACCCGTGTAACGGTCGATGCTCATGAAGTCACTGGAGGCTGTGGATGAATAATCTCATCAGTGTGACCACACAAACACAGAGCACCAGGAAAAACCAGCCAACCTCTCAGGAAGCGTTAATGTTTTTAAGGCTGCAAGCAACTGTTATTTTCATTATTAATGAATCTGCCAATTATTTTCTTTATTAATCTTATATCATGAAATGTTGGAAAGCAGTGAAAAACCACATCATAATTTCCCAGTGCTCAACGTGACTAATTCTAATTGCTTGTTTTATAAGCTCACAGATTCAATTTACAATCTGACATCTAAATACACCAATACTGCACATTTGACAGGCTGAAGCCATCAAATCAGAGCATTACTGCCCCAAATATGACTGACAGCTAATCAAGTAAGGTGCTGATTGATGTTATGTTGAATATCAACAAGCAAATGAATTGAAGGATTTACATACATTTCCCCCTCAAGTCAGAAGAACACCTCAGAACTCAGGGCTGATGTTGAGAAACTCTGATCACAATCATGTCACAGATATGTAATTCTGGCTAACATGCAAACTGTAGCACTGTATTTTAGGTTAAAACTGTGTCGGGATCAAAGCGATTAAATGCAGAACAACAACTTTCTGGCATCCATGTTGCTCCCACGTTCTGATTTGATGCACATGAACACAACAATGTTGGGAGAACGGCATGTGAACGCATAATTATTGACTAATTATTTCAGCTCTACATGTTTTATTGCTTCACTTCATTGAATCAAAGAAGACTTCATGTGTTTTTTTTTGCTTCTACTTAACATGAAAAGACCTTTTAAATACAAAATACATGTTTGCACAAGTATTTAACCTCTCACAGATTTAGCTCCTTTTGCAGCATTTACAGGATTTGTCTGTGGATGGGTCTTCATCTCATTATTCTTTACAAAATTGTTCGCGCTCTATCAGTTGTGTGTTATGAGTGAACAAACCTTTATCAGGTCCAGTCACAAACTCTCAATCTGGATTGATATCTGGACTCTGACATGGGCAGAAGAGATCTGTTTTCACATTGACATTAAAGATAGAATCCTCAAGACTTTCAGGAACACACACCCTGTTTTAATATTAATGGTCAATATTTTCCTACAGTGCTCATTCAGTATATTTACATTCAGTTTGTATTAGAAGTCCTGGAATCCGTGACTCCGGTCCTGGATTCAGATTGCTGAATTTGACATCAGCCTCAAAGTTTTTTGTTCAGAGCTTTATTAATTCCCCGTTAATGCAAATGTAACATTTCCTAAAACCATCCAGCCTGTGAATTATGATTTCTAATGCAAATACTGGGCAGATAATATTGCTTGCTGTCTGGTTAAATGGACTAACAGAGCCCGAAGCCTCTGGAGGAAACACCTGGAGTTGATGGGAGCACAGAGTTTGTTTTCTAAACTTTAAGGATTAAAAAGTGGATCCATCTTCACTGTCGCTCAACCTGTCTGCAGCAAGGAGCCGCGGAGGTGTTGAAATTCACTGTAATACACTGTAATTCTTTATTTGACTGCATGAAATGTACTTTACAGCATGAATGTACAGATAAGAGATGGGAAAGAAATGACCAAGAGGATAACAGACAGAAACAGTAGCTGATGATTGCCTCTTTTTTCAGAAACAACACTGAACACTAACATTCATCAGACACCTGCAGTGCTGATATCTTGCAACTAATGTCCAGTAAGATACTAGCTATTTGTTCAAACGCACTGCAAGTAACTCAAATAAACACAAATGAATAATGTGCTTCTTTTTGTGTCAACACAGATAGATGATGGCGCCGTACTAGGTGGCAGCCTGTTGCAGCAGCTCCCGTGGGCTTCCAAGTTTTTTTTTGTATTTCTGTTTTGATTTTCGATGTGATTTTTGGCAATTCTTCTCAAGAGACAGTGAGAAGATGGACACTTCCTTTTTTAAAAACTATTTTGTCTTTTTGAACAAGACGGACGAGCTTGTGGCACTTTTATGTTTATTATGCTAACCCTAGCAACGGAGGGACAGGAGCGCATCATTGAGCGCATTGTTTACACACGCGACCAGCTGATTGCGCTGTGTAAACCTGCACTGCTGTGTGAACCTGCACTGCTACCCGGAGCCAGACCTGAGGTCCTGAAGGAGCTGCGGAGGAGACGCCGTGGCTGCAGAGCCGGAGTGAAGAGGAGGGGGAAGAAGAGGAGACACAGACCGGCTGTACCGGCGATCGTCATGGGAAACGTGAGGTCTCTGGGGAACAAGACGGACGAGCTCGCCGCGCTGATAAAGGCTCAGAGGGAATATCGTGAGTGAAGCTGAGATCCTTCAACGTGTGCAGCAAGATGTTGGAGATCTTTTATCAGTCTGTGGTGGCCAGTGTACTTTTCTTTGCTGTGGTTTGTTGGGGAAGCAGCATTGGAGCCAGTGACACTAACAGACTCAACAAACTGATCAGGAGGGCTGGCTCTGTGATTGGCTGCAAACAGGACACTCTGGAGGCTGTGGTGGAGAGGAGGACACTGAAAAAACTGTTATCCATCATGGATAATCCTCTCCACCCTCTCCAACTCACACTGGTCAGACAGCGGAGCGCCTTCTCCGGAAGGCTGCTTCAGCTTCGCTGTCGTAGCAACAGATACAGGAAATCTTTCCTGCCACAAGCCATCACTTTATACAACAACTCTCTCACCTCTGCCTGACAGAGAACTCTGGTCTCTCTACTGTTTGTATATATTATTATTGTTTATTGTTAATAGCACACTGTGCACTGTATATATACACTATGTATATATTGGATTCTATTTATGTTATGTACGAAGTGTTTTATTTGTGGACCCACAACTGCTGTAACAAAATAATTTCCCAGTCTGGGATCATTAAAGTATTTCTATCTATCTATCTATCTATCTATCTATGATTAGCCTCAATTGGTAGCTTCCAGCTAAGTGGCCTTGTTTCACTGACTAGACTCGCTTCAGCTCCAACTCTTTGCCAATTTTCTATTACCCGAAAATCAGGTGGAGTTAGAACCCTGGAGTAGGGAAGAGGTGCAACAACAGGAGATATAGAAGTTTATTAGAAGGATAAGATGATCAAGATGATCAAGATGCCATGATTCACAGAGACTTCTACTAGTTCGCTGGAGAGCATTAATTTGAACTCAGATGCGATGATACACAACTTGATTCGTTCCCTTTAAAAGAGCATTTCAAATGGTCTATTCTGCTGAAACTCCACTGCCAGACACGCATCTGACTTCCAGGAACTACTGAGAGGCTCCATGATCCACAACTGCTGTAAAAAACAAAGAAGCAAACAAACTGCTCCATTGGTTTGACCAGAGATGTCGTGACTCTCTCTGCTCAAGGACTTTGGGCGGAGTTAGGAACTGTCAAGCTGGCAGCGGCTGGCACCGCCCACTTTGAGCTTCCTTTTGACTCTTCAGAAATCTGTGGGTGATGCACGGTGGCTCTGTCAACTATCTTTGCAGTCAGTGGTTTCACATGGTGAGTAAAGATTGTTGCAGGTTGTAGCTGTCTCCAAATGAATGAGGACTAGAGTCTTAAGAATGAGTGTTTATCAGTCTCAGAAGAGTCACTTTAACTCCACTGTGACTCAACATTTCAAAGTCAGTAAAACAGAAAAACTTTCAAGGTTAGCGAACACTTCTTCTTACAGGCTCTGTCACTAGCTGGTGACAGTTGTTCCACCACAACATCTCACCACTCAGATCACCTTGCTAATTCTGGCAGGGTTTGGTTTATGCAAACTACATTTCTGAACCATCAACTGACCACGAGGGGATTCAGAAAAAGGGTCTCGGCAGCGGCCCGTGTTTGAGCAGGAATGTGCAGATGGTAGACGGTAGGTTATTATCAAGGGACAGACGATTGATCCACTTGTCAGAGCATTTGAGAGGCTGTTCAACACCGGTGCCCTAGATACAGTTAGGAGGGGAAAAAAAAGGTCCAAACAGAAAGAGGGGAGTAGGAGGAGGAAGTGGAGGAAGGAAAAGACAGAAAGAGAAAGTGACAGCAGGGGAAGAAAACAAGAAAAGTTTGGACGAGGGAGCAGAATAAGGCGTTAAAATGGATCGAGATAATATGATTGCAACGTTTAGGAGGGCTGAAGGGTGATAAGTGGGTGGAAATGGGTAAATAGAGGTGGAAGACTGACTGAAATCTGGGGATAGACGAGGAAGATTAATGGAGAATGAAGACCGCCGAGGGAGGGCTGAAGAGTGATGATGAAAACATGATGATGTCAAGGAAAGAGAGAATGATAATGGCGAGCTGAAGCTGTGAGGCGAGGTGAGCGAGGTCTAGAGGGAGGAAGAGAGAGAGAGGCGGTGAAATGAAAAGAAATTGTTGATGATAGGAGGTTGAAAGCGGAGGAATTAGGCGGAGGTGAAAATTACAGTTGAGGCAGCAGCTCGACAGAGGACAGAGGAAGAGAGAGCGAGTCTCCTGAAGGTATCAGCAGGAGATCAGAGTCAGGAGAATAAAAGACGGCTCACAGTCGGTGCTCGGTGAAACATTCTGACTTCTCCAAAAATAACTCCTGACAACTATTTCATGGCTCCGGTCATTTTACAGCTGTAAAACTATGCAAGGATTTCAATCTCTATTAAGATAGAGTCACATCTTAGTTTGAGTTGAGATATGTAGACGACTGAATTCTTTTTTAAACATACATTTGAAGCTTCTATTTATGTTTACGAATAAAACTTTGAATGTCTGTCATCATGTTTTATGACATCATCACCTTAACCAGAAAACTATGACCAGTGAGCAAAAGCTTCAACTTGAATCAAGTGACTAGTCAGATTAAATACATGTAGGCTACACAGTATGATCGTTTGTTTTATTCTGTAACAACATACGTAATACACGATAGTAGTGTTCGAGTTGAGATCGATTATTTTGTTATTGTAGTCATATAAATGTAATTTATGGAACTGTTAACGCAGGTTTTGGTGTGCGGCAAGCAGGAGGACCAACAGAAACCTCTTTTTTCAATAGTTTGAATTTAGGACTTCATAACACACTGTAGCTGTTGAAAGAGTTTGGATCAAATAAGATTAAAATAATCCTACGCAACCACCACAAGAACCTAATTTTACCAATATTCAAGACATGTGACTCAAGTCCTTCAGTCTAGGTCTTGAACGAGTCCCAAGTCATTTTGTCTTAAGCAAGTCAAGTGAAGTCAAGTCATATATTGTGTCAACTTCAGTCAAGGCGAGTCTTTAGTTACAGAAAGTCACATTCCAAGTCAAGTCACTAGTATAACCTTTATCTGAAACCTTGCAGACATACCAGGTTCAAACAGATTTAATACAAATGTGAAAAAAAAGAAAAAGTCTCAAAACTTCAAAATATACAGTACAGTCCTAGTCGGCTGCTAGCCGTTGGCCTACACGGCCCCCCTCCCGAGTAGACGGACCAGACGCAGCGGTATGTCCAAAACCGGGCTTTTGGCACTAAGTGTCCAAGCAGCAAGTTTGGTTGTAGAGGAACCGGAAGTTGTGGGAGGGACGTCGGCGGATGATTGATAGGCAACGACGGTCGGTGTACAGACAGCGATACTGAGAGTTGAGAGATTTGTGACATTTAGCGTGTTTGGAGTGTATAGTTAGTGTGTTATGTAGGGTTCAGTTTAGTGTGTTTAGTGTGTAGTGGAGTCGGTTTTTTGTTTAATGAGTCAAAACAGGAGAAGCTGAATGTGGAGCAGGCAGTGCAGCTCTTCATTCAGCTGGAAGGAGCTCAGGCAGACCTGAGCATTGCCTGCATTTAAATGTAAATAGTTACACATAACTGTGTAAATTTTTAAAATGTATGCACATATTCAGCAAACAACAATTTATATTTGCATTACAAGTAACAAAAATGGTTTGTTAAACATATTTGTGGTTTTCACAGTAAATAACTCTAGCTTTCTCTACTCGGATTTTATGGGTTTTTTTTGTGATTTTAGGTCCATTGTGTTAAAACAGTTTGTCAAAATGAAAAAAATAACTGTACAGTCACACATGAGAGGTTGTGCTGAAAATAATGACACCAAGTAAATAGTTTTTAAGGTGAAATATAATGGCAAAATCAAAAATAGTCAAAAACGGCCAATTATACCCTGGAATATCAGATTTCACAACAAACCCAAATATCCCTGACGTTCCACCTTCAAGCACAGCCTCATTTGGCCATCAATGAAAAATCTACTTAACCTCCCACTTTTCTATAGGAACACATATTTCCTACGGGCAATGCACTAGTCTTATCAAAATACAAATAAAAACGTTTTGGATTTGTGCACAAAACCAAGTCTATACGTAGACCTTATGGCCAGAATAAAGAACGTGAGCATATTAGCCAGGGAGTAGCCAAGAGCTTGTGCTTGAATTCACATTAATTGACAACAGTTGAGTAAATTGACCGGAGTCAGTTGTCATTATGGCCGGTGACACCACCGCTCTCTGGATAAAACTTTAACTTGCTCTTGGTGCGTATCTGAATCGGACTCTATTATTCCCAGCACATACTGCAGCTCTGAATACTCGTCTGTTTGTGGTATAATGAAAAGGACGATAGAAGTGAAGAGGTGGATGGTTCATTTTTTTCATATTTTCCCTCTTTATAGATCAAATTTTAGATGCATAAGGGAGAAGGCTGCACAATAAACGACTACACAGTCCAGTCCGAGTGAGGCCGCAGCCTCTCCTCAGTAACATATGAGCCTCGGATACAAAGACAGCCAGCTGAATTAAATAAGATCCCTCCGAGTTGAAACAGTGCAAAGTGGCCCCAGGGAGAGCCGCCTTCAGTCGGAGAGCCAACATTTTCTCAAGGCCTATTAACTGTGCACAATTAAAAAGATAATACAGGACAATTTTATTCAATTTGAGTATTTTACTGCAGTGCTCACATCTCACAAATTCCTTTAAAACAACATCAACAAAAAGGGTTCAGCGACATTTTTGTAATGCTGACTCAGTGTCTCCCTCAGCGAACAAGTACAGATTTGTTTAATATAAAACTTCTGGTCATGGTGATGAAACAACAGATGAATCCCTTCTCACTCATGATAGAGCTAATGATATCTGACTGATGACCTGACGACACTGTCATTAGCTCCACTGCAGCAGAGTTAGCTAATATTATCTCCACAGACAAGCTGCCTCCCAGCTTCAATTTGTTCTTAATAATTTTGAGGTTGTTGCAGTAACAGAGAGGTGCAAGCCATGAGGTGTGGTTAAGTTTAGTTTGCTGCAACATGGCCAGATAATCATTACAATTTCTGGAAAACTCTGTGTTGTGTTCACTGCCTCCAGAGCCGACCACTATATCAATATTATCATTATTGTGATATGAGACTATATATTGTCTTAAATTATGGATATCGTGATGTCGTGAAGTTACATTCCTGTTGTCTCTTGCTGGTTTTAAAAGGTGGCATCACATTGAAATTGATGTAATTTTCTGAAATTACAGGACTGTTCGACTCATTCTAATATTTGTCTTATATATTTATTTACATTTTTGATAATTATTCACCAAAAGTGTCGATGTGTTAATATTTTGTGAAAGTGCAAATACACATCCCTACAATATTGTCACTCTGTCAATAACAAAAGTACTTAGTCATGATTTATGGTGATATTTTAGCATTTATTAACTGCTTCTGAGGAGATTTTAAAATATTGAGATATAAAGCGTGCCTAAAAATATCACATTTTTATTTTTAGGTCACACTTCCGAGTCTTTGCTGCCTCGTAAAGACAAATAAAAAAAGGCATTGTTTATGCCATGTTACTGTGGTATCCTCATGCATTCTTCACAGCAGAGTTGAAATGTGAAATGCTTCTCAACAACCACAGAAAAATGTTATCAGCGGAAACACTGAGCCAGATGACCATAGTGACGATGGACAGATGGGGTCAGTCAAAGAACAGTAATACAATCAGTGATGAGTTTATTCAATCATTTAGCCTAAAATACAAATGGTCGCTAGTTAACCTTCCTTTTTCTAGGTGACTTAGTATCCAGTGGGAGGAAGAATTTTGTAGTTATATCAAGGTTTATAAGGGAAACAAAGTAAACAGTGATGGTTTCATTATTCTGCAGTATATCCAAGACATTGTGAGATAAGGTTGGGCAACTAGATGAATATATTGTCTGTTGGCTACAGGCTCAACCTATCGCCAACCAATTGGTTATTTGTTGGAGACGATATTTTGGTCTATTTTTGACATTTTGCTAAATGACTGATGGGCCTCCTTGAAGATTTCACTCAACAGATGATTAATGTAAGCGTCAAGAATAGGAAGGGCCAAAATCTGTGGTTTCTTACTGTGATTAGAAACGAGTCAAGAAACAGAACTGACCAGCACAAAGAAATGCCAGCAGACCGCCTGGAGAGAAGGGCTCTGTGTGCAAGCTACCGAAGCAAGTTTAAGAGCACAGCTGCTTCCCCATTCACGCTGACCAGTTGGGAGTTAATTTAACCTATATGCATGTTCAAAATGCAACTTTCCATATCCATTTTTTCCCAGCAAAAATGCACTTCAACCCTGCATGCTGTGGAGAGCAAGTGTAAGCATAGGGTACTCAGCAGGACAGTGCATTCACAATTGCTTGTGCAAATTGGCAGTGTTGGAGTCCTTTGTTGGCATCATACATTTCCAGAGACAGGAAGGTGCTTCAGTTTGGTCCTTTGGCTTGCCAGTTGCACGATTTGGGCGATTTTGTCTTCTTTTTTGCAACTGGCTCCTAGTTTAGCTAGCAACTCATAGCATTTGCTGAAAATGTGTGCAGTGCTGGCACACGGCTGCACGAATCTATCAGCTGTTGCCGATTGATGGGCTGAAGCTGGCTGGTTGGAAAACATATTGCCCAAACTTATTGTGCAATCAGCATTTACTTCATAATTATATGTTTAATCAGGAAACCTGTCTATTGCCATTTTAGCAACGGATAAATATTACCAGCAAAAACACTGAGTGAAGCTTGATGCTTGTGGTTATGATGACAGGGGACAGCGAGGGTCAATCAGAGAATTGTGATATATGTTTATATTGTTTCAGTAACCCTCCAATCACAGCGGACCTCATCTATTTCACTCGCCAACGTTTACTTTTACCTGCATTTTGATGATTCATATGATTAAGGAATAATCTGATGATATTCCATATTTTTGTTGAACATATGAACGCATACCATGAAAAGACCAAAACCAACAATGAATTTATCCTCCACAGAACTGATATATCTCGCTCCACTGTGCCATAGAGCTTTGTAGTCGTCCACAAAAAATAAAATCCCACGAACACGATGTGATCACTGAACTCTGTTGCTCTGCCAGAACAACTGAAAGGAAGCAGTTGACTTCCTTTCATTAAAGCCCATATGTCATGAACAATGGCTTTGCAAAGAGCAATCTAAGCAGACAACAGCCTGGAGCTTTATTTTGTCCAACAAACAGAATTAAGGTTAATTGGCTCCAGCTGATAACATTTGGAGACAACGGTTATCTTTTTAGCCGCTGATCCTCGAACTCTGGATAAAAAGGGAGAAGCGGTGGAAATAATGTCAACTGGTATCATTTTTGTCTGCAGCAAACTTCACAGTGCATCCAGACAGCTAAAATGTGAGAATGTCTGACTGAGTGAACAGCATAGGATGAAATGTGTGATGTTGTGTCTGCTGGTTCTTAATCATCATAATTTTTTAGGAGTCTGTCATTATGTGGTGGGTCCACTGTCAACCAGGACCGTCTGCCAGCATTCAGGCACTGCTGCTGTGACTCACTGCAGACTATCATCCTGTCCTGAGGGTGTAGTTGCATATCGAGCCTCCTGCAGCCACAGTTAACAGGAGATAAGCTCCTTGCCCTGAGGCCATCTGGGCTCATGGAAAGGCTTACATACCTGGAGCACTGAACTGACGCACGGAGGTAGCTCGGGACTTGTCGGGGACGCGGCTGAGACCGCAACCTTTCGGCACGCTCCAGGGCGCCGAGCTGGCCCGGCTGTCTCTCTCCTCGGCGGTGTCGTAGACCTCAACGTGGGGCGGGCGCTCTGTCAGGTTTTTGCTGTAATGGCTCAGGCCGTACTGGGCGATCTGGATGGCGTAGAAGTAGCCCTGAGGGCCCCACTGAGTGGACAGAGGCACACCTGAGGAGGATGAGGACAGTAATGTTGAGCAAATTTAGACACTGACCTCCTTATACACAAGACATCATAACATTAATACTTTACTGCCCTGTTTCCTTTATCCCCTCGACTTCCACGCACTTATTTACTTTAGAGCAGGGACGATGAAGGATTTAATGGTTAGCAATAAATAAAAACACTTACTCAATAGGTTGATAGTGGTACTTGTTTAATTTTTGGGATTATCATGAATGAAGATTATTATTAACATCCACACAAGAATGACCTGAAGAAGCCGTCTACCTCGCTCATGGACAGTGATATATTCGTTTCCTGATTTATTCTGAATTTCCTCAGCCTGTCTCCAAGGCTGAAGGCAGGTTTGCACATTGTATTCACCACAAAAACAAATTAAATCTGATCTGAATAAATACTATGCATTCCTAACTATATAACAACATGGAGATGAAGTTATCAGCATTTATTCCTCCTTTTATTCTTACAGAAAGTCTTTAGGATTCATGATGACTTATTTAAGATCCTTTGATTATTTTCCACTAAAAAAAAAACATGTCCTATCTGTGATGCAATGAAAATATTTGTTCTCTCACAAAATGCAAGGTTGAAGGGATTCAATTATGTTTTAGTGCAATTTTAGTTTTAATTCTAAGGTTTTGAGAATATTTAGATAATTATCAGGAAATTATTATGAATTGAAATTATGTTGGACAGAAAATTCATCCCATACCTACTTCAGTCTGTTTCAGGTTTGTATACTTTTGATACAGTTAAATTATTAAATAAAAAATAACTAAAGATAATAATGAGAAAGGAAGCATTGGGTTAGGAGCTGCGAAAGGGCCATTTTATAAAGCCTATCTTTAAAATATATTTAAGAGCTTTCTCAACCTCTTCCCTAAATGGTTTTAGTTTGTGCATGTGTGGTTTGCTGCATTACATTCTTATCCTTCTGTGGTCAGTCGTCCTTTTCTGTTTCGAGATGTTTCTACATTTTGTGCTACCGCGATCATCTTGATTATGTGAGAGTTTGTCTTTTCAGTTCTTTGAGGTCTGTTTAAAGCAAAATGTTCCTTTTAAGATGACAGTTCATGTAGCAGCTTATTTTTGGCTTGAGAATAGATTGAATCTGTTAAGTGCAGTGCCACATTGAGTTCAAAACCACAGGCATATCAATTAAAATGCAACAAAATGAATTATTGATCCAAAACACATACATTTTAAAGCTTTCCAGTGACTGGATGAGACTAACTACGGCAATACCAAAGGTTCAAATCGGGGCCTGTTTTGTGAATGCAGACAGAAGCAACACAACAGAAAAAGGTTGGAAAAAACCCACCAGCTTTGTTAATGACTGGACGGTGTGGTGAAATTCAAGCTAAGCGACTGCATTTCACTGCAGGAAAGCTTCCCTGTTCACGCAGCCAGAAATAGCTCAGCAGGAGAATCGCTCTGATTAACAGATAGTTCACTTTGAGACCTTTTGACAGAGAGATCACATGAACACCCAAACCCCATCCTTCTGAGGAGAACATAATATAGTCTGATTAGGGCTGGGTGATAATACGCCTCCTCCTTTCAAACTAATCACTGCTGCATACATAGCTGATCACTTAAATTCTACTTTCCTCATTGATTTGGGCCGTTTCTTCCCACGGTGGGATGTAATCTTGAACTATAGACTCTATAGACAGTAAAACATGACTCAGAGATGGTGTGAAGGGGTTTTTATACTTGATCGTCTGTGTGTGTAATTGAAAATGGAGGCAAAGTATGAACAGATGGAGATAATTATTAAGTTGTTGTTAGAAAATCTCCAATGTTAAACTCTCAAGAGACATTCAGCTAGTAATGCTGTGTCCAGTGTTGATCAACTGCATCAACTGAAAGGAGCGCAACAGTTTTACCATTAATACATTATGGCATGAACAATTCTACAGAAAGATGTTACACATCAATATTGGCATAAACGATATTACTAAATATTTCCCTGTTCTATCTAGAAGAAATCTTTTTTTGGTCTTCTCATTGTCAAAACATGAAGTCACCTTTCACCTGTCAATGGGGAGCTTCACCTCAACCCTCCATCCACCTTTAACTCACCCTGTGTACAAAACCACCGCAGTAGGAGTCGATGCCTCGACAAGGGCATAAGCCCTCACTGATGTCTCATCTCCAAACACTGGTAATCTGTATTCCACAACGTGCTCTATCGCTGAGGGTTGAACACAGGTTCCAGAAGGGGCTGATGGGTAGAGGTTTTGGCTCGATTCCATTTCTAATTTCCCCCCCTAACCCATCATTTTCTAAATGTCTGCTTGCCCCTCAGAACAGAGCAACAAGGCCCTCAGTCTCAATGGTGGTTTAAACCTCCCTAAAGACCCTCAACAAACTCCAACGTGCTCTCTTCAGCTCTGGCTGGTATCATCTCAACGCCTTTTGCTACTATCAGTGAAGTCACTGAATAAAAAGAAACGCCTATAGGCTAACATTAGCAACCCCTGCTAATACCCTGCCAGTCTGCTCCGATGTCAGAGGAGCAGAACCAAGTGCAACAACTTCAGTGCTGGACTTAAATTACATTTCAGGCGTCATAAGCCATCAGAAGGGGAAATGCAACACTGAAAGACGAAGAAATACAGGACTGTCATGAACAAACCTGCAACACCAGTGTAACTTGTTATGACAAGTTATTGTTTGTCATGGGTAATTTTTATAATTAATTTTGCCCTGATATGGACAGAAACTCTGGTGGGTTACTATCTCTGTGTGGCCAGTTTGTAGCCAGTTTTGATCAGCATCACTAATGGGAAATGAATTCAGGCCCCATTTTAATGTTTATTTTTAAAGCATGGCCCAATGAAACATAAAAGTGCTTTTAAGTAGTGCAGTGGTCACAAACAGCCACTGAATGAGAGCTGATACATTTGATTAATGTGGTCATGAAAGAGGGGAAATAAATAAGTGTACACACACTCATACATCCGCACGAAACACAGTTTCCAATCCCTCGCCAGACTTTTCTTCATGCCTGTCTTGTTACTGGCATCTCCCCTGACAACTTAAGTCAAATGACTGTCAGAATCATAACACTGTAACACTGTACTACTCACTGGATCACACTAAGTAATCCATGGGGAATTGACTGGTAAGCCTCCACATATTTTCATGACTCTAGAGAGCGGACTTTAAAGAAATGTGAAAAACTAAGTCTTCCGCCAATTACAGTAAACTCCAAGACTGCTGAAGTTAACAAAGCATCAAAGTGCTACACCATCTTATAGTAATGCTGTCTTCTTTGTTCTCTTTTTATATCACAAACTTCCTTTTTGTCCTCTAGCATGTCGAAAATGAGACTGCAGCTTAACGACTCACATGTTCTCAGTAGCTCATGGGAAAAGTTAGCATTTTTGTACTTTTGGTTCCCTCATCTTGAAGTCACACAAGTTATGTTTTGTGCAACGACATGAAAACCAGTCAGGGCAGTCAGAACCCCACGTGTGAATTACAAAAGAGTCAAATCACTTGTTAGCAACCTCCATTTAAAGACAGGTTAACAAGACTATTGTAGCTCTAATTTTCCAGTTGGTAGATTGATAAAATTGTGGTAATGTGTACATAGTTTGGTGTAGAAAGAAGCTAAGTGATGGCGACATTGTAGGCAAACGCAACATAGTTTGTGTCAAGCGTTTAGCCACTGTTAGCGTTTGACTCCTGGTGATTTATGCTGAAAGCATTTATGCTTCATAACCATAAAAGTGGTGTTCATTTGTTAAAGGTCCCATATTATGAAAAACTGACTTTTTCTGGGATTTGGGGTGTTATTGTGGGTCTATGGTGCTGCCACACGCCGAGAAACTTTGAAAAAAGTCTATCCATGCTTTTTTGAGTGAGATACAGGTTTCTAAAGGGGTCTTGCCTGCAGTTTCCAGATACACAAGTCAAATTTGCTGCGGCTGTCGACGTCGACGGCCGCACATTTGCATATGGCTACCCCACTGCCCCTCCCTTCACCGCACGGTGTCTCCACCCACCAGGTACAGCTCCGGTCTCGGAGATCCGCCATTATTCTACTGAAATCACCATGGCCAAAGTCAAGGAAAAATGCTCTGTTGTTGGCTGCAAGGACCAGCACAACACACTCCATCGTCTCACACTGTGAGACTCACAGCTGCAGAGGACAAGAGAGCGGCATGGATTGAATTTATTTTTATGATTTATTTTTGAAGTTGGCAAAAAACTGTTGGTGTGTGCGAGCCACTTTGACACTGACTGTTTCACCAACTTGGGCCAGTACAACGCAGGAGTCGTCGGCAGACTTTTACTCAAAGGAATACATGCAGACCAAGGACATGTAAGTACACAAATAATGTGCTGTGTGTTTCTGTAGATTAGGCTGAACTCATGCCTGATGTACTGTGTGTTTTGCCATTGAGAACAAGCTAAGGTTAGCGGCTAACCGCTAACGTTAGCTTCCCTGACCACACAAGTTAACGCTAGTGCTAAAGCAGAATCATTGTGTGTAGTACGTTTCTGATCCTGCACACTATGTAATGCGTGTCCCAGGGAAATGTCTGCATGTACAAGTATTTAGCTGTGTTTATTTAGCAATTTTACACGAACTAACCAAGCAGTGTCACATAGTACCAGCTAACGCTAACCGTGAGCTTTCAAGCTAATGCTAACCGCGAGCCCCTAGTTCGCATCAACACGGTCTCCACATGCAAACCCAGAGGCGCGGTCAGTCAAGCAGTACTCACACACACACCCTCCACCGGGTCTAAGCTTTCAGGATTTTGTGAAATAATGCATTTGAAAATGTTTTCTAAGCTGGAATATGTTGGCATAGGCCGGGGCAAAACGAGTGTACTGTTGACTGCTACATAGAGTTTAGATTCTCTGCCCGGGCCGGGTCGGGCTGGGCCCTTGACCAAGCATTTGTGCTTTTTTGTTTTAAATAACTCAGCATAATGAGTATATTTCCAGCTAGGAAACACGCATCTCTCTCCTCCCTCCATTTTTGTGTTGCTGCGTGGTGTACACGTGAGTTATCCTCATGGCTAAAACGTGACTTGAGACGTACGTGACAAGAAGAAAGCAAAAATATATATTTTTACGAATGAAAATGACAATAATTGTAACGCACAGTGACTTGAATAAATAACTTTAATGTGATTACTGGTTTGGAAATATTAACGCTAGATTACTCGTTACTGAAATAAAGTGGTCGGATTAGAGTAATGTAAGGCGTTGCAGCCTTTAGTGCACGAGTGAATTATACTGTAACAGTGCTGTCATGTGTTACTCCTATCCATATCTGGGAATGCTGTGCAGGTAAATTAAACTGTGATTACTTGTTGAGAACATTTGCCCATTTCTTGCAATTGTTTTCATGTTTGTCTTTTTACTGTTCAAGACTCTGACTGGCTGCACTGCATCACAATAAGAATGCTGATAGAGGGCAAGCCACCACATCATCAGGAGATCCTCTTTTCAAACTGAGCTTTCCAAAGTCCTGGAAGGGAGAGTGCAGAGCCAAACCAGTGAAGACAGACACGACATTCTGTAAGTTTTACAATCTTTTATTTGAACCTCTCAAATTAAAATAAACATGGACACACAGACATCACACAAAAGGTTGAACACAAACACTTAAAATCTGAATTCTTTTAAGATGGTTTTCAAAATAAATAATGAGAATGTATAAATGAGAAGTAATTAGGAGAAATAAGACACACTTTACAACACTGCAGCACAAGGTGTTTTGGTTCTACTGCAGTTTTCCTGTAAACATGCATTTGTTTATTGCACTGCAGACTGCGGTGATGCTCTGTTGGACCTGATCTTCCAGAAGGTTTTCCAGGACCCTGCCCCATATGTGAACGAGGTGCTGAAACTCATAATCCCTGAAGACCTGTCGGACCACACAGATGGGCAGCACAACTGTCACTCTCCGCCCCAGAGAGCCCCAGCACCACCTTACAAAGCTTATGTAGGCTATATTGGCTGAACACAATTCAATATAAAGTCAGCACTGAATGTTTACACCCATGGCAACGAGATACTTTCTTTGTTATCATTTTCATATTGATATTGAAGTTAATATATAAAGTCAAACTGTTTCACTTCAGATATGTATTTTCTTCTTATTTCATTCATGTCAACACATGTTTACAAATGTTTCTTACAATTAAAACATCTTTCCTAACTGTTCTGTGTTTTCATTGTTTGATATGTAATTTTCATGGTAATAAGTAAAAGATAATAAACTATAAACAATGTAAGATAGAAGAAGCAGTTATGTACTTTTAATCATAACACTTTTACGATAAATGAATAGTATTTATGTGACTAAAAGCTTACTGCACTATTCCCCTCAGACGTAAAGATTCATAGTCTGCCCGATAAATGTTCAGTGCATTCTGCAGTGCAGATACATTCAGGCAGACAGGTTCCAGGCCAGGGTGGTCCACCATGCATGATGGTGGCTCAGGAAACTGCTGTAGTCTTCGTATAACCTAGAAATAATGAAAGGTAAGTGAGTGACAATAGATTAGAGAAAAGAGAGAGAGCAGAATGACAACCTTGTTTGCCCAGTGTTCACACTTCATTGTGGTATTTCCATACAGCAGATATTCTCAGGTTCTGTAGGCATTTGTTCACAATAGCCACAGGAACACCTGTTTTTATGCCTTTTTTTATTATTCATGGGAAACTGATCACTAATCATGTCACATTGTTTCTTTGATAATATATATAAAGTTTAGAAACCGTTTTAAATGGTTAAAAAACAATTCTGCTGGTAGAAAGGTGATTGGAAGAAACTGGCTTACTGAAAACTACAGTTGAAAATTGCTGGCAGTAGCTAATTACAGGTCGTCACTGCAAATAAGAGCAGGTTCTCAATCAACTTACCTGGCTACATAAAGGTAAATAATAATATGATAACATAATAACATAAAAGTAATGTCGAGGTAACAAACTTAACTACTGACCACTGAGAAACATCAATGTTCATTCTTGGCTGCTTACTTTCTTTTGGAGCCTCTTGTTCTGGGTCGGACCGCAGTCTGTTGTCCGGCAGCCATTACTCCCAGAAACTCCGCCGTTGCCATGGTCACATGATGCCGTCCTCACGTCTTCCGCAGGCAGGAGGAGGTGGGCGGTACCGTGGGCGGCGCGCAGTAGCTCATTAGCATTTAAAGGGAAAGGCACTGAAACCGGCCACCTGGAGCAGGGCTGTGAAACTGGTGTTTCAAGAACCCTGCTGTGCTCAATGCTTCAGCTTTTTTCGACCAAAGCATGTTACTAACATTCCATTTAGACATCAGGGAACCATGTCAAGAAGCAGAAATGACCATAATATGGGACCTTTAAGATTATTTTGCTGAATGAAATGTGTAATTATAATTAACGTGTGTTAGAAAACATTTAATGTCCTCTGAGAGGCACTTTGTGGTGTAGCACAGAATATACAAACACATTAAAAACACATCAGACAAAAAAAAGCCCCAGAGCTTATTTTTCAAAATAAAACAAAGTGAAAAATCCCATAGGCTTCTTGTTGAGGGAACCAGGGCGATGCAAACTTCTGGGTTAGCCTACAAAAACATGTCCTCCCTAACACTCTCTACAGTGGATGGATAAATGTAAATATAAGGTAGTCAAAAATATGGCAGCAGCGGGATGTTTCTCTGTGTCTGCTGGTTGTAAAGGTAACATTGGCTATTATTTGCCATAAATAACAACTTCAAAGACTAATGGGTCTATCAGGGAGCGGTTTTGTGAGGACCTTTGTAGTTTTTCTGCCTCCTTGTGGAAAAAATAGCTTAATGCAGCTTCAAAATGTACACTATAAATGGGTACAACATGAAACACTTTGGGGGAATAATACTTTACCTTTTTGCTGGATTTACCAATTTCTGATGCATAGTGTTCAACAGAAGACAACTGAGAAACAGCTGTTGGAACAAGCGTAATTATACACCAACCACATGCACTGCAGGTGCAAGCCTGTTGGAAAAAAGCACCGATGATAAGAGCCTGCCTGCACAACAACTAACAACCACAATTTTATTGAATCTTTGACACGCAACAGATGGAGCTCGGATCGAAATGCTGTCTGTTCAATTTCATTTGTGATTTTGAGTCATTGTAACCTAGCTGCAACAACAACGGTGTCCTGGATTCAATTCAGTGGCTTCATCCACCTGTGTCTTCACAAGAAAGCACCGTTTCCATCTTAGCCAGCAGGCTGAGTGTGCACAGGTGTTAGGCTAAGAGATAGCGGGTATGTGTTTGCAACAGCAGTGTAGATGAGAGTGTGCGTGTTTAATCAAGCACTTCAAACATTCACACAAACACGCTCAGACACAGTCCTAAAACACACATTATATTGTTTTAAGTGATGGTGGTCTGCAATAGAGCAGGGAGTGAAGATAAAGACAGTTCAAGAAGAAGCGAGAGACACAAAAAATGAGACAGATCGGGAGTTAAGAGTGTTGTTAGAGAGGATTAACTACTTCCACTAATGATAATGCTCTGGCTGCCGGAGCTTCTTTATTCTCAACTTTTGTTCTTTGTCTCATGGAAGTGGTGAGACCTCAAATCCTAACCCTCGAAATACAATCACCAGCTTTGCAGGAGATGTGACAAGTAACAACACATGAAAGTTCTGTTTTTATGACTGTCTAATAATAATACCAACACTGACAGCATACACTCGCATTCAAAGGCTACTTTATCTGAAATTCTCTCAATCTAAATATATTTTCTCATCACAGTTTAAAGAGGTGAGTGAGTGATGGAGCTTGAAAAATCAGTACTGTGTACGTGTGACTCGAGCGATGTAAAAGCCATCATACCATTTAATGAATGTTGCTGAGGTTCCTGTTAAATAACTTCTTCACGGGCAGCAGGGTGCGTTGGGAGAGAAATGCTCCCATGACCTTGTTTAAGCCCTGCGGTGTCTCAGACTGTGACAGGCTAATTAATGAACTGCTATTTTCACCTATGAAAAATATGCTAATTTGAGGAGGCGGTTGTACGCTTGCGCAAGTGGAGTGCTAAATAGAAAGAAGCCTTGGGCTTAATTAATGGACCTTGGTAAATTGTGTGTCTGTGTGAGTACAAGTGTGTGTGTATGGGAGCAAAGATGCGTTTCCTGTATTCTGTACTAAAAGAAACGTTCTGCAGGAGGTATGAGTGAGAATAACTTGGCTACCCGCTGCTCAGCCCAGAGGTACCACCAGATTTGTTTCGATTGCTGTCTGACTCATTTTTCCATACGTACGGTCCCTCCCATACATGTGTTTTACTGAGGTACAGTTATGGCAAATATAGAACAATGTTTCACCTTAAATTTCCGTACATGGGCCCGCACAACGCATAAAAAATAATGAGCACTATAAAAATGAAATGATTCAATTCATTGAAAATCATCCGAACTTACTGGAACTAATTCAGTCTGAGTGATATGACCTTAAAAATATTGTGCCATCTTTAAGTTATATTGCGAGTATATTAAATATGTTGATATACTGAAAAACACTCTAAAAGCACTCGGCAACAAAAACAATACTGTAAGGATGAATGTCTCTACTTTCACAAAATGTTTGATAATTAATCATTAATAAAGTTGGTACAATGAGTAAGCGGGAAAAGGCAAGTATTAGAACAAGTAGAACAGGCTGTTAAGTTCAGAATTTTACATAACTTACATAATATTACGCATTACAAAAGGCTAAGGGGCTCTCTATCAAAATAAACGATGTTAGCCGAGTGTTGTGTGGAGGACCGGCCGGTGAAGGGAGAGAGAGCCTGGCCTTCTGGAGAATAAACACCTCGAGTCACATCGGATTCTGCTCTGATCCGGAGGAGTTTACTGACAGGAGGAGAGCTCAGAGATTAGTCTTGAACTTTCGGGATAATAAAAGGAATTTATCTTCTCTCCTGTTTATCAGCCTGACTGCAGCAGTGACCTCCCTGGTTGGGTGTTTATGAACTTTAACTTGGAAAGCTGGCTTAAAATGGAGGCAAAGAGAGAACCAGAGTCTCTGGTGAGTCCTGAATTAACTGAAAGTTGACCTTAACTAAAACCTTGGTATCAGGCTTCCTAACATAGTAATTCATTATTCTTCAAATTCATGTGAGTATTACAACCTCTGGAAGATTGTATGAAAGAAAGAAAACCACTGTGTGTCCCTGTTTGTGTGAAGATCAGAAGAGCAGATTTGACACACCATGTAAAAGAAGAAATACCAATGTGGAAAAGTGCACTATCCATCTCAGCAAAAATGCCTATTTACTGCTGGCAAATTGCTCTAACAAACACTGGCTATCATTATTCATCAAGCTAACCTCTGCAGCTGCCAGAGAATATATCATCTTTCATTGCATCTCCCCAACAAAAAGAACGCTTGCTTCTTGAGTGGAAAAGGACTGAGGATAACTACGAATCACAGCTCTTCTACTTCAATCATCTTCATTGATCACACTGATGTGTTTGAATCTATAAGGGAAATATTTAAGGGACTTAAAACAAACACTACGTTTAGAGCTTCTGGTATGATGATCTTTTTCCTTTTGGTTGCGACTCGAGCGATTTGACAATAAAAGAAGAATAATGAATATCTATTTTGTAATGTCAGGGGAGTATACAGGGCTACTTCTTCATGCTAGAGGGGCACGGAACTATATTGATGACAATGTGGTTTGAACTAATAGCCTTTTAAAATGAGCTATTGATCCTTCCTGGTAATTATTCTAAAAAGGAACCTTGGAAAGAAAACAACTTTGAGAATTGACTCCAAGTGTGAAGGAGCAGGGAGGGATACGCTCACTCATCAGACAGATATCTGTACAAAGAAATGCTGACAGATGACGTCTCAGTGAAAAGAAGATAAATTCTCAACTGACTTGAACACAAATCATGTTTGGTAGTCAGTTCAAGAAAGGCTAATAGCATCTGGGAATGGGGTTGCAAAGACTGGGTGGGTACTTCAGGAACCTGATCTATCTTGTTAAATCAAGTCTGGATTCACTTTCTCACAGATCAAATAGAATTTACGATGCATCACTCAGCTGAAAGGGACCTAATTAGGCAAATCACATACGTCCCAGGGATGTGGGGTGTTTTAAACACCTGTAGAGCTAATCAAAGTTTTCATCAAATACACTCTACGTTGTATGTTTTTGAACTCAATACACTAAATCTATGTTTTATTAATGGCATACGCAACAAGATTAGACAACTATTGCAGCAGAAACAAGTTTGACTGCTTTACCAGGTGTTTATATTCAGGTCATTCAGTGCCAGCTGAGCTTATATCACGGATCCTCTCTAAAGGATTCATTTTAACTCCCATTATACTCATGAGAACTTGCACAATCCTATCCAAAAACTATTCTAGTCATGCATTTTTTAAATTTGGTCATTTTTGTTATGTTGAAATTTGTCCTAAACAGCCAAAAAACCTTCAGTATAACTTTCAACATGTATTAACTTAAGTAGCTGCCACATAATAATTACAGTAATCAAATGAATAACTAATATCTGATAATTTAAGTTTCACTTTCAAAAATATCTATCTCCACTTCGCTTTGTTGCAACCAAATGATGCTTACAGTATAAATCATTGTTCTCATGAAAATGAGTTGGTGTGGAATGATCCACTTCTGTCCGTGGACACATTGTCATCACATTAGCGTCAGAACCTCCAACGATGCAGCTACGAAACTTTCCAGGTCTGTAAATTGAGATTTAAATAAAAGACGAGTTCAAAGGTTGCTGTGGCCCAAACCATGAGCACCGAAGTATTCATTTAAAAATGTATTAAAGACTGAGAAGTCATGGGTCAGGACATGAACAGAACAGACTGTTGTGATCCTGTTGCAAGTTGCTCTCTGCTGATGGAATTATTTTGTCAAAAGGGCTTCTTTTTTCTGCAATCTTGGTTACACACACCTGGCACTTGTAAATGGAAAGCCTGGACTCAAAAGCACTAAGTATTTCATACACTCCAATATTTCAATAGAAAACAGAAATTCCAAAAGGTTTTGGATGATGTATTCATTTTCAAGACATTTAAAAAAAACAAAACATCAAAGCCAAAGTCTTGAGAGCGCCCTCGGTCTTCATGAGTTAAACTGTGAGCACAACTGTGTGAAATTTAAGATCTGAGCTGTGATGAAAAAGCCAGAAAAAGTCTTACCTTCCACTCCACTTATACACTTGACACGGTCGCGGACCTCCACATTGTATCCCTCAAACGACATGAAGACTCCGTCGGGGTGGTAGGGCTCACGCTGCGTGTAAACCTTTGAGTAGCTGTGCTGGAACTCAAACCGGTCGTAGCCGTCGTACTGCACTACTTTGCCATACACTTCAAAGTATTTTTCCATCCAGCTGAAAGGCAGGTAGACCTCTCCACCCTCTCGTCGGCCTTTGATAGTAGATTCATCGTTGATCAAGCAGTCGATTTCTTCGTACTTGATCCCGCTGACGACCCCGACAACAGGTGGGGGCTCTGGAGGTTGTGGAGGGTGTTGTTGGCTGCTAATGCTTGCATCCCCCACCTTGGGACTCGGGGCCACCAAGGCAGCTCGGGGCAGGAAGCGAAGGGAGGTGTCACTTGAGCAGCGGTTCCATAGCAACACAGTGATGAGCGTGAAGAGGGCACAGATAACGATGAGGGTCTTGTAGTTGACCCGAGCAGCGAGGCAGCGCATGGTCACAAGTTGCCTGCATGACACAAACACAAGGGATCCATTAGAGACATGTATGATGGATGATTTGTCGAGAAGGGTCAGGCCAATAACAAGTCATCTGGTATCGACATGTGAGGAAATTTACACCCTACAACTGCAGCACTGTGGACCTGCAGCCTGCAGTGAAATACTACGGATTTACTTTATTTTTAAAGAGCATGAGATCAAATAAGCCACTCAAGAGACCCGATTACAGAGAGGTCTTTACTATGAGCTGTATCAACCTGGTTACTGTAAAATCGCATTTATATGCAGCCGGTCAGAAATAAGACTTCTCCTTTCCTTCTGACAAGGAGCCACTGCTTCACAAGATATCTTTTATCTGTCGGTGCAGTGAGGACAGGCCGTGTGTGCACAGAGCAGTTTGACAAAGTGTTTTTCAGTGGAAGCAGACTAATCTAGAGGCTCCTTAGTATCACTCTGACTTTGAACACAATTATTTTCAAAACAAGGATGCACTGCTTTGTGTAATGATCTTCTTTTCCTGTTAAAAGAGTCCCTCTCTGAAGACTTTGTCATGCACATGACTATATTTAAATAGCTGATTAGAAACAAGACCAACACATCAGCTTTCTAAAGGAGATCTCTGGCTGTACACATCTCGAATCCCCAACTGAAACTGGGTTTCTTGTTTACATGGTGTTTACAAAAGAATCAGCAGTGGAGAAGGCTGACTGTAACCTGGTTACTTTGGTGTATGCAAGATGAATTTTCTACCCAGGTGAAAAGACAAGGGATTTATATCAATCAGTTACAAACATTAAATAAAGGTCAGTAAGTGATGCAGAAATCATTTGATTATACCCAAAAAGAAGTGAACAGACGTTTGTTCACTTGTTCATCGTAGAGAGCGTCTGTATGTGGATGAGTCAGGAACACAAAGACAATGTAGAGTATGTTGGTAATCAAGATTGTAGAATTCAGACGAAAACAATCTGGACTCGGTTGTAAATGCAAATTGGCAGGTTTTTGATCAATAAGAAGCTCCGCGTTGTGCTTTGGTTGCCAGTGTGTGCATGTGAGTCTGATTTACTACCCGATCTGCATTTTGTACAAGTCTTTCAAGTATTTTTTATCCACTTGTCCATCAAGTGCACTTCTTAAGTTGCACACTTGTTTTCTTGGAGAGAGTAAGATGAGAATATTGTCCTCATTGTCATGTCTGCATGGTAAGCGGTCTATGGCTAAACTTCTCAGCTAGTCCGAGAACAGAGCCTCCAGGTCGCACAGCTCCTGGCTGAGAATAATCGTGCTTATAATCCAACTTAAACCAGACATTTTCATTTTCATATCTAGGTTTTTGAACAGCTTAACCAAAGAAAATGTATCTTTTTAATAAGCGAGCTTTGGGCAGATGGTCTTGTAGGCCAATGTAGAATTTTGGACACAGCCAGTCCAGCTGTTTCCCTCTAGTATCTTGTCTTTATATTAACCTTTGCTTAAAAGTAAGCACAAGAGTGGTACATGTCTTCTTTATCTCTGCAAGCGAGAAAGAAACTAATTTTTCAAAATATCGTACCTCCTCCTGACACTCACCTCCTGTCAGTGGCTACCAGCCAAAATTAATTATAAGTCTTGTCTGTTTAATTGTACAGCATGGCATAGAACTGCAGCTGTTTTTATATCTGACTCTCTCAGCCCATATCGATCTTTAGGTCTAAGATCCTCTGCCTAATAACTCTTGTAAAAGGTTTACGCTGTCACTCAAAATTAGATTTCCTATTGGCATTTCTGAATAAATGTTTCTTTTCATTTAAGTATACATAAAGGTTGCCATAACAGCATGATCGTTAATGTTCTGTATATCAGATTATGTTCCAATCTATAAATCTATTCATTTTCATCTGGATATATTTTCAACTTCTCTGCACATAACTGTGGTCACTGTTTGTTACTGAGGATCCCCTCAATAGCAGGTCAACAGCATTTGAGATTGCACAAACGTCCATGTTATTTATAGGTTTGCTGATTGCCACAGTCTGTATGAATGACCTCAAACAATGCACTGAACAAATCAGGCATTTTTACAAATGCCAGCAGGAATCAATGGAGATACTGGAGCTCTCCTCCTCCACACTAATTACGGCTTACAGCTCATAGAATTTACTATTGCAGTGATGACAGAGTTAGGTCGTCTGATGAGAGACGGAGGAGAGGAGGAAAATCATTACTCCCCAAGATCCTTTCAATATCGCAGCTTTAACTAGACACTACTAAAGGTCAGCTCAATTAACATGCAGTAATTGGGCAATAGCAAAGTGCTCCAGCATTGCAGTCAAACTAAAGTGCTTGCAGCTTCTTGAACAAAGTTGATGTCTTGGATGACCCTCCCAGAGTGCTTTAACAAGCAAATGTTGAGAGAGTGCAAGTTGCAGAAATGAAGAATAGCCTCCCTATTAATCAAGACAGCATAATTCTGAAAACCAAACACTGAATTTAGACTCTGCCTGCGTAATAAAGGGCCTGAGACGTGTCTACTCAGATAGACACAGGCCATCTTTCAATCTTATAAACAAATGAATCATTTCGTTCCATGAGAAAAGTTTTAGAAACTTTCTGCTGTTTTCTCCCAGTCAGAGGGGAAGAAAGGCTTTGGCGCATCACTGCGCCTGATAAGTTATTGCCACACATAAAAACTATCATTGATATTTAGAGAAATGTCAGCCTGGCGCAGTCATGAAAGATTGGGCCGGCGGGAGCTCTGACAATACTGAGGCGGAAGGCCTGTGGACTGCACCCTGAAAGATATGTAGGGCCGGCCCTGTCGGGGAACAGACTATAAATAATTGGCTCTTTTTATAGTGATTCGTCACTCGTGTTGAGTTCTGGCTCAAGGTGGATAGACATGAGCTTAAGCACTGCAGCATGGAGAGCATCCTAATGCCTCACGCCGTCTGCGAAACAATTTGTCTGAAGCCATGTCCCATTTCATGAGCGGGATTTAAACCGTGAAGCAGCAACGCCAAACAGACTGGAGGAGGAGATAATGTCACAGGTGAGCAAATTACAAGACGGAGTTTGTTTACGGATCAGAAATCAGAAATGTTTAGACTCGGGTGATGTCATACTCCGTCTCAACCACGTCAGACAAACAAATAAGCATCGGCTTTGTGATTGAAAGTAGCTCCGGAAAGAAGGACATTCTTGGAAAAAAACAAGAGAAAGAGAGCAGAGATCGAAGACTGTGAAATCAGGAGGGAGATCTAAACTAACCCGAGACTGAAACTTTATTTGCTCTTTATATCAATTTAAAAGAGTAGCAGACAAGACTCTGTAACATTAAAACGAATGATGAAATGACAGACTTCTGAAATTTTACTTGTCAGAGAGCGATACATTTGGCGAGGCTTCTTGCAATTATAAAGTTTGCTTCCTTATGACAGAACTCACTTAAGACATGGTTATAAAAGTCAGAAAACAGAGAGGTAATCTAGTAGTTTTTAGACACTGAACACAGAGGTTGAATATCTGAATATCTAGGTATGAGGACTTGTTTATAGGATCTGGATGGACCTTGGTGTAATCCACTGGTTATCAGCTCCACTCAGGAAATGCTGTGAAAAACTACACAGACATAAAAATCCATTTTTAAAAAAGACAGATGCAATTGGACAGGAGGAGGAAGACAATCCTGTTGGAGGATAAAAGTCCTCCATGCTTGACAGATTAATAAAAATGGACTGGAAAACAAAAGCAGCTTTTCAGTGTGCAGCCTCAGGAAACTGAAAAGTGCCTGAAATAACAGACTTTTTATATGATACCATCATTCTTCATGAATACATAACTGGTCAAACTTGGCACTCGGAAGGCTTTGGCACAATTTTACTTACAAAGATTACAGACCTTGTGGTTTCAAACAGTAAGGAAATACACAATTGTCAACAACAAAAATCCAAACACTGTAATTAGTATTCAATACAGCAGCTATCGGCTCTGCCAAGTATTTTCTTAAAAGAAACCGATGACAGCTATTTGTGATGTTTTGTAATTAATGGCAACATTGCCCAGGTTTCTGTGCTAGCATAATGTGGAAAAAAACTTTTCTATACTATGGACACAATACCCAACAACGTACCCCTGAAAGCTTGATATAAAATGTGCAGATGTGCAAATTTATCAAGTGTGTCTTCAGGCCTCTGCAGACCGACCTGACATCGCAGAACTAGCTGCGATGAAGGCTGACTGTTGTGTCAACTCATTTATCTGCTAAGTTTGTACATTCTGCGCCTCTCTGTGGAGAATATGTCTCATGAAAAACTTGAGAAACTGCTTTAAAAAGGTGAAATCATGGATACTACGGGGGACAAATACAAGAGGCTGACGCTGACTGGCGGCCCTGACAGCACCCGACAGCAGACTGTCAGCCCGGTGTGTACTGAAGCCTTTAAAGAAATTCTCCTTAGTCAAGATGAGCATGGAGGGTGTTTAGGAAGGCGGGTCGACTAGATTACTTACACCCAATAAGCCCAAGATTAACAGCCGTTTCAGTACTTAAGTGACACTTTGTGCTATGTTCATCTTAATGCAAACACAAGACTAGGGGGAAGCAACCTTACTTTGTTAATAGTAAATGGCTAATTCTAGCTGTACATTGTAGTTCTCTAGAAACATAATAGTGGTATACAGGGCAGAAACAATAGATTGGTTGACCAGTAGAAACCTATTTTTGCCAAAAAATGTCAAACATTTACTCGTTCAAGCTTCTCCTTTATAAGAATTCCTTTCCTTTCTTTTGTGTGATGTGATAATGACCTGAATATCAGTTGAGTTTTGGACAGTTGGTTGAAAAGGATGTCACCTGTGGCTCTGAAGAACTCATTAAATGCAGCCCGAGCGGCACTCATTTCATTAGATAACAGTTTTCAAAAATAATCACCAGGGCATCAAGGATAGACACCTCTAGTGTTCCAACAATGACAAGCTGCTGATTGCACATCTGACTTTGCAAAAGCTTAATGATCTCGCTCTGATGATCCCACATGATATTACTGACAGCTCGAAGCTGCTTGTTAAAACATCGACTTCTGTCTGACAAGATGAGAAACTTCACTATCTTGCTTCCTGAGGTCCATGCAGCATTTTGCTGCTCCTGCAGAGCATCAACGGCTTTACACTTTGCCTTTTGCCTTCACGCTGTGATGGACTGTAACATATTAGGAATCTCTGATTGCCCTGATGGTCGTTTCATCATATGCTGCAAGTGATCCCTGGCTTAAAATCATGGGTCTTAATTCTGCCTGTTTTATGCAAATATTTCGATGTCTTTATCCCTCAAATCCTCAGTAACAAGGCTGGGTAAACTCAAACAGGTGTCTAATACTATACCATACTGATAGTGTTTGTCTGTTGAAAGGGTGAAGCAACTCGAGAAATCAAATCAGCGAAAAAACACTGTGACCTTGTTAAAACAACAAACTAGCTGCTAATCTCCATCGTAGTCCCTGGTGCAGAATGTACAATGTTTACAACATGTCACAACTGCTGCGGCAGCGAGCGTAGGGATGAACGAACAGAGATGTTTTTCTTCTCCTGCAGTCCTCTGGTGCAGAAATCACAGGCAGTCATCATGGCAATAAAAGCTGAGTGCTTGTGAGCCACCCTTAGGGAGCTATTGGAGCAGAGGCCTGGTGTATGTGTGAGGGGCAGGTGTTGTATCCCCAACTTAACTCCTGACATTTTCACTGCTCTCCTCCACGGGTGAAGTAAGGTATAGGCCCGAGACTGCCTCTAAATTATCAGCTTATGCTGGAGCTGTGAGGCATGTTAATTCCTGTGGAGCTGTGATCGCGTTTGTGTGTGTGTGTGTGTGTGTGTGTGTGTGTGTGTGTGTGTGTGAGCGTGTGCATATGTATTGTGGGTGTCTGTTGTGCTTCCGAGCCTGATTATGATACTGTGGAGGCATCAGGATGAATTCAAGGCGATGACTGACAGGCAAAAAAATACCCTGCATCTTAATCCCACAACCATTTAGTATGCGAGTAGAGTTATATAAACCTGTCTATTGTGACCCGTTCACATTCTAGTGTTGCACTTTAACATGCTGTTCTGCTGATTGTTCTGTTTCTATGTTACCTACGTTAATGTTTTTACACGGGAATATTTTCACAGATCTTGCTTTTGATTATAAAGTAAATCCAATACTCATTTCAATCAATTTTCCATTAAAAAAAATAAACATTAACACTTCTTTCATGAAGCATTGTAAACTAAAGGTTAAGTCACAAATATCAAAGCAGAAACTGATCTGAGGTCAGTTATATAGTCGTTAGATAACAGACTTTTAAAAGAGTGACACTGTAAATCACTTGGGATTGTGTAATACGGCAAGATTGTAAGAAATAAAGCAGGCCAGGCTGACCGCACTTATCTGCTGGTAGAATACACTCACTAACCAGAACAAGTGCAGAATGTGCGGTTACCTGTTCCAGCCTGGCCTCTCAGTCTTCAGCCCTCTCGTTCTCTCTGACTGCAGCTGAAAGCTCAAACTGCAGCCACAGCGAGCTGAGAGGTCTGCATATTCATGAGGCAGCACTGGGGACTCAGTTCAAGGAAAACTGCCGGTCGTACTGTTGCTAATGTCTGCCTAACACCACAGCACAACCAGTCGACATGTCGTAAAGGTTGCTTTTAAAATGAAGTCTCGAAATTCACCAAATGGCAGCGAGGCTACAACCAGCCACTGTTTTCATAACACATTAATCTTCAGAATATCTTCGCAGCCCCAAAACTCTGAATGAGACAGCAAATCTGAAAATATCTTCCTGTTAAATAAAAGAAAAACATTAACCAACAGATGAGAAATACTGAAGTGTATCTAGGCACCATGAAACAGTAGAATCTCGGTGTTTTTCCAGCCAGTAAATAATGTATGACCACTGGACAGACAAACCTGCACCGACACAACAGACCACCACACCAGCAACACAGCTTAATCATAAAGCTTTGTTTAGAGGCAGCTGAGAAGTGAATAAACTGCTTTGAAGTTAATGCGCCTCTGTGTTTTATCTCCAGTAGGAGGATTAAGCAGGTCATTACCAGAAAGCTTATAGCTGAGCCCTACTGAGGGATTAAGCAAACTCCTAATCAAATGGAGGGGGAGACGAGGGAGAAAAATACATACACAGGACCTTTAGGCATTATTTTAGAGGCGGGTCATGACAGCTGCTTGTCCTACAACACCATAAACACAAATGAGGATCATTGGAACAGAGACGATGTTTCAAGTATGCTTAAAAAATAAAAAAGGAAGAAAGGATTTAAAAGTGAAGAAACCAATCATGCTTTGGTAGGATTTAAAGCACATGATCTACACGTGCTAAAACAAGAATCTGGACACCAATCAAGGATTTGGGACAAAAAGTGTTCCGGCTCAGTTTTAGGAAGAATTTAGCAATAACAGACGTCTGTGTTGAGTGAAGCACAGACTCTCTAGACTCGGCCATTTTAAGTGCAACGTTGGTATTCTATGTGACCAATATGAGCCCGATCCTCACAGACCTGAGCCCCTGTAGTAACATCCTTTATACAGTCATTTGTCGCCCCACCCTTGCTTGTGAATAACTGACCTTTTCAAGGACAACAACTTTCTTTTTTTTTCTCCTGTCCTCTCCTGTCTTAACTTGTTAAAAACTTGTTGCTGACGTTAAATTTATTACTGAAGTGCATCAGTAATAAAGTTGATGAGGGAACACATTTTCATTTTTTTTTCAATAAAAATAAGCACTATCTTCTGACGATTAACCGGTTGACTATCTCCCCTCACTCTGAGAGAAAAGTTCTCTGGCATTTTAAATTCACCGATTGTGGTGCAGCCTCTTTGGTTTAATGTAGTCCAACTTGTACCGTTGTTTGATGAAAACCTGTAAGTGCACCACGTCTGTTTCTATTGTGTCATCTGCTGTTTCGAAAATGGAGTGAGGGATAAAATTGGTGTGTTTTTTGGTTGACTTTATAAAAACGTGCTGAAGTCGACTGAGCAGACACGAAGCCCAATGGGGAAAGAGAAACAGAAAGAGGTGAGGCAGCATGTGTGTGGGATAAGGTGGATGAATAAAGCCACACCGTGGATGCAAACTCTCACAGGGATTCTGGCGAGAGATTGTTGTCTCATTCTGAGGACTAAGGTCCGATACTAATTAATCACATTAGACAAATTAGCACAATCTGCTCTCGTTTGTTTTACACAGCGTCCTGGTAATCAGGGTTAGATGTATGATCTTATCAAACGTTACTACTTTCTAGGTCCAAATGGCACTGGCTCTCATGTTTCTGTCAGTTAATGACATGGGCAGGAAGCCCAGAGCCTAATCATTTAAGAACTACTAACATAAACAACACAAAACATTCTAATATTTTCCAATTAGAAGTCTTTAACACACTTTCCTTCACAGGGAGAGAAAGGAAGAATCCAAAGTCTTTCCACGTCTTTCATGTGTTCTTTGTGTTTGTAAAAGGTTTTTAGTAAATACTGAGCATGATTCTTTTTTTCTTTTTCTGCAACTAACATCTTTTTCTTGGTGGGCCTATTAATATTTACCAAACAACCAACACATCAGCCAAATGTCACCATTAGAGTTGTTGAAACACGTAAACATCAGAATTTCCTTTAATGTGTTTATGAAACAAATTGTACAACTAAACACAGACAATTATGCAAAAAACATTGCTGTACGGTAAATGCCAGGTTGATATTTTGAAATGCAAAAATGATTATATCACAAAGTCCATGTGACATAACTGTCTCAAACATTAGCCTTGGACCGAAGTGTACCATTATCCAGAGATTACCGCAGTGCTGAGTTGGGTTGTGTCGGCGTTTCAAGTCCAGCAGTTTCTCTTCATGCAGACACACAATTATCTGTGTTATACAACCTAATGAGCCCACAGTTAGCTCGAAGAGCTCCAACTTTCCTCATGCAATCAAAGATGATTCAGTGGTGACAACAGGAGGGATGCAGGGCTCATGGGGCTGAGGGGGGCTGAGGGGGACTGAGGTTTTCCCCCTTACAATCAAAGCCAGCAAAGGCCCGATTATCTGATGTTTGCAAAGGACATCGTGTGTGATTGTCCTGTGGTGTGGGGTGTGTTAAGAGTGATTTTGTCCGGTCAGATCCGCTCGGAAGGCGTCGGAAGGAGAGATCGCAAATAATGAACATGTTTAATATTTGCGACTAGAAATCCTGTAGTGTGTGGGGTGTTCCGAGCGGAGCCGAGCATGCACAGCGTGTGATGTCATGTGTACCGGACCAACAGCCAATCAAGACGCGAGCTGAGCCTTTTATTTATTTTATTTTTTATTTTCCTCTTTGTATTATTGATATTTTGGGTTATTTCATGGATTGAACAGGATAGGCAAAAATAAGCCTTGGCTTCAGCCTATTCCTTTTTCGGTTACAGAGCTTGTAAAAAAATTTTGTGAGACATTGTTGAGGGAAAGTCTGTATGATAATATTTGCCAGTTGATTGCACATAATTTAAGTATTTTATATTGTAACCGAAATAAATCTATTCATTCATTCATTCATTCATTTACCTGTTGCCATGGTGACTCGCAGTACCGGGGGCCAGAGCGCACAGCGCTGCTCTTGAAGCTATCTGTAATACTCGTGACAATTTTTACTCACCTCCAACTCGCACTGTAACGCATACAGCCAACACTCTCGCCGTCTCCATGACTTTTTCCATAGTCGTTTTGTTTTGGTTTTGGTTTTTCAGCCAGTAATAGGCCTAAAACAACCACCACTGCATCTTCCGGTTCGTCCGCCATGTTTGTTTACACTGAAGTCACGTTTGACCACGCGAGATTTGTAATATTGAGCGTGAAGACCCTGATAACTCTGCTGAAGAATCGGTTAGTGTGTGGTGTGCAGAGCACTACGGAGAACACCACGCACTATAAGATCAGCAGAGAGAGATCTTGTGCGATCTGTCTTTTGTTTTCAAGTGTGTGGTCTCCTAATCTGTGAAGGTTTGAAAAATCCCGTAGTGTGTACCCGCCATAAGACTGGACACTTTTTCCACGGTAGAAACAAGAGCATGCAGAAATATAAGATTCAAGCTGTACATGTAATGAGGTGTGTTTTTGTACACACTGTACTGTATGTGCTATACATTCGCTTCTGCATGCCGATGTCTCAGCTCAGTCATGATCCTGTGTACAATGATTGAAACTAGAGAAGCTTCAACATAGGTGTATGTTGCTGTGAAATGAGCACTGTAAAGATATCGATACTGACCTCTAATCCATTCAAAAAGAAACGACCAACCGGCTGCACATCCTGTTGACATCCACCATACAGTCGTTCCACAGCTGCTTCTTCTGGTTCTTTTCTGCTCACAGTTCCTTCAACACCTATACACGAAGGAGGAGAAGGAGGAATTACATTATTGTGGCCTAAGTGCATCTATGAAATGTGCGTAAACATGCATACACATCTGATTTGTAAGGCTGATGTACAGAGCAGCTTTGCTCATTTGTCTGAATATAAACACAAAGAAATGTACATATTTAATTTACAGGATTTGCTCATGCCGTTTACATTTCTGAGGGTGTCTCTTCCTATAAATATTCTTAAAACTTTGAAAGGAAAAACTTTGCACAAACACATTTAACTAACTTTACAATTTGTTACGAAACAAATATTTGTCTTGCATCACAGATAGAACAATCATCAATCAAAGAATCTTACAGAAATGTCTTTCTTACAGAAATAACAGCTCATGTGATGTTTCTGCACAAATCAAGGATAAATAAATGGTGGTAACTTCTTCTGTTGTCTTTTAGTTTAGAATCCATAGTATTTACATACATCTGTCTGAACATTTTCTTGTGGTAGAAACAATGTGCAAGCCGAGCTTTCACCCATGTTGACAGTCTTAGGCAATTCCAAATAAATCGGGAAACCAATACAGCACTGTCTGTGAGCGAGACTGACAGCATTTTCAAGTCATTCATTTGAGGATATTGTTGATTGATAATGAAAATTCACCACAATCAGCTTTTTGTGAGCGTATTTATTGTGATCACCCCAACCTTAGTGGTGACAAATGTTTCCAATACAAAAATAAATTTTGCCTCCTCATCCCAAATTGCAGTTGTGAGCTGATGAATCAAGGAGAATATCCCCTTCTGGCATTGTTTAAGGTAAAACATGAGCATAAGGTTAACTGTCCTGTCCGCCCCTCCCTGCTGGAGCTGGAGCTGGAGCTCCACTGCTCCTCAGGGACGAATTAAATCCATAGAATACGTTTCACTGCATTGTATTACGCATGACTGCATGTGACAATAATGAATCTTCTGTGCTGTATTTCACCACAAAAAAATAAGATAAAAGTCCAAACAAACAAACAAACACACAGTGAATTCTGCGCTTTATTATTTTTCACCTAATCTTTGGATCTCTAGATTCATCTTGTGACTCTCAGACTGGGAACAACTGGCCTACAGAGCTGCGCGGCTCCTTTCACTCACACACACAACCAAAGTGGTTCCACTGACAAAATAACATTTGTTACTTAACTACATTGATTTAAATCTTTGTCAGATACATGCTTATTGCTACTCAGGCTCACAGTAGGGTGGAGACAAGCAGGTTTCAGTCATAGTTGATAATCACGCAGAAGAATGACGTCCTCTGTATTCTGCTTCTCGGCCTGAACCGGCTCCACACTCCTCACATGAAATCCTTTAAACGGCTAAATGTTTCCGGGGGAAACGATGATCGATCGGTCCTGTACACTAAGTAGCTTTTCAATATAAACTTTTCTGAGGAAAACAAAATTATTAACTGGTGTAATTCTTTTTCACTGTGGTTAATTACAACCTTAAATCAATGCCCCGTAGATTCTGACACTGATGCTCTATAAATTAAGACGAGGAAACAAATACATATTTTGTAATTGCAGGCGTCATGAATTTATAGGCTTTCTGACAGCAGGGTCATTAATGTACAACCAATCTATCAGTGCAAATACGCAGAGAGTGACACGGATACTTTACTCAGCAATTAATCTCACCAATGTATTTCCAGCCCCTGTTGAAACAGGCCATTAAACTAAAGAAGGTGCTAAATTGCCCCATCAAAGAGAGTATTATTGATTGTTTTATGAAATGTGCCTATTGACAAAGCACTTAAATTAGATACTGTAGAAATGAAATCAGCTGGGCTCTGTCTGTCACTGCATGGTCCACTGCAGTTTTACATTGTTGAGGAGGAAATAGATGGACGGATGACAAAGAATGAGAAGAAGAAGGTGAAATGGATGGAAACAGCAACATTTTGCAATACAATGCACTGATTAGGAGTAAGTTAAATGCACAAAACTTTATTTCTGCCACAAGGGATTCCTCGAGGAAAATTAACCAAAACATGCCAGTTTCTTGAGATGTTGGGATTTGTTGTCTTCATTGGGAAAAAACCGCCACTGCTGATGGCGGAAATGTTTCCAGACGAGTTAATGTTCGTGTCACATTCACAGGCTTTTTTCCTCACTCCCCGACTCTCTCGGAAGCGACAGCTACAAGCGACCAAATGAAACACACGGCTACCTTGAATAAAATGACATAGTTCTTTGGGTTTGGACATCGTTAGAATTATCCGTGATATTATATGTACACAAGTAGTTTTGATGCGCAATACGGAATAACAGATAATTAACAGCTTCTCATGGCCAACACGATAAGCTAACTAATAATTTCACATTTTTATACTTCATAACATGCAGTTAATGCACATACGAGGGCTCTAATAAAATGTGTTGTGTTAACATTGTGGACTTTCTCCCTCCACTCAGAAAGCTTGCAGAGATTGTATTACACGCTGCAATTGGCTTTTTCTTCTACGTGTTCATTTGCAGACTACAAACCGACTTTACAGGTGCATACTGCCACCGACTGCACTGGAGTGTCTAGATGCTGCACTTATTTAGTAAAGTAAAACTATTTGGCAAACTATAACCTGCTTTATTTACCGGCTATAAAGTCCACCGACACTGATAAATGACCGCAACATAAATTTCCTCATATCGACCAGATATGTAACAAGGATCTAGTTGTTTCAAGACATCTTAATGCAGACATTTGATTCTATGTTGGACACCATGGGGACATCGAGGGCATAAAGTGTTGATGATTTGTTATTAAAAGTCAATTTTCTTCTGGAGGAGGTTGGGCTATGTGTGCACTACAGCAGTGAATGTCTTAAGACAGAGAGGAGAGCGAAAAACACAGCTGTTACTGGTGAAAATGAGTACTGAAATGTTTTTAGATATTCAAATATATTGATTTTCGGACTAAACTGCAGAGCATCACTCACTGCTGCTGTGTCCTAAATCAATCTATCTGAAAGTTAAGGTTCTTCTTCAGCGTCTTCTCTCTCAGCTGCAGTTTGAAGATGGATCTGAAGAACACATTACCGAGAGCTGATGCCCAGTTGGACTAAACCTCCATCCATCCATCATTAACACACAACAGCTTGACTGCTACAAATACGTATCCAGAGAGAGCAGCTCTCCAACCCTTTTTCCTATTTTCACTGATCCACTGTACTCTAACCCTGGTAATTTATGTTGAACCCGTATCTACATCATCTATATAGTATCTATACTCCATAGGGTTATTTTGTGAAACAATCCAAATACATTTTAATAAAATGTTTCTGTCATTATTACACTGTGACGACGCAGAGAGAGGATGTGTGTGTCTGAGTATGTAACCTTCAACTGAAAGATGGCACATGTTGTACCCAGCCAGAGTGAAAGGGAAGTAGAAATGTCAGCAGTCTTGATCAATATTCCTTGGCTACTGTATGGGCGTACTGATGCTTCTTTGAGTCAGGTGTGCTGCAGGCAGATGGTGAGAAGAAGAAAATGAGAGTAAGCGTCAGCCAGGAGCAGCTTATTCTTCCTGGGGCTTATCACACACCACTCCTGCCATCCAGGCCTTTTCCAGGCAACACTTCCTCTTGATATCTCCTCACTCTGAACATCTGGATGTGGTGTTGTGTTGCTTAAATTAGTATCTCAGCTGAGGCACCGCACAGGCAATCCACTTATACAGAAGCCAAAGTCAGATAGTCAAGAATAACACACTTATCTCAACTTAATGTGATGCGTAGCCATTCAGAATGACAAGCATCTGTGTTAAACCGAGGGGACCACCACACAGGGACCACTATCTGCTTTTCAATAAACACCTGTCAAAAGAGCTGAACGTGTAAGTGTGAATCTTAGTAGGAATATCTTTAAGCTGTCCGCTGCTCCCAATGATGATTATCAATTTCTTTCTGGTAATCTGCACAAATGTTTAGAGGCACAAAATGGAACAAAGCCTAACCTTTTTGTGTATAAACTGGAAAAAGCAGTTCTGGAAAAACACAATTCAAACAGCGGCCATTTTCCTTTGATATCATGCTCATGGTGGGAAACCCAAATGTCATACTGCTTTTTCCAGGTTGCAAATTGTACAAACATAAGCCAAATCATTAATCAAATGCTTCCCCATTCATTAGCAACTAAACAAAGTGTTACATGGTATTACCAAGACATAAAAAAAATACATTTTAAATTTCAGCATTTATGCGGCTTACTGACCCAATGTGGCTTACGATTTCAGAAATCCATCATCTGTTCAGATGGTTGTCAGTCAAGAAGTGGTGAAATGATAACAATTTGATAGATTCCACTGTTTATATGACTTCCAACCTAAAACAAAGCAGCTTAACATTGTCCCGTTCATTGGCATTCAAGCTTCCCTTCCTGTGGAGGAAAATGGCCGCCATGTGAATGTGGTTTATGTCAGAAGAAATTGTTCTTGTTTTTACAAAACATGCACCCAGTTTACATCTAATTTGGTACATCTAATTAAATCTGAAACAATAAAATATACCCTCTGCATTTCATCCTTCTTTCATAGATGTTATGTTTCTTTGTTGTCGAAAACCTTGATTAAACTTGTGTCCATTGTGACATTAAAGTGACAGTTGTTCGTTACTTTGTCTAACCTCAATCATGACAATGAGTTTCAGCTATATAACAGAAGCACTGCGGGATTACACTGCATTAGTTTTTAGCTAAGTGTATCTAACAAAATGGTAGCTGAGTGTAATATTAGGCTGATTAAGCTTCAGGGAAATCAATCAGCAGTGCTTCATTACACAGCAAAGGTCATGGATTTAATAAATGAGGCCATTATCTGGTAACTACACTGACAATAAAATACAATGCATCCGGACCTGTCTGATTTATCTCAGCAGGTGATTGATTAGCAGCTCAGTTAAGCTAACAGAAGTGCTGGAGGAACTGCTGCATAAAGACACATCATTTAAAGCAAAGTTACAATGACTGGATTGAAAATTGTGATTGTTTTTGTCAGTTTAATGTTTAATGATTTATTTGATTGTGAAAAAATATAAAACAATGTTTAAATCACAACAGTCAATTTCTTTAAGAAAGTGTTTATCCAAAAACAGATGTCTGTACGGGTTGATATTTGTCTTATAGGAACCTTCTGTGGCCATGATACAAACTGTAGCTAAAAACAAGCTATTTGCTAAAATAATAAAATAAAGAGTTGTGAAAGAGCTTCTTCATCAAGAGTTTTTTGTGGTTTACTTTCAGAGAAGTTTATCCTGGTTCAACTTTAACTTTAGGATTTAAAGTTTGTGTTATAGAAGTAATCTCTTGAGGGTGTGTAATCAAGGGCAATGAAAGCCAAGGAGAACTCCAGCTCCTCTTCAAGGTGGCTTAGCATGTGGCTCTCAAAGCTTAGTGCTGCACTGACACCATTTCCATAGCCTTTACATACTGTCCCATTTAATCGACCTGTCTTAAGCAAGAGGTTGACACCTCGCATATGAATCACGCACATCAACTTTATGGCTCTCTCCTGTGCATACACTGTGAACATTAGGCTGAGGATATTTCCTTTACTGCTGCTTGACGGAGAACGACATTAGGTCATTAATTATTTTAGTCGCTCCTCATTTGCTGCCATCCTGACACAAGCAGACATCTATCAGGACTTGTAGTTGGGCTAAAAGGAGAGATGGAGACCCATCTGTTGGGCATTCATAATACATCCACTTACTCTGGGGACTCAGTGGCTGGCCAAACATTGAATGATCGCACCACTGATGCCACCACGGCGCCAGCCATCACTGACCATCTGATGCCCGGAGCAATATCCAAGAATTCTGAATCTGCAAAGTGAGGAGCTTGTTTAATTGAGATTTCTTGCTTGCAGACCTGGAGCGAAATTATTAAATGTGATCACTTCTTATTAGACGTTGCATCAAGGCTGCCTCTGCTTGTTCTCACACACACACACACACACACACACACACACACACACACACACACACACACACACACACACACACACACACACACACGCACACGCACACGCACACACACACACACACCCCGAGGCAGTTTAATACACATTGAGATTCAACACAACTATCAGTTTGAAGGTTTTTGGTCCAATTTAATTAGAGTCTGCAAATAATGACTGCTTTCATTATCTAACACTTTGTGGTTTTTAATTGTATGGTTTATAAAATGTAAACCTGCAATTTAAATAAACATCTCAAAACCCCCGGCAATGTCTGCACTTTGCTAGTTTTGTCAACTGCTGCAATTTGTTTACAGTTTAAATTGAAGGGAGTTGCAGGTTTGAAATAGCCGGCTCTTATTCCAGATACTGTCTTTTTTAGGGGAGCGAATTAGTTATTGATGCTATTCATGATAAGATTCTGAAAAATCAAACAACACATCACCACATTGGTCGAACGCAAAATACCTGGTGCAGAGCCTATGTATGACTCTTTCCACGTATGAGGATTTTTCTTTAAATGTAGCTTATTCTCAGTATTTGGACTTTTGAACGCATGTGAACTGTGTTTTAGGCAGCTGATATTTAGGAAAACTTGGAAGACAGACATTTGAGTGCAGAGTCAAAACACATATAATACTTGCGTGACTCTCTGATGTGTGTGTACAAAGAAAAACAAAAAATAAAATGCTACAATTAAAAGATTCAGTCAGTTATTGGATGTGAAGATAATGTGTCTCTTTTCAAACTAATTTACATTATGCATGTTTTATATCTAAAGGGTAAATAACACATGCATTCTTGAAGAGGTGAAAAGAAAAGAACTTCCCCCTAGAAAATTTCGAGCCCTGATATTTGATTTTCTAACGTCAGCAGCCAACATTAGTTCAATCAATGAGCTCAGTTAAAACGCCTTAAACCTCGAGGCCACTGCTGGTCACCAGCGCTACTCTCCTAAAGAACGGGCCCCATGCCAACCTCTCCCGACTCTCAAAACATTAGGGTAATTTTCACACTGGATTTAGTGAACAAAGACGGTTTCAGTTGGTCTGCATCACATGCTGAGAGATGCGTTGTGGCTGTCACAAGTGTTCAGGAATATAAACAGTAAATTCTGATGTTATGTAGCGGTGCTTTGCATATATTTGGAGACTGTGTCGCTCCCTTTTTGTGCCTGTGAAAAAATGTGGGTTTGTATCTGAGACTTGCATCCAAACTGGGTGCAGCTGTTCACCCACTATTTGCTCTCTTCTTTCCCATGCAGAAACATTTTTAGATTTCCTACTCCCTAAGAAACCTTAGATTATAACAGCACACATTAATTACCCTTTAAAGTTAAATACACTCCAAGATACTTTCTGCATTCACTCATTAGATCACATTAATATCTGCGTTAGAGAGACACATTGAAAGTCTGAGGCAACAAGCACCAACAGGCTCTGGGGAGGCAGGTGGAGTCACAAACACAGCTCAAAAGAGAGAAACTGGAAAACCGAAGCGTCTCTGAGAGCCACTCCTGCTTTGCACTCCAACTCAAAACTGAAGAAAAAGGATGACAGGATAAGACTTGGAGTGGGAGGCTGCAAAGGCAAGCTTGCAAGAGGAAGCCAAGATGAAAGTAAATAAGAGTTTGGAAGTTTTGGGAAGCTGAGTAAATACCCACGGTGCCTGTCAAGACCCTGTGGTGCTCTCCCCCATGAACTCTTTCATGTTTGTCGGCAAAAGTTGGCGATGGAAAGACTTGACTATCATATTCCAGCAATAAGTCCAAGGCACAGCAAAGTGACCGAAACAAACAACAAACTTCAGCAACGGCAAAACAGCAGTTAACGAACAGGAATTATTCATTTTCCCTAAGTATGCAAAAGCTGAGAGTCTAAACTTACAACAACCAAAGTGCTTTCCACATGAGCACCACAGATATTTAATCTTGCTGCTAGCCCAGAGTTTAGGCTAATCAGATTTTCAATCTGCAGATTGTTTTTGTTGCATAATTGATTACAAAATGCCACAAACATCATTCAGTTTACAATCATATCAAACAGAAGGCAGCAAGTCCTCAAATTAAGTCTAAAATAAACCAGCCATTGTGAAACACTTGCTTGAATAATGGCTGAAATGATTAATTAAGTCAAGATTGTTGCCCATTTATTTTCTGTTGATAATCTAATCAATTAATAAACTAAATGTTTCAGCTCTAAAACTGAGCAGTCTGTTCAAGCAAACCTCTCAAACCAAACACAAAGATTTGTATCCGAGCCAAAATTACAATCACTGTTATTTTATGTGATTAGTAATTATTGACCTTAGAAACATTATGCATTTATTAAACTTTAATTAACAGAAAGAACACTTTCTCACCGCAAATGTACTATAACTTTAAATGCGGAATGAATCACATTGTTTGTTTACGGTAGAAAAAGCAGCATCACACTGCACTACTACAAATGTAACATTATACATTTAAGTCTTTTAGTCTTTTTGCATGGTATTATTTCAGCGGATGAATGTTTTTCATCTAAAAAGCATGTTTGACGCTTTTAATCTCAATAATAACGACACTTTTTCATGAACAATAAGTGGGAGACCTTGTTTACCAAAAGAAAATGACAGCTTGAATATGCAAAACCAGCCATTAGTCCGAGATGTTGCTCTTGGGTAGATATCATCAGTACATGAAAGCATGATAGAAACGTCAGACAGATTGTACCACTATGTTTTACTATATATTCTTTAAAAGTTATAGTTATGGCTGAAAATGACAACAGAAATAAACAAGTCTGCCAATTTTACATATCACTGAAATGCAAATCAACTGCCAGTTTTCTACCCGGAAGTGACTGTTGCTGTTGTCATGGTTATTTGTTCTATACCTCAAAACAAAAACAAAATCAATACATGTCTTATAATCAGCAGGATAATAAAGGATAATAAAATATATTTATTTTCCTGAAAAGCAACCCTCTCTTCATCTGTAGCTGCTCCAGTCACTGGTGAAACGACAACAACCGCGCATCAAAATCCAAACTGTAGCGGGTTTACCAGTTTTTTGCAAACCATGGCTCAACTTGGCTGCAGTGAGCCGAGCTGAACGTGCCACAGCCTGGCTGAGAATGAGTCTGAGCTTTTAGGGAGGGGCGAAAGTGCACAGCTCTAACAGAAACAGGAGCCAAAACACGATGCATCATTGTGAAACAGAGTGCAGCACAACAATCGTTTCATCTCAATCATCTTATTTCCCCCCCAACTTCCCCAACCCAAAAAATAAAAATAAAGAGCCATACCTAGAGTGCAGAAACTGAGATCTGGTCTTTGAAGGGACAGAGGGTGGGACCTCTCGCAGTCAAAGTACAGAAAGACAACTGACACGAGAACATGTCCTACCAGCCTCTGTGCAACTGACGAACAGCTTTGAACTTGTTAGTAGCACAGACACCTCGGTGTGAGCTCTGAAAAAGCAGAGGGCTGCGCCCCAGCTGCCTTTCACACGAAGACAAGACTTGCATCTTCAGAACCTTGTTAGTTCTCTGAAAAGGCCACCGACTAGTTTGGAATATTAAGCAGCTCATGCTGTCGGAAATCAAAAGGATTTTGGAAGAGAGTGGGAAGCTTCAAAAAGGCTTTGATGGTATATATCGCTCAATCTCTAGCAGATATGAAGGAATGAAGAAATAAAGACATGGGAACAAAGGGCCTGTGAGAGCGGAGCGTGGCGGAGGTTATTCTTCTCCCCTCTGAATTCTGCATATATCATTATTCCTCAATCAGAGAGTCTTGCTCTTAAAATGTCAAGATTTCTGACTGAAAAGACCAATTGTACAAGAAGGACAGAAATAGAAAAAGGGGGAAAGTGGGACACCAAAATGTTTCAGGTCATTTATCATAACAGGCACACTCAAGTAAGGCAAATTTAGTTGTCTCACTTCCAGTAATGTGCTACGGCAGAGCACATTCACTGCATTAATAAGTTACATTTCTGTGCTGCTCCGCACTTTGAAGCTTGGTGCTACTGCTTCTTTGCTCCGTAAGGAAAAGGAAGCAGCTGAAGACCATATGAACATTGAAATATTGGATTAATCGGGATTAGAATATTATATAATATATAATATATTCCCAGAAAATTCATGGGCGTCTTTGAAGAGAAGTTAATCTTTTCTAATCTTTTCTTTTATCATTGTACATTTTAACAGTGACTTTGGTTTGGGTGAAATGTACACGCGTTTAACTGATTTAAAACTGGAGCACAAGTATCAGCCTGATATTATCTTCCGATATTGGCCTTTTACAGGTATGTTGGTATAAGCCTGTATGTTGTCTGATATGTGCAGAGATTAACACTTTTTTGTAGAGGTTATAATGCACAATACAATATTTAAGCTCATTTATAACTATTGAATACCCAGTGAAGTTTACAGTTTCAGTGCACTGATGTCAAGTTTAGAGTCCAACCAATGTATCACAGATACATCAGTATTGTTGCATATATTATGGATATTGGCCGATATGACAACTTTGGGTTTGAAATTCACAATGCAGAAAAACATGCTTGGGCCGATTTATAATTCTTAAATTCAGATTTCTCGTTTTATTGTACTGCTGTCATTTTAATCAAAATTAAGTTTTTGCTAATCAGTAAAATATCCTGCCACCATTACATATCTTTTTCACAACATTGTTTTACTTCCTATTATCAGTTTGGATCAAATTGGCATATTGGTCTGAAGAATATATTTGACATCTTTTATGATATTTCATAACAAAGAAGCAGTTTTGAACTTGTTGAAACATTTTTGTTTTTTTCTGCATCTGCATACTGCATCTGTCTGAGGAAGAGGAGGAAACAGACGCAGCAAGCAAAGCAGATATCCCTCTATGATTTCTGTGTGGGAGATGAAGTGAGGACAGGTTCCCAACGAAAATATTAGATAACCAGCAGTCTTTGCTGGAATAATTAGAGAAACAGCAAGTTCCTGCTGAAAGATTAAATAAGACAAAGACGCACTGTTTTTTGGTATGACTCTTAGCTAAACATAATGATGTTGTAACTGCATTCCTGCTGCTTTGAGAAAATTCACTTTGCTCACTCAAGAGATTAAATTCCACCTGGTAATATGTCTCTTGCAATACGTTCTTCCTTCAGTCATAGAAAAACAGGTTGTTGACCTTGAGGTAGGCTTTAATCCTGTCTCCAGTTAAAACATCTCAAGACTGTCGTATTCAGCTTGAGACACACTACACATCACGTCCTTAACACTCACAGTAGTTATTCAAGAGTTTGTTGTGAAATTTAATATGTAAAGCATCTTGGCTCACCGAACTAAAGAATTTACCCGAAATGTCAAGAGTCTGTAGGGCGATCCAGCAACGAGGTTGAATGCCTTAAAAGCCTGGAGGCGATGTGAAAATCTCTCCTTCCAGCAGAGCTCGTCTGTGCTGTATTCTGCAGGGTTACCTATAAGTGGCCTTTCCAAGCAAATTATTACCCCAGTCAGGGCGGCGGTGTCCTGTCAATCTTGTGTTTTCTCTCTTCCCTGTAATTGCTCTCGGATAAATCCCTTCAACCTCTCTCTGTAGCTCTTAGGCCATCTCCTTCACTCTCAGTCTATCCTTAGGCCAACATCAAATGTGTTTACATGGCGAGAGAATATGTTCTGAGGCTATTATACTACTGTGTGCTTGTCGTTTTAGTGATTCAGGATGTAATCTTCTAGATTTACAGATTGTACAACAAGGCCTTGCCAATTCTTTGACACTGCTCACGAGTCTATCCACTCTTCTCACTTTGTAACCCATAACGTCCATGTGGCTCAGCTGTAACACTTGTGCCACGATTCAAATGTCCACTGGAAGCATTTCAGAAGTGTCTAAAGAAGTCTCTTTCTGAGTGTGAACACGGTGATCAGTAAGCTTTATATAATCATACAAGGGCTGCAGTGGTGACGTACATTTCCCACCAGCTAATCAAATCTTGACAAAGCCAGTGTCACCAATACCACCAGGCCTTAAACAAGAAAGGATGTTCACTGTAGAGTGCTTTATTAATTGGCTGCTAATGCAAATGGCACTTTTCCCTCTGCTGCAGTTTCACATTAAAAGTACTGAACTAGCATAATACAAGTTGACTTTTAATTAGGGATCGACCGATATGGATTTTTTTAGGGCCGATGCCGACACCGATTTTTTTTCCATCAGCCTTAGCCGATGACCGATACGGACTGCCGATTTTCTTGAGCCGATATTTGGAGCCGATACTACTTTTGCTCCCTCAATTTACATCAAATGATGATTAGTGATCGACCGATTCATCGGCCGGCCGATTTTATCGGCCGATTTTAGCATTTTTTACGTGAATCGGCATTGGCCGATGCCGGCCGCCGCGTTCGCCGATCCGGCATTATTTACAGACAGGCTCCGCAGGCAGCTCTGTGTTGCTGGAGACGCTGCAGTGCACGGACAGACCATGCATAGCCCCTCCCCCACTAGGAGAGTGCTGGAAGCCTGCTCATCAACAGAACGGTAAGTTTTAAACATTCAAAGCATCTTTTAACTGTTTAACTTAGCTGACATATTGCCATACACATTGAAAGTGGAAACGCCAATGCCAAATGCATGCTCTATATGTGTTTTGCTTGAAACTATAGCTAAGCAAGTTTGTGGGTCCAAATGGTAAACAGGAATACAAAATGCCTCGTCTATCAAACTGCTCGCGATTGTGGCTATATGTATTCATACGGTAGCTGTTACGAACACTGGTCATAGGATTAAGTAATGCCGACGTTGTTCCGTGGGGTTGTAGCAGCTTTATATAACAACCACCTGGCTGGAGGTTTGAAGGCATGTGTGTGTTTCTCTCTCCCTCTCCCTAACGTTATTTGGAGTGGGGTGTGTGTGTTTCTCTTTCCCTACTTGGAGCAAGGTGGAGTTCCCTTGCCATCGCGGTGATATCATAGCGTCTCACTCAGTGGGACACACACGCATCACAGCGATGTATGAGAGTGCTGTGCCGACTAAAGGAGAGCTTTTAAAACTTTGAGAAACAGTTTTATACTTAATAACGTTGATGAAATTTAGAAAAGAAACTTGAACAGTTTGTTGCTTAATGCGCATCTGACATCACGTTATTTTCCTCTGCTAACTTATGTTCTGGGGTTGCCATTCTGGCAGGTTCTTTTACATTTTGGTTTAGACCTACTAGTGTGTTGTCTTTGCATATTAGGTGGCATAGTAGCCTGAGACATGCTCATTTTATTTTATGTAGAAAAATTGAAACCATGGTCTTAAATTACAAATGAAGCAATTTATTTCAATGGCTACTTATTTATTTATTGTTTATTGTTTGCTTAAATTATTTAAATGTGTTGACAAAAGACATTTTGTGATGACCTGATGATCAGCAAACAATGCATCATCACTTCTGTGTTGTACATGTGGAAGCCTTTTACCCTTGCACAGTTAACCATATGCACCCATCCATATGATGCACACATAATGTGGGTAATATGAATGTAAGATGACTGCACAAGATTTACACTGAGCTGTGTTTTTGTTTATTCTTTTTAAAGAAATGGCAGAGCAGAAAACCAATCCAGTGTGGCAGCATTTCACAGAGCCTAATCTTGGAAAGGCTCGCTCTACCTCACCTGTTTTTAATATTTGTTAAATACTGTTTACTTGTTCTTGTTCTACCTCACCTTTTTTAATTTTAATAAATGTTCCTTTTTTAAAAAACTTGAGACTTGAAACATTTGTTATCATCATTGTATATTTTTAATGATGTAAATTGAGGGAGCAAAAGTAGTATCGGCTCCAAATATCGGCTCAAGAAAATCAGCAGTCCGTATCGGTCATCGGCTAAGGCTGATGAAAAAAAATCGGTATCGGCATCGGCCTTAAAAAATCCATATCGGTCGATCCCTAATGATGATAACAAATGTTACGAGTAATGTAAAAAAAGGAACATTTATTGAAAAAAGCTGAGGTAAAACAGGAACAAGCAACAATATTTAACAAACATTCCAAACAGGTGAGGTAGAACAAGAACAAGTAACAATATTTAACAAATATTAAAAACTGGTGAGGTAGAACAGTGCTCTGTGAAATGCTGCCACACTGGATTGGTTTTCTGCTCTGCCATTTCTTGCAGCGTCTCCAGCAACATGGAGCTGCCTGTGGATGCCTGTCTGTAAATAATGCCGGATCCGCGAACACAGCAGCCCGCATCACGATACACGTAAAAAAGGCAAAATTCGGATGATAAAATCGGCCGGCCGATGTATCGGTCTATCACTACTTTTAATATGAAGTAGGCTAGTCACAGGAAATACAGTTGTAGCGAGTTTAGCACTCTCGCTCATCAAAAATGACAAAGAAATGACCCATTTTCTGCATCTGTCGACAGTGGATCAGTTCGAAATGTGTCAGTGAGTAGTTTTATACAGTCCATGGGAGTGATGGAACAAGAAGGAGCTGCCAGTGACAGCTGTACATCTCCGGCTTCTCAGTGAGGTAATCAACTATTCCATCGTCAGCAACTGGGTTTAAATCTGAAATATTGCCAAATATTGGATTTTCAATCCTCCTTCCACTTTCTAAAGTGATCAGTGAAATATGATTCCATCTACTCGAATCCTGCAATTCTGCTGCAGGCGCTGCAGACACCTCTGGATTATTAATGTAGTGATGGTCGTCCGACAAAGTACTGATGGAGAAAAATAACAAAATGTTGGTGTATGTCTGAACATTGTGCAACACTGGTAACACCGACTACTACGGCCAGTCTAAATCATACATTCCATTTGAAATTTATGAAAAGACCTGTCATTTAGTGCCAACAGTAAATAATTCTGAGACTCCAGCAAAACTGTCAAAAATAGATGAAGGGCCAAATATGTACAACTAAGACTGTTTGTTCAAAGGATAGAAAAAAAAGGATAGCCAAATAACTGACTTGTTGTCAGATTTATAAAGCTGTATCCATATTTCTATTTCAGTAGTCACTGTGGTGCTGTGCTCACAGAAGGGATCCAGATGTCTTCTCATTCAGACATGACCTTAATCACATGTTTGCCAATGAATGTGTCTGCTCCAACAATCTTTGAAAAAATGAGAAGAATGGCAAAATAAGCTGTATAGTTTCACCTACTCTGTCACATTGTTGAGTTACCCCAGTTATGCCTGAGCAGCAATTATAACCCATGAACGTGGCTATTTATAGCACAGTATCATTAAATCATCACATGCAAGTTTTCTGTGCATGCGGCTGGTGGAAAACTGACACTTTGGATGGGATAGTTTACAAGTCAAATTCAGGTCGGACTCCTGAGAGCTTGCCAAATAAAAACAGCATTCTGTGTGGTTTTATTTTGGATTCAAGAAGAGAGCACTTGAGTGGAGAAAAAAAAATCACAGGCTGTGTCCAAAATCCCTGCGATTAACTACACATTCCAATCCATCACAACTATTCTGCCATCAAGTCTTGATAGTTGGCGGTGGTGTTTTAACAGTGCGTCAGAGATGTTTCTACTATTCCATTCTCTTGACGTAAACAGGAAGGATAAAAAATGAGAAACACCTCTTAGAATTATCTAGTACATTCCAACCTATGACAATGACTTCAGTCATAAACATTACTAAATTAACACCTTTACAATGATGTCAACAACACTGAACATTGTTAGTTTTGTAAAAGGTAAAGCTGTTGTATTTAATTGTAACAGATTGTGCAGGTGTAGCTAATAAAGTGGCCTCTCAGTGTAAAGTGCACTACATTTACCCTCTGCAATTGTATTTGAGTGGCCAGGTTCTTGAGTGTGATGGAAATGCTCAATGTAGCAGCCTCAATCTCCCACAATGCAATGCATTGTATTATATAGATGCAATACTTAGGTTCATGCAACACTACACCTTAGTGTCTGAAATGTCAATTTACTGCTCAATATAGAGTCAACTCTGGAGTTTATATTGTATATGGAGCAGCTAGAGACCCAGAGTTGTGCCGTGTGCATTTCTTTACTGCAGGTGGAAACGTTAACAACCTCTTCCACTATGTGAACACTGGAAACTGCCTCTGTAGTAGGTCATTACAATAAACCACAAATGAGCCATTTAACAGAAACCTAAACAACCAACAACAGAACGCATATTGAAGGTTGCAAAATAACACTTGCACTCGATTCCATTTTTTTCTTATTGAAATATATTTCATCATATCATTTCACTGCATCAACCCACAAATACAAGGCTATTCCCTTGGTTGTACAATCACAGAGTCCCTTTTATGTCAGATTGAAAACGCTGGTTGGAGATATGACATTGAGATAAGCATGCTCCATCAAATTTGTCATCACTAACAGGACTGTCAGAGCTGAGCTGGCAAATGTGCATCTCCGGCATGGATACTGGTGGCACACAGTACAGTGTGGAGACACACAGGAGAGGAGACATGCCTGTGTTTTGATGGTACAGCAAAGCCTATTTATTCAGCTGTACTTCTTCATATGTGGAGCTCAAAAGAGAGCAGATTCACTCTCCTTTCTGCAGTCAGCAGGGTTTCCTCCAGTGTATTATAAGCCTGGCAGCCCGGTGGGCTTAAATTTCCCACCGCTAGGCTAAGCATTGTTTATTTATTTAAATGGCGACATGTTATGGTCAACATGTGAACACATGGCGGGTCTAAGGTCAGGTGTCTTTTCATCACCTAACGCCCCACACCCCACAAACCACTGCTACTGTCACTACACACTAACTAGGCTACTTGTGATTGAACATAATGGAATGTCACAAAGAAAAAGCCAAAAACGCTGGACATTTTCTTCCGAAGTCGGACGAACAAAGGCGGAGACGCTGAACCCGCTGGTTCACCTGTTTACCAGGTGTGCAGTGGCCTGACGTTGGCTGAGCCACGGGACAATGAGGCAGCTAGCATGGATGTAGCATGGATGTTAGCTCGTCGTCTGCTACAGTGGCAGAGCAGCCTTATCCGTGCCGTGATGGGAAACACAGAACCATCGGATTTAATCAAAAGTAGTTTGTACAGTGGGTGACTGTACCTGACCACCTATGGCAAGTTTTATGTTGTTTGTATTGCAATACGTGAAAATATTAAAAATAAGTGCGCAAATTTCACAGTGGTTTAGTACTAAAGCGCCGCTATTAAATTCAGCGTTAGATAAGCCACTGCCAGCGGGCAACATAGGGATCCTCTACCAGAGCTGCTGCTTCTTCTTCTTCTCCTTTTTCTGCTCCTTCTTCTGCTGCTTCTTGTGCTTCTGCTTCTTCTTCTGCTGCTTCTTCTGCTGTGGGGTTTTACGCCAGCCGGCATCCAAAAGTTGCATTGCTGCCATCTATGGAACTAGCACCGTAGTGCACTGAAAAAACAGCGTTTTCCCCTCCTGTTTGACCCTACTTCTAAAATACTTTTCAGAGATACTTCTTCCAAGCCAATTTCTTGAAATTCTCTGAGTAGATCTTGTCTTTGGCGGTCATAGTTTCTAGAAGAAATCAAAGCATGTTGCGCTGTCTCAGGTTCCTGACTTGAACACAAGCCATAGAGCTTTTATTGAAGCTCCTTGCACTACTTATATGCAAGATGTACTAAACGCTCATGTTGGGTCCACCATCATACCAGCATCAATGGCAGCAAGCAGTAGCAAATGTAAACAATGCCACATTGTTTCAAATGTAAATACATGTCACTGATTATAATGAAATATCTATTATGAAATATCCAATAGTTAGCTTGCACTGTTTTCATGTTGTAGGCTTGTCAATCGCTGCAGCATTCAAGCCAGTGATTAAAATGGAGCATGAAGCCATAATTGATGGTTTTAAATGCCTTTACTGGCTCCTAAAGCACGTAATTGCCCACCAATTAACTTTTAACACTGATTTAATGCAAGGCACTATGAAACCACTCTAAACTCTACTACATCATGAATCTGTTACCTATAGGGCACTGCCATCAGTCAGTTGTTGGTCTGCGTCAGGCCCCTGTCACAAAAAAACATGCTTCGCCGCCGGTGGGCCGCCCTTCCAACCTACCACCGGGCTTAGCAAGTTTTCTGGGGAAAACCTGAGTCAGCATTTGCATGGCTTATATGTAGACTTCAACAGCATTCATAATGAGAAGGCCGATGTTAACAAAAAAGGAATTTATAAACTGTTATGCAAGAAATATAGGTCTTCTAGCTTGACAATCAAATTAACTCAGACATGAGATCACTGGTATAAGAGGGCAAAAGGAGGGGGATATGTTATCTGACAAGAACAATACAATTATTGTACTTCTACTTGTGGTTTCCACATGTCGATTGGCCAAAACATTGCAAGTCACTGAATCTATTATGTGCACAACCAAAGAAAACAGACTTTACATTTCTCAAGTCTACATGCTTTTGACCAATGACCTGAGGAATTCACCAGTCTCATCAGTCTCCAAATTCTCATGCGGAAGACATAAAACATTTGTTCATCTCTTTTGAAGCCAATTTTTTTGTGTTTGTCTGGTCAACTGAAGCTTGCTGAACATTGTGGAAACAAAAGCACTTTCTCATCTCAACTCTCACCCAGAGCTGATCTCTACCACGCACTAGCCAGCACTGATTTACAGCATTCATCTGGGACTCTGCTGACACTTACAAGATGAATAACACTTTAACTCATTAATTCATTGAATGCTTGATTCACGTGAGTGGCATCCACAGGCAATTTAGAGTTTCCAGTTCACCTAATCTGGGAGTCTTTAGACTGTGGGAGGAAACCAGTGCACCCAGAGGAGAGCCATTCGTGGGGACAACAAGCAAACTCCACTCAGAAAGGCAGCAGATTTGAGCCGTCTTGCTGTGAGGCCACTGAGCAATTGTGCTGCCCTGTTATGTTGTAAATGGCATTCTAATTTTGGGGACATGCACAAGTTGTCTGAAATCAACCAGCTCGCTCCGACTCAAATCCTCTTTTTGACCTGCCAGTTTGAGCAGAAGCTCATTAGCAGAGAGGCGGCTGAAATTACAAAAAATGTCCTGCTCAATTGAAGGTAGGAAAGGAGCAACTGAAAGTAAATTAACAAGAATACAGCTAATGCACTATGGCAGAGAAGTAAATAAATAAACTCCAGACATTTTAAACAGACCAGATAATTACAGAAAAATACCAAAATACCTCGCAAATGGGGGCCATCCGGTGTCTGGATTTGAGGCTACAAAAGAGCCATGAAGCAGGCCCACTTGCTGCCGAAAAACACTGTTGGGACATCCTCATAGCTTTAAATGTCCAACCAATCCAATACAGACTTAGCAGGTCTCTGGGGCCAAGGTTGCGCCTCCTACCTTTAAAAAAGGAAAACTTCATTTGCAAGCCTAATCAAGTGTGAATGTCACAGAGACCCGGCAAAGGAGGGTTGTGGAAGGCTAATTTTGTTCAGGGAGGATGAGAGGGCTTCAGACGCTCCCAGTTTTGCACTACTGGAGGGTGTGGAGTTTCAAAGATGGCTATTAAAACCATTAACTAAGACATCCGTAATCTACATTGGGTTGCAAGAAGTGGGTGGCTCTTAAATGGCAGCCCAGAGACTTTTAACTGCACATGTTTCATGCACTGAGCCCTTGAAACTGGATGGAAAATAACTTCTTTTTCTGTTCAACTACTTTCCTGCTATGACACAGAACCACAGATTATTAAAAAAATAAATAAATCACAGTACATTTGCAACACACACTCTTAAGGTCCCTCTTGCAAGCAGGGACAAAGCATGACCTTGACCCGCTTCTACTGAGCCGCGCCAACATCACGCTGAACTGCTCAAACATGCAAGTCTTGAGTAATTTTGTAGCTCTTACATAATGCAGGAGTCACCGTCGTTGGAGACTCTTCTGCTCCTATTTTTAATGCTCTATTCAGAACGAAACAGTGATGCAGGTCTAATCTGAGGTGGCTGAATGGGTCAACACAAGGCATCTGACATACCACACTGAGCACTTTGAATCATTATTTATTCAAGTTAAATATCATAGAGCCAATACAGTTTTATTTGTAGACCTCATTGCATTTGGCTCAAGTAGTTTCATTTAGTCTTTTTGGCTTAAAAAGGACACCCGTGTTTAACTTATGATGACTTTTAAAGCACCGGCTGACCAACAAGTCGCCCCTGAAGTAGATCCTTATGCAGTGACCTCAGTTAGCAAATCAAAAAGGGGTCTTTTCTGTGTTTACTTTTGAACCAAGCGTTTGGATCATGAGCATTTGAAGTCATTTATCCAACATGTTGTTTTGCCAAAGTCCATAGGGACCTTTCAATTGGTACTTGTGGCCAATCTGAGTCAAACACTGCTGCCCTGATTTACAAGCCTCAAGGTGGGTGGTGGTGACATCTTGCAACTGCGCAATCCTAGTTCTCTTCTTCAGACAAGCAGCGATACTCTACTCATGTTTGTGCATGAGACCAGAGATAAAGATGATTTGAAACGTCCGTGTATTCAGCTCTAAGTATTTTATTTTTTACTCCGTTAGAAAGATGCAGGAATTTGACTTTAAATGAAGGATGGGATAAAAGATTGTAACGCATCTCGTGATAAAAAACACACCCACAATAAGTTGATTGAGGTGATTTTTCATTATCAGAATAATTGAGAATTGAGACAGTATATAATCCTTACAATGGCATGAAAAGACGTCTAGCTCACTGACGTACAGTCCTACATTGGTTTTGTGATTTATTCAGAATTGCCTGAACCTGTCAGCAGGGCTGAAGGCTTGACTTGCATATTGTATCCCCAAGAAAAACAAGTTAAATTGGATGTTCTGATTCCAAACTCCAGAATGACCACCATGCATTTATCCTTATGTCCACTCTGTGACTCTTTATTGCAATTTTAGTCTTTATTTTAAGGTTTTAAGAATATTTTGATGAAGAGGGTAAATCATGACATGGTAATTTATCATCCAATGCCTACTTTAAATGCAAAAATACAAAGCAGCAGAAAAAACTTCATCAATACACAGCCGACTGGCACAAAATCCAGAACCAAGGACAGGGTGGACAAACGTGCTGTTTGTATAGCAGGTGCCAAGTTTTTTTTTGCCTCAGTTCCACTATAGACCACGACTGTTTGAACAAGTGAATGACACATGAAGTCTGCAATGAGTGAGAAATGAAGTGAGAAGCATTCAGCCCGTCAGTAAAACACGAAAGACGTTATTAACTTTGGTTGCACAGAACACACGCTGAGGGACAACACAGTGGCATCTCTATTCACTGCCACTGAAGACAGACTTGCAAGTCAGACAACCGCAAGAGACAATCGTGGCTGAGAAGAACAGCACTACATTATTGGCTTGCAGGTGATTAAACCATGTGTATGAAGGTTCAGTGGAGTTCTTGGGTTTGGGTAATGACACTGTGACAGATAGGACAGACGGCACAGGCACAAGCACTCCACACATGATCATGAGCCAGCCAACCAGAGCATCTCACTCCCTGTAGAGTGTTACAATTCCTTGGGAAGCCTGTTTGGATCGACCAGCTCTTATTCTTGGCTAAATCCACAATAAAAAAATGAAAGAAATCAGTGTTAGACACAGAAAGACTTGTTCGCTGAAAGCCAGAAAGTATGATGAATAATGAGCGGGAGCATAGGCCTGTATCTGCTGTCTGTTGTCTGCGTGCCTGGGGGCAACTGGGGCCACTTTCTTTGTTGTGCAGGGTGGTTGGTATTTAGCACAGAGGAGGGGTATAGAGAAAGGTGCCTGGGGTGGGGTTATGGCTCCAAAGTATGCAGACATAAGCTGTCTGCGTGTTGCCTTTGAAGCAGGCTGTGGTTGGCTGTACTGCGAGGTCACAGGGCAGGGGTTTACAACAGCAGTGTCCCACAGAGAGCCTGTACTCATCCAACCTCCCCCTCCATCCACTGCCAAATATTACCACAGAATGAAGACTACACAAGAAACACCCAGCCTAACTGTTACAAAGGCAGCCATTATGACTGGCTGTTGTTGTGTTTGAGTCCCCAGAACCAGAACTTATTTAGAAAATGATGGTCTTCTGGTTGTCAAGAGCAGTTGATGACTTCTACTGTGTTGGGACTGCAGGGGTATAAAGGTTTTAAAGTGAAACTCTCGCCAAAATGCAACTTACGCTTTTTTTGTGAATGTATATTAGTCAAATTAACAATGACAATAGATTATAACATTTTTCGGCAGGTGTGAGCTACATTCCAAGTTTGATGAGTTTTGGGGTATGTTCAGGCAGTGAAAAATGTGATCAATTGGGACAAAAAAAGTGACCATTAAATATGGCGAAGCACTGAAAGGACAGATATGTTGTCAAGTGGAACAGTGAGATGAGTCAAGGCACCTCCTTCTAAATCACACCGGGAAACTCAGCACACTTCAATGGGTTGGGGTCCATGATGTAGTCTTCTCTGTCTATCCACCAAATTATGTTATGCACCATCCAGTTGGTTCCACTTTCAGGAACGTACTGCACAGCTTGACATTATTTTTACAGGTTATCATGATGATGACAAATGGGTGTTAAATTTCCAATTTTAGACATTTCTGCATCAAGATATAACTGCTTTATAAGAATTGATTATTTACCCCCAAGTGTTGAGTCACTGCATTCATTAATTAACCTGTGGTCCAATCCTCATCTGGCACAGATACCTTGAAAAGCAAAAAAACATGTAGTCTAATCCTGTCATTAATACAATCAAAACTTCACCTGACAAACCCATATTTTGTTTATAATATTGAATCCTTGAGCAATCCACCATGATCTTCTTCAAGAAAAACAAATGATCTTCCACCCATTTGCTCATTAACACCAATATTAAATAGGTACTTATTAGAGAGACCGTAAGAGTTTCAGTGGTCTGAGGTTTGTTCTTAAGTAAGTGTCATGTAGTTAAAGTAAAGCAGCCCTTTGTCCATTAGCCTTTCATAAAGCAAAGAAGAAACTGTCTGAGACTGTCAGAAACTGAGACAAAGATCTCAGCTTGAGCTACAGCAGCGAGGCAGAGAGAAAGTGACTGTTGGCCACTTGTAGGAGAGACATCAATGACATTTTCTGCAGGAAGAAGGTTGAACAGCTTGAGGTCAGCAACTTCCACAGTGGCCTTAAACTATTCTTTGAAACGGGTGCTATTCTAAAAGGAAAACAGCTTAACCAACACATACTGCATTCTTCTTTTCATCTTCTCTGCTGCCTTTGTGCTCTTAACATTTGCTCCTCAACACATAAAAGATTTTCTTTGTAGGAGTCGTGAGGCTGTATATGGTGTATTCTATTTAATACAGCACTATTTTTTCAATGAAAGCACTGATGTCAAAGGAAAGGGAAAGTGAACACCCAGCTGATCCAAGCGCGGAGTGGTTCAGTGCCTATTAAGAGAGAAAACATGAGGGAAAGTTCAGGCACTGGACTGTACGATTTGCATTAGAGACTTATTTTATCCATTTCCTATGATCAGTTCTAATTATTCACATGCATTTTGCTTCTACATGTATGCAATTTCGAATGTATACTTGTTCTTCGCAGGAGATTTAATCTAAAAGAAGATGATTTCATACAGGTTGTAAAATAAAAGAATGCAGTCTTTGTTCATGCTTTTACAACTTTTACATTACAACCTCAATCTGTAATGTTGCTCCAAACATCCTATAGATAACACCTTTCTCCATCTGACCGGCTATTTGAAAACTCCCAGGACAGGTCATCAAGAGGACTTAAGAGGACCAGATGGGTCCAACCCATGCTGGGGCAAATAAAACATGCAAAGGAGTAGACACTTTTTGTCTGCCATGACAGCAGCGTCGGAGATGCTACTGCTGACGTGAGTTGTCCAAAAACTTTCTTTTTAGTAAACTCTGTGCACACAAACAATGTTCTCAATGCTTCACAAATAAAGCCTAGGTTGCTTTTTGGCGAAAGTTTCAATTTAAGTGGATATAAAATTGTCTGTTTTACCTAAACAGGCCATTCAAGTTAATCATGGCAATAAACGGTCTCAAAGACATTACCCAGAGGAGCAGCATGTGTGAACACAAATGTTCAAAACCAGTTACCTGTACATTAAACCAACTTCTAGGACAAAGTTTGTGTGATCCATCTGAGCTCATGAGAGAACAGAACTGGTCACTGTACAGACAATTCACAGCAAGAGTTGGCGTGATGATGATATTGATGATGTTGCTTTGTACTCTGTTGCTTTCCTGTATGGCATCCAGATACGCCCACATACATATGTTATAGGTAAGCACACAGTAACCCTCCTGCACGCCCTACCAAGGCATCGCCCCTCACCTAAACCAAACAGAGTATTTCCAGAAGTGATAATGTGTCTGAAACAGACCATCTCCTGTTGTTTGCAACATGTGTGAAAGTGCAAGTTCATGTGTGAAAGCGTCTTCATACAAGGCAGCAGGGTTGAGGATGGTGGACTGTGAGGAGCAGGAAAAACAGCCAGTTTAAAGAGGATATTCTGGTCAACTTCAGCCAGGAAAGAAGCATCAACAGTAGAACGGCCATCTGCCAGCTTTGTCACAAACAACCAACATCTGATAATCTCTCTCCTGCCACTAGGTGTGGGCAATATGGATCAAGTCTTATGTTGGGTATATGTGTTTTATATCACAATAGTAATACCAAGATATACAGGATCATTCCCATTTCAAGGTTTTAACCAACGCCCCCTTGCTCCTCAGAACAGTGATACACTGGGTAGTGGTTAAAATCTCCCCCAATGAAATGTGATATCCAAATGTCATCTGCTGTCGATGGTGTTTATGTAAACAGACGCGACCAGACATTTCAAATATGCCAATCGTCAGCTGCGGTCTTTTCTTTTTCCTTACTGTGGTAGTATCACAATGGTGTTTGCCATTCATCTGATGGAGATAGAAAATTGCAATTCTATCACAACATCATACTATTAATGAAATTATCAAATACAAACAACACTACTACTTCATTAACTGGTCATTAGCGAGGCTTTATGGGCTAGCGGTGGGACAAAATATCCATATGGTAATATATCGTCATCCTTCCTCGTGCACTACCCATATAGATATCTATATTAGGTATATAAAGAATAATATAAAATGGTGAATATAACAAGTGTCTAGATAGAGATAAGAGCCAAAATAGAGTATTCATAATTAATTTAACAATAATCCATTTTGTGCTGATCTAAAAAATTATCCAACATGATTCTAACAAAAGTGATATGATCTAAATTGTGAGTTTTGTGATCTGTTGGTTGCACCCTTAGTTTTAAGTAACATTGACAGTAATAATTAATAATGACATGTTCTATTCATTTTTTTCACAGAGGTTCTGCTGGCCAATCGAGTGCTGCGGCCACTACATCTCATTCTACCTCTAACGCAGACATTAAAGGGCACGTTTCAAAACAGGCTGCCTCATCACAAAAAGCCAATGAGCTATTTTTGCACAGTTTTGATACATTCTTTCATACTTGTTTAATGTTGATTTTGCAGTGTTTTGTTAAGGTTTTGGATTTGGACTATATTAATATATATTAAATCTATTGAAATATAAATCTTGGTGAAATTATTTCAGTTTATCAGTGTGTCAACATAGCCGTGATAATTTTGAACTATTACCGCGGTGTGAAATTTTCATACCGTTACATCCCTAAATATCCTCTATATTGATATTCTAATCTAAAAAATCAAGGCACTCGAAACCGATTTACCAGCCAATTTGACTCCTCGGTGAGTCCCCAAATCAATAAAGACTGCATGATATGCAAGAACAGCCTGGTAAAAAGTAAAGTGCAAGGGCAACACCACAAACAAGCAAAGCAACCACCCTGATCTCCTTGTTGATAAAGCAGCTAATGCTAACGTTGTAAGTCACATGCGGCACTGAAAGCTTCCTCTCTCGTCACCGAGGGCTGCCAGCATTATGAAGTCCATCGTTGGGTTTAGTTGCAAGGACCTCCACCCGTACAGCGTGGCAGAAAACTAAGGTTTTCCAGTAATTATTCAGTTTTCAACATGTCCAAAATGAATGTGACAATGTTCCCTCTGCCCCTTCACACCTGCTTTACCTTTTTAAGGGCATTGTTAAACAGATGTCGTGATGTATCTTACAATATAGTGATTATCGCAGAATTGTTCGCAGTGATATTATCCCTTTTGTGGGCCATGTATCGTGTATCGTTTCATATTGTATGATATGATATCTAGGACAGCCTAGACACCGGCATTAAGGGTAGGGCTAAGAGGTCGGTGCAAGGAGTGTCTTGTGACTAGGCTATGGTCTATAGTCTATAGTCTATAGGACCTATTCTGGCAATTTAATCCAGAAAATAATAAAATAAACAGATGGGAATGTCTGTTTTTGGCTAATCCTTTGAGTGAAGTGCGTGACAAATCAACTTCGTCACACTGATGCAAAGACCCCCTCCACCCAGGATTGCAATAAAGCACTCCGGCTGGCTGATTTGCAACACTGCCCACAATGGCCTAATAAAAAGATATTAAAAAGGTATAACCACTTCGGTGGAAAGGTTATAGAAATATCTGTGCTGGATGAAAAATATCCAATGTCTCATTGTAAGTGTTTCTGCTCAATATTTCTGCCATCTTAAGAAAAGAATTGAGTCACTTTGGGTTAAGATTATTAACTCAGTGTGTGACAGCATATAATAGCATGTAGATCTCTAAAGCTCGTAGCTGAAGCACAGTAAGGATGGTTTGACTTCAAACTGAATGCCGAGGACACTAAAAAGGATAATTTATGATAGTTAAATATCTTTTGCTAATAATTAGTCATGAATTATCTCTTTTTGGGCTGCTGGTAGAAAACAGATGGGAAAGCCTCTAGAGTGTGAGAAAAGACTCAGCCTCACGCAGACCTTTCCTTTAAAGCCTAATTAAGATGATAAACACGCTCCAAAAAGAGGTCTTGTAAACACATATGAAAATAAATGTTACATTTGCCTTCTATTTTAAGCTGAGAAGAAAATGTTTCGTCACCCAAAAGTATAATTACATGATAATACTAATAGATGGATAAATATTTTTTTAAGGCCTGTAGTATAATTAGAAAAAATGAAGAGAAATCACCAAATAAGGCGTCAGAAACTGTATCAGCTGGCATATTATCGCACTCGTAGTTGCACCCAAGAACAAAATATGATAAGTAATACTACATCAGCTGGTAGAAGCAGGGGAGGATTCACACAGCAGCTGGACTGAGAACATCAAATCAATTGTTACTCAGAAGAAACAGTTTCAACCCAAATTTTTAGCCACACAGTGACTCATTCTTTAGAAAATGTGTGGTTCAGGCAGATGATTGTCATGCACACATTAAAATACTGACTGTAATCAAGCCTGGACGGAGATCTTTCTGCTGTTGATTCTTGGCGAGGCAGACATGTTTTGACTTGGTCAAAACCCTAGGCAGTGTAATAATAAGGAGTAATATTCCTTTACTGGTCTCTGCATAATTCAGAGAGTCAGTGGATCAAAGACAACTAGCACTGGTCTCAGGTTTAAGGTTAGTAATTACTACAGTGTACACAGCAAACGACTGGAAATGCTACAAGTTGCAGATCTGGTTTCTTCTTTGCTCCCATCCTGCAGTACAAGAGCTGCATGAAAGGGGGAAAATAGCTAGAGTTCGATATATAACACCGTTAACAATTGACAGCTTTCTGTCCTGTGCTGCTCAGGGTTTTAAACAGACCACGCAGTCGGAGAAAAGAAGAGACAACTCCAGTCACAAGGACACTTGACTGTTTCGTGCAGGCTGGTGAAATGTGCTGATTAAGGGCACTCATCAGAGAAGAGACTCAAATGGCTTTGGAAGGACATACATCAACAATAAATCAAAGAGCAGCGACATAAAACTGCACTCTGCCAAATTCAGCAGATATCACCGGATAGACTACATGATTAATATTTACTGGAGGTGACAAACTGAAATGTGTAATATGGGTTCAACGACGACGCCTGTGACATTTTAAAAACCCCAGAATCAGAATTTCTTTCAGAAGCATTTTTCCGGTTATGGGTTTCAGTGCTTATTGTGTCCCATTTCTGATTAAATGAATTCAATCTAAAAATGCATTACTTTGGTCTGTTGCAGCATCCTCTCCTTCTTTAGTCACCACTCTGTTGTCTCACTCGATGTCCCACCCACAACACAATCTGATTAGTTACACATCACAATAGCTTAAACTGAATAATCTGAATCTGCATGGTAACTAAGGATATTAAATAAATGTCAAGATTTGTATTTTTTGTGCAAATGCATATCTGTTCCAAATATAGGTTATTGGTACCCTTACTAATAATCAGTATAGGTATTGGCCCTGACCATCACAGCCAAGTTTCTCCGATACTTAATCAGTCAACCTCTCGCTGAAAGACATCAGGATCTATGAACTAAAAAGCAAGATGCTCACAGATCAGAGCTGCAGCTACAGGGCAACAATATGTATGTAAAGAAAAACCAAACAAAGCCAAAACATCAGCAGCAGTGTCATCAATGCTTTATGCTGGAAAATCTGTAAGACTGAACTGAGATACTCTGTGTTTAAAACACAAACAAAAAAATGTACCAAAATTGGCATTGAAAATCATAAAATAATAAACTACATGGAACAAAGCTGTAGTGTTAAAGTGGATTACAACAACATTGTGCTGCTGGTGTTTTCTGCTGGAGGAGGAACAATTTGGACCACAGCAGGAAATAGCCTTCATACATCTACGAGGAGCTGCTAATCAATACCAGTGACTAAAGGATTACTTTGGCCGGCGCTGAGATTTATGGATTTTAAAAAGGTACTTGTTTGGGTCCAAATAGGTTTCACTCAGAATCTCCTCTCTTCTTCATAAAGCATTCTAAAAGTATCATCCATTCCACAGTGTTCATTTATGCAATATCTCACAGTGTGAGATTGGAGTGTTATACTCAGTCCTTCTTTAGGCATTTCTATAAAGTCTTTGTTCTGATTAGCTGACTGCCTAATTAGCAAGCTGCCAACTTCCGCCTGTGTTATTGCAATCTGCCACCACTCAAAAATAGTACACACACATACACACTCAATGGAACAAGGTTCTGTGTGCAAGTCTTTGTGAGCACACTTCTAGACGCCCTCACTGGCAATGAAACCATAAACCATATATGACTTTTTTCATCAACTCTCATTATTCTGTTTTCTGTATTATATAAATGTTTTCACGTGTTCTCACCAGCTTGAGCAGTCAGTCAAGTATTTTAAATATAATTCTGCAAAGCCAGGCTGTAAAGATGTAGGGCTGCAACTAACTATCATTTTCATCATCAATTAATCAATTCATTGTTTACCCAAATAAAAAAGGTCAACAATTATGAAAAGTGCTCATTACAGCAGCAAATCCTCACATTAAGAAGTGACAACCAGCAAATATTTGACATTTTTGTTTGAAAAATGACTGAGGTGATTAATGGATTATTAAAATAGTTGGAGATTATTTTTCTTTTGATCCACTCACCAATCAATCGAACAATCGTTGCAGCTCCAAAAAAGACGAAAGCCGTGAGACAAGCAATTGATAAAAACTTAGTTTTACTTGTTTACTGCTGAAGCTAACAGCAAATTCATACTATATTAGATTCTCTTAACATTAACATCAACAACAACATTAATGTAACAAAAGCAAAAAAAAAAAAAAAAAGAAAAAAGAGGTAAAGGTATCAGGCGAGTGGCGGGTTACACCCTGGACATGTCACCAGTTTATCACAGGGCTGAGTAATGGAGACATAACATTTACCCTCGCATTCCCACCTACGGGCAATTTAGCGTGACCGATTAACCTAACTTGCTTCTTTTTTTGGATTGTGGGAGGAAGCCGGACTACCCAGAGAGAACCCATGAGGCCCGGGAGAGATCATGAAATTCCCTGCCCCAGCCCGGTCTCGAAACCAGCACCTTCTCACTGTATTTGAAGTGTTTCATCTCAGAGTGTGAATATCTGCAGAATGTGTGTACGGGTGTGCATTTTATATGTGAAGCCTCAAATCTGAACGCAAGTGTGAAGATTTTGCGGATGTAGGGGACAAAGAGAGTGTGCCAGAGATATACCTATCAAGGTAAAGTTATCGCTGCAAAAACATGCATTATAACCTGCACACTGTACCATGTTGAATCTGAATACAGCATTAAAATAACCTGCTCATTTGGATTGTGTACAGAGCTCACAGTGGCATCAAAGAGCCCAATGTATATGATCATGTTTGATGTGTGGATGGACGTGTGGCAGCCTGCAAAAATGGATTAATATCAGCACAATATGAAAATAAATATTTAACATAGATACATTTCTTGTCCATACAATGAAAACTACTGCTCATTACTTGTGTGTGTTTTCCTCATCACTTTCCACTCAGGGAAAACCTACTCTGCATCTGCCTCACTCCACTGCCTTTCTGGTTCATGTGTAAATTCAGAGCACCAAATGACACCACACAGTGCCCGACGGCAAGTTTTAAAGACTGGTAGGCCGGCTGGCGGCCAGGGATCAATGCTGGCTGCCAAAGTTGAAACAGCAGCTGCCATCATGTCATAGGTTACAACTTGACAACACATACTTCAGTTTAACATTTAACTAGGCCAATTTGCATTTCTTGGACATTGAATCACATCTCACGGTCTTCCTCAGTATTTCCAAGGTCAGGAATGAACCTTTATATGTAAATGTAACTCAGAAACAACAGTCCAATCCAGATAAAAAAATACACATTGCTCCTTTTACCTACAGTGTTATTTATCTATCTAGATTGTTTTGTTGTGAGATACCATGTTTCGGAGACATTGGCTGCAGAGCTGTCTGCCTTTTTTCTTTTTAATGGAACTAGATGAGACTTGGCTTGTGGTGTTTAAAGCACCCAAAAGAATACATTGGAAAAACTCAACAGAAATGTCTCTTTGCTGAAATCATGCCCCAGTTACTCATGATCATTCACAGACTTTGCTTTAGGCAGTTTCACCTGAGAAGAATGCCATTAATGTTTACATTAGAGGCTCATGATGTCATCAGCCCGAGCCTGTCGTCCATGAACAGCTGCAAATTTCCTTTTGCATCTGAATATGATTGGTGGGTGTAGTTCAGTCTGATTTTGGGGTCAACTCTCCCATTAAAAGGACGTCTTTGATGTTTTGATGTTATTTTCCCACTGTTTTAGAAGTCAGTTCTGAAAGGTTTTTCCAAGATTGTCTAACTTGCAAAGTTCATACTGTCACGTATGACTGTGTTAAATCAGCGCAACAATGAACGTGTATTCGTCCAGGTAGAAGACTACACACCCGCACTGGGAGGTTCAAAGGCATTTTAACACAGAATAAACTGTTAGCAGCATCAAACGGATGAAACTAATGGTTGATGTGGTCAAAACATGGAAGCTGATAGTGTTGAGCCCTGTCAGACTTACATGTTGTAATAACCTCAATGTATAAGCAATAAACCAGGTGAGCGAATCAGGTTGATGATGGTTGATACTCTGCTGATGACTGAGTATCAACTTAAGTCAATCAATCATAATCAAATTATGTTTGTGCACAGACACATACTGAGGCATGTTTAAGAGAAAAGTAGACGTGTGATCAGTGAAATGGAATCTGTCAAACATGTTTCAGCTGGCTCTTCAGCAAAATGTGAAGCATTTAAGGTATTTCACCCACTGAAATAAACAAAAACTCAGTATAGAATGTGGTGTAGTTAGAAATTCAAGTCATAGCAGTTTGACAAAGACGAAAGACCTTGTGTAGAAAAATTCAACTTTACAATTTGAAACTAGACTCATTCACTCGACTTTTTTTGAGGTTACTTGTTGAATCAAGGGCACAAAATGAGCCACAGAGGAATTCACAGATTCAGAGATCGCACACGAAGCAAAGTGCAGATCAGCAGAGACATGGGTACTGCAAGACCATACATAAAATAAAATATATAACACTATTTCTATTTCCATCTAATTAATTCAGTTACATAGCGTCTATCCAAAAAAAGCTTTTATGGGAATACGCATGGGATATGGCAAGATGAGGTATGTGGCCTATGCAAATTACAGTACAGAACTGTATTAGTGTATGTTTGGGCTAATTTAGACAGGGAGACATGTTGATTTTTCAACTGAAAAAAAGGTCCAAGTGCATCTCAGTCATGAGATGTACAAAAAACATCAACTGAACGATCAGTTTCATTGTTCTATGCTTGTAAAAGAAATTACTATTAGCCAATTTATTCTATTCAGCTTTTTAAACAAAATGTACAATATTTGTGACATAAAATGCACAAAACCACCTGCATCCATCTAGCATAATATTAAGCAGTGGCAAATGTGCAAAAATAATTTCCTCTGTACAAAAGCATGATGATGTGCCAAACTTTTTATTGTGCAGTTGTGTTTTTTTTTCCTCTCATTCCTTTTAAAATGAACATCAGAGCTCCTTCAGCAAATACACTGACACAACCGAGGTGCACCGCTGAACGCCGCAAGAGATCCTTCCTCCCTCCGCTGTCTAGTACAACAACGCACACTCTCTGCTGGACACTGACATGAGCGTATTATCACATGTTCCTATTATAACTATTTTCGATTACATTTTCTACTTTCATTAGGGTTTCATGTACAATGGCACCTTACAAATTATTCATTGCTGGTAATGCCACACGCTCTCATTGAAGGTTTTTATTTGTTTGTATATTTTATCCAAATACAGACAGAACATTTAAACCAAGTCATTTCCTATCTAACCAAGGAAGCCAAGCATCACATGCAAGAAAAAGGACGATATGCGCACACAGCAAAATGTCAGTATCGTGAAAATAAACTCCCTCCAACTACAGCTGATGCTTCACAATGCACACACACTAACAATGCAACAGCTGAACGTAGGAAGCACTGGTATGGATATCAAGGGTAGTGCTGAGCTCATAAAGTAAAGTTAGTGTCACTGCATCTCTGATTGCTGTCTTCCCAGAAGCACAACTGCACAAAAGTGGTACTTTAGCTTCAGACTATAATAACAGGACAGCTCCAGAAACGTGTGCCGCGTGGAGGTGGAAGGGAAACATCTCTGAGGATGGAGAAGTTGCTGCACATCAGACAGAGACACTGTCCGTCAGACATCGGAGGAAACTAGAAATGAATCGCAGCACTTATGTCAAAATCTCTTGCATGTAACAACACGATCTTACAAGAAACCATCTGCTGTTAACCCACTGGACTGGACGTTAGCTAACCGGTGCCACAAGTTAAGTTTGTCAGTTTCTGGTCCATTCACAAAAAACAGAGCCAGCTGGCATGGTTTCCTCGCGTAGCCACCTCATCGCAACCTCTCCGACAGGACAACAATGTAAAACGCTGATATTTTTTGTATTAAGCTGGCAGGCGACTTAGCCAGCTAGCTAGTGAGCCAGCCAACAGCTACTTTATACTCATATCTATCGTTAGCATACAAGCTAACAGGGGGTATGCATTCCAGAGACAGACAGTCAACAGTGAGCTTTGAAGTTCCTGCATTCCCCCTCTGGTTCAGTTCACACAACCCGACAAGCTCAAGGTTGTTTTAAAGACTTCACGTCAAAGTGTCTCACGACAGGAAGGTGTGACAGGAGAGGAAACCGACACAGGTGGGATTAAAATGTTGCTTTGCTGATGTGAAACTGAACTGGAAATATCAGCTAGCACTGCATATGAGTGTCTGGACAGAGGGAGCCAACAAGACGTAACGTTAGCAGCCTTACCTGCGGGACTAAAGGTGTCGTGCAGAATCGGAGTTGGTTCGGGGACAGCGGCGAGAGTTGTTTTCGTTTGGTCGGGCAGTTTAAAAGACTCCCGTTTCACCTCAGGCTGAAGAAGGGTTCAACCAAAGGGACTGACTGACTGTGCTGCCTCCCAGCCACAACAGCAACTGAATGCACTTTAAGATCTGCCTCTCACTGGGAAGGATCTTCAGTATCGCGAGAAAGAACGAGAGCTCGGCGATATGTACGAGCCAATCAAATTATTCGGCTGGAGCCAAGGATTTGTTTTGCTGGTGCTTTTGGGGAAATGCTTTTAATTTTGTGAAGTCGGTGCATTGTAAAATATTACAAAATAATTACAAAATAAAAGTATTTGTATAAAATATCACATTGACCTGTGTTGAGCTTGTCGAAATGATATTTTAAAACATGTTAAAGGAACACAGCAACCACAGAAAAATATCTATCCATTTAAATTAATCTCAACCTGTTTATTTTATTTTTACCAATGGGAACATAAAGGAATAGGTAGTTTACACTCATTTCTTACATGAAGATCTGTAATTAATAAGTCACAATCAACAGACTGGCTTCAGGTTTAGTTTCCAGCAGTTAATTATGTGATTGTAAAGTCTACATTAAGAGCTAATATTTACAGGTGTTTTTATTCTTGTTATAGTTATGTTGATGGTTATATACAACCATCCGTTACATAAAGAAATGTAAATATGAATCAGTATATTTACAGATGTAATTTGGTCACAAGCACCGATGTATTAATCAAAAGTACATTAACTATAACCTGTGCATACTTACAGAAGGGAACTTCAGCATCTGTTGTAAATTATTCCACTAAAACAGAGCAGCAAATCTTAAAGTTCCAATCACAATTATTACAGTTGGAAACTGCACCCGAGGCCAATCTGCTGATTGTTATCGATAAATTACAGATTTTTATGCGATAAATGAGGATTAAATTAGATTATATGTGAATTATATCACTTTATATGCATGTTTATTTCTTTCAGTGTATGTAGAATTTTCTTAATCTTGTGTCAAAGCACTTTTTCCAAACAAATGTTCTTTTGTTGTGAATTAGATGATCTGGCAGATACAGGGGTGCACACAACATTGTCACCTGGATACCATGGAACTGACTGACGTTCTGCACAAAGCCTCGCTCCTCCTGCACAGATTCTGAAAAATAATTAACAATTAGGGATCATATATATTTAAAGAGCATTTTTACCTTTACAAAAAAGAGAACGGCATTGAAGATTATACAAATTCTTTAATCAAATTGTAATTGTTTATCACTAGAAACATCATGTTGCATGTCCATGTTGATGGTCGGCTGACCCACGGCCCCACTTTGTGCAGTCGTGGTTTAGAATATGTGATTGTACGAATTGACTGAAAGGGTAAAACACTGAGAGATCAACATTTGGTTAGTCAATTAGAACAAATTATTTCTGTAAATGATTCATTTCCTTTCTGACAGCTCTTTGGGAGGCATCACATATCCAGCATTCTGACATGATTTTCTGCATTGCTTTACATCTCACCTCTATTTTTCAACATAATGCATTATTCACTGTGTTCAGGCCCTGCTCTTTGTGTATCTGCAACTGAAAAGACTCACCATGTCAAGCTTGATTCCAGTATGTCAAGGAAGTGCATACCTTCAGTGATAAACCAAGGTTGTTCATTCCACAGTGCTGATTAATTTTAAATCTCGCATAGAGAGGCGGTGCCTGTGGCAGGAATAGGAGATTCTCACAAAAACAAAGAGGTCAAGAGAATAGAATAGATTTTTATTGTCATTGTTTCAGAAAAAACATCAAAACACAGAGGCAGCATGACTTCATTTCTGATTCAGTGAATGAAATTTGTCTTTTCAAAATGACCACTGTCCGGAAAGTAAGAGCAGTTTACGTGTGATTTCGAGAGTTTCCACGATTTTGTGTTGGCTTCCTTGCAGTGTTTTAATTTCCCTTTCCACAGACTGTATGCTTATGCTTACTTGTCTTCGTTTGGCTTTGCTGTCCTTGTTTTAGCTCTGTGTCTATGTGTTTCTTCCTGTACATTTGTTCTTGGCAGTGTGTGTTAGACGCCTGACAGCCAATGAAAACTGGATTCAAATGGCAAATTCGGCTGATTCTGGTGGAGAATAATTTATCCTTTGTTATGATTTTAAATGTGAAATCGGCCCTGTGACAGACTGGTGACCAGCCCAGAATCTCCTTTGCCTCTTACTCACTGTGCCCTACAGCTGCCTTCAACCCTGGCACAGGGAACACTGGGATAAATGCACCTGTCCCAAGTTATTGAGTATGAATAAGGCACTGCAGCATTTTTGACAGGAGTGAGGAAACACAGTTGAAATGCTGAAATGTGTTAGATAAAGTGCAATTTCAAGCTTTTCTTTGAGCTCTAATGTCTTTTGCATGAGGCTGGATGATGGTATTTCAGCACAGACTTAAATAAAAGAGACATTCTCCGCTCTACTCTACACATGCGGATGCCAGACCTCATGAAACACGCAGTGCAAATGAATAAAGGAAGATGATATCATCACAGGCAAAGAGACCTCAGGGTACAGCACGTGCATGATGCAAGACGGCAACATCTTGCCTTTGAAAAAGCTGTGTAAGAGTTCTCACACTTTCACTTTGAGTTGACTGCCAGTAATGCTGTCACAGAAGCTGCAGAGGTCCTGGTCGAGGATGCTCATTAAACCAATACGTATGGATTCACAGCCTGCTGGTGGTCTTATGGGGATAGTTTATGGCCGAAGTTGCAAGCATCTCTTCTTTCTTATTCCATATGCACCGCAAAAGAAATAGCTGACACTGCAATCAAACTGCAACTCTTAGTATCGTCTGCAGTGATGGGTTTTCAGCCATATGACGGCATGGCTCCAGGCAGCAGGGCATTGTCTGCCTGCTGGTTGGTCTGGACATGAATATCTCAACAGTGACTGGCTGCATTGTCATTTCGTGCACAGACATTCATGGTCTGCTCATCCCCGATGCTCTGGTAATGAGACAGTGAATTGTTCTGATTAAACTTTAGGCTGTACAAAGCATTTGACCTACCTGATATCATTTTTAAGCATAAACACGTAAAGACACATCTGGTGTTTTATCAGAGGACCTGATTGTTCTTCACTATGTATCACATGGTTATTTTATATGCTGAGTAGCTTTCCCTCCTCAATATTCCATGATATATGACGGTTTATTTGACCTTATGATTCTGTTATGGTGTATTTGGGTGGTTGAGAATATATTATACATGTTTTGCCATATAGTTGTTCACCTTGACCAAAGACTAAGAGGTTCTAAAAGACAAGAGAAGTCCACTGTGATGCTGTGATTTGTGATACAAACAACCAAGCAAACAGAGCCTGCAAAAGACAGCATGAGCATCCTACAGGCATGAGCAACACCAGACATAAAGGGATAAAATAAGTAAAAAAGGGAGAAAAGAAGCACAGACTCCAGCTGTCAAAGGCAGATCTCTTCATGAGTGATTCACCTTCAGAAGATGTTTCTCTGTCTTGGCAGCATGTCTGAAGAAAGGGATGTGCCCAGAACTTAACATGGAGGTTATAAATGTTCATAGGAACATTATCCATAATTTTCCATTTGAATTTCTGTCTAGTATCGAGTATAAATACATTTTTGGGATGTGTGCACTTTGGCAAACTTTTATTTGCTTACATTTATGTTCCCTAGAGGATGAATCCTCATCACTTTTGTGATCCCTTAGTTTCCCTCGAGTGCCACCAGGAGGAATGAAAATGGATGAATGGATAAATCATGACACCTACTTGCTGGAATGGCACCAAAACTTGTGCAGATGTTCATGATCCCCAGATGACGAATCCTGGTGACTCGTGAATGAACCTCTGAATTTTAATCCTAGTGCGACCACAGTGTTTAGTATGAAATCTCTTGACAACTATTAAAAGGATTGTCATAGATAAAATCAGAGTCCCTCAAGATGAACCAGAGTGACTCAGGTGCTCTCCTATATTTTCACAGAGAACCATCCTCAGGTCAAATGTTTTATATTCCTGCCGGCAAAACTAATGACATTCCCGTCAGCCTCAGCCTCGAGTTTGTTTAGGGCTTATGAGCAAATGTAAGCATGCTAACACACTGAACTAAGATGGTGCACAAGGTGATCATTATACCTGCTAAACATGAGCAATGTTAACGCTGTCATTATGAATATGCGAGCACTGTTAATCTTATAGAGCCCGCACTGCTTTAAACTGTTTTTCTTTTTCTTTAAAGTCCGATATGAACTCAAAATGTGATGATTAAACAGGTAGAGGAAGGATGAGTTCATGTTCTCAGGGTGATTCATGTGTTTCTACATGCAGAAATATTCTTAGAGGAGGATTTTTCCTAATCGTTTTCCATTGTTTTTTAATGTTGCTCTTCTATAAGTCTTCTAATATTCCTGCATTAGAAGAACAAGAAAACCCCAGGTGACAATTTATTCCTAATACATTCTGTGAAACTGGGAGGAATGTGTTATATGGAGCTTTATTTTCAGTGTGAAGTATTGTGCAGTGATTATTTACAGCTTGCCTCAGAAGTTTTTAATAGTCATTAGAGGTTTTTTGGTTTATTTTACAGTTATTAGCAGAATTACCTGGCAGGAACAATAAAACAAAGCCACTGGACTGTCTGTAATGAGATGTTATGCAGCCAAATCAATGAAAAAGGCTTCCAGCAGGATATTTATCTGTGACAGAATAGATTCAAATGAGCTGAGAAGGTAATCTGTGCTGTGTATTTGTGACATTGTTCTATGATTAGGCTGAACTGCACGTCCAAGCTTTCCCTTGTCTTGTAAAAAAGACGCATAACATTATTTTACACTCTGGAATACAATTTTAAATGATATCAGGTGTGAGTGTAATGGGACTGATAACAGATTGAAAGGTAAAGGAAATATACCTTCACAGCTCATTTCTTCACTCAACATGCATACAGCATGATAATCCATCTTCCCCTTTTGTGCAGAGTAATATTCTTCACCATCACTGCCGAATGGAAGCTGCTCTGCAAGAAAAAGTGGAGACCCAAGAATTTAAATTCAGGATTAAAAAGAAGCAATTCAGAGCAGATAATTTTCCCTTTTCATTTCTTCCACCGTAGGATGCATAACGAGAAAGGGAACACGTGAGTCGCTGTTGGTGAAGACTCACCGAGGGTTCTTCAATCGACACAGAATATTTCAGAACTTAATCACATTTCTGGTTGACAAGCAACAGCTGCCGTCTCCATCAAGCCCCGCTCGCTGAGGAGTAACTGAGGAATTTCATGGAAATTAAGAGGCTCCTTTTTAAAAATTTCCGTTCAAAGGCTGGTTAAACACAACACAGCTGAGGAGATTTCTGGGTGTTTTTTGGTGGCTCAAACTCTCAAAGTCTACCTCCATGTTCAAAATGTGGACCCGCTGGAGCTGTTTCAAATGAACTTCAAACAGCGGCCTACTTTTTTAATACCTGTCAGAAATCATTCCACTGCGACAGCAGCAGAAAATAGGGATTAGGGGGTTTAATGCTCTGTCTTAAAAATCAAATTCCCCCTTTAAAAACGCTGCAAGAACTGCATGAACTCCTTGCGAAAGTGTCTACCAGCAGAGGCTTGGGCAAACACAGGAATTCTTTAAAAAAGCGATTAAAATATAGGAAAATATTAATCTAACACGTGCGTGTGGATGTTTCCTCTGCAGCCAGAGGGATAGCTGGAAGGATCTCTGAGGCCGTGGTCCTCTCTCTGGGTCTTTGTACAGCCAACGCCAAGCCGACTGACTGAGTGAGATAAGGCGCTCAAAATCCCCGCCATTCATTTGATCTGTGGCTATTGGTATTCTGAGTCCATATCTCATTTTGACTTTTGGAAAAGGAGAGCAGGTGCGCCACTTTAATGTGCTGCTCTCCGTATCTGACATCAACCTCAGGCACGAGAAAGAGAAATGAAGTGACTGACAGCGTGGACAGAGATAGAGGGGAGAGGGGGGAGAGGCGCCGCTGTGGATGGAGACATTCAAAATAAACTCCTGTCTTACATCAACGTGACAGCGTCGTACATTCATTCTCCAAAGCCTCTGAATGCCACTCAGTGATTTGTGTATTTAATATCCAGGATGTGTGTGCAGCATCATTTTGTGCAACACACTGAGATTTGCTGAGTGTAATATAATTGCAGTAATGAAGAGTGTTTTCACTGTCTCATGAAATACACAAAACCCCACAGGGACCGCTCAGATTGATAATACTTTGTTAGTTAGATTGCTAATTTACATTTGCGGTCCTTGAGAGCGATAAAGTTGTGTTGCTAATGGAAGAAGAAGGAGAGCAAAGGGAAATCATCAAATGCTAATTTTCACACATGGCACCCAGGGACAGGACTGATACAGGCCTGATGCAGTTGGCTTTAGAAATTAATTTCCTGCACGCTGTCCTGTTTAATAATAATTCTAAGTGATGCAGTGCAATGTATTTATCAACAGCAAGTGAAAACTGGGGAATAAAGGAGTTAGTTACTGTTGGAAAAGTGGATGTGACACTGAGCAAGACTTTAGCATGTACTGTTGATCCGATGCACCAGATGGTTTACTGCACTGAATCTGGGAAGGAACCTTTGACAAACACTTGGCAGGTGATTGGATGAACCATCTGTCTGTCACTGCTTATCACAGGCTTCAACTAATCAGATTACCAACTGGAGAGCGCTGCCACCAGTGGAGCTGGTTGGGAGAAAAAATATTCGCCTAGTTCTGATATAACAGATACTTTTCTTTGTCCATGTAAAGCATCTTGAATTGCCATCGATCATAATTATGTTGTGTAAACACACTTCCCTCGAGCAGCGTCGGTTCTAACCTCTTGAGGAGCTTCCATTGGTGTTTTCAAATGAACTGTTGCTTCTCTCACTGGTTGTCGCATCTACACCAACTGCCAGGAGTCCTTCATTGGACACCAATTGGTCCAAAGCAATGTGTGCTGATCCAAGACTAATGGTTCTAATCGATATTTCAAAGGGTTATCTAAGATCCAATCCAATCTAAGAGTGTCTGAGTACATTTGCTCTTACAACATGGACACTAGCTGTAAACCGGCGTTTGAATGGCAAGTCTGAAAACTTCACAGCGACTACAGCTGCTGATTGAACAGGTGAGGGCACTTATAATAAAGACAGGAGGAGTCGGCTCTGACCCGGTTCTGTCACTGTTCTGACTTCTATTAATCACAGATCAACTGAATCAATCAAATGAAAGTTGAAAATGAAAACAACTTGCATTTACCGCACAAACAAACACTATATGACGCAAAAAGGGATGAAAAGTAATTGTTTCCTATGTGTGACGCCATACTGCTGTGATGTGTTTATGCTGGTGAGTTCATTGGTTTTGATCTTTAGTGCAGATGCCACCTACCCACTGAAGCTTTAAATCATAGAGGAACCTTATCATATGATTTGCTGCCTGAGCATTATTGTGCGTGCAGAATTCATCGTCTTCTGGTCCGTCTGGCTCCACATGAGCTTCTATGACACAGTTTCTTTGTATAAAACAACAGACCACGTTTCCTTGAGCATCATGAATATTGCATGCTAACCTGTTTTGGAAAAATAAAAGTAAATTAATAAAGATTTCAACTCACTAATCCAGGTATATTCATGCAAGATGGATGAAGAAGTACCCGAGGCGCCCGGCCTACAGCTCGCGTTTTGTTGTACAACCCTGTGCGGTGGAATGATAAATAAATAAACCTTGAAAATGACCCAGTTAGAGAACACAGAGAGATGCTTTTCAGACACATTCACTAGTCTGTTCCAACGTCAGACCATGTTACATCTACATGTCATTTATCTTGACAATACATCAGTGAAATACAGGACAGGTCAAGTACATCTATATACTCACCCTCATGCTGATGGAAAGTCAGTTTCATAGTCCACAGAACAGTTCTGGAGCTTGACAGTAAAACAGAGTTGCAGCATTCTGCCAAACAGCTGAAGTAACTGGAGACTTGTTGTAAAACAGAAATAAACAATAGAAATGCCTCCATAAGGCTCGTCCAGCAAGTGTCCTGACATCCAGAATTATTCTGAAAAGACTCCATTTACACCCTTTACAAAGCTGAACTCTCCACTGTAGCGGCTAAGCTAACAGTGTTAGCATCCACCCTGTCTGAAATGGCTGCACAACCTTGAGCCTGCAAATCAATTTGATCTCGGCGGCTTCTGGAGAACCTGATCAAGACGGACGAGCTGAATGGAGCCATTTCACATTGTTGGTTGTTGTCCTCTGACTTCTCCCGATGTCTTACTGAGAGGACGACCAAACTTCATCCGACTTTCAATCAGCACAGGGGTGAGGAGGTAATGACTGTTAGTGTCAACTGTTCCTTTAATGTATCAGTGAATCAGTGCTTCATGTAGAGAATTTAAATTGGGCTTCAATAGAAACATATCTCTACAAATCTGCAGGTCAGCTAAAGCAATTTATAACGATATGTAATGTAACCACAGCACTTGATTCTCTCCTGACTCAGATGCTCGGATTAAGATTCCAGCCAGAGATGAGTCCGTCTGTCTGACATTTGATTGATCTGAGCGCTCAGAGTACACCACGAGCCCAGCTCCTTTTGTCTTTCACTTTATTGGCTCTCTCAAGGTCATAAAAAATTCATGTGCTACGGCTTCCAGTGTTTTTTAATTTACTTTATGTAGAGCATTTCAGAGAGACAGCGAGAGGGAACAGCGCCGTGTTGATTTTATAAATATTTTCTGGGCTCTCCTCAGAAAGAAAGTTTTGTTTAAACAGTGAACACAGTGGAAGTAGGACGTCTGATGAGCGGCTAAAAACAAGCCAAAGAATCCAAAGGCCAGCTCAGTTTTAGCTTTAAATGCAAATGCACTCCCACACTCTCCAGTCTCTCTTTAACTGAATCCAAACAAACTCGTAAGTATCCACAGTGCAAATAACCAAACCACAGATTAAAGATTGAACCACACATTCACATCTGAATTTAAATGCAATGACATATTCTGAGACATATCAATATCCAGGCAAAATTCAAAACTACTGTAACAAAACTGTCAGCCCAGCTATCATGAATATGATTTCTTGCTTTTGTTAAAAAGTGTTATTTATTACTTTAATACTTCTGTGGCAATTACCATAAAGCTGCTCATTTTTAAAGAGGATATAGAAGTGCTGAAGCAGGCAGCTCCTCCTGACAGCCGGATGAAAGCTCAGCTTTTTCGCTCACAATCCATCACGGAGCTAAAGCGCTCTGACAAATTTGAGTCTGTGCACTTTTCACTAGATGCATTTGTTGCCTCGTCCTCGATCGTCATTTGCTAATCTGGAGTCAGCGAAGACAACTTGCTCTCAAGTAGCCTGTTTGGAGGCCGGATACTCTGCTCACCATGTGCCGTTTGACTTCGGCACCGAATTGAAATAATCAATAAGCTGACGGAGAAGTAAGTGAGGGTTCTGCACATTGAGACAGTTGTGATAATGATCTAAAGGAGGTTCCTAGACTGAGACTTGGTGGTGATGTTGGTCGATATGAGTTTAACTACAGCTTGCACATCATTGTCACCTGACCCCATCCTCTCTCAGTGACTTGGGTGGTGACTGACACTAGAATCAGTCATGTAAATATTGTCTTTTACACTTTGTTTGTGAGAAAAGACTTTTTCACAACCTCCATGAATTGTTTCAACATCATAGTCTGAGCCAGGAGTCACACAGTTTAATCATTTCTTTCCCTAACATGTTAGCCGGGCGCTAAACCTGAAGTTAGCCAGCTCGGTCAGCAGATGTCTGTAGTGTGATGCTCTGCGGGCCACACAGCTCAGATCTGGGTAGCTCTATACACGGGAAGTTCTTTGGGCTTCGTGCGCCACTCAGCAGATCTGATAAATCTTCCATCCTCTGCAAACCAGACTTCACCCAACCAAGCCAGCAGACTTCCAGTTTAGCGCCGGGCTAACGTTATTAGGATGAAATGAATTAATGGTGCAGCTCTTCTAGAATTGGAAACGTTATTGGACTGAATGGATCAAATTATGATGGTGTAACAAGGCATTTCCAGTGGGTTATGAAAAAAAATCATTCATCATTTTACAATCACTTCTTTGACAACGTAATTTGATGGGAAAAAGTCTTTTTGGGCCTCTGTGCATGACGTTACGCTGTAAATACTTGGTTCAACCACTATGAAAATCAACATTAAAGCCTGAAACACACCTGGCCAACCGTTGGCTGTCTGAAGTGTTTGGGGAGACTCGGACGAGTTCGGGAACAAATCTGTTGATTGGTTGTGTGCTATCTGTATGACGATTCTGATTGGCGGTGTGCTAGCGAATCAGCGCGGTGTGTGGGAGGGGCGGAATGTGTTAAGGAGGCTTAATCATCGTACAAGTGCAGAACGTACGCGCTACTTTGGAGTTGGCAGCACGTCGAAGCAGTATGTTCAAAGCAACTTTTCCGCTGAACGGGTCAGACTACAGGCAACGGCGTGGTCGGATAAAGGCAGTTGGCTGTTGGTTTGAGTCTGGGCGGTGTGTGGGGGCCTTGAAGAGACACTCTCGCCAAAATGCAACCTAGGGTCTTTTTGTGAATGGTCCCGAGTCAAATGTAAGTTTAAAAACAAAACTACGACAAAAGGGCCAGATTTACCGTATTTCGTTCTCGGGTCAAACTCATTTTCAATGGGAGTACTATGGGCACTTTTACGATAGCATCAAAATCGCTATTTTTAAAACACTAAGAAGACTCGGCACAACATGAAACTTTGCTCGTAGTATCACCAGGGGCTCTACACATGAACACGAGCACTGAGAACATTGTTTGTGTACACAGAGTTCACTAAAAAGCCGCTGTAGCTCAGCAGGTAGAGCTGATCGTCTACTGATTGGAAGGTCGCTGGTTTGGGCTGAGCTGCATGTCGAAGTGTCCTTGAGCAAGATACTGAACCGCAAATTGCTCCTGATGTGCAGCTGGCACCTTGCACAGCAGCCTCCGCCATCAGTGTATGAATGTGTGTGTGAATGGGTGAATGTGGCAAGTACTGTAAGGTGCTTTGAGTACTGGAAAAGCGCTATTTGAATACAAGTCCATTTACCATAAAAAGAAAGTTTTTGAACAACTAATGTTAGCAGTTGTTTTTCTGCTTACCGCCGTCCTGCCAGTCGAAATTCCCTGCTGGAATTGAAAATGATTATGACCTGAAAACGAAAATATGGTCAATCTTAAAAGTGGCGTTTGCGTCATAATCATGCTTTTAAACAAATGTTTGACTCGGTTACATTCACAAAAAGACCCTAGGCTGCATTTTGGCGAGAGTTTCACTTTAATGCCTGGTGCCGTACCTGAGTCAGTCTGTCTCAGGGGAAGAGGCTGACATTTTGGGAAATGCACATATTTGCTTTCCTTTCAAAAGTTAAATGAGAAGTTCAGGGCCGCTCTTATGTTAGAAAAGGTTTTATCTCAGGCTACAGACAGCAGCTGGCTAACTTAGCTTAACATAGAGACTAGAAGCAAAGGAAAACAGCTAGCCTAATGAGACACATTCAGTTACATGTGGTTTGTCTAAACCGTCAGATAAAGCCAGGTGAGCTGATTATCCGGCTTCCAGTCTTTATGCTAAGCTGATACAAAAGTATTTACTCTTACAGTATAGCAAAAAAGAACATTTGAGTATTTCCCACATCACTCTTGATCAATTCACAGCTCGGCCTCCTTTTGTGTCGTCTAGGCTGACTGTTTTTCTGGCAGATGTGCCAATTTTCCAGCAGTGAGAAAAGAGGCATTGCTCACACATTTCTGCCAGTTTCTTTTCCTCCTACAGGCGAGAAGTCAAAAGGCAGCAAGAGGTATGGAGGAGTCAAAATACACCGCGAGAGAATAAGAGAGCACAGCTGTGCTGTGCTGGCAAATCAGCGCCGCCATTGTTACAGCCAGACAGACACCGTGGAGGAAATATTTAAGATTTTAAAAATGGTTTCAGGACAGAATGCTTCTCACAGAGCTGACAATGAAATCTGCTGCTTCCGTAAGTGTCGATCATCAGTATCCTGTACCTTTACCATGACTCAGATACAATCCATTACAGTTGTTTACTGGTAAGTTGTTGATATGATCATGATTGCCACAGAGGATTACCTTTGCAGAAGAAGTAGAAGAGATAGCAGCACATCACATCTCTGTAGCGTCTCCCCATGAGATGATCTGAGATGTATGTAGAACTGAAAACAAAACAACAACCTTGCTCTGTAAAACCTGAGAAAAATGGATTTTTATGTCTTTCCATGTAAAACTAAGTGAGACCATTTCCTTACAAGAGGAGAGCAGGAAGTGATGAGCACCAGAGGAAAGAGAGAGAGCGGCTTTATGAGGCTGCGACCACTTCTTCTTATGGGATAATGGAAATTATGCAAATGAGGACTCGGCCTTTAAAACATTAACACAAGTCATGCAAATTACAAAAGTTCTTGATACCAGATAAATTATAATTTCATTTATCTCCCCAGCTTCTCTCTCTTACTGCAGTGAATTTCAGGAGTAGTTCAACAGAAACTTCTGACATGTCTCTCTCAGGAGTCTGAGGACACGAAGCTTCTCTCTGAGAGGAACAGGTTGCCTTCATGAATGTCAATCATGCTGCTGCTGCTGCTGCTGCAGAGAGAAGTGAGGGTGAGTGAAGACTACAGCCACGCTAACACGCCTAAGTTGGCATTTATTTCTGTGATTACTTTTGTACATCACCTTAATTTGATTACTTTATTGAGAATACATGGTGCATGTGGAAGTCTCACCGCAGCAGCAGCAGCAGCAACCCAATGACCAGAATAAATGTTACCAAAGTAAGTTTCTGAAAAACCACAGATACGCTAGAACTGAACCCAACAATGCTTCACTTCTGCTCTGGGTTAGGGTCTTTTCAAATGTGTGGAGCCATGTTGTGTTTTTCTCTCTTTGTCTCCATCTCCTTCAGTTGTTTAGCAGGATGCTGCAGCCTGACTTTACATCGGTGAGGAGAAAATGACTGAGTTTTCATTTTTGGGTGAACTTCTGAGTGATACGCTGTCGTCAGTGAAAAGGATTGTTGCCAGTCTTGTGTTGTCCCACAGTTGAAGCGGACATTAAAGAGGGCCAAGTCACAGAGAAAAGCTCCCTGTGCTCTGTCTTTAGTTTCCTGGTGAAGACGAAGCAGAGGGTTTGGGGACAGCTCACTTTTTCTCAGTTTTGTCAGGTATTGTAACAATGTTCACCATCTTAGTTTAGATGGTGAAGATAATATTTGCCAACTAGCACCAACAGCAAAGAGCAGCTGAGACTGAAAGAAACATCATTAACTTTGGACATAAATCAAATATTGGACGGCAGAGAATGTCGACATGATAGTGACACCATAGTTACTACAACTGGTAAATGGACTTTTTTGTAGCGCTCGTCATGTTTACTGACACTCAAATTGCTTTGCAGGACTTGTCACATTCAACCATTCACAAACTGATAGCAGAGGCCGCTGTGCAGGCTGCCAATCTGCTCATCGGGAAGAATTTTGGGGTTCAGTATTTTGCTCAAGGATATTTTCGAGATGCAGCCGGCCATTGAACAGTAACCTTCCGATTAGTGGACGACCCACTCTACCTCCTGAGCCACAGCCGGCCCCATCATCCTGAGGGGAACATGAGTATCCGTACTGAATTTTTAGGGCAATCTGTCCAACAGACTGAGTCCAGCTTTTTAAATTTGTATTTGTTCTGGTTTCTTTCCTCCTCTGTGACAGAAGGTATGTTTGTGTTTCATCTCGGGCTCTAAGAAACAATTTTCTGACAATTTACAGCCCAGGTGACTAATCAGTTAATCATGAAAATAATCAACGGATTAACAGACAATGTAGAAATTGTTGGTTGCAGCGCTGTATCTCAGAGAAGACCGTTCGTGGAGCGTCATCGCTCATCATCTGTAGCTACAACATTACAGTCACAGCTACCGCGTCTGCAGAGCCCACCCGTGTGCTGCAGCCTAATTCCAGCATACTGTACAGATTATCAGATCTGTGTCAAATGCTCCTTCACCTCATTATAAACATGAAGACATGGCGGCAGATTAGCGCTCTGCAAATATGTAATTATGCATCATCCACCATGTTGAAACATGATTAGGCACAGGCAGGGATGTTTGGACAGGCAGAGAGAGGGATGGATGTAGTGACAGAGGACGTTATAGACGTATTCTGAGGTGAGGAAGCACAGCTGTATCAGGTGCTGCTTCAATGCTCCGTTAATGATACTCTTAACTTTCTCATATGTCTCAGCTACAGCAAAACAAAGAGGTCTAAAATCCTCCCTTGTTATGTGAACTAGATCTCACGTTGATGAATTAAAGAAAACCTCGCCCTGCAGCAGATGAAACGCAAGCACCATCTCCAAAGATCAAGATCAATCTGAGGCACGAATCCTTTTCAAAGAACACAGAATATTATTTTTCATGTGGTTTGTTTTTAGCAAAGCCAGCAGGGGGAAGAAAGAAGAAGACGCTGGTGGATGATGGGAAAAGGGAAAGGCGAGGCTGAGGAGCAGAGAGTCTGTACAGTAACATCTGACTGCTCTAGTTGAGCAGAATGGAGAGGCCTCATTAAATTTTAATTGCAGCGCGATGCTGAGTGCATTGCCATTTACATCAAGATGCATGTGACCTTCTTCTCCTCCTTTTTTTCTTTTCTTATTTCACTTCCACCAAATGAGCGTGTGCATCTCATCCATCCTCTTGTCTGCTTAGCAACCTTGTGATTAGATAAGAGGATGTTGGAGAAAACACGGACTTGGTTAATATTTGCAATTTAGATCTTTTAAATAATAGACAGAGAAACAGTTAAAGCTGCTCGGCATCCCACATGAGCATCATTTACACTAACTGTGGAAACTGATGCACATGTGTTATGTATGAGAAATTCTACTTAAAGCAGAGCGTAAGGTATGAAAACTAAAGGAGAACTTTTATGCTTTTTTCCTGACCCTCTGTGTTTTATAGGTTATTGTGCATGTAAAAGATCCTGAAAGTTAAAAAGGTCAACAGAAGCTCCTCTGTCCTACAGAAGCTCCTGAAATGCTTCATCAGTTGCCCCGCCTTTAAATGTGTGACTATGTGACAAAACACTATGTCACCATGTTATACATTTGCATAATTTATGCATAGTGGCTAGATTTGCATGTAAGAATTGATTTAGCAAAGCTGCTCTGTTGTTGTTAGCAGTGCTGTGTCAGGCATGTGTGAGCTGACCAATCAGAGGAGACTGAAACTCTTTTTTCAGTCTCTGTTTTCATGACTGAAATAAACACTGTTTTATACTGTTTGACCTTATGAGTTTGTTTTATTACACCGTTAATATTGTAAATATAAAAATTCTGAGTTTGAATTTCTTCTCCTGAACTACATAGTGACAGGAGAGAGAACACAGTGCTGCTGCACTGGAGCACTATAGCATGTAAACACACATTAAAATTATGAATCTGACAAGGAGCTAAATGTGTCTCTTTAAGCACCAACCTGCTTGAGATATGATTAAAGTCCTGATAGTTTCCCTGTGTATATTCACATTAGACGTCATGATGCTCTCACATAAAAATCACACTCCATCACGAACAATAAAAACTGAGTCACAGGGTTCCTCACAGTTTTAGGCTGAAGTGAGAAGAAGAAGAAGTCACGTGAGAAGGGAGCAGCTTGTTCACCCGCCATGCTGGAGGAGATTAGTGTGTGTGTGTGTGTGTGTGTGTGTGTGTGTGTGTGTGTGTGTGTGTGTGTGTGTGTGTGTGTGTGTGTGTGTGTGTGTGTGAGTGTGTGTGTTTATTGTCTTCCTGTCCAGGATGGGTGTTGCATTACAAGGTATTGTCTCCAAACTGCCAGAATCAATTAAAATGAATAATGAATGCGTCCTGACGCTGTTGGTCGTGAGTGCTCATTTTGTTCCGGCTCCCACTGTTCCCACACATGCAGGGCGGTTTAATTTTGCAGGAGCTACAAGGAGCTAATGCTTTTATAGATATAAGGAGGTCCTGAGATGTTCTTTATCAGGTTAAAGGCACCGCAGGCCCTCAAAAAGCCTCACACCACAAACTCTGCACTCCACAGCACCACAAGAGATACACATCCTCTTAAAAAGGATCCAGGGAGGAGAGCGATCTCATCTCATGGCCAGACTGACACCACTGACTTAAATCAAGACACATCGATGGCATTACTCACCTTACTCAGATCACCTTACACACTGGAGGCCTTGCACATACGAGCCGGGTCAGCAGGCTCTAACTGTCGACCAGCAGACTCTTGCTGATTTCCTGCTCAGTGTACAGAAAAACCACAATGTAGGCCGATGTGTATCCACTCCATTATCGACCAGGATCCAGTGAGCCGTTAAGTTAAGTAAATTAAAGTAGTTTAATACTGTGAATGGAAAAATAACCACATCCGAGGATTCAGAAGACTCTAAAAGCTGCTCTAATGAACTGAAACACGATTTCAACCAAGGTGGTTCAGGTGCTGGTTCAGAGCCAGTGCTCACTCTGGAACCAGTTCTTTGTATTTGGATGATCAAAGAACAGGTTCCCGATTAGTAAAATTGGTTCTGGAGCGGCAACAACATTTTGCTGGTCTAGAACAAAGAACCACTTGCGTCAGAAGCTGGGAGCGGGGTTATTTGACCACCATTTTTAAAAACCAGAGCTAGTTTAGCTTGATCTGACTTATCCACAGGGGAACAAAACAAAAGACACCAGTTCAAAGCAACAGTGGTCTGAGGACTAGTCATGATTAGATGTCATATAGGCAAAGTCAGGAGCAACAGATGTATATATATATATGAGATGTATACGGTGACTGAAGGATGTGACTCAGCAAACCGGTTCTCAAAAGGTTCACAGGTTGAACCACTAGTACCAGCACAGAACCAGCACTTGGTCCACTTTGGTTGAAAGGGGTTATGAGTGGTACATATGGAACAATACATTTAGCTGTTAGTGGCGTTAATTCAGAGCAGATGACCTGATGCAGATGTCTCCAGAAATAAGGTCAAGCTGTTTGTGAGATAATGCGTAAAAATGTCAAGTTGAGTGCTACAGCGCCACCCTGAGGTCAGAGAGTGCCGCTTTACGGGCCTGAGCGGTGGGAGAAAATTTGGAAACCACCTGCCAATTATGGTGACTTTTGGTTGGATGGATTTTGCTGCATGAACACTTTCAGCTGAGAGAGGAGAACAATGAGGACAAACAACTGTAACTTTTCCACTGGTCAGAATTCCCAGTTAAACCCGCTGTGTCCAGTGGGAATGTGTAAACTCTGCATCGACACCCGGGTCAGCTGACTCTGCAGTAGACACACGTTCATCTCGGCTCGGCTGTGATCTAAACATCAGACTTCCACGTTATGAAAATACCCGGATCACCAACCGGTTTAGCACCCACCTAACTTGTAGGGAGATAAAATAATATATTTGTGTGGCTCCTCTAGACTTTGCGAATGTTATTGGACCTAATGGCTCAAATTATGACAGTGAAACGAGTCATTTCACGGGTTGTGACCCTCAAAAGAATTTGTTAACCGTTCCACAGACGCGTCTTTCACAATGGGTCTATTGTTGTTTTCTCTTGTTAACAGCGCATTCGTGACGTGACGCCACGTGACATGATGGGGTCAATGGGCAATTTTTAGCGGGTCGACCCACATTTAAAAAAACGTTGTAAACCTGCTAATTTTGGTGGACAAGTGATACAGTATATGACAGTAAGTGCAATATTTAAAGCCCTAAAAAGAAACTCAACTTCAAGATAAGGGAAAAGGTCGACAGCCATTCTAGCAGATCTGTGAAGCTCCACTCAAGCCCTCCTATCCACCAAGCGATCCGGTTCAGTTCAGTTCGTTACACATCGGACCGATTACAACAACGTTCCCATTGTCAAAAGTTGACAATTGAGCAGTCTCCTGTCTGACCAACTTGTTTTCTTGTTTTAATAATCAACCATACGTGTGTGCTGTGTGAGACGTTACAAATCAATCACAAGGAGTGCAAATGAGTGCGAAACACAACGGTGATCCTGAAAAAGAAAGCCTTCACGTGACGGACGTTCAGATGATAAATGGTAGAGGAGTGTTTGAACGAGCCTTTGACTGAGAGAACTGCTATGAAATTATTCACCAGCTGCATGTTTAAACTGCACCGTTACATTTGGATGGATTAGTTGAGACAATATGCTGCTTTGTTTGTGCAGCTCTGCAGGTTATAGCCTAATCAATCTATTAGCATTTCCATTATTGACTTTCATGCCAATGAGTGATCAACGAGATGATGATTAATTGTGCCCAATGTGGAGGCTAAACCCAGAGTCACACACAGTATGAGAGGTGTATTAGGATGCATGATACACTTTTATAATCGAGGTGCTCTCAGAATATTTAAGCACAGAGAAGAAGTGTTGTTTTCAAGATCATAGCCAGAGGCCAGATTCAAATCAGCAATCCCAAATAACTCTTCTCTTATCTGAGGCGTCTTCGTGCAAACTTTGTTAGTTATGTAACTCACAGTGAAACAAATTCTGTTCTCATTCTATGTTGGCAATTTTGTTTCATCTTATCATCTTACAGCATCAGTTCATTATTGTCTCATTACATCGTCCTGAAGCAGATCTGTTCTGACACTTCAAAGACGTCTTGTGTATCACACAGTATACGTCCAGACGGTACAGCTGCTGTTTTAGCTTTACATTATACAAAGTTAAGAACACCTGCCTGAATCCTGCCTCCTAAAACCTGGTCGCTGCCCAGGAAAGCTGCCAAATCCCTCCAAACTCCAGCAGAGGAAAAACTTCACTCTCATCAAGTCTGCTTTTTTTTTTGTAGTTAAATTTGCAGACAGCTGCTGGTGGGAGATGAGTTAATCAGACTCAACGAGGAGGCAACATCATGAGAAGGGTTTAATGTGAAATCCGCCGTGTGTGAGCACTTGAGGTTACCAGAGAAGTGCTGCCATGTTGGGAACAGTGGCAGAGCCGGATTATTTCTGTGGACACTGTTCCTCCCTGTCGTCACTGTGGAAACAGTAGTTTGGTCGTGTGATGCTCATTTGATAAATTATGGTTTGAAAAGGATTCAAGAGAAAGTGTTGAATTGTTCTGAACAGTGAAACTAAACTAGAACTGAAGATTTTCACACATTAAGTATCTGTGCTTTAGGATTTAATAATGAGGCTTTCTGCCAATTGTCAGTGTAGTTCTTATTCTTTAAATCAACATGTTTAAACATATTTACAAAAGACATCTGAATAATTTCTCCAAAAACTCAACATGGCCTGTTGATGGTGTCTCCTCTTAACAAACATCCCCCTCTTGTGGTTAATAAGCTCCTTCACACGCACAAAAGGCAAAACTATGTCTACACTTGCTGGCCTAATTATGAATATAAATATATATATTTGTATTTATACACACACACACACACACACACACACACACACACACACACACACACACACACACACACATTTATATATAAGCCAGCCACACTGTCAGAAGTTGACTGAAAGAGATGTTGCATAAAGTTCCTGAGCATTATAACCTCTATACGTAATCAGGTCATCTGACTGAGATACAGATCTGTCTTACAGAGTCTAGCAGATAAAGACAAGCAAAGACCAAAATCAAACAGCCCAGAGACGATACCAGATACCACTAAATAGATTCCCTTTTAGGACAGCATGTGCTTGTGCAGCAGGACCCTGACGCAGCTAAAAGGAATTCATCCATTTTGCACTTTCACTGCTGTGAATCGTCTACATGGCCTCTGTGAAAAAGACCTGCTGGGCAGAATTTTAGTGGAATTACATCTCAACAGATGCAACCGGAGAGAAGACACACCTGCTGGGTTTCAGTACAGATAAACAGAAAGGTGTGTTTTCCCACGGATACTATCCCCAGGTGACAGCGTGAACATTGGAATAACTGTGGAAACGCTGGAGAAGAAGAACAACCCTGCTCTTTTAAATGAACTTAAAAAATAAAATAAAAATAATGATTATCTATACCATCCACGTAAGAGATACTCAAATACAGTTACAACAGAAGCAGCACACGTGGCAAAAAATCTAGTTTTAATCAAATCTGGTGTTCAATACGTCTAAGTCTGAGGACATGGTCCTCGAGGGCTGAGCTTTTGCCTCAAGCGAGGGAGTTTAATTATCTTGTTCCTGAGTCATAGGAGTGGGGCGTGAGATGAAAAGGTGGTTTGGTGAACCGGACCCTCGTGGTGAAGAGGGAGCTGAGCCAAAAGACAAAGCTTTCCGTTTACCAGTCGATCTAGAATATGTTCCAGCTCTCACCCATGACCACGAGCTGTGGGTAGTGGCCGAGAGGACAAGCAGCCAAAATGAGTTTCCTCTGTGGGGCGGCTGTGCTCAGCCTTACAGACAGGGTGAGGAGCTCAGTGTCCAGCAGCTGCTCCTTTGGCTCGAAAGGGGCCAGCCGAGTTGGTTCAGGCATCTGATCAGGATGCCTCCTGGGCGCCTCACTTTGGAGGTTTTCCTGGTACGTACAACTGGGAGGAGACCCTGAGGCAGACCTAGAACTCGCTGGAGAGATAACATATCTCATCTGGCCTGGCGATGCCTCGGGTTCCCCCTGGAGCTGGAAAATGTTGCTGGGGAAAGAGACGACTGGAGCGCCCTACTGGAGCCTGCAGGAGACATGGAACTGATGTGAGGATGGAAACAGACAGACCAACAAAGAGAAGACTTAAATACAAACTGAACTAATGAGAGGCTGAGGAGCAGGTCAGTGATGTCATCAGCCTGAGGAGGAACACAGGAACACGTGACGACAAGACACAAGAGGATAGAACTACAGAATAAGACGGGACAGAGCTAAAACCAAAAACACAACACAGAGGAATCAATACAACATCCAAACAAACAGATCAGCCACAGTCATCAGCAGCTGGTTCTGTATATTCTCATCCTCAGCTGCATGTTGAGTTCATGTTTCATATAAATGCTCCATTTCTGCCTCAAGAAGTTGTAAACAAATGACGGAGGCTGATCTAAATTCAAAGTCCAGCAGCTGGGAAGCTTCAGCAGAGAAAAAAGATTTTCCTCAAACAGAATATAGAAACATGTTTTCAGCGCTCTTCCAGTTCTGGTTCTGGTTGTTTGGATTTGGATGAGCCGAATATTTTCTGAACAGTCCAAACAAGAATTGCTCTCCTTCAATGATAAGCAACTGACACAATGACTTCACAGATGCAGTTTCTGACATGATAAGACATCTGTGATCGTGGTGAGTCACTGACGTTACAAACACGGTCAGGTCTGTCCAGGAGTTATGAGGTTAAACTGGCCTTTTTTCTCCTGTTCCAGGATTTAAGATAAGTTGTTTAGTTAAAGCCAAACTGCTCTGACATGATGAGGCGAGCAGTCTGTCAAACACACAGAAAACACATAAAAAATATGTCACATCATATTTGTCAAGTTTGTCATGCTGGGAAGAGTTCAGACTCCAGCCAGAGGAATCCAAGTGAAACAAACAATCCATCTCAGACAAGTTATTCAAGCCGCCTCCTCACAAACCTCCAAAAATGTTGTTACCGTACTTCAGTAGATTTCAGGTACGTGTTCTTGAGTGTTTATTTTTCTGACAGCTTTCACTTTCCCTCCGTACATGTGAACACAAACATCTGGACTTTCTACTCCTTACAATTTAAGAACAGGCTCCTTACTTTAGGTAAAATGCATTTGAGGGGTTGGTTATTGTTTTTTTTTTATTTTGCGTCTGCCTGTATTTCTCTCTTTGTTGCTGCTCGGGACGCTTTACCAACCCAACATGTGTGTATGTGACATCGTGGGAATGAGACTCAATCAACTGTCTTTGTGGTGCGTTCAGGAACAGCTGGGACAAATCCTATTGATTCTACCTGTGAGTTTATATGGGGTGTTACAGTAATATTAATATGACATTAGGTTCAGTTACCTTTGCACAAAAATGGCCGGTAGAGACATCGTTCAGAGGGAAACTTTTTACTTTGATACTGTGCTTCAGTACTTTCACCTGAGTAATGATGTTGAATCAGTACGTTTTCACACAACTATCTGTTCTTCATGAGCAAACAATATATACAGTTTTACCACCTCTGTAACAAGAAAAGGGAAAAAATGAATGTGAAAACAACCTTCTAATGTCAAACTCTGCACATTCATCATCCTACACAGTGAGGCTCAAACGTTACACTGGAGGAAGAAACACTCATTCTGACTGGAGGGAACTAGAACAACGGGATGTTTATTAAAGTAAATCAAACTCTGTAATTGTACCGACTGTGAAAATGTGACTGTTCTTCTGGGAGAGTCAAATTTAAAAACCATTCCTGTTAACACGATATCACTCACGCTGTGTTTGAATGAAAGGTCTGATTCAGCGGGCTGCATACAGAGCTAATGAGGTGTTTTCTAACTGCGGCAGATTGCTAGACGCTTGGTGATAAAAGGATTGTTATTAACCCTCGTTAACCACAGACGGATCACTGTATTTACCCTCAAAAGGCAAAGTGTTGGTGTGCAGCTGATGGCACATTCAAAGGGAAAAGGTAATTGAAGCTTTACCTCAACTAAACATTTTCCAAAAAAGCTCCTTTAAAGAATCAGATTTTCTCTGAATCGAATCGAGGCTATAAATATAAATAAAGCAACATTTACATGACAAAGTGATGCCATTATTTTCTATGTACTTCACTCATTATCTGTAATAAACACAAAGCTCTCCTCCACCTTCTCCATGTTCTGGATGCTTCTTTTGGCAATATGAAGTTTTTCTTATATCATCTATAGACTGGTTTCTAAAAGAAAGGAAATCTGGTCAAAAGTACATCAGCAGCTGCACTGTACGGCTCATTTTGAATGGACAGTACCAATACTCATGAATATGTTTTGGCTCCTGTCAGTTTGTTGGTTGGTTTGTCAGCAGGAAGACACAGAAACTACTGAACTGATACTTCTTCTCACTCTCGTTAACATTGTGAGACATTTTTCAAAGCCTTTCTGTGCATTTCTCAGGTGTGTTCAGGTGGCTGCTGTGAGTGAGTACAGTTTCATGTGGATCCAAATAAAAATCTGGATCTAGCAGGTTTGAACATGTTTTATCTAACATTGGATTAAGCTTGAACTGTTGGACCTTGGCGGAGGTATGCGCTCTACCCAGTGCCATTCTAAGCTTATTTATGCAGATAACAGGACGTTTGTATATGTTTGTGATGCATACTGAGGTCTGTAGGACTCGAGGGGTGTGTTTCTTCTGCCTTGTTTTACTGGGCAAATACATCAAATCATATCAACATATTAGTTATTCGTAGTAGTTATTTGTCAGAGAGAGTCACAGTTTTTTGTTACTATGTTTTCAGAGTTAATTTACAATAAGGAAAATATCGAAGGGGACAGATTCGTTACACAAAAATAGGGCGACAAGTCAAACGACAGTGGTGGAGATGATGCTGCGGCTGAATCAGCACAGACAGCTGATTATAGAAAAACCTTCATGCTGCAGATTAAGAGGTTGGATTTTATAAAACAACATTTAAAAGAAAAGGAAACACAGTGAACCCTGGTGGTGGGTAAAAGCTCTGAGCCGCCCTCTAGTGGCTCTTTTCCTTCTTTCACCTCTTTATCCCACTGAACCACTGCTGGGTCGGTCAGTGATGTCGTGCAACCAAACTTTGTTGAATTCCTCAGAGATTTATCATAAATTCTGGTTTAGATCTCAAGACGGAATCGGGCTTAATGTTGTGGAAATGTGAATAAAATGATGCTCGAGACATCGAGAACATTAAAGCTCGGTAGAGGAACACTGCAGCCATAAAACATCAATATCTGAATATTTAACATCATGTACATGTGCAAACAGTCTGACAAACTGATTATCTGAACAATGACATTCTAACAGAATCTAACTGTATTTTAAGAGGTCAACTCTTCTTCTATCAGACCTCTGAGGTGCAGCAGACAAACCCACGTTCAGCAGCTCCTCTGCACTGTATTCATTATCCATCAACACTGTTTCCATCAGATTAATAATACATGTAAAGTTTAAATGGCTGGTGTTCCCCTTTGTTAAGATTAGCCTCATTAACCATGATGCATGTGTGCTGCTTTCACAACTGCAGCCTGTCTGACACTAATGGAATAAAGCTGGGAGTTAATGTGGAGTTCAGACTGCGGAGTGAGAGGAGACGGACGACCGACGGCGGGCAGAGAGCTGCAAAACACCAATAATGTCGTTATTGGCAGTTACAAGTCCTCCTTATCACCAGCGTGCACAGTATTCTTCACACTAATAAAGTTAGAGGACAAGCAGTGAGACTCCTGATAACCATGGGCATGTACTTCTACTTGGCACACCACTGCTTCACTGATGTCTTTCATTTTCTCTGCATACATGTGGCTGCATGTGACCAGTTACTACTGAGTGAGGAGTGTAGTTACTGTCCTCATCATCAACCTTTATTTATGTTTTCTGCAAAACTAGCAGCAAGAGTTCACTTGTGAATGTGGATTTCAGACTAACAGAGCTGCTGCCCCCTTGTGGATAAACAGCGTACAGCCTCAGACTGAGCTGTGCTACCTGCCAACACCTGCAGACAGTTCACCTCCTGGACACTGCTCAGGTGGTAAGTTTAGAGATTACTACATAAAAACACAAGAAGCTATCTATTGTTTTCTAAAATAATGAAAATGTAAACCAGTTTGTCATATGAGACTTTGAAAAACCACAAAATTGTAAAGATGAAACTGCAGTTATATCATCTTAATTCACTTAAAGAGACCTATTATGCTTTTTAATTAGTTTTTTTCTGTCCTCCAGTGTGTTAAAACGGTTCCTGTGCTTGTAAAAGTGGAATGTAAAAAGTCTACACCAACAGAAGCTCTTGCAGAAAACTCTGCTTCTGTTACATTTTGCAGAGGAAAGAGCTCAAACTGAGCGTTTCAGGTGGGAATGTGAGTGCTGCTGCATTGAGCCATGTTGACCTGCTGTATTAGTCCCCTGAAATATAACTGTGAACCCTAAAATAAGAATCCTTTAAATATCTGATCACTTTAGTCCTCACTTACATGAGCTGATGGAGGAGATTCCTCCCATAGATTACAAATCAATAACCCATAAATATAGTTGTACATGTTGCCTGTAGTTTTGTTATCATGTAGTCGTGGTCAAATGTGGATACACATTTATGTCCCATTTGTATGACAACGTAATGTTCAAAGATTTAATCTACAGGTTAGAACTTTTATTCACGTCTGTTATACGGCTGCATCTTGTTGTGACATTTTCAAACCATATCTCAGAAAATATCAGTTTCCTGATATTGTACAATTAATATCATTATCAGTTACAATGACCCCTAGAGTAATGGAGACGGAAGGGTTTCTTATGAAACAAACACTTCATTATATTACAGTATTATGTCCTGACAGACATGAAACTGGATAAAAACTTGAAATATATATATATACATACACATATATAAATATATATATATATATATATATATATATATATATTATATATATATATATATATATATATATATATATATCTTTAATAATACTAACACAGTAGACTTCAATGACATGGATAAACAAATGTACACAATATGATAACCAGCATTTTCATGCCATGGTAAACCCTGAAACCAGTATTATGATTGTCAATTAATCTGTCTATCATTTCCTCGATCAATCGATCGGTTGTTTGATCTACAAAATGTCAGAAATGAAAAATGACCATCGGTGTTTCACAAAGCGCTAAGAAGATGTCCCCAGGTGTCTTGTTTTGTTCAACGAGCCAAAGATATTCAGTTTACTGTCACAGAGGAGGAAAGACACCAGGACATGTTCACATTTGAGAAGCTGTGATCTTTACTTTGTTTTTAATTCCTCACACTGATTAAATGATTGTCAAAATAGTTGATGCAAAAGATACGTGGGGTCATTTATAATAATCATTTATAATTATTATATTCTCAGTGATCTCTGTGGTGTTAGTGCACTGATGTCATTGTGGACAATAAAGTGTATTGTTGATTGTTTTGTCAGTATTTTATAACCACATTTTAGGGGTTTATATCAGCTGATTAATCAATATTGGAATCTTTCACTCTGTAATATCAGCATCGGCCCCAAAAATAAGCCAGAGTACTAGTCAGGCTCTAATTTTATAGAACAAATGATTTATCTTGAAAACAATTATTAGTTGCAAATTTGAAGCTATTTCTTCAACTGATAGTCAGCTGCCTTAATAATTGCTTATCGGTGAATCATTAATAATATATGAAACACGTTGGTTGGTTTTCCATTGGAAACTTTCTCTGTGGTCAGAGCAAAATGTGAGTCTGTTGCTACATGAGCCCGATGTGCTGTGTTGTAAATATCTTGATGTTTTGTTTCTCATTTATAATGTTCTTACTGCTTACTCATGTATTATTACCGTTTTAAAACTGATGCTCTCTATTTCTGCTCTTCCCTGTGCTGCTGTTATAATGCAAGTTTCTCCGTTGTAGGAATAATAAAGGATATTCTTATTTTTAAATAATCTACAGAGGAATCATTAAATATTGTGGCAGTTCTTAGTGAAAAGTATTTTTTTCTTTTTTTAACCGGTCATGTTCTGATTATAACATCTTGTTTGTGTTACATATTATTCAATTTCTTGTTCCTTGCAGGCACCGATCATGCAGGACTGTTTCTGTCATTTTATTTTGGTTTTCTCACATTTTCCGTCTTGTTTTGTAAATATTGGGACAAATGTTTTATGTGAATGTTGTTTTATGACAATAAATAAGAGCTCAACATAATTACCACCTTCAACCCTCACGCAACTGTTGAAACATGTTATGTTTTGTTTTCACTTTAATTTTTGGATCAGTTTAACTGCATACAGTACACATACATTTTAACAGAGGTGTTAAATTTCAGCCTCAGCTCATAGAATAGGTCCATAAACCCTGTGGATATTACAGACAGCTAAAGTCATGACAGCACACATTCATGCATCATGTCATCAGGCTTCATTCTGTCCTGGAGGAGTTTCTGTAATTTTTACTATTTTTCACTAGATGTGTTTTGGCCCACACTAGACCAGATACATGTCGTTCCCCCTGTGTCCTGTAGGGGACTTTGCCTCATAATAACACTGAACCCTCATGAAACTGATAAAAGATTTAGAACAAAAAAATGTTCCATGTGAAACACTGTCATAGAAATACTATATGAAGATTGTGATTTTGTTTTTCATCAAAAAACAGTGGCATCATGTCAACAAATGGGTATTTAAAAGGTTAAAATCCAGAAGATGAATGAATATCTGGTCGTTATCATCAGGACTGATGTTGGTTAACAATGTAATCCAGTGAAAGATGAAAATAATATTAAGTATCTTTATGGCAGTTTTTGCACTAAAATACGAGTAAAATGTTTAGTGGCAATGTCATGAAGATCTTTTAAGTTTTGTTTATTTGTATCATTCATATTGTTCTTAACGCTTTTTTACATATAGTTTCATACTTACTTATTATTACCGCTTTTAATATATTGCTATCGTCTTTGCTGCTGTACAGGCGCGTTGTTAGACCTGGGCATTCGCGGCTTTAGCCATGATTGTTTTGGGAATAGCCCCGGATCTCTATGCCTTAAAAAAAAAATCAATCAATCAAAAAAAAAAAAATCTAATACAATTGCCTAATGATGACAAACAGCTCCAGAGGTTTTTATGTCATTGCATATGGAACCGCTGATGTTTTTCTCTGAATACCCTACAAAGCCTCCTGTAGGCCTAATGCAGATAGACAATGAAGCGAAGACATTATAATTGGGAATGTTCTACCTGCTCTAATAACCTATGCACACAGCACAGGTCTTAATATATTTAACGTAAATATTACTCTGTAGGCCTACAGTGAGGGAAAATTAGCTTTATTTGTGATTAAAATATGACGATGAGGACTCCAACGATTGGCCTTCCTTTCCTTCTCAAACTACGTTCAAATTGCATCTTTAACAGCCCAATTTTCAAATTTTCCCAGACCACTGTTAAAAACAGACTCTATCTGCGGGCAGTGATGCTGGTAATGCGTTACTAATCTGACCACTTTTCTCAGTAACGAGCAATCTAACGCGTTTATATTTCCAAACCAGAAATACCAGATTAAAGTTACTTATTCAAGTCACTGTGCGTTACTATTATTTTGCCATTTTCCTTTATAAAATTGGGGAATTGAGAGATGCGCGTTTTCTAACTGGAAATACAGTCATTGTTTTGAGTTCGTATCAGCTAAAGATGAGAATATTACGGTTTGTTGTACACTCTGTGCTGGCAACAAAGTACTATCAACTTTGAAAATACACTATGGTTGAAGAGGTTGGTCGGCGGTATGTTGTAGAGGAAATGCCTTCATTTGGTGTCATAATGAACAAGATCCCTGCTACTATCAATGCCGTGCTTGGCTACTGTTAAAAATGCATTATTAGCAAAACCGGTTGTCATTTTTATGTTGAGGCGGCGGGGGTGTTGTCGGCTGCGGCTGAATGTAACTAATAAAGCAACTTGTAATCTAACTTAGTTACTTTTAACAACAAGTAATCAGTAAGGAGTAATCAGATTACTTTTTCAAGGTAACCGAGGCAACAGTGTCTGTGGGGCTAAAGCCCAGGATGTTCTGCACTCCTCGGGACGCTCCTGCTGCTGTATTAACCCAAGTTAATGTTGTGGGACCAATAAAGGATTATCTTATAATAATCTGCAGGTGAGTCGATAATGAAAAGAATCGTTAGTTGCAGACGTCTTCAAATTGTCATTATTTATTAATCTAAACCAGTCCTGCTTCAGTTTTAATTAGAACATCATGTTTGTGTCACAAATTGTTTCAAAATTCCTTTATTGGAGTGATTTTCTTCTGCTGTTCTTACTTTGTTGCTCTTGTGTTGTAAATATTGGGCCGAATGTGTTGTGTGCACGTTGTTTAATGATAATAAATAAGAGCTCCACATCACCTCCAGCTCTGACCATCAGAACCTGAGGTCCAGTGGAGGTCTGGTGTTGGTGCTCACACTCTGACAGACATGTGGGTTCAGTGTTAAACCTCTGTGTGAGACATTAAACATATAAACTGAAGTTAACAAACAGCCAAACTTCGACAACAAAACCCCACCCAGTTTGAAAGGGGAGGCTCCATTGGTCCGTGCGTCTGTAAATCCGTTCCCTCTTCATTCGGCCGCTGCCATTGGTCGGCGGTGACGACAATCCCGAGCCGAGCTCCCGCCCACCGAGCGGATCAAGTTTGAATGAACAACAGCAGTCTGTTCTGGAGCTGCTAGTTGCATTTGCAGTAATTTTGTAAAAGTGTGTATCATATCCCGGGCGCGCGGATCCAGGATGGACATGAAGAAAAGAATTCACCTAGAGTTGCGGAACCGCACTCCGTCAGACGTAAGTTGGACCTCACATCTCGCTCGGTACCGTCTCACACTCAGCTAATGGAGAATCCTTCGTGTGATGTCTTGGCGTGGGGACTCAAAGTTTCTTACAAGTTAAAAGATGATGGAGAGCTCGGGTCACATTGCCGGGAGCGTGTTTACAGCCGGCAGGTGCTGCGGGGACGCTGGCGGAACTTTTGTTCGGCTCCAGCATCACGTTTGTGATGAGCAGTTAGAGATGCAGCACCGCTTCTCGAGCCAGCGGTATAAACAAGGAGCCGTGCGAGGAGCCATATTTGTAACTTTTCATCTCCGAACGCAGCGTCTCGTTTTAAACCCGCTCGTGTTGTTGTTGTTGACTCGGTGCTGATGCGCTGTGACGGGAGAACACCTTTCACACCGACACGTTCGAGCCGAGCACTTGGCGCGTTAAGGATGCGGATACTCAAAGTCATGACATTATCAGTGATGCATAAAGATCACAGCCTCGATCCGAGCCGCATCCTGCACGTACAGCCGCTCAGAACTGTCCGGACGGGCTCGTTTATTTGTGCAGGAGGCGTATTGAACACGGAGCAGCTCGCGCTGGTGAGCCTGCAGCCGCCGAGCCGAGCCGAGCCGAGCCGCGGAGCACGGACGGGCCGGAGGAAGCGGCGCTAGCACGGACCGTTACCCGAGAACACGGCGGCGCGAGGCACACAAACACACTCCCGCTCGGTTCTGGACGGCTCGGTGTTCGTTCACTCGGCTTATCGAGGCTCGGTCGGCGTCGACGCGAGGCCGAGACGCACAATGACAACAAATCGTCGAGCCGCGCTGTTGCTCCACTTTTCCAGATCTAGGACAAGCCGCCATTTTACCGAGAAACAAAGGCAATCCGAAACACCGCGAACATCCCGTTCACTCGACACACATGACGATCGATTGATCATACCTTTGGATTATTAGGAGTCTATACACGCCATCGATCCAATCGGCAACTGTTTAGCGCGAGACACAATGAAACGTTTGCCTGGCAGCTATCTAATCTGCCTCGGCTGCCCCTCCTACTCACAAATGACCCTGTGCACGACTCGTAGGTCTGTTTCACTCACGCACAGCTCTCATTACACTGCAGCTCGGTACCGGGCGGAAACAAACGCCTCCGAACCGTCGCGTTACATCTGCTCGGACTGGAAAAGAAGCTAAATGTGATATTTACGTAGTGAGAGCAGAGCCAGTGCATCGCGATACTTGATGACATGTGTGAACGGAGTATTGATCTGGTGATGGACGGTGGTGTTTATAGTTCCGGTCCTGGGTGCTGATTGGCTGAGTCACGTTCAAGGCCGCGGTAAAATATCCCATAACAGCGCACCTGTGACCACATCGCACTAATGAGATATCAATCCGCTGACACACTGTAGTGCAGGCTGCGATGCCTTTGTGTAGCTGCTCCTGAAGGACTAGCTTCATGTAAGAACATTTGTATTAATGTTCGACAGTATTCAGCATTTTTGTTACATTTTTTTTTAAATTTAATGTGACGTTTATGCACTTTTATTTAACCTTAAACAGCGTAAAGATAAGTGTAGATACTTAATAGCAGTAGAAAATAAATAAAATAAAATAAATAAAGTTGTGTTTCAAAAGTTTGATTGCTCACATATAAAGTCACCACTAGCCTATTATTCATCAACAATAATGTTTTTATATATATATATATATGTGTGTGTGTGTGTGTGTGTTTATATAACCTACATTATTAGATTCAGTACTACGTGAACTTGAAAGCAGCATTATTATCATGTTTGTCTTCAGCGCAGAGCCGATTGTGAAGCTGCTATATGTAGTTTTGCGCAAGAACTTTTAATGAGCAGAGAAAGCTCTTTATGTATGTCTCAACAAACTAAATGAACAAAGTCTCTTTGTTTTCATGACCGAGTTAACAAACTGACCTTGGAGGACAACACAGTTTCTTTCTGGTTTCCTTTGTTTATATGTGGCGGACCCTGCCACCTTTCTATCTTCAAACAGTGTTCTGGGACCTTGTTTTCCTCTGAAAATAGCTTGTTTATTCACTCATGGAAAAATAAATATTTCTGAGTTTGTGTTATTGCTTCATTAATAATGTCGAAATTCTGAGTTTTAATTTCTACTCCAAAACTACATAATGCCTCGTTAACTACTTTGTATTAGGGCTGCAACCAACAGATCATTTCTCTCCAGATAAATCGGCTCATTATTTTTCCAGTTAATCGATCAATCGTTTAGTCTATAAAAGTCTTCAGATTTGATTTTTGTGTCCAACCAGCAGTCCAAAGCATCAAATCCTCACATTGCTGATTCGGAAACAGCAATTGTTTGACAATTCTCCTTAATTTACTTATTGATCATCAAAATAGTTAGCATCTAAATTTTTCTTTGATCGACTAATTGATGAATTGACTAATGGTGGTAGCTCTACTTCATAGTTTGCGTGGCAGTTTGATATATAGTTCAACGGTCATTATGTTACAAGCTGATTTATATGTTTGTATGGAGTAAAAAAATACACTGTAGTATAAAGTGTCAATAAATGGCGACACTGGGGTACAAACACTTGTGTAAATGTAACATAAGCTACTTGACAACAGATACAGTCTTAAGATTCAGTGAATGTAGATGTCTTAATTTAACTCTCTAAAATATGAAGCCTAGTCAGGAAAAATGCTTGAATAGAACATGTTGAGCTTTCCAATAGCTGAAACACAATCGATTTAATGTGCCAAATTTGTCATTACTATTTTTACAGTCTGTTCAGTCGGCAGACACTGAAGTCCAAAGTGACACTTAAAAGTAAACATTCAACTCTGCTGGGAATTAAAGCATTAAATGACTAAAACCTATCAAAGACGTTTTAGCCTTGAAATGGCCGGACAGAGAATATGACCTTTGACGTATTTTCATCTATTTGTATGAATTTGACACATTCTGACAAGATGTTTCTGTTTGTTCTTCAGGTCAAAGAACTTGTGCTGGACAACTGTCGCTCAAATGAAGGAAAGATCGAAGGTCTAACAGACGAATTTGAGGAGCTGGAGTTTCTAAGCACAATCAACGTTGGACTGACGACAGTCGCCCACTTGCCGAAGCTAAATAAACTCAAAAAGGTGGGTGTCTCTCTGCGTAGAACAATTTTAAATGTTTAAGGCTTTAAGGTTTTACATATTTTGATGGTTTGATTGATCAACAGCTTGAACTCAGTGATAACCGGATCTCAGGAGGGTTGGAAGTTCTGGCAGCAAAATGCCCCAACCTCACACATCTCAACCTCAGTGGAAACAAGATTAAAGACCTCAGCACAATAGAACCGTTGGTAAGTGAGAGTGCTTCTAAAACAGTACTCAATATGATGCAGCTGGCTGTATTATTCATCAAACTCAATTTTTCTTTTGGCAGAAAGAATTGGGGACGCTGAAAAGCTTAGATCTGTTTAACTGTGAAGTGACAAACCTGAACGAATACAGAGACAACGTGTTCAAGCTACTACCCCAGCTCACGTACCTGGACGGCTACGACAAAGACGACAAAGAGGCACCAGACTCTGACGCCGAGGTGTACGCAGAGGGTTTGGACGATGACGAGGACGATGAAGATGGTGAGTCAGAGGTCATGTGGACAGCTTCCTTCTTTCTAGCATCTCTTTAATATGCTCATGCTAACCCTAAGCTAACTGCTTTCACCCAGATGTAGACGAGGAGGAGTACGATGAAGATACAGCACCAGGAGACGAGGAGGAAGAGGAGGGAGAGGAGGATGAAGAGGAAAATGAAGAGGAAGAAGAGGAGGACCTCAGTGGAGAGGTGGGATGAGAATAAATGAGATTTTTTATTTAGTAAATGTAAAAGTGTTTCGTCGGAAATATCTTGACTAACTTTGTTTTCTTAAAAAGGAGGAAGAGGAAGAAGATTTGAACGACAGAGAGGTCGATGATGAAGATGATGAAGGTGAGTGAAACAGCACGGTGGCTGACTTCTGAAGGTGCCTCCCAGTTCCATACAGTATATGGATCATTATAGTGTATTGTTAGTATGCAAGTAATCAACATTATAAATGCTGGGTAGTTTTCTACAATCATATGTAGGAGTGTCACGATAATTACATGATCAACTTACTGTACACATGTTGTTTACAAAAGACTATCACCAACATTTGCTGCCATAACTAGCGGGGTCGTCCCCGCTACGACTTAGACTACTGAATCATTTTTTCACATTTTATTTATCGTTTCCTTTGTTTGCTTATGTAATACTTATTTTGGGTATTTTTAAAGTTCCAATATGTCAAAAGTTTAGTTTAAAACATTCAAAAATCAACTAAAATCAAATTGAAATTTAAACAAAATGTAAAGAAATAACAGTTTTGACGTTAAGTCGAGGTCATCTTTGTATTGCGTTGCACAGATATCTGTTGGAGTTAGCATGCTAACCGGCTAGCCCCTAGCGAATTTGTTCCTTGAGAGGTGATAGTAAACTACACCGACACTGCCCCGCTGCTCCGAGCTCCCAGTCCAGGAAGAGTCCATGAATACAGCTGCTAGCTGCACAGTTACGAGCTAACAGCAGCTACACTTAGCAGCAGTTAGCGGTTACTCTGGTGATATGCTTGGAGCTTGACTTCAACAGGCAGGGAAATAATTCCATATTGCACCTTTTTAAAAGAAAAAAATCACACTCCATTTCCAATGTCTGAATGTTAATAATTAAAAGTTAATTGTGCTCATCCAACAAAAAGTAGTTATCGTGAGATGTTTGATCGTAGTTTCTTGCATACAAGTCTGCTCGAACTAGCTCAGTGCTCCAGCGTCTGTGCAGGTGATATGCAGCAACAGCAGCATAGAACAAAAACAGAGTATCACAGTAAATACAGGCAGGATTTTCACTTCCTATTTGTGCCACGCTGCCCGTGTGTCCTCCTGCATGTGCACGATACAAACAACACAATTAGAAAAATGCTGCTCCACGGTGCTACTCCACAGGAAACCTCCAACTGTTTTTGTGCTAACAGGAAATAATACATTTTGTGCTGTGCTTTTCACTGTAAATCAAACTTAACAAAGAGGCAGAAAATGTGTTTTTACCAACGTGAGAAAAGGATTTTTTTTTTTTTTCTTCTGATGTGTTGAAGTGTTACTGGAGCTGTTTTAACACCAACTGTTGGCTGGAAGCTCCTAAATGTCTTGCAATTTTTAAATTCTGTTTTGAGATGACTTAAATCTGTCGCTTGTTTGAACATACTACACCCTCCAACAACCGGGCAACATATCCTGCTGAGCTGCACGTGGCCAAACATCTCGCTTTTTCAAAAATTGCCCAGAAATGTAACCGGGGACAGTCGTATTGACATCACACCGGCATTCCACTACAATTTTAATGTCCTTATTTGTAGAATATCTCTCAGACATGAAGAGATTAACAGGTGATAGGCTGTATGCTCACACAAGATATGTGCCCCAGCTCTAAACCAAGCTAACAGTTAGAACATAGTACAGATTTGGGACTCGGCTGATTCAGAAAATCTTTATTGTCCATCACAAAGCGACGTAAATCAGTCTTGTAATGTGAAAACTGCGTACAGCTGGAGCCAGCATTGCTGTCGTCACGACGCATTAACCTGAAAGAGAAGTTCACCAGGAAACGTTCTGTGGTGTTTGTGTCTTTAAATGCACCTCTTTGTTCTCTAGAAGAAGAGCGAGGTCAGAAGAGAAAAAGGGACCTGGATGAAGAAGGGGAGGAAGATGAAGACGATTGAGAGTCCTCTCGAAGCTAAGTTGTGAACTGTTTTAAACTTGTATCTCCCAGTCACTTCCCAACAGCCCCATGTATTTTTCCCCCAGTTTCATATTGCAGTAGGAGTGGTTTTTGTTATCGGCCAGTCAGGTAGACGGGGTTGTCTGGAGAAATAAGTTAAATTTATGTACCTTTGATGCTCCTGTGTTCCAGTCTTTACGGTCCACTTTTAACTGCTTCGTGGACACCAATTTTATAATAACGAATATTAGCAAAGATAAACTTTTTTCAGAAATGTTTTTTTGTTTTCTCACTGTTTGTGTAAGACCAGTTTCTGACGTATTTTAAGACCCCCCTTCAAAAGAAAAAATGAAAACGAAACAAAAAAAGAGTGCATGTCTAATACATTTTAAAGTCAACTACTGGATTTCATGTATGGCTGTCCTCTCCTCGTCTTAAACTTATTTTTGCATTGTACTTTCTGTTTTTTTTTTTTAAATGTAAGTTATGTATTTGTAGTGTCACCAGTATGCCAATACTCTCTGCTGTCCTGGTGTGAAACTTGTGTCTGAACATGCACAGTGTGACCCTCACAGGGCATATTTTTAAACCATAACAAAAAAAAATGTCTGCCCTTGTCAAAGCCGCTCCTCCTCCTTCAACCCTCAGCTTTGATAGTTCGGAAATTACGTGTTCTTGTAAATAATGACCAAATCTATTTTTTTGTATTCTCTTTGATGACGGCAGACATTGAACAGACAACTGAGGTGAAACTATGACTTGTAATAAGATATTAAATATGTATGCTGCTTTATCTAAAGTAACGCAGTGTGACATTTCTTGAATTTGAACATAACTTTGTATGCATAATCTTTCCATAAAGAGAACTGTTTGACATCAGAAGTCATTTATCGCTTTCTCCATGTTCCTTTCTGTGACACACAGGTGGCAATGTTTGATTTGTGGTGGTAGTGTAGAGAAGTACTTGATATAAATGGAGGTTACAGCCGCAACTTATGTGCATTGAAAATGTATTGTTTCAAAGTGTAAACTCTGGAAAACGGTCAGTTACTTGGACTCTGTTTTCACTATTATGCGTCATGGTCAAATTGGCCTACCTCAGTGATTTTTCACTCTATGTTAAATCCACTGTCATCAGCCAAAATTGTTTCTTTTTTCCTCCCATTCACTTCAATAAATCCCTTTTTATATATGTGTTGTGTTGCGTTGTGGTCCTTGTACAACAGTGAGGTGTATATGCACGAGCTCCAGGTTTGAGTCGTCCGGTGTGAACATTTTGTTTCTCTACATGGAAAGTTGAACAAGGATGTATTTTCTCACGGCAGACAGATGAGATACTGTGAACTCTACAATGAATAAGACCTACAGTTCCACCTAAGACCAAACTACGCTCATTAAAGATTAAAGATTGGGTTTTACTTGTTTCTCTAAAAGGTAATCAATGTACAAGGAGAATTTCAGTCATTTTATGGAGGACTGAAACTGCCAAATTCCAAAATAAATATATAAATGGCTTTTGTAATCAACTGATATGCCAATTAAATGCGACAAATGTATAGATATTGATATTTGATAGATATTGATATTAAATTTAGTCATTATTTAATTATGAAATGTGATATACCTTGATATCTCTACTTCAATTGACCTTTTGTATTAATTGAACTATTTTTCACTTAATTTTCTGTTTTATTTATTCATTTTCTTAATTTTTAAAAATTGATCTAATCCTTTATCATTTTTTTTTGCATTTCTTTATCAGTATCGGCTTCATCGTGTACATTTAAGGGGCCACTGACTGCTGAAGCTGAAAACATTGTGTCAGTTTCAGTCCTCCACAAACAGAAACTGAAACATCTTTCCTCTTACCTGCAGCGCTTTTTATTAATCACGTCTGTTTTCCTTCAGATATAATGGATCTCAGATGGCACTCAGCTTGTGGTGCTCAAAAAAAGCCAAATTATGCTTTTAAAAAACTCAGCAGTAAATGTCCCCTTTCAGAAATGATGAGCTGGTCACTCAAGATAATCCACAGACTTTGCTGTTTCATGTAGGAACTATTTTCTGTCTGTATCACTGTGCAGAAGGAAGCGTGCATCTACTAATCGGATAAGATGCCAGCTAATGTTTCAGCTCAGCCGAGGAGGCGGACATTAATGTTTACATTACTCTGTCACAATGAGTGGTTGTGTTCTGTAGCACAGTGACACTTCAATAGTTCCAACATGAAACTGCTCACAACAGGCACTGTGGATCATCTTGAGTGACCCACGAGCTGAGTGCCGTCTGAGATCCACTACTTTTCGCAAGAAGGAAAACATCTTTAATTATCTCCAAAAGTTGGCAAGTCACGGCAAAACAATCGAGATCCATAAACAGAACTGCAGGTAAGAGGAAAAATGTGAATCTTTAAAAAGAATGGAAGCTTTTCCGTCCTGCAACAGTTCGGTGGTGGTTATTCCTACTGTACATGAGATCACCTGACACGGCATCACTCCACCTGCAACTTCACCCGTTTGTCCTCTGCAGCTGATTCACCTCTGGTCCTTTTCCACCTGTTTACTTTCTGTAGCCTTTTAATTTCTCCTGCAAAACACACACACGTTTACCATGACTGTGTCATTGCTTCCAGTCTACATTCAAAGGGTTTTTATTCTGATTGTTTTAACTGAAGCCCTCCCCATGATGTGAGACGTGTGTCCTTCAGTTCTTAACTTATGTTCTACTTCCTTTGGCCATCAGATCCATTCATGCTACACCAGCAGCCAATTCATCTTTTCCTCTTCTTTGACCACCAAGAGCAGAAACAGCACTAACCGGCTGAATCTGACTGAACCTGTATTAAAGACACGACACATGTTCAGCAGCATCTTTCTGGAAGCTGCTTGAACCTGGGCAGCACAGTCAAATGTTGATCCAGTGTCCTTTTCTCTTTAAACTTCAGTCTGCAGGCAAAAATACAGTTCAGTGGTGAAACAGAGGCATTTAAACTGTAGTCAGGCCTAAAGTCTGTTGATGTACAAGTGCAGAGGGCGATGAACTGGGAGTCTCTAGAGCAACACACACATCTGCAGGTCAACACTGTTCAGTTATAGTGATATACTTAGTTTAAATGTAAAAGGATGGTTATTAATAGTTTTCTGTACTGTTAGGAGGAGGCAAGAATACATGTTTATAACTTATGTAAAGTTGTGTTGTTGGAGTCGAAGAACTAATACCGTTGCAGGCACAGTGTCAACCAGAAACGTTCAGCAAAAAATCTATCAAGCATCACAATCATTAACTTGCGCAGCCACATCGTACAAAAACAAAGGGATTAACAAATATACATGTTATTAGCTAAAAAGGTAAAATGTGATAAATAAATAGAAGCAAATATACACAACCCATCCTCAAAATTAGCCCTAAAAACCGAGAACAGCCAGCAAAGCTTCCCTTGAGACTATATTCGAGTAGTTTTGCAGTCCTCCACCTCTGGATCCACGTCCCCCCGCTGCTTTCCCTCCTTTAAATAAAGAATGAAACACCTCCAGTGAGTGAACTATCCACATTCCTTGAGAAGAACGACTGCATCTGTGTAGCTATATGTCAGTATTGTGAAGTAAATTTACAGCCAACAACATTCGTATGTGAGAGGAGACGTAGGGGGAAAGCAGCTCTGTGGGAAAACATGATCCATTTCTGCAAAAGCTCGTCTCGTCTGTCAGTTGCAAAACCACTTCACGTCAGCCATTTTGAGAGGATGCTGCAGCTCGCTGCAATCTGTGTCTGCAGCAGGGTCTAAGGCCTTAGGGAAGAGAAACAGGAGCCAGTGTGGCAGTCTTTTTATCCTCCAGTTCTGCCTCAGCAAAGAGCGATCACAGGATGATGGTTCGGTCTGAACAGGAGGACGAGAGTCGGGGGCTCCTTTGCACGGTGATCAGCATACTGCCATGTGAATGACGAGGGGAGGCAGAGTGAATAAACACACAGGAGATCGCTGTAACTGATCCGAGCACTGGAGAGCATGCTGGATCAGGAATATTAAGTTGTATAAACACAGATAATACCTCATTGACTGGATCTTAAACCTTCCCTCTCATCGATTTCTTGTCAAGGTGGCGATCAATGAACGCCGCCTTGCCTCCATCACTTATCATTTATTTAATCATTACAATAATCCAGTAATTGCACCAGTTAAGACTTTATCCAACAGTTATCATGTTATCGTGTGCACTACGCAGGGCAGCAGGAATGAAGTTATGATATATAAAAGAGAGGGGCGGGAGGGCTCAGAAGCTCGTTGGAGGTCAGAGTTGGGGGCAAAGGAAGCAGCTTTGCCAGTCCAGGAGGCTGAGAGGTCAGAGGTCAGAGGTCAGACGTTGTTGGGGCTAACGTTCTTCAGGTTGTTGAGCTCCAGCTCCAGTTGGCGTATTCGCACGTCCTTGGTGGTCAGCTCCTCCTTCAGCCGCCGCAACTCATCCTGCTGCCGGAAGAACATCCGCAGGAGCTAGGTGGAGAAAGACAGACACTCAAGCATGAAACAAAAACACTTCAACAAGCAGGAGTGAGGAGCGAGGAGGAACACGTGGCGAATGTGCAGAGATGGAAAAACATTTTCTTTCTTCTTAAAGTATGGATTCCTTATCCTGCTGATTAAACCTTTTAAACCACATGACAAACTGATGATTTTATCTAATAACATATTTGTGATATAATTAAAAGAGCAGCGACCACATGGACCTCGAGGTGAGATTCTTTTCAAGGTCAAGACTGAAATCCGTTAGTAAAATCAACTTGACTTTCTGGCATTTGGCTTTTTCTCTTATGTTCAATTAGTCTGTTAGTTGGTCATTTTCTTCATGCAATAAACTGACTACCAGTCTACAAAGTCCAGATAATGTGGCGTTTGGATCCAAATTCTACCAAAATATCTCCCCCATCCTATTTATAATCAGCACAGAGAAGCTAAAATGATAATTGTCTCCAATTTGCAGCTTGTATTTTTGAAATGCATAACAAAAAGGCAGTTATATATGAAAAGCACAGAGTATATCGGGATGCGGTTCAAGAGCTGTAACTTTGCCTGTTTGTAACTGATTTCTCAGGTGTTGTTCAGGAGCTGGTTGTGATGCAGTAAACGAGCTGAATCATCCAGTTCAAACATATTGTGGGGAGAAAAATCTTAAAGTAACGACACAACACAGAAAAACTTCAGAGCACACAACACTTGAGAAAACAGAACGGTGTGTGTTTCCCTCCACCGTCAGAGCTCTGAGGACTCCTGGTGGAGAGCGACTCCCAGCTCCTGTTCTCCACGTACCTCGTTCTCTGTCCTGGGCGGGACGTTCTCCAGCAGGTCAATCCCGTTCACCACCACACTCTTCTTCTCCTTCACCGGGGCCTTGAACACTAACTGGTTTGGCCGGTGGTAGCCGTCCTTCAGGGACATCAGGACTGGGTCTGTTTCACACAAAGGACCAAAAACACTCCTGAACATGAGAAAACCAACACAAAGAGGCTTAACTCCTCCACAGATCACCACAGGGAAGCTACTATTGCTCCGCGCTGCTCTTCAACTGGGTGTGTCTAATTCCTTTAATTGGGACGGCTTTTTAGCTTGTGGACATCTTCTGGTCATCTACAAACTGGCCTTCACACTGGAGTCTAGAGCTTTGGGAGTGTTGGATGAACATGGAATTATTTCCACATCAGAGAAGGTAACGCTGTCCTTAAGAAGACAGCTTGTGCCCTTTGTTATAAGATGCACTGATGGTCAGCGCAGACACACGGACAGACTGAACAATGGAGATGATAACAAAACAAAAATCACTTCCTGCGCACAGTTTATCTAAAAACCCAGTGAAAATGCTAATCAGAGCGGGTTTAAGTTGCATGATCTTGATTAGAAGTGAGTATCTGTGGGAGTGTGCACAGTGTTGGTGACAATAGAAGCCATATGTTCAGCGAGACTGTGTGAGAGAGTTGGAAACGAAGAACACAACGAGAGAGAAAGACTCAGGGATCCAGAGTGGCAACAATTAATCGATCAGTTTCTGACTTTGAAATGAATCGCAGCTATTTGAAATTCAGGTTCAGGACAAAACAAAATGTTTGTGGACGTCATCTTGGTCTTTGGGGAAACACTGATCGACACTTTTCACCATTTTCTGACCTTTTATAGATGAAACAACTCGTCGATTAATCAAAAAAACTAAAAAACGTCCTTCATAATTGGGAAAAATATAACGTGTGCTTCTGCTAAAATGTTGTCTGAAACCTTTGTAGCAGTAAAAAACAATTAGAGTTGTTACCTCTGTTAATGCCGCTCAGCCATTCACTGGCAGACAGCGCCGGTTCTGTTCCTGCTGTCATGGGGTAGATGTCCTCCTGGTAGGTGTCGGACTGTGAACCAGGAAACACCACATTCATCTTATTGATCAGATCTTACATAGTTGGTATCTAGTATTTAGAGGGAAAAGAGGCTATTTTGCGCTGTCAAACAGCTCTGCTTGGGTTTGAAATGATTCCTAATCAGAGAATCAAATCAGTGGATTACACTCTCTAGTTCACTTACTCACCCTTCGTGGCACAATCATCGAAATCGGCTCGATCAAACCCTTCAGGGTGACAAGTTTGTAGAAGCGGAACACCTCGCAGGCTCCCACATCCAGCCCGTGCTTTGGCATCACACCTGCAGACGACATCAGAGGAGTGTGGTGAAATGACTTCCCAGAATTCATAGCCAGCCAGTGACATCAACCTGCTGCAATATGGCCAGTTAGAGAAGCTCATAGATCTATAATGAGGGACTATTTAGAATATGTGGCTCTTTGTCTCAGCCAAAGTCTCTCAAACCTGCTGATGAAGAGGTGAGGATTTCTTTCTGCTCTAAGCGGGGGAGGTCATATGTCACTGATGGACAAATGAGTTACCTAGTCCTTTCTGTGGCGCCGGGGACCGGAACTCCATCAGGTACTGCAGGTAAGGCTTCTCTGTTGTAATCTCAAAGTAACGGATGTTGCCGTCCCCCTGTCAGGACACCAGATTGTGGCCGTTACTTCATAGTTCAGGAAGAAGCTTCTAGACGTGTCAACCAAGTCATCTATCATCTTATTTCCTGCTGACTGTGCTGACTTTCAATGTTTTACCCACAATCTTTAAATGAGTGAAGTTGAAATGAACAGATTAACTCGACCGCTGATCTCCTGGACGAGGGTCCAATATTTAACTCATTCAACCACAAGAGCTTCCTCCAAACCGAAGCTTCACTGGTTTCTCCAAAGTTGAAGTGACATCTCACGAGTTTGAACAGAATGACATCACAACAGCACGACTGGTGCTGGAACAACATTAATTATGATGTTGTAGGAGCAACACCAACAGAGCAATATCAGGTCTGTCACGATGTTATTGTCTCTCTAAGACTGTGACCAAGATATTTATTACATTTCTGTGTGTGGAGTTTCTGCCTGTACCTCTCCTACACACCTGTGTACACTACACCATCCCTTTTATTTGTTTTATTATTCAGAATAATGAAAACCTCAATGTGCTGCACAGTTTTGTTCATTCCTGAGACTTTATGACAGAAAAAGAGAATAATCAGTTATATATAACAATCTTTTCATGGTGTGACCCATTACCTTTCCTGCCAGGTACAACATGTGTGTGTCAGCATCATAGAAGGGAAACAACAGTCCTGAGAGCCCGTCTATGTCCTCCTCCACAATTGGCATGGACAAATCCTCCTGGGAAGAGCAACACACACAGGGAATTAACACACACACACACACACACACACACACACACACACACCAGCTCCACCCACTCGGGCATTACAGACATGAGCCATATGGCACTGTAGTCTAACCTGATCCCAGAGAGCGATCTGCCGGGTGTTCCAGCGAGAAACCCCCGTGGTGAGCAGTCGCTTCATGTTGCCCAGGAACACCACTCGGTTCACACGGTGGTTCTTACAGCTGGCCTGCTGGTGAAACAAAGACAGCCAGTTATTATTTTTGTGACTTATCAAACAAAGAAAGGATGTGACTACTTCCACTGAGCTCATTCTTTTTTAGATTTTAATAATTCCATCCAGTCCACAAGCTTTGCAAACCACCAAACATATTTTTAAAGACGAACCAAAGCTCTGTTGGAAGTTAAATTGTATTTCAGGTACAAAACATGTTCATGACTGTTCTCCTCCTCCCGCTGTCGGGCTCTGATCACCTCCGCCCGGTGCAGCAGGGGTTCAGCACATGAGTCTAATCAGAGACCATTTCATGGTGGTCGGGCAGCAAAGACCATCAAGGCCAAACATTAATGAAGTGGCTGAAACATGGTTGGAACCAGCTGTAGCATTTTTTAGCGGTGGATATTTTTAAAACCATCAAGTTAACTACAGGCTGTAGATTTGATTTAATTGATTAAAATGTTTGTTTTAAAAATAGAACTTCAATTTCTCCACAGAAAAAAGCCAAAAGAACATCAGTGTGGTCGGGCTCTGATGTTGGCCGATAAGGCCCAGTTGCTGTCGATGGTCCAGTTGATCCCGGATGTATGACGGAGCTGAGATCAAGGCTCAGTGCAGGCAAGTTCTTCCGCATCAAACGTACAAAATAAATGGACCTGACTTTGTCACATTGCAGAAGGACTGTGCCTTCCCCAAATCTTAACTGCTTAAAATATCATTGTATGCTGTTGCATTAACATTTATAGACAACAAAGATATTAATTTAAATAGGGAGGATCAGAGACCAGACGTAGGACCGGTAAGTGTCCAGAGAACAGAATGTTTCTGTGCCCGCACAGTTTCCTCAGTTGCATCAGTTTCACAGTAAAGGTCGCCTGAACATAAAGCTTTCATGGCCTCTATGTACATGCACACTCACATAAAACCTCCCCCCTCCTCCCCCTCACCTGCAGGACCGACCCGGAGCGCGGCTCGATCACACGCAGCTTCTTGTCTTTGCAGCTGGTGGCCAGCAGGCTGCCGTCTGTGTTGAAGGTCATGCTGAGGATGACGTCATTGTGGCAGTCGATCATTTTCACCGGCTCGCCAATCTCCAGGTTCCAGATCAGAATCTGATACAGTCGGGAGGATTGTTCAGGTGGAGGTGTTAAATGTGCTTGAATCAGTGATGTTGTTATGCTGTGAGCTTGTGAATGGAATCTGACTTTGTTTTTCTTTACTAACACCTCAGACAGTAACCTCTGCTGATGTCCACAGTGAAAGAAGAGCGGAAAGAGTTTAAATGTCTCAATTCGGTTCTTTGGAAATCGCTAATCTCAATATTCAGGCCTTTTGATGGGAATTCAATAAATAGGGGCTGCAATCAATTACTATGTTTTCATGGATTGATCTGTCTGTTAGAGTTTTATAGTCCACATTTTGTCTAAAGAAGATCAAGTAATTCATGTAATCCAGCACAAAAGCATCTCCTGAGATGAACAAAAAACATAAAGAGACAATGTCTAAAAGTCTTTCAGTATCTAAGAGGGAATATTTGGCAGAACTGTGTTGATTCCTGCTGCTTGTGTTTGTGGTTACTGATGTGGTACCTTGTAGTCGTAGCCAGCGCTGAAGAGGATGCCGCTGCTGGTGGGGTGCCACTCGATCAGACCCACCCGTCTGCTGTGTCCATACAGCTCCAGCACCGCCTCCGTCATGTTGCGCCTCAGCCCGCCCTCTGGGATCTCCCATACTCGCACCTGCCACGTTCACACACACAGAAAACAAAGGTGAACACACCGTTTCTCATTGTAAAGCAGACACACAAACATGACAAACTAGCTAGCTACTATGGACAAGAAAAGAAAAGGTTTTAATTTTAGCTTCGCTTAGTCAGAGGCATCAAACATGTCATGGAGGAGAAGATATACTGTTTACCAATTAATACATGGTCCAGGAAGTTTGAAGTTAACAGGCTAACATAAGTCTTAGCTTCTTAAATAGGCTAACATTTATATTAGCTTCTCTAGCAGGCTAACATCGATCTTAGCTTCTCCAGTCTGTTTACATCAGTGGTAGCATCTCTAACAGGCTAGCATTTGTGATAGCTTCTCACAGGACAACGCTGATGTTAGTTTCCCTGCTGGAAACCAGTCACCAACAAGACCAGCATATGTTGCGTTTTGGTGCTGGTTTTGGTGCTGGTCTATGCTGGTTTTTCCAGCAGGGTTCTCCAACAGGCTAACATCAATGTTAGCTTTTCCAACAGGCTAAGAGCTACATAAGCTTCTCCAACAGGCTAACATCGATATTAGCTTCTCCAACAGGCTAGAATAAGTATTAGCTTCTCTAGGGGTCATGGTTTGGCATGTCAGTTCTAATTTTTCAGTATTTATCCATATCTTCCTTGTCATTGTGTTAGCCTACAGACCTAACACAAGTGGTTAATTGAATTTAAGAAATCTCTACCATTCTAGCCTACAAGATTCTTAAATAAGGATGTTTCTGTAATATCTACAATGCTAAATGTCTTCGTAACCTGAGTTTAAATCAGACTTTAGACCTTGAGGTTTTGAATTGTTTTTGTCGGATGCCACTTCACGTATTTCATAGCTCTTTAATATGAGCTCCAAAACGACAATCAGTTTGACACAGCTAGAGATCCCACCGACCAAAAATAGCACACAGTATCAATGCAGCCCATTGCATTAGGATTAATCTGGATTACAGCTATGGCTGGAGGCTGTGTGTGGGACCAGAGGAGATTATCCTTCAACAAGTGAAAGCACTATACAGGACATGCTGCTATCATGGCTTTACTATGCTCAGCAGAGTAATGTAACAGGTGCATGTACTGGGGAAAAAAGGCTCACAGGTTTTTAGTGTATGTTAGGCAACATCTGAGATTAACAGTAAAAGTGATTGATGTTTATTTATATAACTTGTCATTTATGTGGTCAGCTGCTGCAGAGATGTGGATTTGTGCCTGGCTCACACACATCTCCAGTTGTCATTTTCAGGCTCATAACAACAAACCAGAGCAGCTGTGAGCCAAAATCGAATCACCAGCGTGCTCCGGGCAGAACCTCAATCTAAATATCCAACAGACCCATGATTTCACAGATACATGATGTTTTTACCTCCTCTACAATCCTGCTGAGTCAACAGACTTAAAGAAAGGACGCGGTGTCACTTACAGATGTGTCCTCAGAGCACGACGCTATGATGTTTTCGAAGAAGGGATTCCACTTGATATCCAGCACATTTCCTTGGTGGCCACACACTTTTGGGTAATGAGACTCCAGGCGGCCGGACTGAAACAGAGACAGAAGCAGACCCTTTTATTTAACCAGGTAAAAGCCTCAGTGAGTTTAAAGTCTCCTTTTCAAGAGTGACCTGAAATGTCACAAATAAGAAAGGTGTGAACACAAAGTCCAGATAAAATGCAATTCCAGATAAAGAACAAGAACAAGCAAAACAAAGAAGATCGTATGATGTTTAAACAGGTATTTCTTTCTAAAATGATTTCAATTAAATGTGCAGTAGTCACATTAACAAAGAGTACTTTTATCATTATCCAAAGTCTGAAAGGAGGCAATCCGTTACCTGTATTCGTGTATTATGATATAACTGAACAGTACTATTCTGAGCTTTTAACTGATGCGAACGTGAAGACCAATATAACAGAGTAACAGTGAAACCACATCAGTGAGATGACTCAACAGAACCAAACGGGCCTGCTGATGGTACCGGGACGTCTGAGGCAGCTGGCGTGTTGTTGCAGTAACCCACAGAGTCCACAGAGGGGCAGTGGCTCATAGCACCAGCTGACAGGAGCCTCCTGATGTCGCTCATGATGTCATGAATGTTTGATGACACTTCAATCCACTGACCTCTTTTTTTATTTCCTCAGAGATTTGTTTAAAAGCGTCGGGTCATGCCTTACTGAAACCCTGTGTGTGTGTGTGTGTGCGTGTTTACATGTGATGTCCTCAATGAACCCTGAAGATTCACTCCAGATGTACGATGAAGCCGTAACAAACTCTGTTTAGTATGATAAAATATGTGTGACTTCCAGTAAGGTCTTGAAACCTGAAAGAGAGATAACAGCCAGACGCTGATGTTTTTTTATAGTTTCTTATGTATTTGATTGAATTCATGGATTATAAAGACTCATCCAGGGACAGGTATTGCAAATTATAGTCTCTAAATACTGTAGTGTGGGGCATCAGTTTATGCTGCATACTTGTCCTTATACAATAAAGTCATTAAATTCATAGAATAAAGATGTTTCAAACTGCAGGAAGCAAATCAGTGAAATACAATCATCTGGCCATGGTAAGTCTTTATGTTAAAGTGAAACTCTTGCCAAAAAGCAACCTAAGTATTATCTACGATTGAATATGAGTCAAACCTTCGTGTAAAAGCATAATTATGACGAAAGAGGCACTTTTAAGATTTACCGTAGTTTCGTTTTCAGGCAAGCTAATTTTCAATGGAGTGCATGGGGCACTCTTACGCTAGCATCAAAATCGCTATTTTCAAAACACTAAGAAGGTTCGACACAACATGAAACTTTGCTCGTAGTATCACCAGGGTCTCTACACATGAACACGAGCATTGAGAACATTGTTTGTGTACACAGAGTTTACTAAAAAGAGAGTTTTTGGACAACTCACGTTAGCAGTACCATCTCCGGCGCGCTGCCGTCATGGCAGACAAAAAGTGTCGATCCCCGAGTACGACCTAACAGGCAGGCGAGTAATGGTGGACCTCTTAAAAATAGCGATTTTGATGCTAGCGTAAGAGTGCCCCTGCACTCCATTGAAAATTAGCTTGCCCAAAGACGAAACTACGGTAAATCTTAAAAGTGCCTCTTTCGTCGTAATTATGCATTTACACGAAGGTTTGACTCATAACCATTGACAAATAAAGCCTAGGTTGCTTTTTTAAAGTTTCACTTTAAAATAATTCTGTGCAAGTCTGTGAATGTTAGCATGCAACTGATGACATATAAGACTGCTGGCACTTAGATGACACAAGTGAAGATGATAAGTGAAAATAAAAAACATTGATATTGGAATATTAAGCCCACAAACCAAGTGACAATCAGATTCAGGTACATGAAACATATAAATAAAAAGAAAGCAGATCAAAAAATCATTTGAATGTCGGCATAACGGCAGCAGGCAGGAAGTCCAACCACAGAAAGATTCCATTTAACACAGATCCAAAGACGCTAAAGGCTTTGCTAACAAGATAAGAGACACGTCATCAAAACCAATAGACTGCAGTCTCTGCCAGAACCTGACAGTGAAGTGAAGTGGGACATCAATACAGTCAATACAAGAGGAAAAGAAAAGGGGGAACAGCGTGACAGGGCAGAGAAGACAGACTCAGACACTTCATATGAGTAGGCGATGAAGCTCTCTGACATCGTCTCTAATAACTCTGCCCATCAGCTTCACACCACGCCTGCATGGAAACTCAAATCTTCACACGTTTGTGTACGAATGTAAACTTTAGGGACGGGCTGCAGGTTTGGATGACGCATTAGCTCTTTCTATAATTGTTACAGTGACTCTGAGTTTTAACATGGCCTCAAAAAGTTAATAACATGAGGGACTCCCAGTTCAGGTGGAACTAATTACCTGCAAAGAAATAATGTCTGCTGGGAGCCGCAGGGCTCAGAGGGTCCACGAGGGATCAGGGGGAAATCAGACGAGCTATGTTCAGGGCTTCATACATGCGGTGTCACATCTCTGTCTACCACAGTCCAGAGTAAACATTAAAGTGAAAAAGAAATTGACGTGCGATAATATTCATCGGGATGATTGTCAGGAAACAGACACAGAGCCACTCTGAGCTCGGCCTCGTTGTCTTTTTGCAGCTCATTTCCTGAAGCTGTGGCTCAGCTGAGGAATCATTGTGACGCAGATGTGCAGGACAGGTGCCAACAGCTTCAGGACAGAGGCACCACACTGTGGTCACTTCCCACTCTCATTGATCTGTAGTACCATCATATTCATATAACAGCAGCCTTTCAGGGGATTACAGTTTTGAAAGTATAATTTGACTCCTTGGGTGATAGTGTGCAATCATTTAAGTTACTTAATGGGCAGGAGGAAATTAAAGACTAAAATTATAAATAAATAAATAAATTAGCTTTCTTAGGGTTGTTTGTTGTTTGAATACATTCATTTCACTGGGGAGCTGTAATATGAGCATTGCACACAGTGTGTTGGAAATTCCCTTTTATGTACATGCCATTAAACATGTACACGGTATATTACTTTCCATAGATGTTACTCACAGTATATGAGATTTTGTAATAATTCCTGCTGTTGGACTATAAACAAAACCAAAACCAGCAGTTAAAACAAAGTGTAGTAGGTTTATTAGAGGCTGCAACTCAACTTGTCATTAATGATTGATCTGATATTTGTTTTCTAAAATGATCAATTATCAGAAAATACTGAAGCCCATCAAAATATTATGGAGCATCAATAGAAATCAACAAACTGTTTCTGTCGTACCAAAACATTTTTCTGTCAGATAAGACAAAGAACAGCAGGAACATCTCAAATGTTAGAAGCAGAAACATAAAGTCACTCTGCATCTTGTAAAATGACTTTAATACTAATTATCAGAATATTTGGTGATTATTTTTTTATTATTTTAATTGAAATATACACAGTAATAGCAGTAAACATATAGCTTTATTAGCAGTGACCGAAGCACCACACCCGCTGCACCCTCGGTCTTTGTCTGAGGTGTTTGTGACCTTGTGTGTCACGTTCTGGACCGGTCTGTGTGCCAGGTGGTGCCAGCGGCAGTCCCTCCGCTCGCTGGTGGCGTTGTCTGGGGAAACCATATGGCCGTCTCGCCGGCTGTCATTGTAATATGTCTGCCATGGTCACACCTTGCCATTAGCCGGACCCACCATGGATCGGCTCGTATTTGAAATGGAGGAGGACAAGCTCATTATGAACGCACACATGTAGAAGGAAAACTGAATGGTTATTCTTGATTTCTTTTAGTGATTCTCTCTTATAACAGTTCAATGGTCCAACGGTTGTTCTGAGTGATCTGATGATGACATCTGATAACCTGCTGTTGGTTCTTGTTAAAGTGTGACATCACTCTGCATACCTACACATCTTTCTTATTAACATTTAACTCCATTAATTTATTTAGTGGTTTGATATATCGACACATGTACTTGTATGTATGCCGTGACATTTCTGCGTGTTTGGAGCTGCTTATATAAAAGAGACACCATGACGATCTCATACAAAGGATGGTGTTAGCTTTCTGATTTGTTGTTTGACTTGAGTAGAGCATGAAACAGCAGCCATCATCAGTGCTGCTGCTGCTGAATATGATAAATGCCATTTATGAACTTGTCAGCTCAGCAGAAACCAGAGGAAATGCTTGAGTGCAATACTTTGACAGGGAGGAAATCGATCCGGTTATGGTGTGTGGACCGGGTCGTGGACGGAGTCCTTACACAGCATGAAAAGAACCACACATGAGATCCAGTTCAACAGTTACTTACTGTAGATCAGTAGAGAGACACTGCAGGGACCCCCTACTGTAAATATTGTTTTAAATTCTGTTGCATATTAAACTGGACCTACAGTAAGTAAGTGTCATGTGTAGACAAGTTAGCAGCAGCTGCAGCGTGACGAATGTCAGGCATGTTGGCCAGTTTCTCAGTTACAAAAACTGTGGCTCACAGCTGTTTAGTGTATTGTTAGGTGATTGCACAAGCGATCAATGACAGCCTATCATCACTGTTGTGTAAAATGAAAATGAATCTTTGCTCGTGATGTGTTGGAATTGTGTCATGTCTATTTTCAGTCAAATACATTTAGGGTTAGGGTTAGGGGGTTAGGGTTAGGGTTTAGGGTTAGGGCTTTTCAGATATAAGAACTTTCATTTAATTTAATGAAAAGAGACTTTGGAGTTTGCCACATGACAAACAAGCCATCGTGACCGTTGATTTTATCTTTGCAAGCAACTTTTTTAAACTAATGTGTTTCTATACTTAAACATGCAGCAGTGCGAAGCTGAAACAAAAACAGTTTTAGAAGGAAAGAGTGCTTTATGTTAACTGAATACAGACCTCAACTTTTAGCTTTAACTTAAAAGTCCCATATTATGAAAAACACGTTTTCTCTGGTCTCTACATATATAAGCTGGTCCTCCCTGAGCTGCCAACTCCCAGAATGAGGAAAACAAGCGATTCCTGCATGGTCTCTGCAGCCCACCCACTGGTAAAACGGGGCTCCTACAGGCTGTTCAGATTCTGCTCCTTTCGTTACGTAACGAAAGGAGTCATTATCATAGGCCGGCCTCCTCTGCGTGAGAGATAGCAGTGAGATAGCAGTGTTTCGCAATGTCGTCGCTCAGAGCTGGACACGCAGATTGCTCTGTTGTTGGTTGTAAAAATCAACATCAGTGCCTATATTCTGTCCCAGCTACAGAACAAGAGAAGAGACTGCGGTTGCGTTTCATTTTTTAATGACAACGTGCCGACTGTGGTTCGTGTTAGCTTGTATGTGTGTGCTAACCACTTCACATCAGACTGCTTCAGTAACGAGGGTCAATACAAAACTGGCTTTGCCTCGACACTGACCCTCGTAAAAGGATCAGTCCCAACCATACGGGACCCAGCAACTGCACCCGAGCCACAGGTAAGTGTCGCCATGGTTTGATAGTATTTACAGTTGCCCACGAGTACGGTGAAGTCAGCTGGAAATTGGCTAACTAGTTAGCTCCACTTCGGTTCGCTATGCAATGGCGTTTGAAGCGAGTTTGATGTTAATAATATTATGATGGAGCTTGGTTGTCACAGTAAAAAGAATGGAAACATGTGCAGACTGGAGACAGAGACGATGCAAACAGTGTCCAAGAGTTTGGGGACTGTGTTGGAGACAAACACAGCTTTCGCTAGCTGTTAGCTATTAGCTACCTGGCAGTAACTGTAACAACACGTACGAACAAACTTACATTACTCAGGCACACTAAACATTCTAAAATGTCCTGCTGCAACCACAGAGCCTGTACTTCTTCAGGAGCCTCTCCTTCTGGGTCAGATTCTGGGTCAAACTGGTATGGTTGAATGACAGCATCTCCGCGAGCCATAGCGTTATAACCACCGTAAACATTAGCGCATGCTACCACTAGCATCCTCTCCCTGAGAGGGGCGTGTAGCAGGCAAGTAGGCATTGACAGATGGAGCTCATTAGCATTTAAAGGTGCAGGCACAGAAACAGCTATGCATTTCAAATACAGTGTTGTTGGACCTCTGACAGCTGTGTGAAATTGATGAAAAACACAATAATATGGGACCTTTAACTTTCAGCTCTATTTTTTTCCATGGAGGGCGACTGGTTTTTCAGGCATTGTACGATATATGAAAGAGCTCAGACGTGCAACACAGTGAGTCACCTCTGAGTTTACCTGCAGCCTCACAGTCAGTCAGTGCAAGCAGACAAACTGAAAAACACCTTTCTTATTAAAGATCATATACAGTTATTTTGTTACAGTGAGCACGACTGTTAGTTTGTGACTTTGGACCCAAAGACAATAACACCAGTAGGGGTGGGAATCACAAGGTGACTCACGATGCGTTGCACATGATAACGATGGTATCGTGAATACATCACAATGTCTGAGATGAACCAATGTACAGGAACGTGCACAGAGTCTGAGCTTAGGGCCTCTCTAGCTCACAATCACTGGAAAACAGTGCTGCAAATGGACTATACAGTCTCATATCAAGTACATTTAGAGCACCTGCATGTTTTCATATAAATATTTGGCATCAGTGTATTAATGTTGTATCCCAGGAGGCAGTAACACAATATATTCCTGTATCGATATTTTGTCTGTATTAACAATGTAATCTTCTGAGTAGCAGAGTGGACACACACATATACAGTCTGTCCGTCTCCATGACTGGACGCCACAGCTCATGATGATGGAAAGTAACATGTATCTGAGGTTTCCCCGCTGCAGTCAGACAGCAGAACTGCTCAGCCTGCTGGATACTTCTTCTGCCCACTAACAGCTTGAGTCGACTCGGCTCGACAGCCAAGAGCTTTTCAAGTACCTTGGCAGAGTCTTTTAAAGAGGCAGAGCACTTTATGGTTTCTCAGAAGCACTGCTCTACAAAGTGGCTGAGATGTAGACTACACAGTAGCCGTGAGGAAAAATACCTGCTGTCCATCATACAGATACATAAAGAAACAATCAACAACCAGCAGCAACACATAGGAAACACTGACATGACGCTTCATGTCATACAGTATTTATATAGTATTCTACTTTCTCCATGTCTGACCTCGTATTACCACCACACATAACATGTAAGCGATCAGTTAAATGCAGTTCCTGGAAAATTGACTTTCTACTAAAGCCTCAAACGATTCATCACTTTACTATCTGCATACAACCTCTAAAATGTGCGACTTTAACTCTTATCTTCTATATTAAATGCTGTTGTGTAATGAATAATCCGGTAAAGCTGCATTGATTTGCTGAACGTGAAGAGAATTCTCAGGAAGAATTAACACATTCTTTCGTCTTTTCTCAGACGAAGACAAAGAAATTCACACTCTCCATTGCAACAATGCCCCTTTGTCTTGTTTATGGGCAATACCAGTTTACCTTCTCATGATCCTTTCGGCAGTTCTACCCTGTTACAACTTTGGCTTTAACTCCTGGCTCGAAGATTTAAGCCTGGCATGCTCCGGAGCAGCAGGGAGGGGCTGAGCTGAATCGACACAAGAACTGTTTCCAAACTTCAGATCTTAATCTGATTAATCTGCAGCAAGAAATTAATGGCTTTAACCCTAAATAAAATATACAGTAAAATACACAACTTCTACGCAATCAGATTAAAAAAATTGGCTGATAATTCAATGAACCATCTGTCTGTTACAGGCTAACTTCAACCGATCCGATCAACAAAATAAATGAAGTAGCGATACAGATATAACTGACACTACAGCAGCATCTAAGCTAATGTCTTCAAAAACTGCCATTGTCACTTCTCTCCCTGTCGTCACACCTTAATTGCGCCTTTAGCTGCTGTAATAGATAAAACACAATAAAACATCGCAAATCTCCCCCGACACCCTGAGAACCCATTTCTTTATGCATCAACAAACAGCAGATGAAGAGTATAAGAGTTACCTGGGTCAAAGGTATAACAATGAAAGAACCCCCGCCGGCGCTCTCCGTGACGACGGCCACGAACTTGGAGTTGACGGCACAGAAGTGGTTGTCATGGACGTTCTTGGTGATGGGGATACCGTCGAAGCAGTGCTCCCTGTTGGCCACCTTTCCGTACACATTTCGAAACTTGGAGCTTCGGTAGGTCGGACGCCATGACATCTGCGGAAGAAACAAATAGCAGAACACCATGATAGATTACTTAAGCTTCTTTATCAGGGCTGCAGCAACAATTATTTGTTCTCAGCAGCTGTGTTTACAAGACAGAGGGCTCTTTTGAAATGTTGCAAAAAGGAAAATAATTAGTAAATGTGAGGTAGCCACGTTTTAGTCAAACTAGGCTCCACAAAGCTTTAATTAATCTGTTAATGGGAATCTTACGGGAGCACACTGGCAGCAGATGCACATTTTTTCTTATCATTCTCTTTTAGCCCCTCAGAGAAGGCAGCTGATCAGTCATGTGAGTTTAATGTCCACTGAGTCAGAACTTACTGAAAAGATGTTTCCATTGCACATATAACGCTTTAACTCTTTTTCTAAAAGGACATAAACCACCACAAGGAAATGCAAAAACGTCTGTCGCAATTACCCAAGTAGTTTCAACCTTTTCTAATGCACTACTTCAAAATGAGCACATAAATGAGTTGATGGAAAATAGCCAAAGCTGATGTATTGATGGTATTTTCTGACAAATAGCCCCAAACTGTGAGACATTCATTTGTACGCACTCCTTTAAAACATGTACAGTGTATACAGAACAACATCTCTGACCTGGATTTTCCATCTATTAAAGGACTTTGTACATTTAACTTGCATCATTTAAACTCTCGCTATGCTTAGTTGTTCCATCTGGTGGTCTCGTGCAGTAAATCAAGCAGTGATTCTGACATGTGTGAAGCTGTTACTCTGGTATCATTAAAAAAACAGTGTAAGGGAGAAAAATCTTTATCCTGTAAGTGTCTGAAACGTGATGCTCATTGAGAGTCAGCGACGCCTCATGTCGACTTCTCAGCTACCAAACCCACAGTTGCAGGATGGGCTGTCCCATCTGTGCAGACATGATAACACTCACACGTGCGGTTGTGGGAAAACCTCCAATTCGGTCATGGGTGTGAGACTCTAGAGGGTGAAAACTGGGTGAAAATGGTTCTGACACTATTTTACGTTTCCTTGGAGCCTGCGATTAATGTGTCAGGACGTTTCTTCTCCCAAATAACTTCATCATAAAAACACAGACACATAAACAAAATAATCAATCTCTGTCATACTCAAATGATTATAGTGTGTCCTGCTGTCTGTCACTATATTTTGGTTCATGTACATCTTGTACAGCAGAGAAGCAGCCTTTGTTCGCAGCCACCACACAAAACAAAAGACAAGTGGTTACGTCCCACTCAAGACGCTCCTTTTGTCTGTCTCTCCACCACAAGAACGCATTGAAGGAGCTCTCCATTTTTTGGCATGAGCTGGCTCCGCCTAAGGACTTAAAAATTGACCCAGACACAGGAAGTAGACGTGAAATGCCCTTTGTCCCGCAAGGAGAGAAGTATTTTGCTAATGAATACAGCTTCATTTTGAGATGTTATCTAATACTGGATCTATAAATTCGGAGTATAAATTCCAGTGATGGACCATATCACTGTGTCACAACAGGAACTGAGGGCAGGAGATTTATGACCGCGCTCAGATCAGTAGCAGCAATGCCGGATGACATCAGGCAATCCTCTATTCAGCATTGTTCTAGGGATGTGGAGGGGAACTGGAGGGAGTGGTGTACACATGCAAATAGAAACATCCTCAGACCGCGCTGCTGCCATTGTCTTCCCTCGTCCCTTTCCGTCTCAAAACAGACGACTGGAGTAACGGCATCCAGTTGGCTACAATGGTGTCACTTCGCCCACAGTTCAGCACCAGAATGTGACCACAGTGATCCTGCAGCGGTACAGAACCACTGCTATATACATCAATATGCTAAGAGCCAAGGCGGTTTGTGGTGTTTTGAATTTTGAGTATGAAATGAGTGATGGAACTATTAATGGATTATTGAATTTGTCAATTGAGAATTTTCTGCTGCTCCAGAGGAATTCTGGGCTTTAAACTTCACTTTAGTTCGTTGTTACTCTTTCAGCTTAAAGGATTAGTTCAACCAAATAATTAAATTTAATTCAATATCTACTCACCCCCATGCAGAGATGTTATTTACACCCTTGAGGCTCCCTCAACTGTGAGCACCCACTACAGACTTGGTACAAGCTAATGCTTTTAGTTTAGGATTAGCTATTGACTGAAATTTCATTTTTGGGAGAACCACGATTTTACATTTTCCCTGGTGCAACTGATATTCAGTAGATGCCCACAAAATATATTTAACACCAACTGGGTGCTTAGACAGTTTCCTGTGATCAAATGTGTTCCTGATTACAATAATTTACATGATTTATTAAGAAATTAAATTACAATATATTAATTTGATGCACCTAAACACAAACAATAAGTGCAACCAGTGTGAAAACTAGTATCTTCTGAGATTTAACACACAAATATACATTAAAAAACGCAAGCAGTAAAAACAGGTCTATTAGTGATACAGCTGTTTCTGTGTTTAGCTGTGGTTTATTTATCCTCAGGTAAGAACACACAAAACAAAGACATGATGGCTCCTGCTTCACAGGGGCATGCTGCTCCTATAATGCTGACCTACATAAACGTCAAATTCTTACAAAACTCAGAACAAGCAAAAAACAAACAAGAAAAAATCTAAATAAGGAAAAAATATATATAATTTTTAGACATAATAAGATAAAAAAGTCTTTTTTTAAAAAAAAAGCTTCAAACTTGATTACTTGATTATAAGTCATTAATAATACAATTATTGCATAATAAACATTACAAAATGCTGTCAAATGATCCATAATGGAAAGCAATGTATTTCCATGTTGACACTTTAAGTACATTTTACTGAAAACACTTTCACTTGGTAAAAGTTTAAAGGGAATACTTTTCACTTGTAATGGAGTATTTCCATGTTAAAGTATTGCTCCTACAGGATCTGAGTTTATTCTGAACATCTCTGTGTGCCAGACTGCTGCTCAGACAAAACAAGCAACATGAAAACGTTGTTCTCGGCTCTCATGTTGTCCGTCTTTAAACATCTCAGCAACATTCACGCCCAGGTCGTCTGCTGTGAAGTCATGTTAGTACGAGCAGCATAATGGCAGCTTGTTAAAGAATTAATGTAGAACAGCAGAGCAGCAGAGCGGCCTGAGGGACGATTAGAAGGAGAGGGAAAGAGGAGGCTCGCCTGCTTTGAGCTGTCTCTACAAGGATGCTCATTCATTGGTCACCGGGGTTCGGCACAGAGAGGATGTCTGTGTGTGTTTGTGTCTCTCCTTATCTCACGAGGGTTTGCAGCGTGCACACACACACACACACACACACACACACAGACCATGAGCAGCGCCATGCACGGACAGAAAACACAGCAGCTCAGAGGAGAAACGACTTTGTAAAGATCAACAGATCACAAGACTTGTGCTTTATGAGCATGTTTCCATCCGGGGTCAATCTGTGTGACGTCTTCCTCACTTTGAAGACAGTTTTTTTTGCGCTTTTAAACCATATTTGTTTCTTTTTGCCAAGTTGTGATCAAGTAAACTTCCCTCTTTCCTGTTTAAAATAATCAGATATCTGGATTTCCCACTCATGCCTTATTTAAAATGCCACCTTACCTTACCAGTGTCCTTACAGTGACACTACAGTCAGTGTTTCTGCAGCCCTTTGTGTCAGACTGCAAACATCCACCCTCCTCTCTGAACGAACCACCAGGATCTCCTCTCTTCCTTCCTTCCCCTTCAAATCCAAGCAGGCAGCCTGTGTCTGCTCTACCTCCTTCTCTCATGTTTTTCCTCACCCCTCCCCTTTAAACTCTTCTCCTCCTCCTCCTCCTACTGGTACTGATAGCTGGAGGGCTAGCACTCCCCCCTTCCTCCTCTTACCCTTTTTCTCTCCCATCCTGCCACTCAATCAGTCTCTCATGCTCCGGCCCAGGCAGAGCAGCAGCGTGAGAGTAGTAGCCATTCATCCTCTTTCCTCTCCCACCCACTGCTTGTTTGGAATCACACGGCCATCCTGGCTGCCTCCCAGCACCACCAGCAGTTCCTCACTCTCCTCATCCTCCCCTCTTTTATTAATCTCTCATCTCGACCCTTCTTTACTCTAATCCGTCGCTTCACGGGTATGAAAGCTTCCCTCATTTTTGTAAAGACAGGTGGAGCCCAGAAGGAACGGCTGCGACTGTGGACCTGGTTGGCCACTGCAGCACTGCCAAAGGCAAAATGTTACCATTTTCAGAAATAGCAACGCAACAAAGACTGATGCTTTTTAAGCTTTTAAAACATTTATAGACGAGGATGTGGAGGACACTTTCCCAATATGGAGAGTTGTACAATACACAGATGTCCCAAAACACAAAATCTACCCTCGAACTCTTCTGTGTCCGAACTTTCCACAAACACAGGAGCTTCAATCAGACGGTCAATATCTTTTCTTCAAGTCAGTTTTCATTCTTTGACATCATGTAATGAGAACATTAAAATGGTTGATGGAAAAAATGAATATTCCATTCTTTGATTAGTTGTATAAATAAAGGCAGATAACATTTAAGTTTCCATCTTAAAATGGTATAAATTTCACTTGAAGCTATAATAAAGTTAGTTATCATATGTATTTATAGGGGCGGTACAGCTTTAATATTGTTTGCACATTTTCACATTTTGCATGCTATGTTATGCTGCATTCAGACCAAACATGTACAAAATATTTGCGTTGCATTTCTCACGTGAGTCTGATTGCAGGGTTAACATAACCGCCGACGTGCAGCACATTGACATGAAACCAAAACAAAGAGAATTCTCTGTGATCTGACTGCAATTAATGGATCAGAAGGACACTGAAATAACATTATTATCCTTTCCACCACTGTTGTTAATGGTCAGTGTGCGAACATCAGCGGCGTGAACATCGTGATATCACTGCGAAGTCAACACCAATAGGCTTCAATAGGAGTTCAACATGTGAACTAGATTATCACTTGATGCTTCAATCGTGTCCTTTCGTGGCACGATATCTAGTCTATTCGTGTCTAATCACTGATTTTGTATGTAATGCAGTCACGCTGCATTTGGTCTGAACACAGAATTACAGTTGAAATATAGTATGTAACATTTCTGCATTAGAATATCTGAAAAACAACACAACCCTTGTTTTATATTTTGTTAAGCTGTGCGCCTACATTATCTCAAATGTCTCTAACAATGATTTAAACTCAAAGAAATCATAATTGATAGTAATGAAGTGTGAAGAAGGGCGTAGCGAACGTTGCTGTGAATAAAAGGAATAACGTTACCTTCTCAGTAGTAGCTGTTGAACGTCAACATCAGCTAACATTTCAGTAGTTATTTTATCACTTTGCAGCCTTTGTGTAACTGATATTTGACTCATGCTTGATAAGTTATTGACCCACATACTGCAAATCATAATGTTCCTGTGTCTGAACTGAATTGAATCAGCACTTGAAGTAGCTGAAGTTAATCTGAGTGTTTGTTCTTCATCATGAACAACAGTTACATTTTGTAAGAAACTCAAAGCCTCCTTAAAATGAAATGTGATTCTTTCCCCTGTAAATCTCAAAACATGTCTTCTGCATCCTGTTCAAACACATATTTAAAGAGTTAATGGAGCTGGAGGTTGTTGTGTAAATGATAAAGCTTTAACGAATCCTCGATAAATAAATTAGTAGATTGAAAGCAAGTCAGTCGCCAGATATTCTGACTATTAATTATCAATGTCAGATTTTCAAGCAAAACATTTGCTGGTTTCAGCTTCTTTACATTTTTAAAGACTGCTTTTCTTTGTCATTCACGATAGAAACTGAAGAGTCTTTAGGTTTTGACTCAGTAACTGTGATCTGCATTTCACACAATCTGATGACATTTTATAGATTAAATGATTAATCAATTAATCAATAAGATAATCAGCAGATAGATAAATATAGAAATGTAACTGTTTGTAGGCTAGCGAATGACTCCAGCTCTGAAATGACTGAAGTCTGTTTATCAGTTTCTGAGCTGACCCCTGGTCAGCTCGATATACTGCAGCAGGTGTTGTAGTGGAAATTGCCTCCCCTGATGATCGTGTGTGTGTTTGAAATGTGGGTGGAGCCCTGCAGCTCCTCTGTGCAGGAGGTTTACTGGCCTCTTGGCTGTGTGTGTGTGTGTGTGTGTGTGTGTGTGTGTGTGTGTGTGTGTGTGTGTATGTGCTAGTCTTTTGCCTTTATTATGTCTTGCACATGTGTGTCTGTTTCGTGCCCATGTGCATGTCTGACCATGTGTTGTCTGTTTGCACCAGTATACATTTACTGTGGTGTTCATGGCTGTGAGGCAGACAGACCACTCTAGAGAGCAGAGTGTGTTATTGAGTGTTTTTATGTCTTGCTTCAAGGCACTGCTGCTGCTGCTGCTGCTGCTCTGTGCACACTCAATCCTTCTCTTTCTTCCTCGGTCATTGAGTTTTTAACTCTCTTTTAGATTTCCCAAAAGCAGCAAATCTTTCAAAAATCGTCTCAGTGTCAAATATTCTTCTTAGTTTGTATCATATTTAGTTGTAGTCTACAAAATGTAGTTTAGTCCTTTTAGTCAATTTAATCTTTTAAATCATCAAATTATCTTGAACATATCAGTCAATCTAGTCCAGGCAGCATTTATCTTGTCATTATCTGATAATAAAACACAGGTTGAATGATTAAGAATGCAGCTTTGCAGAAAGTCTCTGGTCTTTTGATGGTATCAATTTAAAGACATCTTTATTTTATTGCTGAATCAAATAAATTAATTTTGTTGGAATGTGAAGGAAAAATAAACAGCAGTTTTATGTCACCACATGTGTAATACGTGTGTTTATGATGCAAGGTGCAGTTCTAGAGTGAACCTCCAACTCCTGGTTAACATAAGCTTACAATCTGGCTGAAACATTAGCACTTCCTGTACAATAGCCTCGTGTCACATCGTGTCCACATCACCATCCCACCACGTGAGTCTCAACAAACACTATGACGAGTTGTGTTCACAGATAACCAGGTTTTCAATAACTACAATAAGATGATGACGAGACAGCATCTACGTCTTTAAATACTAACTGTACAGTTGACGAGATAAAAAGCGTAACATCGTTTCTCAGTTGAAAACAATGTGGCCAGTTGTCACACTGCTCAAGAACCGGCAGTAATCACTGTCAGCCCAGACGCTAGAATAAAATGTTGGCAATTAATGTTTCTGCAAACCACAGATACCATACGTATGTGTCACAGGCTGTGTACCATGTTGACATTTGTACAATACAATACAATACACTAACATTGCATGTTTCTAAACTTACTTTCATATCGGCAGGTGGAGGGGATGGTGGTGGAGTTACAAATGACAAGGATGCCAATCAGCGGCCGCAGTCGCCGATTGGCAGCCTGCGTTTCAGCATATGTAAGTGTGAAACACCGAGATAGTTCTGATGAAGACACTATTTATATGCCACACATCAGCCGTGTTTGTGGAGTCAAAACTGGGTGCACAGCATGGTGACAAGATAATTATAGACATTATCTGAGGAAACATTAAGTTTTAACTTATCTGTGGTTCTGCAGAAACGATTGTCATCGATCATTTTATTGATTGTGTCGTGGCTGTACTCTTCCATCATCCCAGCTGCAGGCAAACGTCCACTCTCTACTCGAACCATACACAGTCAGTGGCTGCATACAGACACATCATGAAACATAAAAGGCCATTCAAACACCACTGAATCAAATCAATGGGTTAAACTATTCCAATCAAGATTTTCTCAATGTTGCTGCCAAATAAGGAAGTAGGACCGTTTGAGCTCACATTGAATAGACACAAAAGGGAAATCCACAGGACGACTGCATGTCCTGCCACTCAGACATACAGAAGCTCTGTCAAGCCTCCGTGTCATGTTCCCTCTCTTCCTCCTCTCCCTTGGCAGTGACTCGGTACAGTCATTTCTGATGACTCCCCATCTGTGCGAGGATATCACAAAAAGAAAGAAATCCTATTGGGCTTTTTTAAACAAATTTTCTCTCAGCGTGAAGTGGGATCTAATTCTCACTCACACAGGAAGTGTCTCAGCTTGGCTGAAAGTGCTGGAATATTTTCCACACTGCTATGGCAATGCCTGAAGGGACAGTTGTGGTTATAAAAGGCTTTTGTGTGCTGTGAGGATGGAGATTAATAGAGTGAAGAATTGGCATTTTACTAGCAATCAGCTGACAGTCAGCATCCTTTGGTTTAATCCTCATCGGAGCAGCGATGGACTCTAACCCTGACTCATACACATAAGTCACAGTTTCTTACAAGTTTGCAATTGAAGTTTATTTAATTCCCGAATATACTGATGCCTTCTCTAAATTTTCAGTTACAGCAGTTCGCACCAGGGGTACAATCTTGAGGACACAAACACTGTGCCATGAATTATCCAAGAAAAATGTGTAACTCTGTTGCTAAAACAGAGCGTTCAAGACACAGTGTGAAAAGATCTGCTGCAGTGCACCACGAGATTAAAGTATGTAAACCTATTCTACTAGGACCCCTAAGTAGAGTATGAACCTCTTTAGTATATATAATAAAGTCAGAACATAAAAACGTTTAATTTGTAATGAAATACCACTGAAAGAAACGCTTAATAAGAGCTTGTATTAAGCAACAGGAGTCAGTGTCTTTACTTCGGCTCTCCATGAGAAAAGTATGAAGCAAATGAAGCCCTACATTTGGCAGCAATGAATGACAGCTGCTGTAAGTCATCACAAAAATATGGCAGTCAATAAAGGAGAGTTTGGCACCTCGTTGCAAGGTGCACTTACAAGTTTCCATTAGACGGCAGACCGTAAGCACACGTACAGAAATCTTTCTACACATAAACTCATCTGAAACTGATGCATACAGAACATTCTAGTGAAACAACAGCCATGCATACAATGTTTGCTTGCAGCACTGCATGCACACAACAGTTAAAAAAAAACAGTGGAGCACAGCCAACACTGCAGGCGGCAGCAGCTGTGAGCAAGTGGCAAGTGGAATAAAATAAAAGAGCGCAGAATAGATTTAACACACCTGCTCCAGCAGCCCAGAGTGAATCAGTCCAGCTGGATTTTTGTCGGATTTTCCAGATGGCCAGTAAAGGAATGCTGGAAAGGTAATCTTTTATTTGAGCCTGCATTAATTTCAATCAGCTGAAAAGAGAGGTCACAGGAGCTCTTGGATCTCTCTCAGTCTCATTCATCCTGCCCATTAGAGCCTATTATATCATTTCTGGAGTTTATCAAGCAATTTAAAATACACATAAATACGACAAAAAGGCCCAAGTGTAATACATCATGTTTAAGTGTGGTGGGTGAGTGTGTAAACTACAGTATACAGCTGCACTCTGTATGTTAATGCTGGTCTAATGATGTTCATGGTCATCAGAGGATGAATCTCACTGACTTTAGTGAACTCCTCGCTTTGACAGATATTCATGGTTCCCAGAAGATACTCTTCATCTCTCATATAACTTTGGGAAGTGATCCACTGGCTTTTCTTCTAGTGCCGTCGACAGGTCAAAGTTTTCAGTCATTCAGTGAGATATTTCAACATCTACATCCCAGACTGTCACAACATTGGCATTCATGGTTGCAAAGTTAATATGATTCTTATTGTGATGACTTTGTGACCTCCCTTCATTTCCTCCAGCCAGACTGAGGTTGACATTTTTGTTTGTATTTTGACATACTGTATCTACAACTAAAGAATTGATTGCCCAAAGATTTTGCATCCACCTCTGATTACCTGCTTGTTAAACTAACTTCATTCCAATCAGCCTCTGCTGTACTTTGTGTTTAGCCATGCTGCATGCTAGCTTTTGGGAATTATAGACAGGGGGAAGAATTTTCCAAAATGGGCCCTTCATCCACACCAACTCCAGCACCACCCACCCACCCTTAGATCTAATACTGACAGGCACAATTTCAAATAAGCTCTTGGTTATTTGTTTCGTAGTGACAAAGATGGAGTTTATAACAACTGGTCCAAATTTAGTGTCACTGTGCATCCGTGCCATGCTCTGTGTGCATCCTTATTTGTCATGTAAATACATAAATGTCAGTGATATAGGTCAGTTAGTAAATTGTTGTACTTGATTCTGTTTAAGGGTTAACCACAGAGCTTTTTCATTGGCTCCCCAGGGCTTTGGGTCAGGGTCGTCTGTACCCTTTGACCCCTCAAAGGGTGAATGTTGGGCTGAAAGCATTGCCATTCTAAGCTTGTAAGCACTTAGCTCAAAGCTAAAATTTTGTTAACTCTCGTGACACGATACAACAAGACAGGTACCGGCTCATCACAACACTGTCCAATAGCACTACTTCTCATGTAAAGAGTACATTAAGCTTATTATACAGTAAACACCATGAAACTCATTTAATCCATCTGTGTTTATTTCTAACAAGCACAGAACACGACAGTAAGTTACATTAAGGATTTCTCTTTGTGCCATAAATACTGGCCCAGTGGAACAGCAGCCAGTGCTGTATGAGTTTTGGAGTGTGTGTTCATGATGATAGGGTATTACTGTGTGATAATGACAGGAGATGCACATGTTCAGCTAATGGCAGCTCTCAGGCTTTAAGCCAGCCCCATTAAGCAGCGGTAATGGTGCAAAGAGTACACAGGAAACCCAGAAACCCAGCTGAAGGGCACTTATCACAGCACAAGGACATATGGAGGAGTGGGTGTCCAGGAATCCATCCACGGCTTCGAGGAGCTGTTCACAGCATGTATTTTGTGGATATTTACTGTAGTTTTCCCTGGACGTTCTGATGTGCTGAAAAATACAAATTCCAGGTCTCATCCTTCATCCATTACTCAAATACAGACAACATTTTTCATTCAAACACAAATCAGAGACATTATTTTTTCCTATTCCACATTAACCATCAGTCATTGAAAACCAGAAAAAAGGTCTAAATTAATAATCTCCCCTGTGCTTGCCTTTCTTTTTCCCCCAGGAGTTTCTGCCTGATGCTTTTTGGAGCATAATGATTTGAGCTGGGCCTCACACCTCGACTGACAGAGGGGGGTTGTAGACTCAAGGTTGAGGAAAAGTCCAGAGGAAAGACAGAGAAACAAAAGAGGATAAGTGACTAAAGAGAAAGAGAGATTAGGGAGGTGAATGCTGCTTTAAAAGGCAGAATAAAGCAGTAAAGGTGAAAGAGAATATAAGATAAGTGAAAAGAGAGAAAGAAAAGGACCGAGGCGGACCAACAAAGAATGATGAAATATTTAAAGAAACAAAGAAGACAAGCAGACAAAGAGAGGAGCAGAGGAGGCTCTCAGCAGACAGAGATTAACTCCCCCTCTGTCAGACCACCTGCCTGCTCTGCAGCACAACCACCAACACTGTCTGCAGATAAATATTGATATTTTCAGTATCTAAAACTCACAACTGTTGCAACAAAATTATTAAAATATCAACCTTCAAGAAGCATTTAAGCTTTATCCTTTTATGAGCAATATCCTGATAGCATTGCTGTTAAGATGTCATGTAGTGCATCCTTGTTCCTGTAGATAATAATCAATACAAGTGTGTTTTAGGAGAAAACAGAAGCATCAATAAAGAAAGCTTACATAGTGTCATTGTACAAAAATATCATCAGCTCTAAAATGAAATCCCTCTAACAGTGGTACAGGTTGCGAATGCCAAATGGCGCCAAGCCCAAGATGCAGGAGCGGGAGATGCACTTTCATCAAATTAATGAAATCCATCACTGAAGCAGGAGCACAGAAACAAGCTCTAGGAATTATTAATCAGTGAATGAGTTATGATATTGCGTTCTGAAACTTCAAAGTGATTGCTTATGGAACATGACGACTTGCAAGAGGTTGGATCATCGGTCATGTGATCCAGAGACTGCCAGGAGGTTGGTATTAAAATCATCAACAGCAGCTTGGTCTGATGCGCGCTCACACTCGAGCCGAAAATATGTTCAGAATGCGTGGCTGAGCTGTTTTATCATAAGATACTAAATCTTCTGAAAACACGAAGACAAAATCCTGGTGTTTGTTTTCTTCTTAGTTAATAATACTTTCATCAAAGTTTAAGTAAGCTCCCATTAAACGACCAGTACAGTATAATGTTTTTGCAGCTAGGGAGGGACTTGTCGCAGCAGCTACATTTAGCAGCATTAAGTGCCCGTGTCCAGATAATGTTTTTTGAAAAGTGCTGGCTGAGCGCTCAGGAACACTGGGATGAAGCACCGTGAGAAAAAAAACGCATGTCTGTCTTGTTTCTATGACGACAATATCTTGACAGCCACCTCGCCAACATCAAGGAGTTTTAGCTGTAAGTGTATGCAGGGGCATACTGCGGATGCCTGGCCTGTCCACTCTGCTCAGCCCAGAGACACAGCTGCAGGCCGAAGGGGTTGGTGTGTTTAAAGGGGAAAGTTGAGCTGGCAGTCCGCAACACAGACATGCCAGTGCACATGTATAAATGTGTGGACCACAGTATGTTAAGGTGTAGGATATGGGTGGAGCCTACGTATTAGCATTAATCAGCCTTCATATATGCATCGCAGCATCGCAAAAATTATGAAAGCATTGCTTTGGATACCAAAGGATACCAACAAAAGACATTTTTGCCGTTGTTGGGCCTAACACTGGCAAGTGAGATGCAAACCAAAACATATGTGAGGAAAACACTTCAACGTCAGTTTTGACTCCAGGTAAACTTTAAGGAGTCCAAAGGGGTCCTTCACGCAAGGTAATCAATTAAAAAACTCAGCATTATACCGGTGCATTGTCATCCTTTCTTATGGAAGATATTTTCACAACTGGCTGGATGAAAAAACATACGTGTAAAATGTAAAAATGAATGATGGTTGAATTCCATTTAGCTACTTCAGTTTCAGGGTCCTGGTGTTGTTCATGCCGGCTCTCTGTCTCACTGTCATGGCTTACTGGGACACTTGAATAGAAAAGAAACATGATGGCACACCATGACAAGTCAACATGTCTGCTTTGAAATAAGCGAACTGGACTGATAATTAAGCATCCAAACAGGGTTAAAGCAAACACATTCTAAAAAGAAAGCGTAACCACTGCCTGCAACATGAAACGGTCCAAAGCCTGGTCAGCACCTTGTTTCTCTTCTCCATTAAAACCATCAGTCAAACCGTTTACTGTTTCAAATCTGATTCATCTCTAATATTTCAAAATCATCTGATCTGATTCTCATGTAAAGTATTCAGTATTTCTATTGCTCAGTTTTTCACAAGTCTGAAAATCTGTTGGTTCATCCAAACAGAGGAGACACAAAGCTTTGAAGTTCGGCCCTGCAGAGACTCAATGTGCCAGGAAATCCTGCCCGTCTGTGTCATCGACCAGATGAAGATCATTTCAGTATCTCTGCCTCCTCAATCAATCACTGTCTGTGTTGCTCTCACTTCACTCTCTCTCCTACGTCCTCTCACTCTCGCTTTCTCTCACTCTGTCTCGCTTTGCATGATTAGATGGATGGAGAGCATGGAAGCAAACCTAGACAGAGAACTTGGCCGAGCCAAGTGCCAGACCATCTGCCTGGCCAAGGACTCCATTCCAGACAGTGACCATCTGAACCTTGGCAACAACAGTTTGTGCTGCTGGAATACTGACCTTCTATCATTCATGTAATACTGCTTGGAAAGTGAAAGAGGAATGTGATAATTAATCCAAGAAGGAATGGAAGCAGAGAGATCTGACATTGTTCGACCCAATTTCCAATGGTTGTCTTGATTCCAAGAACAAATTTACACAAACTGAACAGCAGCTTGTTTGAAGGATGCATGATGATATCAGCACGTCATTGGTATGAGCTGATGATAGGCTGATAAGATGATAACTTTATTATGCACAATGCAAGGCACCATTGATTCAAATTTTCAATCGATTGCCAGCCCTAGATTTATTATATTGTAAAGATGCTAAATGGTCCAAGGATCCCAAGTTAATTGACGGACAAAAAAAGCACTGAAAGGATCTTCTTGGAACCGTGAATAAGTACATTTCACTGTTAATCTGTTCTCATTGTAAACTTGGAGACTTTCAGCCGTCGGGTGGCGCTGCACAAAAAGTCAGGGAGTCACCATGAATTAGACTTGCAGCTTTCACAGCTAATTTCTTGCCAATCCATCCAGTAATCTGGATCTGGACCAAATTATTAGAGAGACTAACTGACTGGCAAAAGGTGCAGATGCCAGATACCAGTAGAGCAAAGCCATTACACAGCCATTAGCCTGATACTGTTACTCAGGGCAATGAGATAACTAATACCCCTGCACAGGAACCTCAAACACGTCAATATCATATTAGTGCAGAACACCAGATCTCTGTAATCTCTTTATGGTTACTCGCAGTTTAATAGACAAGTTGACAAGTTGATTTACACTGCAGGTGGATCCATGGGGTAACAACAGGAAATATTCAGTCTATGAAAAAAGTGGCAGTATGTGCACTCCGTACGTATCCGTTTATTGTATGGAAAAGGTGAGATGAGGAGAAGCGCAGAAGAAATAAATGACAGGGCATAGAAAGGACAGAGCTCCTTCGAGATGCTATCACGATGGCTAATTCACCCAAATGAGTTTCTCCGGTTGTTGGTTTTTCAATGCAGATGGCAGATAGGCATGTCAGAATCTGTTATCACAGGCAGGACACAAGGAAGGTCTCATCTGTGGGACAAACAGACTGCAGCAATTTTGGCACCTTTGCCAGCTTTAAAGTGGGGGCAGGGAAACTCCAGATGTTCCTGTTTATTCAGTGCAGAGGCTGTGTGGAAAGACTTCTAATGAGTTTTTCTACCAAAGTGAGCAGCTTAAGCCACAACTGTAGAGATAAAACTGCTGTCGATCATGAGTGGGGGGTGGTGACTGTGTACTGTAGTATTGGGGACCAGGGAAAATGTCCTCACAGAGCAGGTACAGAACTGTTATTTACACTCCTTCACATCTTGGATAATTTCTCAAGTGCCTCTTTAATACTGCTCTTAACAGCTTTTGTGTCAATGAAGAAAAATGCCTACTCTACTTCAAAAATACAGACACACCACACACACACACACACACACACACACACACACACAGGGAAAGAGGGAGAAAAACAGCCATCAGTAATCGCTTTTGCACCCACATGTGAGCTTGTTAAGCAACATTTGAAATGACAGTATTCCCATATGTGGCTGAAGGTTAATGTGTTGTGAGTCTGACCTATTTCAGAGGAGCCACTCTGCTGATGATGAGGTCACAAAGAACGCCAACCACATGACTGCAACTACTGATGCTGCTGTCAGTCTACATCCACACGCCTCCATCTGTTCATTAGAAGTCTTCCATTGTAGAACAGCTTTATTATACAGTTTATATAAGAGCGTGCCACTCACATGGCAGGAAAGTGTTTGGCTAGCTAGCAATATGTTGGATATCTGTTATGCGCTCACTCATGCACATCTTTCCAGTCTGTTGCATTGATCTGTTCATCACCAGCCTGTCAATTGGACCTCTACAATACAGTATATCTACAGTATGTGTCCCAGTTTAAAAGCTAATTGTAAAACAAAGACCTCATTTCACTTTCCTCTGTGGGGAAAATATTTAATTTTGGCTGTAATTCCAGAAGGGATTCTTTATTGGCTCCATCTCCTCCCTGCTGGATCTGCTTACTTTTCGAGTCATAATTTAGCTTATTGTATTATCGGCACAACACTTCTTTCTGTGTGTCCCAGTTTCTTGTCTATGACAGTGCTTTGGGTGGACCGGGCAGTAATCTCTTCAAACGGATCAAACGCACAGAAACTGTTAAGTATCGAGGATGACACATATTAGAGTACAGCTGAGTTGTACAATGTATTGTTGCTACGTCCCTCTAACAACGTGTCAGGTTGTCCTATGAAATATATATAATTTGTGACTAAAATGTTCTTCTGAGAGAGCTTTTGACACCGGTGTGAACTGGGACAACTGTATAACTTATATATGCATGCTGCTTCTGCTCACTAGCATCTTAAATCAACTTAATGCTGTTAGATTTGAAGCTCTGTCTTACACACAAAACACATACTGAATGGTTTTGAATATGGGTCGACCGAAATGGCTTTTTCAGTACAATTCATGCAAGTAGTGCACTTTTGTAATTTCGATGTATTTCCATTTTTTTCTGCTAGTTTGTACTACCTCTTTACTATGTTAATTTGATAGAGTTACATGTTACTTTGCAGATTGAGATTATTCAGTGTGTTTATTGGATATTTGTTATGATTGACTTAAGCAATCAGGTATAGTTGTGGATGGGACTTTGTGTGGGAGGATGCTGCATCAGAGCCGAAGTAGCACATTTTTATATTAGTTTGTTTTCTCTGCAATCTGACAGAAGTGCCTTGTTCTCTATCTCCTTAAAGATTGATATCGGCTGTATTGCAGAGCTTCTTATCTACATGGACATGCAACAATCATTTATAATCATAAATCCCAACAAACAATACTAGACTTGTGCACACGCTTGACAACTAATAAACCTTTTTTTGTCTGGGAGTTTGTTTCTTTTTAAAGCGAACTTACAGAAATCCAGCTACAGTATAAAGGTCAGCACATGCAGCTGATATCATGAGCGGTACTGGAAAAATTCTAACTCTCCTGGTTATTTCATTCGAACCACCTTGCCATCTTCCCAGGGTTTCATTGGTGTGAAGACACATTTTCCAGTCCAGCCAGTTTACAGTTTCACAGTGACAATAAAAGGATGCCAGCACATTCATTACACCTCTCTGCCACAGAGAAATAGCAGATTGTGATAGGGTGGGGATGCTTTAGATATATTTGCAGACCTGTTCTCATTTAATCTTTCCATGACACAAGGACCTGCTTCATTTTTGCATGCCTTTTGTTACTGCTCCACTCAGCAGCTTTCCACTCCAAACCACAAGCATTTTTATCCCCATGACGATGTGGAATAACGTCTTTTAGCCTTTATTACCCTGAGCTCCGGAGTTAACAGCTCCCATTCTTCATTGTCAGGAGCAGTGCTAGGCTACAGTCCTTATCTTATGTGACCAACATGAGGAATACAGAGACTTACTGGAAAATAACTTAAATACCTGGCGAGCAGTTTGTTAAATAAATCGACATTAAATTGGCTAACTACAAACTACTTTGCAGGAAAGGAGGCGCAAATTTTAAAGCACTTAGCAGGGTGGAAAGTATGATTACAGGGTGGTGTGTAGGTGTTTATCTGCAATCTGGGTTCAATCTCTAAATGAGACGAAACACATTTTTCTCCCAAAAAGCGACGAGAGTTGCATGTTTGTTTCAACTTATGAAGTTCGTGTATTAATGCAAACAATTGCATGCTTATACATCAAGCTTATGACCAGTCAAAGTGAGTACAATGGTGTTTCATCCCTGATCTGGTCAGACAGTCTTTGGTTTTATTTCACCAGACACACATCAAACAAGGTTTTTTTTTCATTTAACTTTATGATAATGGTGCTTTGTTTGTCTAGCTTGACCATGATTACAGCCTTTCTGAAACTTTAACTTTCTTTTAGTTGCATAACTTTTCTCAATTATTATCCAAATCCAGAAAAAAAACAAGAATAAAATCAGTCTTTAAGGTTTTCATGTGTGAGTTCAAGACAAAAGAGCATCTTTTTGACTTTGCTGTTGTCACATTCTTTGTGTCGTTGTGGAGGAATATTATGAAACAGACGAGAGACGATGCTTCCCACTGCCTCTTTATTTACCATGTCGTATTAGCAATGCTTGGATCTGAGCTAAATTTTGATCAGGTCTCTGCTTTTTGTCTCCACACTCTCTTTGCTTCTGTGTTACCCTCCGCCTTTCTACTTCATCTCCTTCCGTGAGCTGTTTGCATCAAATGACCTGGCACGTCAGCACAGACCCAGCAAACCGTCCCAGCAGCAGTCAGCACCCACGGAGAAGACACGAGGGGCTGGAATGCAGACACAGACTGCTCTCAGCTGGTGAATCCGTCCAGCAAACAAAAACACAGAGGAAATGCATACAGTAGGTCTAGATTTAACACTGCAGTTCACAGGATTTCCCTGAGTAGTGTAAACTGTCCTATCACAAAGCCAACCCATTAAAAAGGTGTCCTCTTTTTTTATTTCCAAATCTTACTAAACTCGACAGAAGACTGAGGAGTTTTTCAAACAAACTGGATGAAGGAATGTGCCGGATGATGTCGTTGGACAGATCGAGCTTCAAGCATGTTTATTTTGCAGAATATTTAATGTGTGTTATGTATTCAAAGTAGCAGAGAAGACAGTTTGTGTTTGACATCACCGGGATGGTATGAATTCTAATGTCCCATAATTTCTAAAGGCTCTTTGTTTTCTCGCCTCTGTTGTCGAACTGTTCCATACCCACTGTGTAACCATAGTGACAGCATGGAAATCCAGACAGCTGGAATTAAGAGCAAATTCTCAGAAAAATAAGAACATATTGACGTTTTTAAGGACATTTCTCAGTTGTGGTAAAAAAATACAAATACTTGGCAAAAACTCTGAAGCACAGAGTTAACAGCAGCCACCAGCCAAACGCTTTTAAAATATGCATGTGGCTGGAAGATCTGCTTCACACAGGCCAAAAAAACAATGGTGTTTTTACCAAATCTGTAGGTTACTAAACATTTGGTCGGTGGACAAAAAAAGTTATTTCTGCTAATAGTTCTGTGAAGCAAGAATAGTAAAACCAGTAACCAGTAGAAGTAACCAGTGTACTGAACCTAGGTTTAGTTTTCCCTCTACACCACCTGGCTCCTGATGTCTCCAAATGCCAGTTGAACTCAAACCTCGATTATAAAACAGATTACTCCGGCCAAACTTGTGTGACAAACTGCTGACGTACCGAGCTTTATGTGCGGCTCAGAGCTCACACTTTCACCATGTACTGCCGCCTTTATAAGAGGCTTATGTATTTATGCTTCATGTGATCTCCTCATGGGCTCGTCAGTTTGTTCAGATCAGCGAACCACCATGACTAACTACCTTTAAAATTAGAGCAGTCTGCCTGTGGATCTGAGGGACTCTTTTAAAAGAAACCTCAAGACACATCTTTGTAGTCTGGCTTTTACTGACGGCGCCTTGTCATGTTTTATTGTTGGTTTTTAATGCTTTTCTTCCATTGTCTGTATTTTTTTACTCATTTTATTATTTTATTGATTATTTGTGTGATTCTTAAGTGTTGCAAATTGTATGTAATTCCATGTTTTCCTTCTCTTTTTGGTTCTTGCTGCTTTATTCTACATCGTGAAGAACTCTGGGCTGCATGTCAGCATAAAAGATGTTTAAAAAGAGAGTTTTCTTTTTTTCTTTTAGTAACACTAAACATATCATAACACGGATTGTATTAAGGTTATTACAACACTTCACTATAAAGCATAGTAAGTAAGACATGAAGTAGGAGAGAAGGTACATGAAGTATTTTGCGCTGCAGAGAGACTATTATCTATATTTACACTGCTATCAGTTCCCATAGGCAAAGTACAGAGCTGGATTTGATCCTGATGAACTCCGGTGAGGATGTCTGTGTGTGTGTGAGAGAGAGTGTGAGTGTGGGTGGTGGTGGTATCATCCACCATGGATGTGCTCCCTCTCCCCACTCATCACTCTCTTAGGTGCACCATCTCATTCAGTGCAGCATACAGTTCTACATACAGTAAAAGATAAATTCATAATCTGTATGTTCAAATGTGTCATGTTTAGGTAATCCCTTATATTCAGGTCCTTATAATAACAATAATAAGAGTTCAGTTAATCAGTTATAATCCAGCTTTAAGTCCTTATAAGATGCTTATTAACATTATTAGATTACAGATATTTACAAACACTTGCAAGTTATTTAGTTGAACTTGAAAACTCGTCAAATGCTTCTTATTGCTTTATTGAGACAAATGCATCCTTTTTTATGCATTAATGACATTTCTAAGGAGACCCTTTATAAAAAAAATAAAATAAGTAATACTTATTACAAGGGGCGTAAATGTAAAGTCTTGTCATGTTTATGAAAAGCTAAGACATCACAGGACATTGTGCCTGACCACCGCACCACGTGGGAGAGATAAACAAATCACAAGCCATTAGGCGTCAGCACTGATGACGGACCGCACCACAAATGTGAGTTGACGTTGCTTAACATGCAAGAAATGTGAACACAGCACATCACACAGCACTGTTATTGTCAGCCTCCAGCCTGCGAGTATGATGTGGGGTAAAATTATGTAAGTAGATTCCATGACACCTCATCGAGCCCAGATAGCGTAGCTCCGTCAGAGGATGGACCACCTGATTCTCACTGCAGCAGCACTGCAGCGGCCTGCATGGCTGACATGTATTGACCACTGCAGTGTCACCAGCGCCTCTCATAGAGTGTCTCTCTTCAATTAACAGCACTATCATTACTTGAAAAGCTGTGTCAACTGAGTCAGTTCACTTGCTTTGTGACTATCAAAGGGACAGATTGGTTTCTGGGGACGATTCAATTTTATTGCAACGTGGGTGTTGTGGACATTATTCAAATCAGTTATGAGAAAAATGTATTCTCAAGAGATTTCAAAGCTCACAGCAGTCCAATGAAAAATGAAAGATGAGCAGTCCGACAAAAGAAGTTGTCAAGAAGCTGCCATCTTTTCACCAGATGCTCTTAATCCCAGCGGAGAAGACGACGTGTGTGCAACATTACATCAAGTACAGTGGGTAGAAGTTGAATCAGGAAGTTGCTGTGGTCAAAACGTAGCATTTACCTTCCTTACCTCAGAATAAGCCTGGTGAGCATGTGAGTTTGTGTCTGGTCAACTTACTGGCCGTGATTTTTGCTTATTTTGACTTCTTTACTATTAATTCTAACCACATTAATGTGTCCAACATCCCAGAAGTTACTTTGGTGAATACAAAGTTATTATAGTTGCCAGTTTATCAGGTACTCCTAGCTAAAACCAGTACAGTCTAATACAACCGTTTCACATTAAGTCCTCCCTTTGTGAAGGTCATAGCGTCCAGTTTTTGTTGAAACTGTTTCAGGGAGGTGTTGATTCAACACTATGATCATTTTGGAGGATGTAGATGGAACTGTTGGACTGTAAACTGAGTTATTTCTCCTATTTAGCCTTCCTTTGTGATAGAAGTGTCTCGGACAAAATAACCATTTCACTGAAAGGAGCTTTTTGTCATAAATGTGTCTGAGCTTAGACCCCTGAAACTGTGATTATCACCTGTGGGACTAAAGAATAATGAGGGGGGAATATTCAGTTGCCATTACTTTTATCTATTGGCTTTTCTGATATAAATAACTTCCACATTGCTGCTGCGAGCCATTCAATCTGTTTCAGTGTACTAAAGCCAGATACTATCTGACAAGAGAGCCATTTGTTTCACCACAGCTCTGTTGTAATGGCCACAGCAGCTTGAGGACCCTCCGAATGAGAGAGAGAGACGCACAGATTAAAAAGAGGAAACACGAAGATAAACGTACAGACAGACAGATAGCTAGAAAAAAAGAAAGAAGGTAGCTGCAGCTTTAAGGTGGAATACAGACTGAAGGTAACAAGAGGAGACAAGAGACAGGAACAAATTGGAGATTTGTACGGATATGTAGCATTAATGAAGTGAAGGAAATAAAAAGAAAGGTTAAACACGAGAAAGGCGGAATGCTGAGAGGAAACTTAAGGATAGAGACCCTGTTCGAATCCATGGTGGAGAATGATTAACTCTGGAAATAGTCGTAACTAGGGCAACACCGTAAGGTACAAAAAACAAAATTGACACAATCTTTCTTTTTTTTAACCTTTATTTATCCAGGAAAAAATCCCATTGAGATTAATAACCTCTTTTTCAAGGGACTCCCAGCCAAAACAATGAAATATGAATTATGATCAGCTGGAAATATCATTTTTGCATCACTATTTTATCTTAGCTAACTGTGCAGCCCATCGTAAATAATCATGACAACTAGTACAGAGTCTTACTAACAGTGGCTTCCTACATAAAATGCAGATGTTGTGAGATATATCACATTTCTTTATGGCAAATATTTTCTTTAAAATTCTTGAAGAGGCTTCTTAGGAATTAAGTAATCATCCTACTCATGTATAAGTTTTGAACAGCAGAGTACGAGAAAGTTATAGTCCATAAAATAACTTTTTTTCACACACACTTGCACAGACAAAGTCAAACCCCATCTGTCTCGATGCACTTATTGCTTTTGTCCCCGGGCCCACAAACAGGAAGCACATCCTATGTCCTGATTGTACAGACTGCCCACACACACACACACGCACACACACACACACACACACACACGCAAACACACACACACATATTCCATGGGATGTGCACCTAATCTCAGCTGGAGGGGAAAGGGGATGCTGGTAACAGCCACTCTCTCCTGTGTCTTTATTTCCTCTGGAGGACGTTCACAAATAATTTCACATGAATCTGTCCTCTTTTATTCCAGCTAACCTCCCACAGGGAAATCCAAAAGTTAACTTTTTAATTCAACAAAAGCGACAACAAAGAACTCCTGTGTGCACTGCTACAATGGATTCAAGTCATATTTTGGTGAGAGAGTCATCAGCTATCTGAGAGTCTGGACTGTCTGAAAGCCTTCGCAGTGGAGCGATGATTCATGCAGTGACACGAGGAGAGAAGGGTTTCCTTGGAAATACACGACAGGCTTTTCACTCCGATTTGAAAAGTACAGTTTTTGCAGACAGTCACACACAGTCACACACACACACACACACACACACACACACACACACACACACACACACACACACACACACACACACACACACAAATACACACACAGACACACACATTGAGCGGGGTTAGGAAGCTTTCTGACAGGCAATGAGCTCATGAGATCTGAATGTCTTCCTGCAGTGAATGCTTTTCTGTGGCTTTTCTCACAACTATTTTCCTTTTTTCTCACACTTTGTCTGCTTCCCTTTTCACACACACACACACACACACACTAGAACCTGTGTAATTCTTCAATCTGCTCCATTTAGAGTGAATATAAGAAACAAAAAAAAAGTTTAATTCTGGATTTAGTATTCTTAATCTGATAAGCTGTTGTGTATTTTTGCTACCAAAGGAATAGTAGGTTTTGGGTTGCTAGGTTGGCGATTTAGCCCTCGGTTTAATGTGTCTGCCTGTGTGTCGGTGTGTGTGTGTGTGTGTGTGTGTGAGAGGGTGTGCGGGTAAACATTCAGCTTGAGAAATGGCCAGTGGTCTAAATCAGACTCAGTTAAGATTTATGGTGGGCGAGGTGCCCCGAGCAAAGAATTCAGATGGTGAAAGTGTGGATGTGCTCTGATTTGTGCGTGTAAGTGTTTATTTTTTATTTCAATTGTATAAATAAAATCACTATAAAAGCAGATAAAAATGTAATACAATAATCAACAAGATGTGTCGGAGCTTTAATATCTTTAAACATTCATTCACACATTCATTTCATGCAATGAGAGTCTTTACAGCCGCTCAGTTAACAGCAGAATCTGCACCATAAACACACTGAAAATGGCTTTCAGACGTCTTTCCAACCACACATGTGTGCCTGACATCACAGCAGTGTGGGCCTCCTTCATAATTGGAGTGCTTGCAGATATGTAATTGCAAACACACTTAACACAGCTGAAATGCTACTTTGAATTATATAGAATTCACGTCAGGGAGGTTAAATATAAAATACTTGCTAGAGATAAAACAGGCGTGTGAATGTGTGTGTTCATGTATTTTCATCTCTGTGATGGCTGTGACTGTTACCGTTTATATTGCATGGATCGCATGTGAAAACGTTGCCGTTATTTTTTAAAATTTCAAGCCTTGGATGTAATTTTTCTCACTTCCAATGTGTTAATAACCGTTGAGATTGACTGTGAAAGCAGTTTACTAAGACCTTATTTACTGTTCTTGTTCAACAACAACCTCTAGTGGTTGTAGTATTTATTACTGCAGCGAAGGAGGGAGTCAGTTGAAGTAGTATAAAGAACAGAAAAGACTGTATCGGGAGGTGTTGGGGATGTTGGTTGGGTAACAGAAGTACAGGAGTTTCACCCAGGAAACCACTGTGTCCACTCAGAAACAACAAGTCAGTACATAACCTAACTGCAGTCATGTATATAACGTAGGTACGGCGCACTTCAACAGTCATGTTGTATGGGAACGGTGATATATGTCGTGTTGGGAGTCACTGGGACTCTACCTGTTCAGTTGTTCAGGAATAATAATGAGTTGGGTTTTGTTTATGTTGCTTATTGCTGTTTCTATGACATGTACACAGTGCTACAAATCAGCCTCATCCACCAGACAAATGATGGTAAAATATGCTTGTGGCTGGTCGTCCTCGGTATCCAGCTTCGATACTTTGTAATGTCATTCCATAACAAATTGCAATACCTAAGGGAGTCAATCTCATCAGCCCCAGTAAGCCAATAAGGATGCAGCATGCTTGTTTTGCCAATATCGGATAGTGTTGTTGATTGGCTGTCTGGAGGCATGCAGAGGAAGCACTAGGTTGTGCACAGAGACGGGCACACCCCACGTGATTTCATGAAATTGGTTGTATTGAAAAAGACCGGATCCTGACCGTTTTATGCGTTCATTCAGGGTCAGGTGAAAAATTAACTCTTGAATGTGAATGTTCAGTAGATTAATGTTTTTGTTTTTGGCTGGTGAGTGAAGCAAATCTACCACACAGTTGTATACTTTTACCAGCATTTTCCTGGTGGACGGTGCTAATTTTGGACACTGTTCACTGGTGTGTTCTGATGGGTGAGAGTATTTGCATTTGACTCGAGGGCTAGACTTTTAATTTGAGGGCTAAAGTTAAAATAGGATTAGGGCGAGGTCGGGGTGCAGTGCAGATGGTGAGGGTTAGAGCTGTGAGCCAGAAAATCACTGAAGTCACAAAGGGTCCTATGAAGTATAGCAATACATGCATACGTTTGTATGATGTGTGTGTGTGTGTGTGTGTGTGTGTGTGTGTGTGTGTGTGTGTGTGTGTGTGTGTGTGTGTGTGCGTGCGTGTGTGTGTGTGTCCATCCTTTGGGAACAGACAATCATTTATCACCACATGGACTCCCTTTAGTGTCAGCTGGGGAGCATTTCTGCTGGTGTCTAAAGGAACAAAAAGGGGAAGGCCAGTCCTCCCCCTCCTCATCTTAGTCACTCTTCTCCTCCCTCAGCGTCCCTATGTCCTCCTCCCCACCCCCCTCCCCAGCACTGGCACACTGCTCTTTCTGTGGTATCCAACCAAAAACAACTGGACCATTTTTAGGGGTTGCCGTGCAAATCACAGCTTTCTAATCAAATGGGGTTTTCAAAAGAACAGTCCGAGCGATCTGAGCAACTCTTCGGATGCCAGCAGCTCGCCCTTATGCTTTATGGGACGGTTGAATCGGTTGCTTAATGCTGAGAAATTTCCTTGAATATGAAACAGAATTCAGGCCGTCTGTGCTTTTATTTCCCAACGTCTCTGGCTGAAGGTCATTTGGCAGACAGAGGGCTGGCTGACCTCAGCCTTCTGGAGAGGTCAGTTTCCTGCACAGAGAAATCCCACTGTGGCTATTGTGCTTCTCCCTTGAGCCCCGTGGACAGAGAGCAAAACTAAAACTGACAGGAAGGTAACTCAGGGCAACAATCAATGCTTGGGCTAGCCACTGTTGCCCCCTGCGTTGTCAGAGGACACTAAAGTTGCCCTTGAACAAACTGAGTATATGTACTGTATGGGTTTGTTCATTCTACTTGTGTCTTATGTAAGAGAGCAGCTGTGAACTGCAGGGCTCCATTTAGCTTCTCTGAGATGAAGCTGAACAGTGTTGAGGATGCAGACACACACACACACACACACACACACACACACAAACACACACACACACAGGAGTTTTAGGTCAAAAGACAGCAGATAAACAGGTTTGTTCTTCTACTGATATCACAAGATCTCCAACACTTGGTGCAGATTTAGTAGTAGTGGTGGAAGTTATCCACCCACCTACACATACTGTAATGTGTCTGCCAACTCACATTTGTGCCCTCCCACCCACATCCACACACTCTCCACACAAAGACATACATGCAATCACAAAGCAAATGAGAACAGAGTGTCCAGATATAGTAATAATGATCCCCTGCCGTGCCCTGATGTGTGAGCTGCGCTGGCAGTTTTCTGATACACCGCTGAGAGCAGCAGGTTGAGTGCTGCAGAAATCTTTTCACTTCGTTACAATATTTGACTCATTTTCATGTCACAAGAGTCAAGTATGAACATTTACAGCCTTTTTAACAGCATTCCAACACAATGTATGGTAATGCTGACACAAACACAAGGCAAACTCTCTCTAATGATAAATTACTGAAGCCTAAAGGGTAGCTACACTAATTTTACACAATAAAGTGTGTTTATAGGTCTTGGGGAGTACGGCTGCATGTGTGAGTAAAGTAGCATAAAGCCTTTTGTGGCTCCAGAGGAAGCTACATGTAATCTGATACATAGCCTATAGAGATGTAACTTAATGGCTATATTGCATTGTGGGTAATCTAGGCACCAGGTTTTAAAAAGCAGTCCACTGGTCTAACGTTGTACTTTACTTCTATAACACTGTTGGACTCATACGGACTATTAAAACACAAATTATTTAAATCGATACAACTGAACCAGAGATCCTCCTCAAGCTTTGCAAACTCACTTTAATGTGTACAATTAGTGGAGTTACCCTTTAAGAAAGTTTGAAGTACTGTATCTGAAAGAAAATCTATCAGAAAAAAACACTAATGTGTGATAGGTCTGCAACTAACAATCACTCTTATTATACAAAACTCAATTAATCAAAAAATGTAGTTTGTTCTTTGCAGTATTTGATTCATGTAAACTCCAGTCAATAGTGCATCATCCATCTCCTGAGCAACTCCTTAGCATTGTCAAAAGTCCTGGATACAGAACTGAGCCAGCACTTAGGGGCCAAAGTTATACACAGAGGGACGATTCTGCTTGTGAACAAACTGTATAATCACATCATCCAGCAAATTAGAGAATGCAGCCGCCTCAGGTATTAAACAAATCATATTATAATGTTCAATTTGAGGGTTTATGATATTTGGAAGCATTATATTGGGTAAACCTCCAGGCCCAAAGCAATGATTGCCAGTAGATGGTAAAGTGTTGGTGTTAAAAACCTAAAGAGCTTAAGTGTCCTCGCACAGAAGACGCAGTCCAGTATGGTCACGTTTGAAAGCAAAGACCATGGATTTAAAACATCCAGTGACCTACTTCTGTCAGAGGGAACAGTCGTCTGTCTCTCTCTCAGTTTGTTGTGTTGTCTATCGTAGTGAGACACAAATCATATATAAAGTATTTGACATTTATATCCGTTTCTGACACATACACACACACACACACACACACACACCCTCACAATACATACAATTTGTTTAGACCACAGCATCACTTTCTTTGTTAGGGAACCCTGCGTCACCCAACCCCCTTTAATAACATGCATATACAGTATCTACAGACACTTTACAGTATAATATTTTATATTATGTTATATTGTTAATCCATTCATTTGAATAATACACGTCCATTCTCAATCGCTCCATCAAGTGTTCTGCTGACTTACATAATAAACTATCAAATATGTAAAACTGCTCAGTGCATTTCTTTCATTCCTTCAAGGACAAACTAACAAAATACAAAGTGCTTGTGGGGATTTCTTAATGTTTATTCTGTTGACAGAGAACTCCTGAGCTGAGTGTGTTGTGTCACTATGGCAACCACCTATTACCAGAGTTTTTAGTATGGTGATTTCGAGATTCATCGCTTTTTTCTTTCTTTTCGAAATCTTGTGGCATCCTTGGCCCATCTTCAACGCAGCCACCTCTTTCGGGAATAATTATCCAAGCTAAAAATGTTTTTAAAATCATTACGTTTGCTTTGGAAAAATAACGTTGGATGTACTTGTTAAGGGATGAACAGTAACCAAAAATAAATGTATTGCTGTTTTTTGGCTTTACTGATAGAACTGATGGAGATGACCAGAAGAGAGGGGGCTGGAGAGGATGACATGCAGCAAAGGACCATGGGAAGGATTCAAAAACTGAGCTGCTGTGATGAGGACACAGCCTCTGTAGATGGGGCCCATATACCACCAACTAACCAACTAAGATAATTTATAAGAATCTTTCATATGAGCACATGACACAACAGGCTATACATCATACATGTGATAAGATATTTAGTAGCATCTCTTTTGTTGTTTGATTGGTCTGATACGAGCACGTTTCCAGTCCGACCTTTATCATTTTGTCAAAAAACATACATGACTTGATGAGCCATCGGCAATCTATTTCTCCTTTTGTCTTACTTAATGGGTTGTTGATGTTAATTGTTTGACAGCAACACATTAGCTTATGACTCATTAAATTAGAGCATAGACACTTCGTACATCTCTTCCATTGAGCCTTTGAATTGAGCTTCTGATTGATCAGGTATGCAGATGTGCTAATGAGTATAAGTAGATAATCCAAGGTGTAAATCTCCTCCTTTAGTTGCTCTGTACTGGTGCTAATAAGCCGAGTCAATAAACATGACATGTCACTGGATGCTCATGCCACATGTGCACATCTGTGTCCTCATTGCAGATCACTGCAAATTGTAATGTTGGAGGTCAAACCAGACTGTTCAAATCTTGGACTGATGATAAGTATCGGGGACTGTCTCTCCAGAACATTGTCAGTCTGTGTGTGCTGAGGGGAAGAGGGCTGTTTAGCCCCGTCAGCAGAGAGACTCTCGTCCTGCTTCTCTCCCAAGGTGACTTCTCTGCTGTTGGCAGGCACAGCCATGAAAACAGCTCCCTAGACTCCCTCTCCCTTTCTGTCTCTCTCTGCCTCTCCCACACAGCCGTCATCTTTTAGGTACCACCCGGTAATGTGCTTTCATACCTTTTTTTTTTTTTTACAGAGATGTCAAAGCATGTTTTAGTCTTTTATTTTTTTTCTTCACTCCGTCCTCCTCACTTAATTTCCATAATGGCAGGTAGGAATCAAAATGCAAGCAAATACAACAAAAATTCTCATTAAAATTCTCTTCCATGCTCTTGGCCTTGTCTACAGTCAGATTTAGGTACTGGTTCAGAGCCAACACATTGGCACCTGACCTTTTTCCTCTTTCAGTTCTCGTAGTGGAGAGCGTCCACCCACGCAGCGGAGTACACACCTCCCACACACCACTCTCACACACAGGAGGAAAAATTGTACTTTGAGAGCAATCGTCTGTAAATGTGTGTGCTTAGAGACTGCAGGCAGGAAACGACACCATTCTGTATAAACACAACTTCTGTGTGGAGCTCACAGGTGTGTAACCACCAGTGTGAGTAAATAGGCCATTGTCCTGTGACTACAGTGGGTCATCTATTTTGGTCCAGGTTAATTCTCTACATGGGAGTAGGTGCGCTAATTTCCTCTCTGTTTGAATCCTCCTGTTTCTCTCTCTTCCTCTCTCTCTTTTTGTTAGTGTCTCTCGCTCTCTCTCCCTCCCTTCCTCTGTTAATTGATTAAGAGGATTCAACTGGCTGCTGCTGCGTTAAGCACAGTCTGCAACCATCAAACACACATGGGCGCACGTAAACAGTCTGACACACCTACTCTCAGATCATCTTGAAACTGACAATGCACACACTCATTCACATGTTCAGTTGATGCTCCCTCTACTTATATTTATTCCACAATGATTTTAAATATTCTAAACATACTGAAAAAACTGAACCCTAAATTCAACCCAAAATCAGGTTCCAACCAGCCACAATAAAATGTAAGCATTGTATCTTTGTGCCACCCATGATCCTTCAATCTGTATGTGTCATATGTACCAAAATGACATTTCTATGTCACATTACATTAACATTACATGTATATGAGCTGACTTTCATGTCATTACAGGAGGGACCACTGTTCAGGATGGCATTTCAACATTTATAAGCATGAATCTTCTTGACATTTTTTGGCATTTTAAGCCAAACCATAATCTTTTTCTGAACCTTATAATGTGTGTTTTGTACCTAAACCTAACCAGACCATAAGCAAGGTGTTTTCACAACATAAAATTGAAAACTAAACCGGAAGAATCATAAGGTTGGCACATAAAGATTATAGGTTTCAAGATATCTGCAGTATGCCAAGGCGTACTTTGTCAACATTGAGTATGGATATTGGGTTGGTCTTAACTCTAAAATTCTGCCTTGTAGGAACTTGCTTTCATCCTGAAATGATGGCTGAGTCACCATTATGTGACAGTATTTTCAGTTACATTTACATTTGTTCATCTTTTGCCCAAAGTTACGTACAAATGAGGTACGATACAAGCCACGACAGAAGGAGGAGAAGCCACAGTATGACTGATGCACACTGACACTTGCCGAAATCCAAAATACTGAAGTTATGACTTGAAGCTCTTAGAAAGCCTCTTTAAGCCAGAATGTGCATTCTATGAGGGGAATCTTTCTTTTAAGTAGTATATAAATCACTATCCGTCGTAGCCACAGCGGGACTTTAGGAGATACGCTGCACTCCCAGAATCTGCTAGCAAACAAAACACAGAATCAGTATGGAAATGTTGACCAGTTCTCATATCTTTATTGCTAGAATGAATGAATTAAATACCTTAGACAAACAAATCTGCCAAATATTATCACCAACACCACATCTCTCAACAATCCATATAACTGGATTTGAAAGAGAGTATTGGACAAATTAACAGTACTTATAAGACACATTCTAGTCTTGAAATACCAGGCCGAATACTGAATATCCCCTCTGAGTCTCCTTCCAATAAAGTTTCTATACCTCCTACACGGATAAAAAAGAATAACTTCCTCACACCCAGAATGAATTATTGCCTGCAATACGCTGTATATTGGAGAATCTGATGTTGGTTTTCTATCATAGCCAGCCTGCATTTCTAATGGGAGAACAGTCATCCACATTAACACACATCCTCAGGCAGCAGCAGCAGCATCCTGATAACCTTGCACAACCCGGCAACTCCAGCACCAGTCAAAAACTCATCTTCACTCCTCCACAGACAAACACACACACGATGAGAACTGCACCTTAAATAACCGTCACAGTCCAATCCAACCCCAAAGCCCAAATTGCAGGGTGACGTGATTAAAGTTGTTCCCGTCCACAGCGTTCTTACCTTTGTGACAGTCATGCAGAATCAGTGGGTGAGGAGCAGGCCAGTGTCCCCTTCAAGCAGAGAGCAGCGCCGCAGGAGTGGCAGAGTGATGAGGAGGAGAGCAGGGCAGCTCTGCTGAATATGCAGAGAGAGGGAGAGAGGAGGAGGGACAGACAGGTTAGTGTGTCTGGCTCACTAAGTACGGAGGGGCTGATTGCTGCTGCAGTGAAGTAATGGCTGGCAGCCGGCGTGCGGTTGGTTACTACAACAGGGAAAAGCTCCTCGCTAGGATACACCCCTCCCACCTCCGTCCCTAACTGCTCACACGCAAACACACACACACACGCACACAATGTGATGATGCCCTCAAAGTCTGGCTGCCCTACTCTCTCACTCTCTGTCGCTCGCAATATGATTAGTGATGGGCTAATACAGCTTATTGATGACCAGTCAGGCACGGCTGCAGGAAGAGGCGGGAGCGGTGCTGCCTGGGACAGGAGAGGAGAGGACTGCAGAAACAGAGAGAGAGAAAGGGAGGGAGAGAGGGAGGGGGGGAGGGAGTTGGACGTTGTGTCGCAGTCTGCTACTCAGGCAGGGATCTGGCTGCACGTCATCTGGTGTGTGTAAATGTGCGGGCGTGTGTCCTCGTGTGTGAGTGGCACACACATTGCTGGGAAGAGACAAGGACATTTTTTGATTTCTGCACCGAGTTAACTCAACACCACACTGAATAGAGTTATTTCTCTTTGTGGAAACGATATAGGAAATCTAGGAACATGCACATGGATATACACAAAATCGCAGATGTAAAGTTGTAATGCTGTACTAAACTCATTTGTTTATCTCTACATGTCTCACCGTCAGCCTCTGCACGTACCCTTTAATTTCATACTAAACCAGTGCCGAGCAAAAACTCATAGCTCAATCTGCCGAATCAAATTCTGATTTCATATTGTACATATTTTTAGAAATTCTGTAGCTTAAATCAATTAAGATGCGATCAAAATGAACAAAGATCAGTTACTAACAGATAACAAAAACTAACAACTCATTGAAAGTCAAGTGAAGTTTCAGAGTCCATTAACCATTTCTGGAGCTTCACAGCATTGTAGCATGTCCAAAACAACTGAAGAAGATGGACACTTGTTTTGAAACGTAAAATGAACTGACGGAAAAAACATTAAAAGATTCGATACAGCTGGTCTGGATAACTCCAAGCCCAAATTAAATTCAAAAGACATTATTTATACCCTCAAGAACGGTTGAGCCTGTGCAGCTCAGAAGGAGTCTGCGCTAACACATTTAGCTAAATCAAGCTTTTGGCTAAAAAAGGGTAAAAACTTTACCCAACCTCATCAGTTCAAAGTACTGATACACTGATGCTAGTGCAAATTAAAACTATGCACCTATGTTCTTACTCTTGACCCTCTAATGTTAAATTGAAATGTTCATCAGCTATTATAGCTCTTGTATTTCACACGTTTTGGCTGAGTGAAACAAGATTTACTGAAATGATAATCACGATCACAAAACATCCTTAATAATGTCATGACACTCGTACACTGATTCTAATGCTACACTCTGTAATCTACATCCTGACTCTTTTCCTTCTAATCATAAACTCGAAGACACTTGGAAGTCTAAAATCCAAATAAATATCTCAAAGAAATCAGAAATGCTGTGACATGTTCAGTTTGGAGTTGTTCACGTTTTCCTGTTGAGCATGACAATATAGTAACACAAAGGCACCCACACTCGCAGAGCAACACATCTTTGTCATACTAATTGTGTAAAGAGAGGGATGCTAGAGACAAGCCAAGATTCCAACTCAGTTACCATGGCTTAACTTCTCGTAGCAGTGAGAGACTCTTTTCTAGTGGCTGCAGCCCACAATACTGGCTTTGTTCTGTGCCTCCTAATGCATGTTCATATATGCGAGTGTGTACTGTAAGTGTCTGCACATGCTGTAGCGAAGATCAGGAGGACAAAGACAGAAGGAGTCCGGACTGAGTCACCTGAGAGAAACTGTCCATCACAGGCAGGTCATGATGGTTTTGTGTCTTCCCACTGAATGATCACTCTGCTCCTCAATCTCAGTCTTTAAGAGCCTCATCTAAGAGCCCCACTCTCAGCATTTCGTGTCAAGAACAATAGTACTTCCTGTGTTAGGAGTAGAGGGAGAGGGTCTTCAAAATCTATATGAGAAGATACGTGGTCTGTTGCCAAAGTCAGGCAATGATAGCACTTAGTTGTGCATGATAGGCATGTGATGTTGCTCATATAACAGGTTGTTCTGCATTGTAAGAAACACATAAAGGTTGTTAAAATAAATGTATTGACAGTCTTGTTAAAAGCATTTTCGATAAATCCTCATGGATTTACAGACCATTTGAATGAACAGAACACAAGCAGGTTCGTTCTATAATCTGCAGGAGCATGACCTAGTGTGACATTTACATGTTGTGCCATTGAAGTTCAGTTTTCCAGGATGTACGTAATCGTCCAGTTCACATCACGAAAAGGTGTTGGAAACAGACTTCATCCACTGGGTGGAGGTGGCAAATACAGGAACCTCCCGACCAGACAACGTCTCACATGTTCCACCAGACCTCTGCATGCGCCTATTAAAAGAAAATGGAGGAGGGAGGAAAAGAACTTTTCTTTTTTTCTTTCATACGCATGGATGTCAACAAGCTTCAATCTAAAATAAGGAATGATAAACACGAGAGGCCACCGTCTGGCTTGGCTGTAGGCTTTGAATCCACAATTCTTCTCTGTTCCAGTAAATTATAGTGAGTCTGTTTTGCATTAGGAATTTCATTTCCCTGTTGTTGACTATTCTGACTCTCTGACAGCTGTGTGACCTGGAGGACTCCACCATATTTAACAGTGTGCTGCCATCTTGTGGGGAAATCATGTAATTAAACTATTGCCAGTGGATTTTAATATCCCTCCTTTCTCAAGACCTTTGGAAGACTTTTTCGCTAAACAGTGTAAAGCAAGGGGAGTTATGGTCTCAGGTGTACATTTTATAACTTAATAATCAGCAGATTGTGTTTATTTTTTGTCTCAATGATTTTCATTAACTACTTAAATGAATATAAATCACTGAAATTAAAAACAATTAATCAAATTCAGTTCAATGTAAACCTTAATGGTTTTTATTCAGAACAGTTTTCAGTGTACTTGTATTGTTTACATGTCAGACCTGCCACATCCAATATGGCGCCGACTTCGACGTACCATCCAGCGGCTCGATGCGGCGGCGACGTGTATGTCTGTGGGTGCACCTGCTAAAGGTGTGATGACGCAGTGGGAAATAATCTCATTAACATCTTGGCAGGTACCAGGTGAGGTTTTTGACACTTTGGCAGTCATTTAAATCTAATAATTATGTACCTGTATTTAAATCCCTGCTGTTGGCGAGACAGTGATGTGGCAGTGTTCGATTGTTTTAATATATTAAGAGTAGCTTAACCCTGAAAGTAAAGTAACGTTATGCAGTAGCTTGGTCATAGATGGTATGTTCGCCACTAATTAATTAATTCATTACAGTTGGCGTTAATGTTCATTTTTTTGGCTAACTTACTGCAGAGGTCAACTGTGACCAAGCTAGCTAACGTTACCTGACGAAAGAGCTAAGCTAATGTCACTTTTAGCTAACTGTATTTATAGATATATCATTATTAGTCCATTCTGATGGCTATTTCCTACCTGACAGAGTGAGCTATTTTTAATTATATATGTACATAGAAGTAAGGCTAGTTGTCCAACCTGATAGATATTTCCTAACTTTCAGAATGAGCTAGCTAACGGTACAGTACCTAAAATCAATTGTCAAAACATCGGACTTGGGGTGGTCAAGCAAATATGGCGTCCGTTCCTGTTTGTCCCGTGAAGGAAGAGCAACAAATCATGTTTTGATCCTGCTTGAATTGTGAAAAGATAATTCTTCAAATCAAGAAAGTCTCAGTTTGTCGAAAATAAATAAAACACCATCTAGTTTTGTGTTATACTGCTCAGTGAACTACAGCCTCACAACGCCAACATGGCTGCCAACCCCGCACAGAAAAGTGACCAAAAAAGATGAAAATCAGAATAAATCTGCTGATATTGATAACTACAGGGGGGGGTTCATCAGTTTTTTTGAGTTGATAATATACAGGAGCAGCTCAACAATGTTGTGTTAGCTCTACACCTTGCTGAAAAAAAACAGCATAGACCAGCATAGCTAGTGACCAGCAAAACCAGCATATGTTGTGTTTTGGTGCTGGTATACTGGTCACCAGCATCCCATGCTGGTGCTGCTATGTTGGTGATGTGATGCTAGTGACCAGCATGGGATGTGTCAACAAATTATTTCATATTGCAGTGTATGAGGAGGAGTGAAGATGGCTGTGAAAGTCCAATACAGGACACAGAGTTAGTGAGGTTGTCACAGTGTTTATTGAACAGAAGCTTTAAACCTTCAAGATTTTGCGGTCATTTGAGGGCACCCGAAACAAACTGTAATTACGGCACTAAACAGAAAAATAAATGCAACACTTTGTTTTTTGTTCCCATTTCTCCCAAGTTGAAGTAAACAATTTTACAATGTTTCTCTTTTTTATATACTCAAAATATTTACTTCATCAGCTTCATCATGCTGGCCCACCAGCTAAACCAGCACCAAACCAGCACTAACCAGTATAGACCAGCATAGACCAGCATGGAAATCATGCTGGTCTATGCTGTTTTTTTCAGCAGGGCAATGTGTCTCTCCGTTCACTACCTTACAAAGTTTATCCAAAATAAGGTCCCATGGGGCGAACCAGAAGGGGGATGATAGAAGCTTCTTCAAGAATCCAATAATGTATTCAAAAATATCATTTTTCCCCCCTGCACTATCATTAACTGGCATTTTGCTTGTAAAGCTAGTTAGCTAACACGCTAACTATCACTTGCTTTTTATCAATACATCATACAACAGGATTTTATAGATTAGATCACAGAAAAAAAACATTCTTATCCTAGTAAATCAGGAAGAATTGTATGCAGTTGCTTGTTAAGATTAATCTCCAAAAGTTAGGCTGCCAGACAGTCCAGGACCTTTTCTGAATTGGCTGCCAGATAAATTGTCACTTTGCCAATCCATACTTACAGATTTATGAAGACTATACAGTCATCACTTAGCTACCTCTTAGGCTGGTTTGGCAAACCTTTTCCAGACAAACAATGGTCTGAAGTCAACAGCTGAAAGCTTGTAATTGTCTGTGTTATAATGGCTGTTAAAACATTGCTAACTCTGTTTACAGGATGGTTTATTTTTCTTGTTGACAGTGGAAGGACTTTAATAAGTGCCAAACATGCTGAGTAATATGAATACTTACTTGCACAGTAAATGTGAATGTCTCTTATGTGTTCAACAAGAATGTATGCCACTTCATCATTTACTGCCACATGTCACATGTAAAGTGTTTTGTTACAGCATATGGAAGCCACTTCATATCCAGCTCCAGCTCCATGGAATCCCTTCATTCTTTTATTCATCCCCTTCATGCACATCAGTACTCAGTGGAATCCCTCATGATTCACTCTGAAGTGGCGGGCAATGTTATTCTGTAAGTCGTTATTTAATCAATCCACTCAGCAGATGACTGTAAGAAAAGACAAAACAGATGAATCAGATGAAACCAGCCACTGTCTCTAACTGACTACCTCGCACAGAAAACTGGCAAGGCTCTGCAAACCACTAAAAAAAATCAGAAAACTCCCATAGGGATCCCTGAGCTTTGCCCCCTCAGTTGACTCACCATTCAGAAACCACATTGTACCAACAGTTCATCGGATGACTAATCTTGCAGACCAAAGGCTGCTTGCATAGGCAGCTTAAAAACTGCAATGTAAAAACGATTTTATGCTTGAGGTGAAGCTCACATATCATGTTGAAGCAGTTGATCCAGCATCACAGAAACATATCTAGTGACTTATGTTTTGTTTGTGTGGTCCTGCAACTAACACATTCTCCAGTTGTTTGATCAGTGAAATGTCAGAAAATGGTGAAAACTGTCGATCATTGTTTCCCAAGATGACATCTTCAAATGTCCGGTTTGATCCACTACCCAAATATTCACAATTAAGATGCTGGAATCAGAGAATTGTTCAACGTCATTAATCAAAATAGTTGGCAATTTTTCTAATAGTTGACATCTAATCTGCAGCTCTACAAATGCCCGACATAAATCAGCACAAAGTATAAGTATCACTATGTAGCTTCAATTCTTCATCTATCAAAAAGGAGTAGATCTGCAACTATCACTTGATTAATTGATAAGTTGATCAAAAGAAATGTAGCAAAATGTTAAAACATTTGCCTGTTTGAGGAAACTAACACACATCCTGCTCATATAATTTGCCCCTTCACTCATTTCTTCTCATTTTTCTGCTGTAGTGACAAGCTGACAGTAGAGGGAGGGAGAGAGACGAGAATGAAGGAGTAAGAAGACGATTAGTTTAAACAGGCTTAATTGTTTAACAGAACATGATATAGATGAGAAGACATTTATGTGTGTGAAAACAGCATTATGTTGAGGATAAAACAACTATACGGTCAAACAGCCACTTAATATTTACTTTACAATGTAAAACATGATCAACATGAGGAATCCCCATGAGATTATGTGGAGATCTAATGTTTTTATGTTTCATCTTAAGTTGCTGCCAAGTGCGCTTCTCCCCCGCGGGGTTGCACCTAAATGAAATAAATTAATAGGCTACCACTCAAGTAGTTTCCCCCTGTAATATTATTGTGATTGCAAAGGACTACATTTAAACTAACGCATTGACCCGAGCAGCAATGTTCTCCCACGCCGTCTCCCTCTCTTTTGCTGCTGCAGCGGTGTTACACTTCCTTCTAAAAACGTGCGCAGACTTACCGTATGAGCGCATTAATATTTCTAATTCCAGCGGGGTGAGAAACGTAGCCGCCCTCTTCCCCGTTGCCATGGTGACTCGTCGAATCGGGGCTCCATTGACGCTGTCTTTCTATACCTGTGGTGCACGCGCGTAACTCCAGGTGAAACTACTCCGAGTTGATCAAACTAACTCAAATCTGCTGTTCTGGAACCGAAAACTCAGAGTTTCCTATCTCAGAGTAGATCAACTCAGAGTTCAGGGTTAGACTCAGAGTTTGTTGAACCTGCTTTGTGAAACGGACCTCTGAACTAACACACATCCTGCTCATATAATTTGCCCCTTCACTCATTTCTTCTCATTTTTCTGCTGTAGTGACAAGCTGACAGCAGAGGGAGGGAGAGAGACGAGAATGAAGGAGGAGTAAGAAGACGATGCAGCAAAGGTATGTGGTCTGACTTTAATCCAGATCTACAGCATATGGCGTGCACCAAAACCATCCCAACCACCAGAATGGCTAAACTCTTATTGAGAGTCATGAGCAGTTCCCCCATTACTACCCCCAGCTCCCTGTCTCACTCTCTCCTTCCTACCCTGACTGAGCCCCCCCTCCGGATCCTTTAACACTGGCCCACCGCATGATTTCCCCTCACAGAAATTGTTGCTCTAGTGGAACATTTAATGCACAGGGGCTCAAATTTCGGCTTCCCCAGTGCACAGCACAATGTTCCAGCCAGCCGCAGTCTGCACACAAACCACTTCCTCTATCTGAAGCGAAGTGAAGAAGAAGACGAAGAAGAAGGGGAGGGAAGGGAAGGGGCAAACAGGACCATGAAGCAATGGAAAGAGGCAACAAAAGCAGCTGATAGAGGTCATCAGAAATACGAAATGCAAGAGCTGATTGAAGTTGTAATCAATCAGCCTGGTGTATTTCCCAGAAGCGTGCACTGTGGGGTCCCCACAAGTGAGTGCCTCTTTGTGTGGAGGATGCATTGCTCGACCATGAGTGGACAATTCCACAGTTTATATACTCAACGCACAAATGTATTCCTCCAGTCATTTTCCACTGGTTTTAAAGTCATCCAAGTCTCCTCTTTCCCTTCCCAGAACCTCTCATTTTGTCTATTTTTTCACCTGCGGGTCATCGGGCAGATTTATGGAGTCACAGTCCCTCTCAGCCTCCCACCAGAACCTGATTCATGTCAGAGTCAAGGAGATGCTTCTGAACTTGATGCTCATTATTTCATTTAAAAAATATTTCACATCCTCCCTTCCTGCTTTTTAAAATGGCCTTAGTGACCATATATAAATAGATTTATAAAGGTAGTGGATAATGCCATTAAGGAGTGAGGTATTCTGTATCAGTGATTTAGGGTTTATTGTTTCTCTCGTTTGGAAAAAAATTTTACTCTCTTTTTCACCATGTATCCGTCTCTTTTCCTCTGTCTCGTACACATTCACCACACACAGAGTCTGGAAAACAACACACTCACATTAAGTCAATGACAGCAGTACAAAGGCTTGACATGTGGTAGCAGTTAGCCAGACCTTTGGAATCCAATAGACCCAAAATAAAAAAAAATACTGGAAACACAGCAAACAACTTCCCATCAAGTACATATTTGACAGGAGAAGGACGTAATGTTTGCCCCATATGCTTTGTAGAGCTCTGACACACATTTTTTCCTCTTTGTTATAAGACATTAGCAGAAAGAGAAAAAAAACTGCTACCCTTCTCTAGCTCATTCATTTTTTCCTTACAATCACCAGAGACTATATATTTGGTTCTCATAAAAATCAGTAAGCAAGGGGAAAATGCATTTAACACTTTTGATTCTCAGGGGATCGTTCATTGAACTGATTGAGTGAGTCAGTTTGGCAGAAGCTGTGCATTTAAATATTCGTCTGGTCAGCTCGGTCCCCACCAATGAATATGAAGTGCCTTTTATGTTCATTTGGTCTCCATTTGGGGCCAAGTTAAAGGGTGCAGCACTTGACATGTTTCTTTATATTCTGTGGCTATTCTATATTCTATATGCTGTGCCATAAAGATGCTGAGGCAAATAGATACATACCTCTCACAGATCTGATTTTTGTCTCTCCTTTTCTCCAAGCCCCCAGGAACAGTGGCAGGCTTTGAAGCCAACTGTCATAGTGACCAAACCATGTAATTACAGCATGACGTGATGCGCTGGGGCCCAAAAAAACTTTTTCCCATGAGCTTACACTGTGAAAGAAGCACCAGTAAAACAGTGGATCAGAAAAAGTAATTCATTTTACTCCAATTCAAGTTAGCTGGGCGTTAAATCAGAAGTTAGCCGTCTCAATCAGCAGAAGTTTAATGTTGGTGCTCTACGTGCCCCAAACCAAAATTTTATACCCAGAAAGTGGCTTCATGAACAACTGAGCAGCTTTCATGGGAATGAACGGCACTCTGTCTGTGATGCAATAACCAGATTTTCATATTGAAAGGTAGTTTTTCAGTTTCTGTGTGGGATGTATGTCGTGGAACCTGGCAAACCATGAAGCAGAGGTCAATAAGCCACGTGAAACGATTCTGCCTGACTTGCGTCTCGTCACTGCACTCACTCAATCCTCTGCTTCCGCTCAGTTTATCACTGAATATGGATGAAACGGTTCCCAAGAAGAAGAAATAAGCTTCCAAATTTCACCCGGCCTTTTGCAAGACCCTTTCCATTTTTGACATTTATCTCCTGTCACTTGCTCATTCTCTTTCTTCAGCCTGCTGAGTGCAGTCCTGTATCATTTCATCCTCCCTTGTCTTCCTTTTGAGGGTCTACCTTGCAACGATTGCTCCTCAACACACACACTGTCAGAATGTTTGCACTTTAAGAGAGAATAGCTTGAGACTTAATAGAATAAATTGCATTAAAAATCATTTATAAACAGTACCGTTTCCGTCTTTTTGGGGGCCCCTATTTTGTCAAACTACGATGGATAGATTCCAACCCTTTTAGGTGATCCACAAAGATGCAACAATCCATTACATTTTAAGAGGAAAACAGGCTCGAGTTGTGTACTATATGTACCATTTTGTGGAAGGGCCCCCTCGAAAATGAGATGATTGATCTCAAGAGGCTATCCTGAATAAATAGATTCAAATTCAAAACCAGACCTCTCTCAAATTGCTTCCTGGTCCTCAGCTCCAAAACATTTCAGAATTGCTCCTGCAAAGACAAAAAACTCCCCAGGTTACCAAGCAAAATGGATTCTAAGTATATATTCCTGTTATATGATTGAGTTATGTTACACTATTGCAGAAATTCATAATCTGTTCTTATATTAAACATTGCAATATACAGTACAGTGTCCCTTTTAAAGCATGCAACCAATTTCAAAGTTGTCACTTTGCAGTTTTGGACACATTGTACTTGTTAGAGTTATAAAACGAAAATAAATGACTGATGAGCACTATGTGATACTAAAGGAATATTTTTGTGTATATTTCACAGGGTATTACAAAGTGGACAACTAACTGATGATTTGGTCTTAACCTTTATTCTGTGGGCGGAACTAACGTCATATATAGTATAGTTCAACTTGCAACTTGAAGGGGCCCCCTGTGGTGCGGAGGCCCTATGCACCCGCATAGTCTGCATATAGCAAGAAACGGCTCTGTTTATAAATCACATTTAAATCCACCCACTCAGTCCAGAAACACGTGTATGATGGAACTGTCTTTCGTCTTTTCGTTCTTACTTCTAAGCACATCTGAGCATGCCGCTTTCGCTCCTTTGTTGAGATGATGGTGTAACAAAAACAGTAGTGCCATTAATGCGGTTGTGTGGTCTTCCTATCTCAAAAATGGTAACGACACGCAGGCTAGGGTCCTAGTCCAACACTAAGTCAGATACTCTTTCTTCAATTAATGAAACTCCCGTCATTGCTTACACAGCTTTTTGGCGAGCCTGAAGTTTTCACTCGAGGCTTTTCCTTAACAGGCTACGGCTTATCATAAAAGCAGTGGAATGCTATTGAACCTTCTGCAGAAGTCTGCATCCCTTTCCAGTGTACTCCCAAAAGTGAAAACATAGACTCTTGAATCATGTTTGCCTATGCTTGAGGGTCAAAAAGTCGAGGTAGTCACTTTGAACTCAAGTGTTTCCAGAGAAAAGGCATTGTCTTCTTTTTTAATAAGTAAGAACAACTTCTGGGTGGTTCAGGAATCAAAGGCTTCTCTGTGATTTTAAAGGATTTCTTATAATTTTGTAAGTGTGTGTCTCTTGTGCTCTTTGTCTCATGTAGTCTGGTCTTTTGTTGCATTGTTTATATCAGACAAATGCCTGAATCCTAACTGCCGGGGATTGACTGTGTTCCAACTTTCGCCCTGATTGTGTTTGAGTTGGTGATCAAACTTGGAATGCATGCGAGGTCTGATTAGTGCCAGCCGTCTCTAACCAGTGGCATGCTGCTACCACATGGAACGAGTGACACAGAGTTGTTCAAACTGGGTATTTGCCTTGATTTATTATGAAGTGAAGCAATTTTCATGCAATTTCCCAGGACAGTGGTATTGGATCATTTCAAGGGCAGACTCAAAAATATCACAAAGATATTACACAATCATAACGTTGCCCAAGGGGTAGTACTCCTTTAACAAATCATTATGTGGATTGTTCTTATGGATTTATTATGATTTTATATGTTCAGCAGGATATGGGTATTAAGATATATCGAGGTATTTCTGTGACAATATTATGATATTCTTGATGTTATGTTAAAATACTAAAAGATGTTTTGGTCAGGATCTCAAAATAGCTGTCGAGCTCTCCTTGCAGGACTTTTGGCTCTTCTTGTACCCAACTGGGAGCTTCTGCTTGAGGTGGGTGTAATAGGTTTGCAGAATTAACCATTCAGCACTTCTTACACTCTACTGTAGCCAACCATGTAGACACTTCTGACATCACTCCCATCTTTGGAGGTAACTCCTCTACTGTAGGGCTGGGTTTTTCTTGAAATGTCAGGGCTTTCATACTTAGGATTGGTTGCTCATTGATCAGGCGAGGGGTAAAAATAATTAAACACTGAGTTGATGATGAAAGTACCTCGGTTTTCACCTTTTTGTTTGATAACCCCTTATAAATGTTCAGGGGTTATAAACTGTTTTGTTTGAGGCAAGTAAAAGATGACTTCTGGAAAAACAGCTCTGATCCATTTGCCTGACCGAAAAAAATCTTTAACATTGAACCCTGCATGCTTTCAAAATGTCCTGTGAAATTTCCTGTGATCTGATGACTCAATACATACTTGAAATGTGCTAGACTTCTTTCCTAACCTGATAAATGAGAAAAGGCTGCTCCTTGGTTTGGAGAGTCTGATGTTCAATAACCATAAGCCGTTTTCATTATAATACAGATAAAAAGAGTTTGTTTTGTCTTTGTGATGAAAATAGTCTGTCTGCAATCTGCTTGCCTTATGAGGGTGTAGACATCCCTCTCTAATGCATCATCATGTCGCAGTCGTATACTCAGTCACATCTGTGTGGAAACAGCTGGTGTGAGGAGCAAGTGTTTGAAGCTGTGAGAGGGAATACAACCACACTAATTAGGTGAGAGGCCGACCAGCATTTCTTCCATGGTACAAGAACAAAAACAATAATTTAATTGTCCTAATCTGTGGGTTTGAAACAGACTGGCTCATTCTGCGACCAAGTTCTGTTTATCTGATGAGACAGGAACAGAGGCTGATGATGAAAAAAGTGATTTTCTCAAGACATTGGAAGATTTGTGACCAGTGATATAAAAGCAGAAGGAATACTTTATGAAACTGAAGTGATGTTTGTAACCAGAAGGCTTCAGGTATAGATGAACTCAGTGCTCATAAACTGTGTAATAGAACAGGGGAGTTCCAGCTGTCAACATCTAAAGGGGGCTTATTTACCTGTGCCTGACGGAGGAAAGACGCTCAGCAGGCAGGGACCCTGTGCAGCTCTGGACCCTGCTCCTGGAGTCATGCCATCCTCTAACTATAAATCATAGAGCAGTGGGGTTTGTTGGAAAGGTTTAAAAGTCTGAGTTGGTATTTCCAGCTAAACAATTCATTCCTGGACACCAGCTGTTTGGCGGACTAAAAATGGGGCTCTGGCCAGCTATATATCTTGGTGGTTTTTGGTAAAGTGGCTGTGCGTTTATCCGATGTAATTGGCAAGGCTGTGCTTTGTGTGTATGGAGCCCCACTAAATGTGACATTTTTTTACAAATCTATCTTTTATCTCTCTTTCTCCACAAACTCTTTTAGTTCATGTTCTGTCAGAAGTCTGCTTTTGATTCAGCATGGGCTTTGCACTCATGTAATCTTTTAATTGTTGATAATAAAATGTGTTTGTTCTTTAGAACATTTGTTGACCAGAGACACCAAATACTAACTTACATGTGTGCTATGATTTATTCCAATGAAACACATTTTCAACCTCACACAAGCGTTTTTTAGACACTGGGGAGCTGCAGGTTGCAAGACTTTGCTAGTCTCAATATAAAACCAGGCACGCAGACGTGACATGCGGGCACAGACCAGTATTCGCAAGAGGAAAGCCGTCCTCATGAGAGTGTTTGGGCTCCAAATGCCCAAATACAGTCCCGGACACTTCGTACAACACGCTTCCTTGTTGAGTTGTCTTTTGAGACTGTGGAGGCAGGAATGGAATGGGCAGTGGCTGATCTCTCCCCTCATCTCTCATTATAATCATAATTACACAAATAGCAGAGTACAAACCCCCTCCCAATGCAGGAAATGAGGGCTTTTCAGGACAGCACTGAAGGGGCAAACCAAGACTCATCCTACCAGTCTAGGGACCATCCACCTTCAGGCCACAAGCCCACTTGTCTAACCTTTAGGCCATTTCTTTCCCCATTCACATTTACATTTCAAATGTTCCCCCGGTGTACAGGAGCCCCTGACAAAGAATGGGGCCTTGCTGACCAAAGGGCAAGGCGTCTGATGGCGAGAGGCTTCTTGCACCAGACCTAAATATTTGTTCATTTATCAACCCCCTCTCATGTCACTCATAATAGAATAAGGGACACAGGCCCAAAATATAGAACCCGACGTTCACTCCTGTCCCTTAGAAATTGTTGTTGAACTTTGATTTAACCGGCCATGTTGACTGCAAGGAGGATGCACTGCTGAAAGCTGCATCATGTTAATTTTTATCATATTTGTTCTACTTAAAATCAGAATAATACATATGTTTTCATCTATGCATGGAGAGCAGTTTAAATATTGTTGAGGTAATCACATTTCTGTTCCCTTTAGTTCTTTTTAAATCTCAACCTAAGCATTGAAAGCAGGGTGTGCTCCCTGCGAGGCCTCCACTCTGTTCTTGGCAGATCTTTTCAAACACAATGTACAACACAAACTATGACTGGATTAGAACCCATTTAGGGCAGACACCTTCTGCTCGCCAAATTAAACAGTTCTTTAAAAAATACAAACATAGTTAGGGAAACTTAATCTGTCTTCTCCTGTGCAAATGAACTGCCAAGGCTGATATGAAAATAAACAGAAGATTTAAACTCTCATTGGAACAGTAGCTGCCAGGGTGTAGAACAACATTAAATACTGTTGCACGTAGACTTTCCCTTTGGAAACATCACACCACAAGATGTGTTGCATTAACCGTTGCTGTGTTGTCATAAGGATTGCATTTACAAAGTCTGTGCGAGGGACTTAACTTGGTGTTTGAGTGGTCAACCTGCAACAGACAATTGCGTATAAGCTTTGTGAAACCTAATAATTACAAGCAGAAAATTGTAGACAGTTTGGTTTTCCGTTGAGATCCAAGAGAAGAAAAAAGCCTACTGTAGTACAATTTTTCCATCTGTCTCACAATGAATCCAAACGCAATGAAACAGGAGTGTGTGTTCTCCCATGATGGAGATATGACGGAGGCAGACGTTTTTGTTAGACCACAGGAAGGCATGACCTCAGTCTCCGTGTGAAGACCTCTGGGTTTTGAGTTGCCTGATTGAATATGGGAATGTAGTGAGTGATCATAATTCATGTTTTATATGTTTTTGTGTGTGTTTCCTGGAAAGTTACACGACTGCGAGAATAAGGCTTGTGTGAGACCTGATTGTATATTATATGTGTATGACTGTCTCATATTAGGTGCTGTATTGTATCCATTATTAGGAGGCAGACTGAGAGAAATCCCTACTGACATATAGCGCATTACAACGTCCATGGAAGTAATTTCATATGGGCAGCAAGGCTTTGTGTTTAAGCTGGGTGTCGAGAGACACGGCTTTGCCCTGAATCTGGATGTGTGAGCTTTTGCGGCATTCAAGTGTCGTCCATCTTGTGGCGTGTGGCTTTAGTTTCCACATTAGTCTATTTCCCACTATTGCTACTGGCACAGCTTAACCTGCACAATGCTCTGCCAGAGATCTGGAAAAGTTAGAATGACTCACTTGAGCTCAGACAGAAACATTTACTTCTATCATTCTCTGTATGTGGCTCTTTAATATGTTCATTTTAATACACAATATATAGAGATTTTCCATTGGTATTAAACCAGTAATGAGATTGTAGCAGTTTCTGAGTAGTGGATTTAATCTTTGGGAATTCATGCACTGGACGTGGTAATGTGGTGCAAGTTAACTTGCGTCTTAGAACCGCTGGTAGATTCATGGTTCTCGTGATTATTTCCCTTTCAAAGTCCTAAACTGATTTGGACCTCCGTGTTGGATCCAGCAGCAGTAGATGACTGAAGAACAGCAACATGCCAAATCTCAGAGACGCTGAGCAAGATCCTCTGAGACTGATGAATTTACATCCCAACACAAACTATTAAGTGGCTAATAACACAGTGCTGTCGATGCTTCTGCCAAAGTTTTGGTTCCTCAGCTGTTCTGTCAACACGATAAGTACTGTGGTGATGTTTGTGTTTAGGATATCAATTGACTTCAAATGTCAAATTGAGAAGAAAAATGAAGTTCTGTCCAACAAGGCTGAGTCTCTTGTGTTATACAGTCAGTCCTCACCAGACAAACAACCGCTTTGGTCGTCTGTGCAAGCAGCTCATTAGATCCCATTTTTAATTGTATTGTGAGGTGCCGACCTCCACTGGCCTTTGTAATTATCACAGGAGCAAAGGAGGAAGTCAAGGATATAGATGCATATGGAGGAGGCCAGAGTGGACAGTTCTTTCAAACACCCACACTTTAACCCAGAGGACCGCTCGTAGTGTCCAACCAAGAGTCATTTACCTAACTGACATCAGGTATGTAACTTTAATTAACATACTTATTTAAAGGTGCCTGTTTTTTTTTTATCCAGCATTACATATTCACCCCCAAAATAACCAAAGTCAGCACATAACTGCGTTTCCGATTTGCAGTTCCAAAGTTACCACAGTGACTTCCACATGATGATACGTGGGATGTATTACATATTTCCACTTCAGCTTAGTTGTGGGTCGACATCAACACAGGGTTGAATCTTACAAGCGTAGATCTCAGGTTGAGTTTACATCTACACTGTTTATTCAAAACGCCATCTTCAGAAAACATCCCCAGCAAAAATTAAGAACAAACGAGCAAAAACGTACATACAAGGAACACACACACATACACACATGCATGGAGAGAGAAAGAGATCCTTGCTATGTTTATTTACTGATCACAGTATGATTTTGCCTTTGGGTTGAGTATACACATCACTTTCTTATAACAAAGGGATCTTCTCAAGCCACACGTATGCTTACAACATATTGTAACAACAAGAAATGCTTCAAGATATACTGTAACCCCCCAAAAATAAATCACACAAAAAAAAAAAGACAGACTGCATTCTGTAGAGAAACTGGAGTTTTTTGCATGGCAGCCTGAAAACCACAGAATTCCTCCCGGCCTGCATTCTGTCACTCAAGCTCTCATCCAAATCCAACACGCACTGCTTTGATTTTTATTGCTTCAACATTGGTTACCATCTCCTCCCATTCCAGAAAGATGATTAAATACATTTGGCGAAACTTCAGACCTGGTTTTAAGTCTTTCACAATAACAAATACGATCATTTATAAAGTTTGACACAATCCTAAAACAGTATGTTTATATAACAGCAGTGGAATTTAACACAGTAGACCTACTCAAATATATCATTTAGGTAAAAAACTACTACTATATATTTTATAATAGCAGCTTTTAAAGTGGAAAATTATTCTCTTTACTTCACCACATCTTTCTGAATACTGTTGCTTTTGGTTGGTACACAAAATGATTGTATTGTCACAGATTAAGTACTTTAATGTTGGTAAAATTGTTGAAAGTTGCTCTTTTTGTGCCGTCTACACTATTAAATAGCTGTAGACTCTTTAATGAACTTATCATTTGGATCAACGCCCTGAAACGTTTTCCTGTAATATGTAATGAACATTCTCAGTTTCAGTTGTTTCCACATTGTAGTGCTAATAATTGATGTACTGAACCTTTGACTTTAAATGAGTGACATTTACATGAACATTTTAAAAATCAAATATAAAATTACACCAAAATACAGGCCTGAGATTTAGAACTGGTGAATGATTACATTTTGAAGTTTTCTCCATATGGATGATAGATGATGCCTTCTTTGGCTCATGTATTCTGCAGCACATAATGCTTGACAGACAGCTCTGCAACAACTTCCTGCAGACGACCTCCAACACTTTGTCCAGGTTAATGCTTTATGCAGGGCTACATGTTGGAACTGCACAGTAATCTCTCCCTGCTGTCCTCACAGCAGAACATACAGGGCCAAAAAACGAGCCGCTGGAAGAGCAGTGTGTTTCAGAAAGTTCCTCTGAGAACTCTGACTGTGTACTCTGTTGGTCTTAAAACCATTCATTGTTTCATGCTGCCCCTGCCTTACTTGGCTGTGATTTGCGGAAAGTAACATCTCCATGGGCAATAAGCTCCAGCATGTACAGTTGAATGTTTGAAGGACAGTTTCCAAGAAATATCTTTGGCCGTAACAGAGAACTGGAGATGACTTCTGACAACAGGATATGAGACAGAAAGGCCGCATATGAAGCTTCCAGTATCAGTAGATGGTGGCGACGTCACAACTACATATTACTTTCTGTGTCTGCCGTGTGGAAAGATTGCAGGGGGTCTAAAGGTAAAAGTCCCTCCAAACTCTGAAAAACATGAATCTGTCCCTCCGAAAAGTAGTTGTATAATAAAATGATGCAGATGAAAATATAGATTTAATAGAAAAAATAAATTAAAATGCACACAAAAACGGTTTTGTTCATCTCCCCCCATGTATCCTGCTGAGTGGTCTGAACCACTGCATAGTGGGAATTTGGCACATTTTACTTAATCCTGAAACCGCTGCTTTCTACTCGTTTACATTTCTCAGATTCCATCTCTGTAGCATCTCTGTAGCCTATGAGTTGCGTCTTCAGTGAGACAGCTAGCTGGTTTAGCTTGCTTGCTTGCCAATGTTACATTTTCTGCTCTCCAAATCGCATATTTTTTCTTTTCACTTTGGAATTTCATCCTTTTGACTGCAACACATGTATGTATGAGCAGGATGGCAAAAATTAAAGTGCAAGGCTATGACAAAGTAGTATGTCCCAGTTGCATTCCAATATATACAGACTGCATGCAACAGTATGTACATCTGAAGTTCAGGCGCTTTATGTACTAAGATAAAGAGAAAAAGTTAGAGATTTTGGACCTAGCTTTGTTATTTCCACATAAATTTCAAAATCATTTTGCCAATAATACCAGGATGTACTACTGCATCAGGTCGCATTTTGCAGTATGAGCGCATGCTTATGTGACTTTTCTGGCCCACAATCCTCTGTGCAGTGAATGATCCGTCACCTTCCTTTTGAAAAAGAAAAGTATGTGATTTGGAAGCAACCACTGATTGTACACAAAATCATTCATAAAACTTCTACCAACAACTGGACATGCATTTGTTTAAACAGCGTAGCACGACTGGCCCTATGTATTTTCAGCTATTGTTATTTGCTGTGTCTGTTACGGCACATAATTTGATACACATTGGTGATACTATTGATCTCCCCTCTTCCATTTTTGTGGTCTTCCCCTAAGCTGTAATGAGGTCTGTGACCTTGGAATTGGTCCCCCCAATTGGTTCATCTTTTTGATTCAGAGGGTGAACACTCCCTTGCATTGTTTTGTTGTTTGGATCCATGTACATTTGGGGATACTTGGGAAACTGAAAGGTCTTTGTGCCTGCCTGGCTTCAAAAGGCCTGCTGTATTGCATTGATTATCGGCAGGTTCAGGGTTCAGGGAAAATACTGTATTTAGCTTTAAGGGGTGTTTTAAGTGATGTGTGTTTTTCTATACGTGTTTGTTTTGTTTTGCAATGTGCTTACTCTTGTGTTAGAATTGTTGGGATACGTAAACCTACTTGCACTAAGGGGACTCTCTTTTTCAGACTCTGCTTTGTTCACTTACCCCAGACATGACACTTTTGTTTCTCATTAAACCTTCGGGAGAATTGTGCATTTGTGCAGTGTATTTGTCAGTTTTGTTTGATGTTGCTCCAGTCCCATAGTGGACAATAAATCAATCTTTGCATCTTCTAAAGAGCTTCTTAAAAAATATAAAGAGCTTGTGTTTACGAGTTTTTCCCCCAGAACTGTCAAAATTCAGAGGCCACTCAGCCATGAACAAAAAACAGTCAGATTTAAATATAGCTTTCAGAATTGGTATGGCTGTGCAAACCTGCATTATTCAACTCTAGTCTTACCTTTACTGTTGAGCTAATGCTTCGGTAATGATCCCTCAGTAAAAAGTACTTCACAAGGAGTTGAATAAAGGCCCTAGAGACCAGGCTTGGAGGTCTCAAACTTGACAACATTATGATGGGTGATAGATGCAGGCTCTCTACATGAGGCACGCACCCAGCCTGAACTCTGACAGGGGTTTGGCTATTTGCTTCTTTACGTCTGATCCCACAAGACTTGTCCTGCGTCTGGCCAAAGTTCCCGCTCTAGCCTGAGGAGACAGCTATATATCGCACACAAACAGATAATCCTGGGGTGACTGAGGTAATTGCTTGCAGTTGTGGTATGGTGTTAGAGAGGGCTCTGGAAAGGTGAGGTAAGTGCAGCTCCTGTTCAGGATTGATTTCTGGCTTCAACTCACAGTGGGACTCTGTATGGCTTATATGGTCTGGAGGAGGAAAAAAAAAGGACAAAAACCAAATTTTTCACACTCCGTTTAGCTCTGGTCCCCCGAACCTCAGGCCCCCCTTACTGACAGTGAGCTAAATATCTACATGCCAATTTAGGTTAACAGCAGAGCACTGGGGAGAATTGCCCACCAGCCCCTTCTGCTCTTGAAACAATAGCAACAATGAGCCCAAGCACCGATCCTTAATCTTAATTGCAGGTTCCTCTCCGATTTATCATTTGTCTTATAAGTTGAGGGTGGGAGATTCTTGAGCTCTGAGTTTGTACCCACAATACTGGATGAAACAATTACTGTTATGAAACTTTTCATGTTTGTGGATAAGTTTTTATGTTATAATGACTGCCAAACCCCTGTTACTTCTTGTTTCCACTCCAATTTGGGAATGTTTATTCCAAGTTCGATGGGTAAGGAATGCTGCCTTTTTATAAGGCTTCCTTGTTGTATTGTCTTGTTAGTCCGCCTGCGGAAATTACTGTTTATGCTTACGATATAAAATGGTACACCCTGTAGTCTTCCCTTTGCTTTAAAACAATATAATGTCAGCAGGAAGCACAACTTAATGTCAATGTCATGATGATGTATTTATAGTTTAAGACAGAGGAATAGTCCTAACGTCAAATGCAGTCATTTGAGCTGTATCCAACCGTGGAGTGTCGCTTACTTTCACTCACCTTATGCAGTAACTCATTTCAAGAACTCTGCCTAGTGACATCTGCAGTGCTATGTGAACTTTTTCAAGCACCAGCGGTAAGCAAGAGGCTTAATTTCCTGTCTTCAAAGAAACAGCAGTCTACTGAGGAGACATGATGAAGGGGGGAAAATCCAATGAGCTTTTAAGCACTGTTAATGAAAGCGCGTCTTGATTTCTTATTTTTTTTCGAAGGCTCATTGTCCTTAGTCGTTAAGCACAAACAGTGGCTTGATTTGTGCAATGTGTGGTTGCTCTGTGTTCAAAAGAAAAGGGGACTGTGATTGCAAACCAAAGGAAAGTGTCTGTTTGAGTCAAAGATATATATTTGTGAGTTTGACAGATTTTCAGATAGACAACTGCTCACAGGATGGATATCAGATCTGGACAGGTGACAAAATTTATGATGAGTTTCACAGGCAGCTCCCGGTCTCACATGGGCTGTTTGAATGTCTGTCTGTTAAGGTACTCATGGAAAGCTGTACAGGACACCTTACTTTGAGGGCTACATATTCTTCCTCCCTAATGTCTTCATTCATCAGTCCCTGTAAGCATCAATCATACTAAATATTTTCCTTATTAAAGGTCCCATATTATACTGTTTTTTCATCAATTTCACACAGCTGTCAGAGGTCCAACAACTCTCTATTCAATATGCATTGCTCCAAATCCATCCGTGGTCCTGAATTTCAGCTGTCTATATGTTGCTCTACAGAGCTCTACTGCGAGCAGTCTGTTTCTGTGCCTGCACGTTTAAATGCTAATGAGCTCCGTCTGTCAACGCCTACTCGGAGAGCCTTGCCTGCTACATCACTCCCAGGAAGACGATGCCTCTTGCTAGCGGTAGCATGCGCTAATGTTTTACGGTGGATGTATATATATGTTTGCAGAGATTTTTTGTTCAACCATACCAGTTTGACCCAGAATCTGACCCAGAAGGAGAGGCTCCTGAAGAAAGACAGACTCTGCGGCTGCAGCAGGACATTTGAGGAATGTTTAGTGTGTCTGAATAATGTTAGTTTGTTCGTATGTGTTGTTACAGTTACTACCATGTAGCTAATGGCTAACAGCTAATGTTAGCGAAAGCTGTGTTTGTCTCCAACACAGTCTCCAAACTCTTGGACACTGTTCGTATCGTCTCTGTCTCCAGTCTGCACATGTTTCCAGACTTTTTACTGTGACAACCAAGCTCCATCGTAATATTATTAACATTAAACTCGCTTCAAACGCCACTGCAAAGCAAGCCGAAGCAGAGCTAACTAGTTAGCCAATTCCCAGCTGACTTCACCATACTTGTAGGCAACTGTAAATACTATCAAACCGCGGCGACACTTACCTGTGGCTCAGGTGCAGTTGCTGGATCCGGTATGGTTGGGACTGATCCTTTTACGAGGGTCAGTGTCGAGGCAAAGCCAGCTTTGTACTGACCCTCGTTACTGAAGCAGTCCGATGTGAAGTGGTTAGCACACACATACAAACTAACACGAACCGCAGTTGGCACGTTGTCATAAAAAATGAAACGCAACCACTGTCTCTTCTGTTGTTCTGTAGCTGGGACAGAATATAGGCACTTATGTTGATTTTTACAACCAACAACAGAGCAATTTGCGTGTCTAGCTCTGAGCGCCGACTTTGCGAAACACTGCTATCTTACTGCTCGACACACACTTCACCTCGGGGATGAACGCCCTCCTCTCAGATATCTCCTATCACTGCGCAGAGGAGGCCTGCCTATGAAAATGAATCAGGAGCTGATTCTGAACAGCCTGTAGGAGCGCCGTTTTACCAGTGGGTGGGCTGCAGAGACCATGCAGGAATCCCTTTTTTTCCTCATTCTGGGAGTTGGCAGGCTCAGGGAGGACCAGCTTATGTATGGAGAGACCAGAGAAAACGTGTTTTTCATAATATGGGACCTTAAAACTGTCTATATTTTCATTATGACGTTGTAAGGTGGAAGACACAATACTCACCAATTTCTAAGTGCTGTATCATAGGCAACTGGACGTGTTTCAGTTTCTTGAAGAGGTTTCAACTCTCAACCAAGAGCCGTCTTCATTTCTAACTAACTGGAGGGGAGTTAAAACTATGAACTTTGTGTGGGAGAGTCTTTACAGAGTCGTCAAGGACTCGTGTGGGTCGTTGACCCAACCAGCCTTTATGTGGCTTGCAAAGTGAGCACAGGTATGAATGGTTGTTGAGCTGGCTGGGGAGGGAACTCAGTACTGCGGTGTGGGTGGGTGATAACTAATGTTCCTCTGTTGAAAGACAGTTGTTCCAGTTTGACATAGATGGATTATTTTCATCCACTTTCAAACCATTTGTCTTGTCTGGCCAAGGTGTTCCCATTATTGTTCTCAAAGGAAAGATTGTTCTCCTTCAGATGTAAGTGGACAGCAGACCTGAGGAGTTGCCCTCCTGTGTTGTGCCATTCCTTTATGGAGAGGTTGTTTTGTCTCCTGAATGTACAAATCTGTGCAATCCTAGCTGCATTGAACAGCATAAACTACAATACTCTGCTGATGCCTGGGTGGTTTGTCCTTAGGATGGACGAGTTTCTGCCTCAGTATTTTGGTTGGTTTGAAGTTGTTGTTGGTTGAGTGTTGTTACGTTTTTCCGGCTGTCTTTGTGGGAATAGTCTCAGCCCACTGGAACAACTGTCTTTGAACAGAGGAGCTGGTTATTAGTTATCATCCACCTACAATGCAGCACGGAGTTCTCTCCCCAGACAGCTGGACAACCATTCACACATGGGCTCACCTAATGCTAGGAAACACACATGAAAGCCGGTTATGCCAACAACCCACAAGTGGCCCTAACTACTCTGTAAGGGCACTTCCACATAAAGTTTAAAAGCCTGCAACTCCTCCAGTTAGTTAGAACTGATGAAGCCTCTATGATGAGAGGTGAAACGTCTTCAACAAACTGAAACAAGTCCAATTGCCTGTAATACAGCGCCTAGAATTACCATGACCTGGATGACTGAGAACCTTCAGCAACAATACCTAATTAGTTGACTTTATCCAATAGAAATAAGTCACTCTGTGCATGTATCCACACAGTAGCCAACTATTAATAAATATTCCCAGTAGGGCTGCAAATACTGAATATTTTCATCATCGGTTGATTTGAAGATTATTTTTTACACAAAATCAAGTAAGTCGATAAAATAGCAAAAGAATGTAAGAATTGTTCATCACAGTTTCTCAGAGCCCAAAGTGACGTCTTCAGATATCAGTTAAAATCCATAAATGACAAAGAAAAGTAGCAAGTCGCTACATTTGGGAAGCTGGGAACGGTAAAAATTCACTTTCTTAAAATAAATTTATGATGAAAATGGTAGGCAACTGATTTTCTTTTGATCGACTAATCAGTAAATGGATTAATTGTTGCAGCTCCATGATTTACCATACTGCTTGAAATTCCGGGTGCCAACAGTCACCGGCTGTGGAAGAAGATGTAAACACTACGTTAATATGTTGTCAAGTTTTAACTTTATATGAAAATGTATAAGAGAAAAGTTGCTTTCTTACACATGCATCAGCTACAGAGCGACATCACGAACATTTGGAGCTTCAGGTCCATGACATACCACAACAAGTTGCTAATTTTGACAGTCATAGCTAACAATAAGTTTAAGAGCTCTTTCTCTGAAATGCATCGTGCCATGTGTCGTTACTACCTTTCAAAATACACATATCCATTACAAATATACATTGTTAGTTGAAAAAGATTTATTTAAGCAGTTTTATGCTGTACTTTATTTGACTAGCATCCTCATCACACATTACAACGTTCCTTACAGAACTGGAGAAAACACTAAAAGAGTAATGTAATCGATAGTAGCAGTAGTAGTAGTGCTAATAGCTGTGATAGCACTCTTTCTGTAGTATTAATATAAGTAGGATGTGCCCACAATAATTAAATGAAATTTTAAAATATAAAGTAATTGTGGCATTGTATACATGGACACAAATTTGACAGATAGTTGAATATTTTATAAAACAGTTTCATATGTACAAACTGTGTAAGCAGTTTGATAGGCAGGTCTTGTATTTTACTCGAACATAGTCTCAGTCATTGTCAATGTAAAACTATTTTCCGAACCAAAGTGAAAATGAGGCCTATGTAAAGAAAAGATGTGCATTTATGTGACATACAGTGGTTAAGTAGTGAATTGGAGATCTACTAGGTGACCACAAATGGCTTTCAGGAGAGCTAATGTACACAAACTATGTCTTATTGCGTAAGTGGGATCATTATACATTCAGTAGTTAAGACTGGATGGTTCAACTGTGAGGGTATGAGGTAACATACAAACCCCACATTTATGTTCCACTGTTAATACACTGGTTAGTTTGTGGTTGTGTCATGATGATAGCATTTGTGGTGCAAAGCTCGAGCCTGACAGAAGACGTTTCAGGCCTGTGATGAGAAAAGATCTGACAGTGTTAATGGTCTTTGATGATCTTTGACTTTGGATTTCTTTATACTCTTTGGGAAGATATGTGATCCTATGTCATCAGCAGTGGTGAGGAGCTAACTACGTTTTCTCAAGTACTGGACTGAAGTACAATTTGAAGGTACTCGTAGTAGTGTCCGACCAATAGGGATTTTTTGGCCCGATAACGATTGCCGATATTAGAGGAGGTGCAATCACCGATAGCCGATATGCAACCGATATAGTGAGTTTTTGAGCTGGAATGAAAACAGGCCTTGGATTGTGCATAGATTTTGCACCGATATGATGATGCAATAGTACAGTCACAGTGACAGTAGTACAGACAGATGCTTCCTTAAACCAATGTCTTTATTCAAGACTTTTAACATTTAACATACTTTGCTCCTTTTTTCAGCCATCTGTGTAATAAAGGAAAGAAAACATTTATATTATTTAACCTGTGCATTTTTAAATTTGTAAACAGAGAACCATTCATTTCACTGTGTTAATTCAAATTTGCATGCAAAACAGACGGAACAGCGATCTCAGCTGCCTACAGCTGCTGCTGTTATTGTTTTTAACAAAGACGAAAACAGCGCTTGATTGCTGAAAGGCGAAGCCTGTGTGGCGCTGGCAGCGGCCACAAATAAGAGACACCAGCGTTGATGAGGAAGTGATGTGGCACGCTCGTAGCCTTGATGTTAAATATGCCTGACGTTACTTAATTTATTGTGTTATCGAACAGACATGGCCAACGTTTCGACCTGGAGGTCTTCATGAGGGCAAAAGAACAAACCAAAGTGACGGAGTTTAGATGCGGGTGGCGAGTTGATGCGGTGGTTGTGTCCACACACCCGGGTTGGTTTAGGTAACTAAAAGGGGACATTTCGGCGCAGGAGGGAGCGTTGATGCGATTTCCTTCAACCATGCACAGAAAAAGGGAATGATAGGAAAGGTTTTTCTGATTTACTGAGAAACAATGCTCAGGTCAGCAATGCATGCCAAAAAACATGTCGTTCATTCGTCCCCTCCATACACCAACCCAGCTGTGGACACACACAATCAAACCAAGCCAAAATGACGACGATAAAATAAGAGTGATCCCGCGTCGTGTCGGGGAGACTAGTGCTTTCTTGTTTCAATCCTTTTAGCATTGTATTTGTATTAAACTGTACCCTTCGGTGCTTTTGTCCAAACTTCTAATAACGTATTCAATCAGGAGCGTTCCGTGTTGTGTCACAAACATGGAGAAATGAACACAGGACAATCCAGTCCACAATTATACAGCAATTGTGGCTTGTGGAAAAGGGGGAAAAGTCCGCTGGTTGGTCAGGTGGTCGGGAGGTTTCGTGGTGTAGAGTGGGGAAGGGACTTCACTGAAATGTGAGCTGAGCCAAAGTCTCTGCCTGAGCTCAGCGCGCGCCACTGGACAAAATAAATCAGCACACCAGCGCGTGCTTTTGTCATTGACACACATTTTTTTTCTATCGGCACAACATTTCACCGATACGATAGAATCCCCGATAGAAATTAGGCCGTTCTCTCGGGCCCCGATGTATCGGTGGCCAGTAATCGGTCGGTCACTAACTCGTAGTTAATTTGAGTATTTCCATTTTGTGTACTTCTTCTCCTCTTCTTATCCATCTGAGAAGGAAATATTGTGCTTTTACTTAATATACTTGTCAGACAGCTTTAGTTACTTCAGGGATATACATTAATAATAAAACATGTATTAACTAAGTAATTAATGATGTTTTTTAGTATCATGTATTAGTTTAGATAAAACTTTATTGAGCCTTTGGGGGAAATTTACGTGCTATCCATTAGAGAAAGTATGTCAAATTAAAATTATCTCGCCTTTAACCATTTGCAACATTAAAGGAGTACTATATAGTTTTAGAGAAGTAATTCAAACTAACTTCTAATATTAATAAGGTAATAATACAAACTTTTTTTTATCACTAATAAGCAAGTTGTTCTCCGGAAAATAAGGTCCCAGGACACTGTTTGAAGCTAGAAAGGTGGCAGGGTCTGCCACATATGAACAAAGTAAAACAGTATAAACTGTGTTGTCCTTTAAGGTCAGCTTGTTTATTCAGTCTATTCAGTCATGAAAACTTGAAAACTTCTTCCCTAAATCTACATAGTGCACCTTTGATGCAACAATTCTAATCATATATATGTATATATATATATACATATATATATATATCTTGACTAATTTTATATGTGTGTATATAAAATAAACATATATGTGTGTAAGTATTTTAAGATATTTAAATATGTTTACTTTTTACATTATATATAAATATTACTTAAGAATAATCTTGAATGCACATGTAAGTAACAGATGTGAGCACTTCTTCCACATCTGTATGTTTTGCCTCTGCCGGTGCCTCCATGCCTTTCTGATGTTGGTTCAATGATTTCTTTCTCTATCAGGAGTCTCTCTGCTGTCTTCCAAGCTGAAGTTAAATGAATATCAGACTTTTTCTGTTAAGTCAAATCAGTGTAACCATTTTCATTTAATTTGTTCCACACTATCAACGTCCATGTTTTAAAAAAAAAATCTTTCAGTTTAAACATTGACTTTTATTGAATTTACATCGAAACAGCTCAAAACAACTTAAATTGCTTGTCGTCTTGAGTATCCACCACAGAAACGCCCACTTCAAAAACCTAGCCTGTAGATGAGCCATTTGAGAGGATCCACCAGTCAAACTGAGTTGAATGAGTATGTGAGAGACAGAGTTCTCGTGCCTTCTGTGTCCGAGTGTACTTCCTTCTCCTCCTCCTCCTTCTTCTTCTTCTACAGTCCCCTCCTACTTCTCCAAGATAAAGGCAGCGCTTTAACTTGGAGTCAATCAGAGTGAGATCTTTAACTGTGCCTGCCACTGGGTCTTTTGCCTCAGCCCACCACATACACACTCACGGCAGGCATCACACACACACACACACACACACACACACGCACACACGCACATACGCACATACACACACATACATACAAACACATGCACGCTTGCACCGGCAAACATATGGAGTACTACTGCTTCCTCCTGCTCTGGATCTGCTGCCAGCAGTTAGGTGAGTGGAAGGTGTTTATGTGTGTATATTATTGTTTAAGTGTATGATGTATGCATCCTCACATGCTTGTGTTTTGCTGATGCATGAATCTGACCTCCTTTCTTGAAGTAGCTTTGCAGAATAGTAATAGCATTATAATTGTTAGTTATACTTTGTCCCGTTCCAACAGCAACTGGAAACTTTGAGCCTGCTGCTTTTAAAGGTTTTTAAAAAGCTGCATTGGAAATCATCTGTTAGTATTTTAAGATTGAATTTCTGAACTCATCTAAAATTGAAATGTGCAGAGATATTCTCATCTTGAAGGAACAGTAATATCATAATATCTTAAGTGAATGAATGGCTGCTTGTGTGACCTGACATCTTGACCCAGTATCATGGTCAGACACAGGAAGGCAGAGCTCAGTGACTTTACTGAGGGATACGTTGTCCCCCCTCAGGTCTACAGAGGTGCTCTGTGTCTCACTGGAGGCAGGCGTGTTCTCTGAAATGAAAGTTGATGCTATCTTTTCAAAGTCGAGTTTCCAGAGAAGGGAGAGCTGTTGGTGCTCAGCCAGAACCGTGGTCAATTACCGGTGAAATCACTAAAGCAGGAACACATCAAGACAGAGAGTGAATTAAAGGCACCTAAAGCATATATGTTTTTTTACAAGCCATCACTTAAACATGAGTCACATGAATTAAAATACAATTGCCATCAGCACATGAAGGCTAGTACTGCATCCTTTAAATATACTGTGGACCCCTCCGCTACTGGTGCAGTGCCACAGTAGAGACCTTCTCTAAGATTAGCTGTTGAGCTTCTACACAGTGAACTGGAGCCACATTATTTAAACTTACTGTGCATTGGCCAATATTTCTGTTTTGCAACCATAAAGCATTCCTCCTTGTCTGTTTTCCTGCATCGCTCCAAGGTTATACTAAAGAAGAAACTGGGATATTTCAGTTGTATAAATTCATTAATGTTTGACTTAGACATTGGTAAATGCAACAAAACTAAGGAGTGGAGCAGAGGAAATCGCTATGATAAATATTTGGTTTGATTTTGGAATTTGTTGGAACCAATGGTTGGACTGATACCAAAGTGAGTGAGACTCTGACCTTGTAGCTGGAGTCTGTGGAGAAAAGACTCGATGCTGGCTGTGGTGTGGGATGTTTTGGCAGCCACATAAGAAGGAGGCTGCATTTTAGTTTGATGTTTGTGGAATCCTGGGACCTTTGGACCACTGATCCCACCCAGATATACCTTTGAGTTGAGCCATCTCATGTAGATGTAGACGACACGTCACTGTGAGTTGGAAACTTTGACAGTCTACAATGTAACAAAAATAAACTTGTACATCAAACCTACATTTAACGTTTTTTTCCCCTTGATGGAACACAGATTGTCCTGCATATATTCACCAGATGTACTAATAAGCACTGTTTGTTACAGTGTTAACTTATGTGAATCTTTTTTTAAGAGATCACTCCATACAGCTTTCATGAAAAGTTCTCACAAAGACATGCATATAACCCTGATGCCAAAGAAGTGGGGATGCTGTGTAAAACAGAAATAAAACGGAATGTGAGAAATTGCTAATTGTTTTTTACATGTACTTAACTGAAAGTCACTATGTTTAATATTTTATAAATATCTGCTTATTCTGAATTTGATGGCAATGATATGTTTCAAATAAGTTGGGAAAGAAACAACAGAAGAATGAGAAAATTGTGCAATGTTCCAAAAACACCTGTTTGGAACATGACGTCAGTAAATGGGTTAATTGGTGACAGGTGATAGTATCATGATTGGGTATGAAAGGAGCTCAGTTGTTGACAAGCAAGGAGAGGCGGGGTTCACTACTTTGTGAAACACATGATTGTATATCATGGGCTCAGGAACACTTCATAAAACTGCTGTCAGTTAACACGGTTTCTTGTTTTAGACAGCATCCCAACTGTTTTGCTCTTGGGATTGTAAAAGATAAAGATTGCACTTAAAATGGCAGTTTTACTGGTGATTAATTATTGGAATACTAACAATAACGTGAGCCAATACTGAAGGCACTCCAAAATACATTGTTTATTTTCCATTAAGGCAGAAACTACAGTTTGTTAGATTCTGGCTGGATTGAATAAACAATAATGCTCCATGAGGTGTCATTATAATAACTGAATTGGAGACCAATCCATTAATTTCTTAATGTGGAAACCGTAAAGTGCTCTGTAGCAACTATGTCATGGCCACTACCCAAAGGAAATTTAGGGGGTGTGTTAGCAACTGTTTTGGTAGGCAGTATAACCCATGTATGCTCTGTTATTAATACTGTAGCCTTAAGCTTTACGTATTGTGCCACACTACAGCTATCAGCTTTCTTGTCACATACCTTACCATTACGTTAGAATGACTCTGGCCATATAAGCTACATTTATAGTTTTTCACCACTAGAGGCCAGAATATATCCAGAACAGATATGTGACAGACACTCGGTCTTTAGTTGCTATGATAACATGGGGCAACATTAGTGTTCAATTGGAATTATTTCTTCTGCCCAATAAGAATTATAGTCCATTATTCAGTCCAAAACCAAAAAATAGCATTTGGCTCTTTGGCTTTGGCTCCACTGTTTTTATCAGCTTATTTGAACATTGTCTGGCTATCGTTTGGTGCAGGGCAGCTGATGAACAGCAGGTTTATTGGAGCTTGTTTTCTGACAGTAAGTCCTATAAAACAAATAAATACCTCATTTGTAACTGCCCTGTGAAACAGTTTTTTTCTAATCTGATGCTCCAATCAGCAGGATGATACTATTTGTCTGTGCCTTCCAAAATGATTGCACATAATTTTATACTTAATAAAGTATCAACACTGTGCTTAAGATTTGGTTGAGTTAAGTCACAGAAAAAACTTGGGGAGGGTTCAGAAACCATCATGGTTTGGGTTTAAATAAGTGAAAGGTGCTTTTTGTAAGACAGGTTGATTTTTGAGTCTTATTCCCAACCTGTCAAATAATGACACTCTTGGTTTCCCAACTCAACAAAAACTGATGTTTCTGGGGTGGCGCCTAACCCGTCTGACAACGGTGAGGTGGGAATGAGACTCAAAAATCAACTTTCCTTACAAATAGCACCTTTAAGTTTACAAGACATCTTGGATGCATACACACAGGAAATGAACAGCAGACTCCCATTTAAGAACCCAACGTTTTATCGTCATCTTCGACCACCCAAACCTCTTCCTTATGCACATTTTGTGGCTCAGTAATCACGTGTGTAATAATCATCTCCCGCTACGTGATCGTTTAACAAGACTCTTAATTTCTATGGATGCTAGAGGACTTTGTCACTTGAACATAAATCTACAACATTTTGGGGGTATTTGCTGAAACAATTGATTCTTGTTCTGGGGAGAATAGTCGCTTTACAGAAAAACACAGTTTGTTGCCTCTGTGGTTGATGAAAGCTGAGCGAATGAACCACACTGTGAATTTCTATAAAACAAAACCAAGGGCTAAAAAATGCTAAATAGCTCATAAATCATCTGAGATGGATGATCCCTTCTGACCCCCTTCATTTGGATTTGTATAAAGAAATGCTGATTCTCGTGTGAAACAGCTGACCCAAATTTTGTGTGAAGCATCCTGTTGCATGATTTAAATTGCCAATTTGTTTCTAAAATTAGCAAATCCCATGAAATGAAATTATTCTATTTACAAGAACAATTTTTTGGTTTGGAAACCCTCCAGGGACTTCCAGTAATCCTACATATTTACTGTACCTCAGCCAACAACTGTGGGAGGAGGTTATGTTTTACACAACTCTGTTTTCTTTCTAAGATATCTTGATTGACTAAAACTGGTCCACGAATCAGATTATAGTATGCTGAGGACCCCACTGAAGGATTTCCTTGATCCTTCAAGCTGTATCGACTGACTTCTGGGTCTCTATGTCAACATCCTTTTCTATTTTTTCTAAGTGAGTCTTATCTGTTGGCACTAACTGAGATTAAATGTGTTGGTAGCAACACATATAAGCGTCCAGTTAAGCGTCCAGTTAATGAAGTATTGCATCAAAATGAGTTGTTGGAGCAATTAATTGTTGTTAAGAGAAGTTTAGTTTTACAACATTAATATTTATTGGCTGTTGAAGATCAAGTGTTCCGGTAATTTTACACTGGCCAAAAACAATAATACTCTACCTGAATAAGTCCACGTCATTTTTTTTTCCTCCAACAAACTCCATGCAAATGTCTTAATATCATGTAGTTGTGTGTGACAGCCAGTGGTACACGTCTTGTATTATGCTGCTCTAGAGACTTGTTTTGAATCCTTGGAATGCTTTTTGTTAGCTCAGATGGTTAGCAGCCTGTTACGCAGTGCCCACTTGGCTGTTGTGTATTGGAAACATCTGGTTTTAGATAGCCCATGCCTCCCAGAGTATTTTTGTTGGCGTGGGGTAATAGTGATATAAGGTGCCAAATGTTTCAAAGTATATTCTCAGCCATAAAGTGTCTTTCCAGATAAAACCATTTAAATGGAAACCCAGAATGGATCAATGGAAAAAAAGCTGTACATTTTTATGCAGAGTCTCTGTTGTCATATTTGATTTAAAGCTACTGGTCATAATGTTGTGTCTATACACTCACATTCAGTACCAGAATTGATTAAATTGGACAAGAAGCAGTGAGATGAAGAAGCATCGCGATGTATCGTATAAATTTACAAAAAACATAAAATGCTGTATCAACCTATAAAAGTGCTGCATCATGCATGTCTGATATGAGCATGTCTCCAAGCCAACAGTTTGCACAACACACGCCTGCCCTATGTCAGCGGGTCTGCGGTGGAGCTCCTGCAGCTTGGTGTTGGGCCAAAGGCAGCAGCGAACTGATGTGGGTCGCACCGGTAGCCACCGGCCTGAGGTTTATTTTTCTGGGCATTGGAGCCGGTACACAGGAAACCCAGCAAGACTCCAACCTTTGCGTCAGAAGCTGCTGATATTACTGGGAATATTAAAATGCTTTGCCACATTAGTATCTTGAAATGGAAACTGGATCACCTCCATTCTCGTGCTCTCACCCTGACACTTTTCTCTTTCTCTGCTTCCCTTAGCTAGCTTAGGTTTTCTTGGTCAGACTTCAACCTATCTGCGATTGCATCTTGAGAAATTTATTTTCACTGCTTAAAAGTCATCCTAGCGTTAAATCTGTTACCAAGAGTTGTTAACATTTATGTATTCTAGTTGAACAATGGTGGATAGACTTCAAAAAGACATGGCTGGCTTCCCTTCATTTGTAAAATGATGTATGCAGCAACACACTGGCCAGAGTTACCTACTGATTTGTATTTTTTTTTCATACACCTTTCTGTTCCCAACAATCTATTTTCAGTCACCCCCTTTTTGTGTCTAGATAAACAGAAACCTTGAGAGGATGTTTAGGGCTAGGATCAAACACCAGCCGAACATGTGAACCATTCATTTAACAGGAAATGAGCGCTGTGGAGAATGTGTCAATATTTACATGAAGAGTCTGCGTGATAAAGACGGCCATTTATTTTAATGGAGGTTTTTCATGAAAAAGAACATGTTTTCTATGTTTGTGCCAAATCAAGGTGCGATAAACTCCTGGTGAGTTGACAGATGTGTAAAATGAATGACTTATTCACTCCACTCACATTCTGTCCTGCGGTAACATTTGAGCGGTGGTGTTTTCGACACTGCCTGCAGTCCCAAAACCCTCAATATCACTCCCAGGTTTGCAGACACTCGCTGAGGAACAGTGGGAGTTGATATTTGCTTTGCTATTTGTTTAGACAAGCTATTAACACTCGTATATACTCAGTATCTAAGGGATGCAGAAAACCTCACATTTTATATTTGAGGGAGCCCTTTCCTTCAAGGAAAACAGCTGCTCAATATGTAAGCTCCTCTCTGCCGTTCAAAGTGCAAACAACTGCACACCCAAACAAATAACTCTTGTCAGCGTGTAACAAACAAAGAGCTGAGTATAGAGGTGCAGCTGTACCCTGCATTAGAGATGCAGCTGTACACAGTATTATAATTTAATTTAAACTCAACTAATAGTTGTAGATTTTGTTTTAAAATGTGAACAGGAGTCATTTTCAATTTCAATTAATTTGCAGTTAATATGATTTAAACACTGTTGTCTTATTACAACACTGTTACTCACCCAAAGAGAGTTAAAGTAGTTTGAGCCTTTACAGTGTTTAATGATATTATTCACTGCAGTCTCAACAACAGCTGTTCTTTAGCAGGAGAGGGAGCAAGATAAAATGCAGGTGAGGTCCATCTGCTATCATCTTGCTTTTTTAAGATATAGTGAGTCCCCAAAGTTCCCTCAAAAAACTGTGAGAATCTGTTCAGGAAGCTCCGTCATTAGTTATTGGTGCTAATTCCCCTGCTGTGGTGCAAATTGATGCTAAGACCTGTTAGCTCTAATGGAAATGTTTCGGCTCAAGTGAAATTTGTGTGTAGCTTTATGAATGTGCTGCATAAATGCACGGAGACAAGAGGAAAAAGGAGAGTTTCTAGTGAGTTCTAAAAAAGCTAGAGAGAGCTAGAAAAGAGCTAGTCCATACCACTTGTTGTCTGAACACATCAGAAACCTGCAGTATTTATGGACATTCTAAAACGGCCACACTTGATGTCACACTGAAAAAGAGAGAGACGACTCAATAATGTTTTAAATATTGTTAAAGCACTTCCATCATCAGACCGTGACAGAAGATCTGATGAAGTAAACCACAACCTTAAGGGGCCTCTAAAGCAAAATCCTGGAATTAAACTGCACACTAACTTTTGTTTCTCACACAGCTCCAAATGAACCCGCTGACACTGAATAGACAACCAACTAGAAATATTCAGTATAGGTGGAATCAAACTACGACTTCCCACAGTCTGTTACCTCGTGAAAATATTGACAAAATTACTAAATCTTTCAAAATGTTGCTCTGTTTCTTCCTCCATCTAGCTGACAGTAGCAAACTTTGATAGTTATTGTTTTTCATTGCTGGCCAAGAAAAGCAAGCAGCTCATGTGAGGTGTGTTTAAAAGACTCAGCTGTAGTTTTCCTAATGGCAGACTGGTACTTATTGTTACATCTGGTGAGTTTTGGGACACTCAGTCCTTGACATCAACCAGACAGTTATGTAATGTGGGCAACTCGGGTTTTTGATTTATCTTGGCAATGCAGATAAGTATCATTTGGATAAAAGTGAAAACAGATGTTATACTTACAATTAATAGAGTTATTTGATTACATAGCAACAATGTCTGGTCAACAGCAATCACATTAAAATACTCAAGCTGTTTTCTGTTCATAATAATTGTTAATAGCGTAAGTGTAATATACATTTTATGATTTTGTTGGATATACTATATACAGTAAGTTTAATAAAAGGTTTTACCTCTGATTGACATCATTGTGAGAGTCCCCTCCATGCAGCTGTCTTTAAATTGCACTCAGCTGTCATTTGTTATGGCTTAATTTGAATTTTACTTGTTTTCCAGCTTTGTTGAGCATTCCTCCACCGTGTTGTTTACACTTAACCAAATTTTCCCTGGCAGGGTAAAAAGGACCCACTTAACTTGACGTGACCCCGGAGCCTCACAGATGGGGAGTAAGCTGTGAGTGGGGTCATTTAGCGTGAGGGCGAGGGATTGAAGAAGCCCAACAGTGTGTGGACAGGAGCCACAGAGATGTAAGAAGTGGGGGAGTTTGTGGTGGTCGAAGCAGAGGCATTTGTGCTCTCGGCTCAGCTGTGCAGCTCAAGCTGTGAGAAAATGCTTTATTCTAAAGCAATAATCTTCAGCTCCTAGAAAACAAACCTCTGTGTCTCATTAAGCTTAACGCTCCCTCCTGCATTCTTTTCCTTACGCATTTTCTTCCAATCAATTTGGGATATAGACTCTTATCAGTGAACTCTAGTTTAAAAGTCAACGTGATCTATGACCTCACAGTGGCTAAAACACCAATGGAGCAACACTGATCAGCAGATAGTCATGATTGGTCTGGCGACTGGTGAAACAGAGATCAGCAGGAGATTAGGCAGAAGACAGATGAACGCAGAGAGATGGATTGAGAGGAAGTCAGAGTGGTAGACGATTACATTTTTCCCCCGTCACGTCTGCCAAAAGGAAAATCTCATCACCCCCATGTCCTCACACACAGTCCTCCTCCTTTGATGGAAATAAAAACGCCAAATGAGGCTGTCACCAATAATTAACCATGACAGAAAACCTGGTGATATGCAAAATCTGAAAATACCTCCTCAGACTGGCATTTTAATTGAAAACAGACATTCACTGCTCCTTTCTTCCACCTGGTAAGCTGCCTAAAGATGTGAGAGAAATTTAAGTACACAATCGGGAAAACAGATATGCTTTGATCATGTCCCACTGCAGCTTTTACTTCTACCGTCTTGCTACTTGTCAGGTTACACTTCACCATCTATTAACTGCAGTGTGAAAACAAACCTCCTGCTGAGTCTCTGCACCATTGTAAGAAGTGCAATTGCAAGATATTGGGACATTTCTACTTCCTTATCACTGAAATGTAAATCACATATTTTAAGTTTTTGACTTAGATGAGGTAAGGCAGACTGGTGCTTGCAAACAGTTTGTATGGAAGTAAACATTGGTCAGGTAGGTGGTCATGTTGACCTTGTCCTGATTAACCAAAACTCCTCTAGGTTCTGTAATTGTACAATGGATGAATGTCAGTGGAATGTGACCGACAGCCCAGCTACTCTGCAACTCTTGTTTCATTATGAGGGAAGTCTTTGTTTAGACTTATGCAAAGGGAGAAACAGACAGGAGACAGAGTAGGGATTTATATAAGGATGAGTAAGTAAGCAAATGTTTGTTGCACTGAGGCCAGATGCTTTAGTCTAATCAATCTAATGTTATTGTTCAGTACAGGGGCCCATAAAACTGCTGAGATACTTCAACTTGGCGCTGAAAACAAGATGTTCAAACCAAGAGAATAACATAATTGTATGTAATGTAATGGTTCATTTCATCTGGCCCCCTGCTGATATAACTTTGGTAAAACATCAGATAATACGCCAGAGTGATGAAGGAAGTGGGCGATCGTGACTGAACGTGATGTGAATAAAACCAGCACCAGCGCTGAATTTCAAAATTACCTCAACTGTGAACATTTAATCTGCAGTAGTCGTTAAACTACAAAGATGACGACTCCCACGCTACTTGTGGCACTCAGAAATGTAAAGATCTTCCTTGATGAAAATGATCTTTTCTTTTTTAAGGGTCCCATAACTGCTTTAATATCGACACCAAGAGACACAGGATCATCAAAGGCCCTAAACAAGCCCAGTTTGGATACACTGTTCAGCAACACATGGCTGCTGGAGGAGAAAAGTGGTAAGCGACTTTTATGATTTACACATTGCTGCTGTGCGAAATAATGTAGCCTGTTGATGTTTTGTGCCCACTAAGTGCTACAGAGATTTTAAATTCTGCTGATCAGTGCCGGGGTTATCATATGAAGTGGCAAAAATGGTGTTCTTTAAAATCAGTATAAAGTCTATATCTGTCTTATTTGCAACTAACTTTCACCATAACTTCAAATTAAGCACATTGCACAAGAGGCCTGTTGCTGTTAGGTGAAAGGAAAGTTTTACTTGTGTGTGACTTTTTCCGGCTTCATTGACATCATTTCAAAACTATACAATCACCACTGGAATTACAATTTCACTTTCATCATCCATATTTTACGACATAAAATAGCAGTATCTCTTATTTTAAGGGTTTGTAAAACTGCCAGGATTTAGAATTTAGAACTGAGCGATCTGAGGCAAAGATTAAGGGGTCAAATACATTACCACTGCACATACTCAGCACTGACAGACAGTCTGACTTGGCTTTTTTTTTCCCCCCGGAGAGATAGTGATCTACCGTGCCTCCTTTGTGGTGTGCAAAGTTTCCTCCCATTAATTTCTGCTTGCAAAACAAACTGTAGTCCTGAGCTGGATACCTCACATTCATCATATTACCTCATAGCAGAAACTAACTCCTGATGCACACTATTATTAAGCCAGCTGGCACTGTGTGGTGGCCAGAATTAGTTTCTGGCATCCTCAAAACGTCTGGTCACAGGAGCTGTGCAAGCACCATGCTGAGTTCCAGTTGTGCTTCTCTCTGTGTGTGTAAATCATTAGTTCTTCTTATATATCTTTTAATAATATGTCTATTTTTTTCTCTAAGACGTCAATGGCTTCCACACTCGCTTCACCAGAAAAAATTATAGCATTGGTCTGTTGTTAAATTGCAACAACCTTTGTTTACAGTACCCTGATGAGTGATCACTTGCAGTTGAGTGAATAATGACTCCCCCATCTAAGTAGTTTGGTTTGATAGGATAGGGTGGATGGTTCGGCTCCTGACCTTGGTTTGAAGCCTTTTTCCTTCCAACATTCAACCTTTTAAGCATGAAAGTTGATATAAAATGGAGCCCCTTCTTTCATTTGAACAGGACAACATGTTTTCTCACCCAACATGTGAACTGCAGCTGCTTTGGTCAGAGGCCCTGAGCTTCAATCTATGATGTTGCTTGTACCCCAGACAAGTTAGTGATAATCCATATGCAAAGCTCAGTTGGACTTTAAAAATAAAGCTTTCTGTCAAACATTTCACACAATTTGGTTTTGGACTTAGTTAGTTTTAGGGACCTAAACTGATTGGCTAGGCTTAGTGAAATATAATTTGGGCTAAAATATGTATGTCCAGTTACAGAAGTTAGAAACAAGTCAACTTTGACTTTTGGTTACAGAAACTTGGAATCTCGGCTCTCCTGGGTAGGTGTAAATGGTTGCCACTGTGTGAACTTTCGCAGGCAGTAAAATCCTTCCTCATAATAATCTAAGTTGCATGTCAAATACATGGATAAAGACTCCAGCTGGATTTTTTGGATTGTATGACCCTTTCTATGATCTGAACTTAACTTGATACAGACTCGGTTGGTTAAAACGTGTGTCCAGCTAGTGATTATAAACTGTTCATCTGGAAACCCTCGCCTGTAAACACTAGAAAGGTTGTTAGAGTTGTTCTGGTGACCTATTTTCTTATCTAAGTATTAGAGCTTGTTGATGCTTTCTGCAAGTAGAAAAATAATCCAGTAAAAATAAGAAATTGATAACAAACACATTCCCTGTATGCAAAAACTTGGTGATAGCGGTGTACCATACACATTGTGTCTAATCTAATTATTGTTGCAACAACATTGTGGTAGAAGTGGGTTACAGCTCATCAAGAAATGATCTGTCACCAATTGCTGCTCTGCAAACATAATGGGACCAGTGTATGTGCAGTAAATACCATACTGGGTTTACTGTCCCATGCTGATTGTTTTTACTGTTCCTCTTGGCAAGTTATCCATCATCTGTGATCTTCGGGCAGGTTGAGGCCTGAGGAAAATGCTGAATGACTATATTCTGCTCACTGATGAAAATCACAGATGACTGTGTGTATTTGTAACCTTACAGTCAGAAACGCTGGAAGCTGATAGAGAGACGTGTGTAGCTGTGTTTGTGTTTATATCTGTGTGAGGCCCATTTTAAGTGTTAGACCATGGGACTGAGATGTGGCTCAAGTCTGTTACAGTCATTTTCTTTGTCAGAAAATCCCACAAAAGATAAAAATAACAATTTATTGATTCAGCTAACAATGTATAAGAAGCCACAGCCTGACATGCGTTTTTCATCTGGGCCTAAAGCCTTCATATAGTCCAAAAGCTATTAAAGCACATTAAGGAGCCACGCTGTTTCACTGGGTGACATGTTCCTTCACTATAATGAAACTGGACACTGTAGTTAATGAGCAGGTTAATCCAAGATACACAGTCCACACACCACGTGTTAATCTACAGATAAAAACAGTCCCCAACAACAGCAACGAACAAATAACAATAAAGTACTTTTTTTTACCTGTTTTTAAGGCACACTGTGTTTTCTGCGACGACAGGCTCTCAATCGGAGCAATGAAAAGAAAACATGTAGGGATGATGACATTTGGAAGTAGCGTTGGATTATGGGAGATTTTTATTAACACTACGTTTAATCATGACCACCGTCTGATGTGGTCATCACAAACTTGTGACAAAGATATGTAACTGAGGCAGGGTATTTTACATACCTTAAACATACATATACAATTCACTTCAACAGCTAAATCAGTGCACTGAAATGGTTTACTTGCTATGTACTTATTTATTAATCATAAAGTATCCCAAGCAAATTTCTCTGCATTATAATCTCTAATCCCCTATACCGATATCAGTGATATATCCACAGGGTATATCCAGTACCAGCCAAGAATATCGCCGAGCTGATATATTGGTTGTATTCGAGTTATGGCAGCAGGCAACCAAATATTAAAGATTAAGTTAAAGATGAAAGATTTCATTGGGTTTGAATACCCAACTCAGCAAAATATATATCAGTGGTCATGTTGTTTTTAGAAATTTGAATGCAGAAATGTTAAATATTAGAACTTTAAGTCTTTCTTAGAAACCACACACAGGGTTGGGAAATCAGAGAATATTGACACAGTGATGGCTTTAGTCAATAATAGATTAAAGACTGCTTCTAATGTTTTCCTTTAAGGTTTAGGTCAGGAGTTAGGGAGTGAATATGTGTGTGTTCTTCTTGTACATGAAGGGACAGTGACACACTTGGCAAAGGAAGTGACAGACTAGAGATAGCTGCCAGCTCAGCGGAGTCCAAGTCTTCCTTTGCCATGGAGCACACATGTCAGAGACACAGTAAAATCCAACCTCTTTCCCATTCTGAGCAACTGTCAGCCAACCAGAACGGAAAAGGTCTGATGAGGCTGATTTGTGTGGAATAAAGGTCACGAGAGACATTTCCTCGCCTGAGGTAAATGTCTGAGAACGAGGTGAAAACATTTTCACTGGAAGAATAGTGTAGCACAGTCTGTGCAAACAGCGTCCAGCCAAATGGATCTATTGGGATCAGGATTTTGTCATCAGTATTAGGCGTTCATACATCTTGTTTAAAAGTATCTTGCCTGAGCGATAAGATAGCCACACTGTGGAGAAGCAGCGATGTTGTAAAGTCCTCCAGCTGATGCAAGAAAAGAAAGACAGAAGAAGAAGAAATGTCTCCCTCTTTTATGTATGTTAACAATGTTATAAAGCTTTGTTTGAGTATGCTGACTGTTCAGTATACTGTCGAGCTGATCCTGTGTGACCCACAGTGCTCAGACTCACTCTTGTTTTACACCACAGTTATGACTCTTCATTCAACTCCATCCTGTGGAGTTTAGTTTTAAAGGGGCTGTTTAGTCAGTGCAGCAGCGTGCGTAGGTGTGGGTATGTGAACATGCAGCTGTATTCACATTCTCAACTGTCTGTATTTGTGTGTGTGTCTGTGGGAGTGGGAGTGTGTGTGCAATGCATAGTCTGACAGTTCTCAGCTGGACTAAAGGAATGTTGCAGGATCTGAGGGAAAGCATGGTATGAGTGTGAAAGGTGAATAAAATGAAAAGAAAAAATAATGTTTTCATTTTTAACGAGAGCTGATTTGTTTCATCCACATTCCCACATCAATTCAAATATATTGCTGCTCAGGTTAGTTTTATCTATCACCAGTGATAGCTCCTTACATAAGTCAAATCATAAACATACCATGACATGAAAATACTCCATTAAATTAGCAGAACGCATTTTGTGTTGTATCAAAAATAAAGTACTGTAATGCAGAATGCCCTTTTTACAGTGTTTATATATTATGATACATTTGCTCTTTATGTGTTATTGTTTTAACTGATTTATATTCTGTTTCGTAGATTATTTCGTAAATTATGTGATTCATTCATATGTTTTTAAGTAGACCTGGTTAATATGTCGGTATATTGCTATTTTGATATGACAATACATGTCCTCTTAGATTTTGGATATTGTTATAATGTGATATGTCATCAGTTTTTGTTCTGATACTTGTCTTTACACGCTTAGTCATTATATCCACATTACTTATGAAGTGCTTTTGAGGAGAATTCAAAATATCAAGATATATATTGTGTACCGTGATATAGCCTTAAAGTATTGCATATAGATTTAAGGTCATATTGCGCAGCTCAATTTTTCAGTAAAATGTTAATCTGCAAAGAATGTGGTGATAATGGGTGACAACTAATTGTGCAGAGTACAAATCAAAGGATTTCAATTTGAAATACAGAAAAAAACGCAAGTACTGCGCAGAAAAAAAAGCACTTCAGTTTGTTGTTCACCAGAGCGGTGATACCTTCTTGTCGAGTCTTATCTGGGTTACTAGCAATGATGACTTCACCTCCACATGTCTGTCATTTTTAAATCTGTCAACTCAGTTTGAGAGGGATTTGTATTTTTTTTCCCCAAGGTGAATTCTTTGATGAGGCAGTGATCTCCACACATGAGGACTAAATCAGCTCTTTTTTGCTTCAAGTGAAAGAAAATACAACTTCAGACACTAACTCTGCAGCAACACATGTGCTCATCACTCTCATCACTTACGGGGGCATTTCTGCTGATTCTGTGTCTCTGACTGGCTGTGAGACTGTTTATATTTACCCCATTAACAAATATGAGTCCACTTCGATTAGTCAGTCAGAAAACTGTGAGTCATACACTTGTGGAATAAATTGCAAAGGACAGTCTGGATACCTTTTAACATTCTAACCTCCACTTTCCCCTTAAGTGGTTTCACATCAACTGAGCGTTCAGGGGATTTAAAATTGCCAAAATTACCGATGTTGCCTGTGTGCAGCATTGTCAACTTTTCCAGAGTTGTCCCTCAAACTCTCGGCTCTGTGTTTGGATAGGAACAGGTCACAGCTGGAAAGTGACTCTGTGAGAAAAGCTTTTTATGACCTGAACCTGAAGGAAGGCAGACATGCAGCTACAGTCAGAAGGCTTTCTTTGAGCTCCAAATTAAGAAAGTATTCCAGTATTCCAGTGTGCTTGGACAAGTTCTTTACAGTTAAGTTTGATGTATCTGCGATATTAGGTCAGTGAGTGTTAAAGAAGATAAGATGTTTTTCCTCAATCAAACAATATTCTTCAAATCAAAATTCAAGTGAGCAGGAGAAAAAAATACCATGTTCACCATATTTGACCTCCAACACATCAAGAAGTTGAGACATCTTTGTCAGGTCTGCTGACAGTTTGACTGACTGCTGATGGAGCTACCAAGTTGAGGAAAGGTCATCATGTCAAGAATGTGTCATTTCCTCACGTGTCTGAGCATTATGGAGCTCTAAACACTCTGCCAGAGCAGACACTCTTTGGGGAGCTCAGAAGAGGCCACATCATCTCCAATTTGCAAAGAGTTGGGTCTTTAAAACTGATGGAATACGCGGACGTGCATACTTGAGTCATGCGCCACACAAGCCTCCCACTTTGTATTTCCACTGTTTATTTTTCTACTGTTGAACTAGGTCTCCTCAATGGAGACCTGACCTTTACTCCGTAGCTCAGTTACGAGTTGCACATCACAAAGAACTACAGGGAGTCTGTGCAGTCTTTCACCACGAGCCTAAAATAGTGTTTCCTTTACTGAGCCTGTTTGAAAAGCTGCTTAGAAAAGTGTCTTTATGCCTCCTGAGATAGGTAGAAAAACAGAAATCGATATATTTAGTTTAGACACAACTTTCACAGTGAGGTGACTGTAATGTCTGCGTTATCGGCTCAAAGTGTTTTCCACAGTTTGAGTCAGATGTTATATACAGTACATGTTGAGGTTGTATGTGGCACAATGGTGCTTTGAGCTAATTGCTAATGTCACTGTGTTCACAATTATACTGGTTTTTAGTGTATAATGTTCACCATGTCACAACTTTAGCTTGTTAGCATGTTTTAATGAGCTAATTAATCATTAATCAGAAAGTACAAGATTGCTCAATGCAAATGCTATAAGTGTTGCAGTTACTAGCTTATGAGTTAAAGTATTGGACAGATCAAATGATAAACAAGTTTAGAAATTACTTGCATACTTACTAACACTGTGTATTGACTGGTCTGTACAGGGTCTTGAGCCAGCCACCCTCTATTCCCTATGGACCAAGCTACTTGACATCTACTGTATACGTATGTGGATTGAAAAGTATTTTGGAGGCATGTGAAGCCTTTTGAATGAAAGCTTTGACCTGGCGGTGGCACTAAAAGAAAAGTTGGGGGGTCACCTAAATCAGAAGCACATTGAATGAGCATGAGCTTGAGCATGGTGGAAAATGGTCGAACGAACCATCATTCCCTCTGCTAGAGCTACACTGCTAGCGTGGCTAAAAATATATCTTTAAACAAGATAAAGATGCCTCATTGTTCGAGCTGAAAAAGACCTTTGTGGGACAATGTGCATGCAGATTTCTCACAATTCATCCACTCACCCTGGCCAATACTCTCAAATGGAGTATACACAATAAATAAATGCCTTTGGAAAATGATTATGTGACTATTACGATTACTCTGATTTATGAGGCAGCATTAGCAAAAGAACACATATCCTGTTAATGCAGACAAATGGAATGTGATGAGCCAGCATGACATCGGAGTATCGCACTCATGTTTGGTGCAGGGATGTGGTTTCACAGCGTATACATCTCTTCCGTCCAAATATGAAAAACATTACCACATTAATGACAGCCTGGGCTTGAGGATGGCGCTTCCTCAAACCCCAAAATCCTGTATTCCTCTGTAACCATGGTAGGAAATGTCCACACATTCATTTTGAGTCATGTTTTTATTTTCAGTGTCAGTAACATTCCTGCAGTGATGCTGCACGGAGGCTAGCATTCGACCCTAATGAGCTCTGGAACATGATTGTTTGAACAGCTTCTGTTGAAATTCAGGAGGTCCAGAGGCAAGCGTCCAAGTCAAAGGCAACAATGGTCCCTTTTCATCAAGGTAGCTGTATCCCAACCTGAACTCGTGCTGCTGTGTCTGCAGGGCCAAGGGATAGCAATAACTAAAGTAATAATGCTGATATTAATAGCTATGAAAATAGGAGCGCTGCTGGAGCCGGTAAGGTGAAATGGACTTCCAGAGTCTGTGAGACTTTAACTGTTGGCTTCGGGAGCAATAACATTGGCGTTACTTCCATATGAGTCACTCATTGATGTGCAGCGATTAACTGTTTGACCAACATTTCCTCAGTTGCTGCTGTTAAATATCAGATCATGACTGGTACCTTGTGTCGTAAATCACATCAACAGATGTCCTAAAAATGTAATTTAAAAATCAAGCAGTCACGCTACATGACCACAAACATATACTGATGAAAACTCAAAGTTCATTTTGGATCTCGGAAACAAACAATTTCACCACAAGTTCTACTTCTGTTCTGGAGCTCTAGTGTGTCACACAATCTTTTTCAGCAGGAGCAGTCCTACAATGTCTCTGTTGCCAAGTGCTTACTCATGGTGGGAGAGAACAGTCTAGTCTGTTGTGATTTGTCACCAAACAAATAAGATTGACTCGATTTGACTCATGGAATTATAGATTCAGTTTTCAATTGAGACAGATTTGTTATTCCTTGCAGTGCATTCTGGTGATGATAGATTGCAACAGCTTTCAACCCAGATCAACAAATAGAATCACAGTCTGTTGGACAAGAAAGAAAAAAGCACTTAAACATGAATAAATAGTTCTTACTAGTTCAGAGACATTTATTTTGTTTTGCTTTATATTCAGTAGTGTGTCCTTTATCTATGTATTAATCAATGAGAGGCTTGTTGAGATTAAAACAGCACATTATGGAAAGGACAAAGTAGGACAGTGGCTTAACTTAATCCAGGGTCCTCATTGAAATGAACAGCTAAGTTTTATACTACATTGCAGGTTTTTATCTTTAATGGCACAAGCAGATGAATCCATTTGAAATTTGAGCTGAGCTCATCAGACAAACTTGCATAATGAAAGAAAACATTGTTTGGACGAGGCATCACTGTTATTATTGTTATTGTCATGCCCTTATTTATTGAATGGTGACTGTCAGTGCAGTTTTGAATACAATCTTTATACTGGAATGTGTTCAGCATCACGTTAATAAATGATATCAAATACAAAATGCTGCAGTTCCTCTTTGGTCAGCAGTGTTATGTCATGCTAACCTTATGCAATTATTAGGGAAGTTCTGAGTACACGCCTTTCCTCCTAGCTATTCCCAAAGTGTTTTCTCTGGAGTTTGGAGCAATTTTGAAACTGTCGGGATCACGAGCCTGACCTTAAAATTCCTCAGTTGAAGATTATTGTTTCTTTAATTATTAGACTTTGACCTAGAAGTCGTTGCGGGAGGTTTGTCGGGGTCTGCTTTTTCTATAAAGTGGTGTCGGGTGTCTTTCCTTTGGGGCACCGCTGAACTGGGAGTTGCTCATTTGCCCGCTGCTCTCCCTGTGATTTACAGTCGGACTGCACAGCTGTTTCAGTTCCGAGTTGACCTACTGTATTCATTGAAGCTTTTTCAGGAATACGATTAGCTTGGGATGCAACTCGCAAAAGATTGCGTGAATGAGGCAAGCTTAGGTGAAATTTTGTTTGGAAAATATGTCGAAAGACTAAAAAAGTAATTATTATTTTCTTTAAAACCCAGACTGGGGCGACTGATTCAAGCTGGGATTCCATATTTTAACTATGGATTTAACGTTCCTGGTGAAAAGTATCAAGCCCAAAGAGCCACAGTTGTTCTAGTACAGTAAAAAAAAAAAAAAAATGAAAATGTTTGAATCAGCACATCTATATATATATATATATGCTTATATGGGTTGCATTGTATGTACTGTATATGACAATGAACCATGAAGAGAGATGGCTGAGGGCGGTCCTGCTTTGTGATGCTATCTGTTAAGATGTGTAAAACCTGAGGCAGTTGGACATCAAATCTTGTGATACCAGCACAAAGATGAGATGTAGAAATAATGAGCCATTTGATTTAAAAATATCACATGATAAACAGACACACATCACATGATTTGTCATGAAACCCTAAAAGACTTTTATGGAGATCATAAACAAAACATAAACCAGCTTAAGCCCCCTTTTTGTTTCACACACAGAGTTCTTATCTCTGGCATACATTTGAATTATAGCTCCCTGTCAGGCCTTCATGCTCTCCATCAGTCCTGAAGTCAACACGCCAGATGATCCTCGATCACATCAAGTCATCTTAAACCTTTTAGTGACACTTATAAGACCACGCTGTCCTTGCACAGGAAACCCACTGTAAAGTCAAGTGCAGGAACGAGTCCTCGCCAGCACTACGTCATGTGATCAGAATGTCCAGCACTCAACACTGGTCTGTCGGAAAATCTGAATCCTATAGTGGACAGTGCTGATGATTTTATTGATCAGACAACCCTCGTTGAATAAATGTGATTTCCGAATAAGCGTACTCTGCAGCAGTGACTGGTGGAATCTTAAAGATTAAAGATCTAATACACCTCTTTCTACGACTGTGTGGGAGCCTTGAGCAAGGTACTAAATCGAGCTGCTGCAGGAAGCTATCACCCACAATTAACATTTACATTCTACATTATCATTGATTCACTTTCCTACACTACAGCCTGTGCTAATGCAGATGAAATTAAACAGATTAACATTAGAGCAGTAAAGATCAAGGGTGTGGATATTAAGATAGTGAATTGTTTATGTACTGTATTTGCTTTCAACATGGCCGGCCTGAGTCCACTTTCTGCTTCATGTTAGTCATTAAGAATTTGCAGATTTTGGTGTAGTGCTCGGCTGAAAGATCTCATCACGTATAGGTTGGATCTTCATGTAGTATTGTAAAGACATTCATGGTTCCCAGAGGATTTAACCTGTTGACTTTGATGATCAGCCAATTTTTCCTCTAGCAACAACATGAAGTCAACATTTGTGGTTCTGCACAACTGTCAAATGAATTGCCATGATATTTGGTGTACTAATTCATGTCACCTATCCTTGGTGAGTCCTTGACTATTCATCTCATACCACAATATGTAAAGCCAATACTTGGTGCTTTCAGACAGCCAGCACTCGATGCTGCATCTTCTGCCTGGCAACTTCAGTTTTGTGTATATTTCTGATAATGCAGAATTATTTTCATGAGAATTACAACTCAAGATATAGTTGTATCTTGAAGATAGAATTGGCTTGATGTGATGTCTAGCTCAGCTGGAGATTATTAAACATGCTTAGTTAAACTCCCAGTTTAAGTAAATGTTAAAGCCTTCCAGGTCAGCTCATGTGTTTTGCTTGGGTCACTAACGTTAGCAGTCACATTCCCTCAGAGAATTAAATACCAGACAAAGACTTAAACAAAAACTGTTGTTAATTTTGCTCTACCATGACTAGTTAACCATTTACACATGATAAATAACAACCAGCCCACTTTATAAATGATATACAGTATGTTATGAGATTCTAACTTTTGGATTTTTGTGTCTGGCAGGTTATTAGTGGGTGCCCCGTATGAAATGAATGGCCCATACCAGACAGGGGATGTTTATAAATGTTCACTAAACAGACGAATGAACGGCAATGGCTGCTCCAAGCTCAACTTAGGTACAGTATCACAAAACACGATTGAGTTTTTACTGAAATGCAAGCTACATACAGTAACAGTGACAACATCTGGATAAATGTGTTGTGTGTGTTATACAGGCGTTTATATGTCTGCATGCTTTTCTGCGTGTGTCTCAGTAAACATCATGGTCTCATGTGTGGGACAAAGTGTAGATACCATACCAATCATTCCACATTTTACTATTTTTCTAAATGGTTTATGTACATTTCCACACGTGTGTTTTACCACACATCCCACCGCATGCTTCTTCAGACGGGTTGCACATGTGTCGTGCTGGTTAGGTTGGCACATGACGTCTAGATCTGAGGATGCAGACGTTGCTCTGGCTGCCCAGAAAGCAATAACAAACCAAAGTCCCAGATGGTGGAACTTCTGTTTGGTCTCTGAAGGATAGTGCACATTTATCTAAATATTAGTCTGTGCATCCAAGATCCTCTCAGTGATATTCATTTTCCCTCAAGGAAGGATATCTCTGACCAACGTATCAGAGCGGAAGGACAAGATGAGGCTGGGAATGACGCTCACGTCCAACCCTAAAGACAACAGCTTTGTGGTGAGAATGAGTCTAACATTCATTGGATTAATCCTCTTGAGATATAATGTAATATAGTAATGGTCCACTGCAACAGAAAACGTTTTATAAAATAGCAATGTTGAAGATGGAAAAAGGTCAATCCCACATGATTGTCTTTTAATTACATGGTTGTCATACTGCAGCTCTTCCTACGGAAGTTCTCGGAGAGCACGAACCAAACTTTTATCTGAGGTCGATAATGTTGCTGGTATTAATGCTTCACTCTATGTTTCAGGCCTGTGGGCCGTTATGGTCCTATGAGTGTGGCAGCTCTTACTACAGCACTGGCATATGCTCCAGAGTGAATGCCAGCTTCAAGTTCTCCAGAACAATTGCGCCTGCCTTTCAGAGTAAAGTATCTTTCCTGTTTCACCAACATTCAAGGACGATTCATAGTGACAGCAGGGGATTATGTCCTCATTTATGAACATCTGTTTTCTTCATGTCTGATCCCATGATTAAGTCTCTTCTCTAAATGTTCTTCAGGATGTGAGACCTATATGGATATCGTGATTGTTCTGGATGGCTCAAACTCCATCTACCCCTGGTATGAAGTGCAGGCTTTTCTCATCAACATTCTTCAGAAGTTCTATATCGGACCAGGTCAAATACAGGTGTGTAAGAAAGGAGGAAACACCAAAAGAAGATAAGATATATTAGTAATGTTCATTGTTGTTTTTGTTTCTTTTTTACTTGATACTTGACCTATAAGTACTTGTGTGTATGAAGGCGGTGATGATGAAGTTAAGGTGAACAAAGTATAAAGAGCCAGAAAGCCCATGTAGCGAGGTCGGGCTGGTTCAGACATTAAATTTCACCCAGGAGACCAGTTTCAGGGAAGACTGGTGGGTCTATTACATGCTTTAGCATTACACTGGGTTGGATGTATGTTCATAAAGGTTTGTTAGTTGTCTGTGATATTATTGAGACATATCGTTGTCCTTGTGTTTCCACAGGTTGGAGTCGTTCAATATGGAGAGAAGGTGGTTCATGAATTCAAACTCAGCGACTACAAATCTGTTGAGGAAGTAGTGAAAAGAGCGCGCAGCATCAACCAACGAGGTGGTGAGGAGACCAACACAGCTCTTGGCATCAACGTAGCACGGTACGGTGTCTCCGTTTGGAAAAACAAGCAGGACTGATTTGTAATCTATTTTACTGAAAATATTAAACGTGTTCTCGCAGCTCTCAAGCTTTCAAACAAGGAGGTCGGCGCGGTGCCAAGAAGGTGATGATAGTGATAACTGATGGAGAGTCACATGACAGTCAGGATCTCCAGCAGGCCATCGAGGACAGTGAGAAGGACGGCATCACCCGTTACGCCATTGCTGTGAGTCTGCTAGATCTATTATTCACCTGGGTTAAAGGACTTGTACTTTTAGTTTTCTGATGGATAATAAATTTCCACTGCAGCATTAAAACACCACTGACATTAATGAGGTGACCTCATGGAGTTCAGTTATAGCAAGTCTGTTAAGAGCTGACTAAAGATTAGAGCCAAAAACACTCGGAGCCCTCGACGAGCTCCAAACATAAACTCAGTGGAAGCGCAGTTAAAGGTGTAAATGATCTCTTTCAAACCACATGGTACTTTTGGTTTGTGCCAATGCTGCTACAGCTAATGGCACACTTGATCCCATCCAATGTCTAAGCTGGGCATTTGAGCAAAAACTCTGAAGTCATCTGGTTGAAAACCAACAGGATTTTGTGACAGCACTGGCACTGGTGTGGAAAACCTAAATCCTCTGAAACCCTCTCAAAGAGTTCCTATGATGACCTGTTTAAGATCAATTTGATTGGTTGAGGCTTGAGCACTTCATCCATGAGCTGTCCTTGTTTGATCTTATCTTCACAGGTTCTTGGCTACTACAACCGTCGGGGGATCAACCCTGAGGCCTTCCTCAATGAAATCAAGTATATCGCCAGTGACCCAGATGACAAGCACTTCTTTAATGTGACAGACGAGTCAGCACTGAAAGACATTGTGGATGCACTCGGAGAACGCATCTTCAGTTTGGAAGGTTTCGCAACAAATTCATTTGAACTACATTACAGTCATTTACACTTTTGTCCAAAGCAACTCATAATAAGTGCATTTAAACGGTAATTCATCTGTCGTCAATGAGTAAAACTGTCTTCTATGCTACAGTAAAAGTTCCAAGGAACAAGCAGTATAGAAAACCCCCAGTAATCTACTTCTATATGTATATGAAAAGCTTCTAACTCTAACTTTTTTTATCAAGCATGTGATAGTTCTCTTTTAAATAATACAAACTTATATACTGGAGTAATAAAAATAAAGCATGTCTAGGTGCTAGATTGATACTGTTAAAGTATCAAAACACTTAATCATGGAGAAATGTATACAGCCCATATTCAAGTATATATGCATGAGTTTAGGATTTTTGTAACATTATGATATCACAGTTAGACAGTCACCGCCCCCAGCATAACCAATTACGTTAACAATGGCAGAACAGCATGTTAGCATTTTTTAAGTAGATATATATAAAAGTACAGACATGAGAAAAGCACAATATGGGACCTTTATCAAGGCATAATGACAAACATTGGCTCGTTCCATTCGCTCAGTTGAGAGGACTTGATGGTATTCTCTCTTTTCTATGATTTTAAGTGGAATAACTTGGGTTTTGGACAGTCGGTTAGATAAAATATGAAGATATGAAACGCCTACACTGAGACTCCGTTGCTCTTCTTATGTAGGTTTAGATCATGGTTGGCTGCTTAAATTTCTTTCCTGCTGCAGTGGTTCAAAACTGTAAAAGACTGACTTGTTTACACAGGAACCAGTAAGAATGGGACAGCGTTTGGCCTCCAGATGTCTCAGGCTGGATTTTCTGCCCACAACGTCGAGGTGAGTCTGACTTCTGCTACCACGTTGCCTCATTTCATCTGTCGCCATCTAGAACAACACACATTGTCTAAATTTCTGGCGCATCATAACTCCTCCCAAAAACTTGCCATTCATCACTTTCCAGTCCCCCCTGAGAGGCCTGCTGTGTGGCCCCAAAGGGTTTAGGTCATCCTGATTTAGGAGTCCCTGACAGAGGAGACAGGCCTTTTTCCACTCCAACCATGCAGTGATGGGTAATAAGACACCACTTGTTCTCAGGGGAGACATATTAGTGCGAAGCGGAGACAAGATTGAGACAGTTCTGCTACAGAATGGAGTGTTTTTACTTTTACTTTTCCTAAAGGTTTTTGATTGGATCTTAGAGCAGATAGTGCAGGTGTGCTGGCTTTCAGGGTGACACAGCTGGACGTGGGAGATTTGATACATTTCCTCTACTGTACCTGTTCATAACAATTAATTGATTTTCATTTCTCTCTTCCTGGCTCTGTCCAGGCTGATGCGACTGCTTTGATTTTCCAGTTCCACTTCACAGTGTGATTTGTCAAGAGAGAAATAAATGTATCCCATGTATGATTTGAATATAAATATATAGCAGAATGTGCAGCTGGGTGGCAGGAATGTCTGGAAATAGTGTCCAAGGCCAGATTCCAGAAATGCTCGACAACATCAACCTGAGTGTTGAGAGTAGGATAACTTCTTGGAAAGAATGTCGGGGCTTTAGAGCAAAAAACCAGTCCTGAAAGCCCAGATGGTTTTACTGAATGTGGTATGTGCCAACTTTGAAGGCTGCTTATGTCATATACAATATAGACTTTTCATGCATCTGCACAACAGTTTATTCCTCTAGTGTTTGTTTGGTCAGCTAACAATGCTGAACAATAATCTCAAGGCTCTTATAGTTTATATGCAAAGTTCCTGTATTCACCAGAATGCAGAATATACATCACTTGTTTGCTGAGCTTCTGTATATTTATGTAAAACCACGACTGTGTCCTCTTCCTGTACACTTAAGAGTTGACATTGACATCGATGGCAATGAAAGAAATGCTTGTGTCTATCCAGCTGGTTTATATGTGCATTTTCAGTAGAAATAGGTCACTGGTTTAGAAGGTTGAAATGTTTTGGGGTTTCATTCATTTGCCATGGAAACCATTTTGACCAAAACATTTAACCACATTGGCATAACTCTGCTGTCAGAGAGTGACGTAGTGCAAGCGCGGTGAGCGCACAATTCCATCGTTCAGGAAGGAATCGAAAGCCTTCCAGCATTCGCTCAAACACTGGAAAATGTGTTGTCTGCATATTGTTTACAGCACGAAAAAAGCCGAGGTCATTAAGCAGAGAACCCTGTAATTACAGAGTCAGTGACACAAAGTATAGTTAGCCATGGAAGGTAGAAAATCCTTCCTCTATCCCTCCTCGTGTCTGCAGCTAATTGCACTCTCTGGTTTGTTTCCTTTGTTGAATGAGGTGGTGAAAATAAACACAGATCCAGATTTAGCTGTGATTCTTTCTTTGCATGCTGTGGTTTGTGATTGTGTGAAAATTCCACTGTAGCTTTTGTGATTGTTGATGAAGTAGCTTTTAATTTGTCACGGGTTCAGTTCCAGTAGTAGTTTTTAAACTTCCTGGAGAGAAGAAGTCTTAAATACAGTGTGGATTAATGCTTTGTAAAAACCTGTTCATACATTTGCTCCAACTTTAGCAACAAACAGGAGATACAGTTTGGGATCAGTGGCATGTTTAACTGGAATGTTATAAATAATGAAATGGGCCTTGAATAAGGACTTTGTATAATTTGTGTTGTTTTAAGATCATTTTTTTAAGATGCGGACAATTGACTGTATCGTGAATGGTGAAAAGGATTCACAATGTGTAGCACAACTGAGCAAATGAGGTGAAACTGAAATAAACCGAAGCTTCTTTCATCATTAATCAAAGAACAAAAGGTCCATTGAGCTCAGTTTAGAGCTGGTGCACTGCTTCTGCATAATGAAATATGTTGGAACGCTGCTATAGAAGAAGAAAGTTTGATTTGTCCTGTATGTGATTCAGATGAAATAGCAAAAAGGGTGTAAATGTATTTCTTACTGCTCTTTGCACTTGAAACTTAACATAGAGTCCATGAAAAAACTAGCTGCAGGTGCGGTTGATTTAAAAACAGAACCTGTGGAGCCGGGCTGCCGCACACTTAGCCATCAAGTGTAATTAATGGGAAACGCAGTGTGACTTCTGCGCCTTGCACTGCACATCTAATATATTTCAACATCACAAAACCACAAGAAAAAAATGGAACGCGTCGCAGTCGAGGGGCACCCGCCAGCAGGCCTTACCATAGGAAACCAAGGTTTTCCTAGCTTTGCATCTCTGTGTGATCAGCCCCTAAATGGTCCATTCTATATGCCTCAACACTGTAAATGTATTGCATTTATATGGTGCTCCTTTAGTCAGCTTACTGCTCATGTGCAGATTCATACACTGATGGCAGAAGCTGCCATGCAAGGTGTCGACCCCAGGATGTTTCTATGCTCAGCCTGTCACACACTCACACACCAATCGAACAACCATCAATATCTTGACCTTCTGATTGATTGATGACCCGCTCTACCTCCTGACCCACAGCCGCTGTTCTTGTTGTAGCAACAGCTCCACGAAGGTGGTCTAATGTACTGTGGGAGAGAGAGAGAGGGATACATTTAATTAGATTTTCTTCATATCCTCTTAAAGTAATCCAGTAAATATAGTGAGAACCTTCATTGTATTTTGTGTTTATCGCTGTTACCAAGATTAGATTTCACCACAAGTGGAGTCACATCATCATTAATGTGACTGAAACTAAAGCGCTGCCAAACACACAGACTCTGCTCCAAACTGGTGGTCAAACTAAATAAGCTTAATGAGTGCACCATCATCATATACATAGTTACCATGTTGTGTCCATGCGCAACACAGGCAGAGTACAGACAGATCATACTCTATGTCTCTAATACTCTGCTATTTAATACATAAGAACTAACTATACTGAACCTCCCCTGATAGGATGGTATTCTGGTGGGTGCTGTCGGGGCTTATGACTGGAACGGTGCCGTGCTAAAGGAAACACGTCAGGGGAAGGTGGTTCCTCCCAAGTCGTCCTACGCGCAGGAGTTCCCCGAGGAGCTCAAAAACCACGGTGCCTACTTGGGTGAGTAACACCGTGAAGAATCAGAGGAGACTGTATTGGAGTGGAAGAGTCTAGACTTGATTGTGAGGGTTGTGTTTAAAATAGGAGAAAAAGTTCAGAGAACATACAGTGTTGCTATTTTAATAATGAAGGCTACACTCATTTACTGTTTATAGCATTTTCTCCCATGGCCACCCTCCTGTCCTATTAGAAGACCTGCGGTTTAACACCAACTATCCTCACTGCTACCATCTCTATAAAGTGTACCCATTGCTCCAGTGCTTCCCATCATATCCAAACCCATCTCACTTCACTCCACCACCACAGACCTCTGCTTTTACCATCAGTGGTTTGTCTCTAAGCTTATCCATCAGGCTGCCAGTGGAAGCCTTTCTTGACTCAATAGTAATATGAGGTGGAAGCATAATTTTGGACAAGCAGGGAAAAAGTTAAAGCCGGGAAAAAGAAAGGGAATGAAGATGAGAGATGAAGGTGGAAAAGTCTACGAGGAGTAAGTGGAATTTTTAGTGGGAAAAGTCGAAAGAGAAGAAGGGAATTTGAGAAACCTGAGAAATCCGAACACCCTCATAACTGAACGCAGCTCGATGAGTTTCAGCTCCTCAAATTGCAACTTTTACAGTTTCCATGGCATGTCATGAAATTCAACCTGAAGGTCGGGCCTAACCACTCTTAGCAGATACAAACAGTGGAATAAAATGAACTCCCTGAGGTTTAATTTACAGTCTGACTATCAAGCAATCATTTTACTTATTTTGCAGAGTATAGAATAGATCATTACAAACATGTACTGTCCCCCTTTGTTTACTTTTGGTAAGACCAGTCTCTAAACCTGTGTGTGTTGTCTGTGAGCAGAGGGATATTAATGTGTGCATTTGTTTTTCCATAATCAGGTTATACTGTGACGTCTGTGGTGTCAGCCAGAAACGGCCGTCTACTCGTAGCCGGAGCTCCACGATTTAACCACACCGGCAAAGTCATCATCTTCACACTGAAGAACTCAGGCAACCTCACCATCCTGCACTCCCTCAAAGGCCAGCAGGTACTGTAGCATTCTGCACTTATCTTACATGATAAGAAGTTGATCAGCTGTGAGCCAGTTGCACTCCGATATAGTCATCATGTGTTCTCTGGAAGAAGGAATGTCATAAAACATTGTTATAAAACACAGCTTGCAACGCCACTGATGAAGAGCAGCTGACTTACTTACAAGAGTCTTTAAAGCTTCTTTGTGTAGATATATGTGTGATTATAAAGAAATATCCTACAATTTATTATCATGTCATATGCTTTTGTAGAAAGTATAGATAATCCCCAGGATAAATAGCAAGCTGTCTGATCAGAAATGCCCTTTGGGGAAACCTGGAGAGTCTAAAATGGAGGAAGCTATTTTAGCTTATTTGCAATGTTGCACCATAAACTTTTATTTGACCTCATCGGTCTGAGTATGTTGGTCACAAAAGAAGGATTTTATGAAGCATATGAGACGGGAGTTATTATATACAATTATTCTGGAGAGCGTTAGAATTAATCCAAATCATGAATATATAAAATAAAACAGAATGGCTGGAAAATGATCATGATATGCAGAGTTTTCTAGTGGAAAAGGCCAAAAGCCAGAAGGATTTCATATTGAAATTTAATCTCAATAAAATGAATGCTCCACTGTAACAGTCCAAATGACATAAACATAACATATTGCACTGATGGCGCAAGTTGACACAAGGACACGCTCACTCTAGGTTTGATGTTGTTCTGGTAATCATTATTCTTTATGTAGTAAAAAAAAAAAGTCACATGAAGGTTAAAAATAATCATCGCTTCAAGCGGATGCGGCTGTGTGTGTTAATGGCCTCTACACTGGTAACTGGTGACTGTTCACAGGCTGCAGGCCTGGAGTGATCCTGCAGCAGCTTACATTGTACCTTGTCAGCAACGGCTCATCCAGAACAGCAGATGTTTTTTTGCAGAAAACGTTCTTGATCTCACAATTCTTGAGAAAGGAGCTTTTTATAGCCACATGCTTCTAATCTGAAAACCAATAGATGTTCCCTCCAGTCCAGTGACTGATCCTCTCTCTCTCACGGTCTGAGCATTTACAAAAGCACCAGAACTCTGACCACTCGCTTTGACACAACACAGGCCCCCATTTGCTTACAATATTCATGCACATAAGCTGCTCCAGATCATCAGTAAATCAGCTAAACCCAAACAACACGTGTTTCAACAAAACGGGACAAAGAAGCCAAGAGTTTTAATCACATATATTGATTGTTTTTAAAGGATTCAAGTAAAATAAATGAATGAAGATTATATTATTGTAAGCAAAATAGGCCAACTCGTTTTGTTTCTTACTGATCTAGTAGAAAGAATACCGGTTGGAAACGTCTCACAGTGCTGGAGCAGTCTCCATCCATTCACTCTTGTTTTCCATCAGTTTCTATCACTCTTACTCTTCACCTTCATTGCCTCCTCCATCAGCCAGGTTCTTTTTTCCTTTACAGTTCAGTTCAGTTCAGTTATTTCACCGCCACCTGGGGAAAGCGACAAAGGAAAATAATGCCTCTTTCTGTTTTCATGACAGACGCACTTTCTCTGAACTGTAATATGAACTTCAATTTTGAGGAAAAATCCATCCTGTTAGCATAAAGACAGCAAGATTTATAAGTAACCACTCTGTGTGTGGATGTTGACATTTATCTACAGCCATTACACTGTGTAATCAGTATTTACTTCAGACTGACTAGTAAAAGTAGAGTTGCATATGCCTGTTCAATGAAATGCATGTACATCTCTTTCAGATTGGCTCCTACTACGGCAGCGAGATTGCACCTTTGGATATTGACGGAGACGGTATAACTGACAACCTCTTGGTGGCAGCACCCATGTTCTTCAGCGGAGGCCTGGAGAAGGGGAAAGTGTATATCTACAGAGTGACAGAGCTGGTGGGTGTAATTTCTAAAAACAAATACACAGCAGCAAGACATATGCAGCAAATAATCAGTTTTGGACCAAGCAACCCACTCCACAGAATTGGGTCAACACCTGTTCAAACTTCAGACATTCCCACTAATTTCTAACACGCCTCACCAGAAGTGTCCGGTGACACGCGCCACACCAGACTCTGTTGGATTCCAGCTCCACAGTTAGCACACTGACACGCTGCATGCAGACATTTCAACACATGACCTTGTCCAGATTAAATGTGGAGATCAAATGAGAGAGCCCTGCCATGCCAGTGTGCAGACTTTATTAGATGTGTCAAATGAACTCAACAGGAAAGTATTCTGCCCCTTCTAAACCCATTTCCAGCAAGCCATTTCAGGCGAGAATGTTTTTTAATAGAAGGAAATTTCCCGGTGTTCCAGGTCTGTCTTGCTCATTGGAATAATAAATGTCTTCAGCTGTTTTGAATCTCTTGAGCAGGCATAGAGGAGGTATTTAAATATCTAGTGTGGCCCAAACCACATTACAGGTGGAAGTCTAAGAGTCAAAAACAAAACACCAACAGAAAGAAATCACTCACATTTAAACGTGTCTGTCAGCAGCATGACACCACTGCCACATGTTCAGGCCAGTTCAGAATCATGGTGTGGTTGATTCAGGTGTTGCTGTAGATGCTGCACAGTAATAATCTTCTGGAAAACTGCTCAGGGTTCAAAAATGTGTCACTGTGGTTACGATGAATATTTCACATCCACAATGTGATTCTGGTGACTTTACTCGCCACTTTCATTGGCACTGAGCATGTATTTTTAGCCCTGCCAGCAGCTCAAGCAGGAACTATACTGGTCAGTTGGTGCTGCTCACAGTGACAAACCCAGAGAAACATCAGCTGGTCCCGTACGCTCTGTGGAGCTACGCAGTTTCTTTTAGCTTATTATTTTTATTTCAGGTTGCGCAACTCTACTGTCTAGTTTTACTCTCATTGCTCTCATAGTGCAGCAGCAACTGTATTCATCTGAGAGGTTCTAAAAACCAAATGGACACTACAGAACCTGCCCAGCACCTGCAGACAGATACCGTAGGGCTGCAGCCAACAATTATTATAATTAATCTGTTGAATATTTTCTCAACAGATCGATTAGTTGTTTGGTATATAAAATGTCAGGAAACAGTAAAAAATGTCACTTAGTGTTTCCAGCATGGCGTCTTCTAAGGCCCGGTTTTGTCCAGGACCCAAAGATATTCAGTTTACTGTCATAGAGGACGAAGGACACCAAAAAATGTACATGTAAGAAACTGGAATTTTGAAAACTTCCCCTAAAAAAAGTGCTCAGTCTGATCAGCAGACAACTAATTATCAATTGTTGCAGCTTTAAGACATTTAGCGTCCAGCTGGTGAAAACTGTGGAGTGTTTAGCAGTCAAACAGCCAAATAGTTTCCCCTCAAGACTAAACCAGAGCTTAAAGTAGAGCGAATATTGGACTCCTGCTTGTTATCAACCTTTTATCAACAAGTTGGCCACATCAGCTTAATAACTCAATGTGATGTTCACTTCCTGGTTCCGCTGAGCCAAGACTCCCCCTGCGTTTTTTCAGGCTTGTCTATTTGAGTACATTCTAATGCTGATGTTAGAATTTAGGTCAAAGCACTGCTGAGTCGACTACCATAGATTTTTCTGTTTCTCATTCTCAAGGATTTCTTGCCTTATCAGAAATGTATGGTTGGTATAGCCACAGTCACAACAAATAATGAATATCATTGTAAGTACAGGATAACAACAGATAAGCAATGAATAGCTGACACTGAGCTGTCTCTGTACTGAAGGCTCTGACCAAAACTGAAGGGATATCTACCAAACCTTAATCAGGTTGCATAAAGTCTGGCAGCTCGCCAAAAATAAAATTCCATTCACTTCTAACGCTGCGCTTTTAACTCACTCCTGGGCCACAGCAGACTGCTGGTGACCCTTCATGGCCTCCTCACAAACCATATGTTTCAAATTTAAACGGCACTGAATATATTTTCCCCCATTTCTCCATCAATCTCTCACTTTGTCACACGTGCACACATCAGGTAGTCCAGAAGTAAAGACTCCCCTCCCATTTACTCAACTGAAAAAACAAGTGAGCTCATGTTTCGTCTGCCGGCCCTAAATTATATTAGGAACCAGGATGCCAAGTGGAGCAATGATACGCATGGCTGTAGATGGACCCAAGTATTTGGGTCCATTTTGCCTAAATTATTTCTTTGAAAATGTTTCCAGTCTGGTGGTGGCTTTCAAAGACAGATATTTTCCATCTGACGTTAAACTCGCTAAGAATAGAACCTCAGATAAATATACTGAGGTAAAATTCCTCACTTCTATGCTGCTAGATGTTGAAGATATTTGAGTTCAAAGAGGCAGAATTACGTGGAAAACACAGAAGCTGATCCAGACTTATCTTTTGTTTATAGACCAAAGATAAAAACTCTTGTTTGTTACTATTCCCTGGAAAATAAATGACATGATTAGTTGACTAAAGAACAACAAACCCAGCTGGATGGAGAGCAACAATCTCTTCTTTGGTCTTGTTATGAGACGTCTAAATAAATGGATGACAGATCATTTGAAGAACAGATCAGCCCTTTGACTGTAACAATGTTCTCTGCCAGAGGGCACGGATCTGTCCACCTGACAGGACACACAGTAGGCATATGCTTCTGTTTCCAATGAAGCTTTTGTCCTGCACAGCTTGTGTCTGTCTGTGTATGTAGCTGTATGTTGTTGTTGCATGTGCGTGTCACGCTTTGTTTGAAGGATCAGGATGTTTGAATCGTGAGTGTTATTTTCCAGGGAATCTATTACAGAGTCCCAGGGGTCCTTGAAAGTCTCAAATGTTTGTTAAATCTTTAGGAAAAAGCCATGGCCTTGAGAGACTTTAAAAATATACACATGTGGACGTCCATTAGCTCAGTTGGTAGAGCAGGCGTCCTATGTGCAGAGGCTTTGTCCTCGCTGCAGTGGCCCAGGGTTCAAGTTCGATCTGTGACCCTTTGCTGCGTGGCATTGTAGAATGTGTTAAGTTTTGTTGTTGAGCTGGCTCTAATGAGAACAAAGAGGTACTTAGCTCTTCAACTACTGAATACGTCTTTGTCTCTATTTCAACTCAACTTCTAAAACATTTTGCTTTGCTGTACTGTTTTAGGGAAGGCAGGAGACTACACAGCCTGCAATGTCTAATTTTGACATTAGATGTTGTGATAGACTTGCTGGTAGTAATGTTGAAGCATTGACATTAGCAGTGAGTTCAATTGTTAGGGTTAGGGTTAGAATTAATTATAAACTCTGGCTGCACATTTCTGGAGTGGCTGAGATTGGAGCAATTTTTTCTTATACTGTGGTTGAAATTTTGCCAAAAAGACCAATTTTCCTTAACACTGACCTGTACATAATGTGTAGTATATATTATTGTACTGCTTATAAACAATAAGAACAACTCTGTAGAAGATAGCAGAAACCAATACTGTGATGGAAACAGCTCTACAACAGGCAGCAATAAAGCTGCAGAAATGCAAACCTCAGCCAAATCTGAAACCTATGTGGGAGACCAAGACAAAGATGAACTTTAAAGTTTATTACCCAAATGCAGCAGTCCAACATGCATGTGGGTGTTGTCCTTACAGTGGAATGTGAGGCCTGGCTGCAGCAAATGATTAGCTGAACACAATTAGCAGTTTCTTAGACAATTTAGATAAAACACAGGATGATATTTGATGTTAAAGGAACAGTTTGAATGATCATATTTTCTTTGAACCAATTGTGAGCACAAACCAATCATAAGCTTCTGTCATATTAGAAAAAACAACAAGTGTAAACGAGTATCAACTTGTAGTTTTAATGATGTTTTCATTAAGTCGAGTTGTTGGTACATGGACGTAGAGTTGTCTGGGAGGAAAATCAAGCTTTGGACAAACATGAGAGGTCTTTCTCATCTTTGTGGTGGCTTTTAAATGTTTTTCGTTTCGCTTTGTTCCAGTTCATTTGTTGCCAGATGTTTTGCTCTGGGACTTCGCACTAAAGCTAATGTCTATTCATCCACATCTGCCCTAAAGTACACATTCACAAATTCTTGTGTTGGAAAGAAATCTAGACTCTTCCTCAAGGGACAAATGTCTTCAGCTATTTATGAGGCGGGAACCAAACAAAAAATGCATACAGCAGAAAGGCCAGGATGCTTTGTGTGACTTGTATAATAATAATAATAATAATAATAATAATAATAATACATTGAATATATGAACCCAGAAAGATAACATACTAAGAATTCATAAATAAGATGACATAAGCTTTAGCGCCATTATGTTTCCTTTCGTCCTACAGAATCGTTTTGTCCTTGAAGGGTCGTTGGAAATCCATAACGGTGGCCAGAACGCTCGCTTTGGCTCGTCGCTGGCTCCTGTCCCTGATCTGAACGGTGACGGCTTCAATGACCTGGTGGTGGGAGCTCCGCTGGAAGATGACCACAAAGGAGCCATTTATGTTTTCTTTAGCCAGCACAACAGAATACTGCGTAAATACAAACAGGTAGGAACCATAATCAGATTTCCACTGACAGTTTCCCAAAGCGTACCATATGTTTTATTTGATTTATTTTCATTTCATAAGCCAAAAAATCCAACCTGCAGAAATTTTGAAAGTTGCTGGTCAGCAATGTCAGGTCAGGATAAAGGGGGGGAAAAACTGAAAGGCTTAGGAGATAGGACTTGGACCCAAATGCAGTTACTCACGGGACAAGGATATGGGGGGGAAACAAAAAGCAAGCTTTATTCTCAAGCTGAACGATACAAAAACCAAAGGAGCCAGGTAACAAAAACAGTCAAAGAGGGACAAAAGGTAAAGTAACAAAAAAAAAAAAAACAGCAAGACAAAGCAGCAACAAAGTGCAAAGAAAATGGCAAAGTACAAATCAAACATGAAAGACTCAAAACCAAAACATACCACGAGGGGACTGGAAACAGACAGGAAACAGACAGGAACATGAGCTAGATCATGAGCAGACGTGGACGGAGGCAATGAACGGACAACGAGTGCAGGGAAGACACAGACTAAATACACAGACACTAATGAAAAGATGAGGAACAGGTGAGGAGAGAGAGGAGGGAGGAGGCCAGGTGCGGTAACGAGTGGGGAAAGCACAGAGGAGAAAACATGGAGGGAACAATACTACAGACAGAGGGAGACAGAGGGATGAACATAGGAGATACTTAAAGACACAGTAGGGCATGGAAAATCAAAACATCAGACACAACAAGACATGATACAAAGACATGGAAATCAGATACAGCAAATTACAAGACACAGAATCATAACCATGACAAGTAAGTGTCATTCTATACATGTAGCAGTTCAGTACCCAGATGTGTGAGGCGACCTAAAAACAAGGCCGAGGTCATTAACAGGCAATCTGTCAGCGAGGGCAAACAACAGCAGGAGCAGGACGACAGGCAAAGAGAGGCTAAACAATTATGAACAGACGGGCAACAGGCAGGTGACTGCAGAGCACATGAGATGATCTTACAGAAGACTGGGGGAATGAGGGAGTACCCCGTGACTAATAATGGCATGAGGGAAGGTGTGCAGGTGGGTTCAGCTATCAGGTGATGGGAGATGATGTGAACACACTGAGGGCAGCCACCGGACAGAAGGATAATGACAGGCTCTGCAGTAACAGGAGAGGTTAGCAACTGTCAGGTACGAGAAACGGACAGAATATGTAAAATACCGTAAATGAATCTATGGATACTTACGTGACAGTAGTGAGAAAACAGAAGTAGGTAGCTACAGTGAACAATTTCAAATCAGCTGTAAGCTTCAGACAATGGTTGGTATAAAATACAGTACATTCAGTAAATGGGTGAATCATGAAAAAAAAGAAAAATTACAAAGATTTTAGAAAAACCACTAAAAAGCTTGAAGTAATGTTGTACATACAGGATTGTGTACTAATGGATTACATGTAAATGGGATTATGTAGTTAGGTTGTAAAGTGATAAATACAATAAATACTAAGAGCACAAACTGTTATGTACAAGGAATTTGATTTGACAAATATTCATGCTGAATATGCTAAATGCATGTTAATGCATTGGAAATGTTTTGAGATGTTTAAAGATAAAAACAAATATGTGTGGAACATTTTTTCTCTAATAACTGCTCTAATAATGACTTTAATCATAACATTGAAAATGTTGTGCATTGTCATTATGACTGTCATTAACTCATATTTCTTTGTGTTTCTCAGAGGATAGCAGCAGCAGATTTGGCTCCTGGCCTGCAGTACTTTGGCCGCAGTATCCATGGAACAATGGACATGAACAACGATGGTTTAGTGGACCTGGCAGTGGGTTCCCTCGGTGCTGCTGTTCTCCTTTGGTTAGTATTTCTCTCAGAAAATAATACTGTCGTCAAAAATATAGAAGACATTTCTTTTGACCTCATCTGTGACATCTGTATGCCCTCACAGGTCACAGAGTGTTGTCCGGATATACACCACCATCAGGTTTGAGCCCAGTAAGGTCAACATCTTTGTGAAGGACTGTCAGAGAGGTGGCAAAGATGTGACCTGCATGTCAGCCATTGTATGTTTCAACATCACTGGCAGGACAGCCATCCCTCCCACACAGGAAGTTGGTAAGCCAGTGAAAATAATCCTCTTCTGTAGAAGCAGCTCCTAGTTCAACCCCAGGTGTCTGCCTGGCGTTTGGAATATTACCAAGGTTAATAAACTATTTAATCTATTAGTTAAGCAGAACCTTGCTTGATAAAAGGAGAAAACGAAAAATGTAATGTATTCAAGTATTTTTTAACTAGTAAGGAAAAATACTGATGCCTCTATGTGACCTGCAAAGGCAAGCAAACAAGTTATTGTAGTTATTCTTAATGTCTGTCAATGGATTGGATGAGTCATGAAATTAAAACTTTTTTTTAAAAAAAAATATATGGCAGAATGATGTCAATGAATTGAAACGGTTCACAGCCGGAGGAAAGAAGCTGCAAGTTTACTTTAAGTTTAAGAACTTAAATAAATGTGGATCAATGTATGGTCTTGCAAACCATTGTTAAGTTGCAACTTTACATGTCTTTATGTTCAGTTTGACATTGTGGCAATGCTGTGCTTATGGTCTGTGTAGGTTTAGGCACAACAACCACTTATGGTCGGTCGTTTAGGAAAAGATCACGTTTTGACTTTAAATAGCTTGTTCTGTCTCCACAAACATGACTGGAATCTTATTACACATCTTATTGAAAATATCTAAACTTGTAAATGGTGAAACATCACCACCATTCCCTCCTCCTCCTGACATGAAAGTCAGCTCATATACACTGAGAGGAAATAACACAGAAAAGAGAGGAAAAAGGGGGGTAAAGAACAGCTTGGACCCTTAAAGCAAAACCGAGGGAACTTGCATTATCATAACAGAAATTTGTGCATAGCGTTGGACTCTGCTGGTTGTCTTTTCCAGAGATTGGATGAGAGGCTGCCAGTTGGCGTCAAATATGGATATTCTTAAATTTATAACAGATTGTTTTTACCGATATGCTTGAGTACAGAAATGTTTTACTTTGGATCTGTTGTTTAAATGTAGTTCAGCGTCTATTGACAGATTGAAACATGGCTGGTTTAAAGTGAGAAAAGCGTTCATCCCCCTAAATGTATATCCTTCTTGTCCTGGGTCCAATAGACTTTTCAGCATGTGGCTTCCTGTAAAAAATGTGAAGGCTCCCTCCATTCAGAGTGGCGCCAAAGCAAAATGTTTTTCACTAGCAGTAAGAGATTCTGATGTCACTGCTGCATCTGCCAAAGTTAATGCTGATGCCTCCAAAAGTGGTATATCTGAACCACACTGGTGGTCTCAGATGTTCCTTTTAATGTGCGAGCGCTGGCTGAAACAGAGCTACAAGTAAATCTGTGCTTTGTTCAACTTGAAAAGGGAGATGTTACCAATTGTTAGGTGGTGGTGACAGCTCATATATAACTCAATACTGCAGAAGGGTGATGTGTCACTGAGAGCAGCCCACCTCTGCTCATAATTTGTTTTAAGAGATGTGATGACAGGGTCCAATTTCACCGGGCATCAGGGGGAGAAAGCAGAGGGACAAGAGAGCGTGTTCTGAGTTAACCTCTTGACCCTCTGACATCTTTATCAAATCAATCAGATGTGCCAAAACAGAGCAGAGGAAGAACACAGGGTGTTATCTGGTCTTCCATGGTTGCATACAACGGAACACATTTATTTCATTTCCCTCTCATTGTCGTGTCTGGTTGTAATGCGTGGCAGATGTGCTGGTGTTTGTGAGTTCGCTGTGGTCCGTTGCATGAAATGAAACTTTTTGTTAAATCAAGTTTACGTTTTCATGTTTCACAATTACATCTATTTATAGCGTTTCAGAGTGTTTTTTTTAAAACATAAATACTCTTTTCTATGTGCATTGTGGCTAATATACTGATGACAAATGTTATGCAGCCAAACAGTGTTTTGAAAATTACAGTAGTTTTCATCTAAAAATGAAAAACGTTCTATAATAGCTGATGCTGATAATTGTGATGTGGTAAAAGTGGAGAAAAGCTTCCATTTTAGTATCCATTATCTGCCCAGATCTTTCTGCACAAGGCATTAAGACTTGTCCCGCTCTCTAATTCTCTAGTTGACCCCAAACACAACGCATGCACAAGTTCAGTCTTCATACATTTTTCCTCATGCCATGAAAACACGAGGCAATAAAGTGAACGCTCTTTTAAACAATGTGGCTTGGACGTGACTCAGTGCTGAGGACAGAGGGTTTGGATTCTTGTATATGTTGGTCACACATTCATCGTATGTTCAGAGTCAAGCTAATATTGACTCGCATTGCTCCAGTGATGTCATTCACCAAAGACTGTTGCTGCCATTTGTCTAAGTAACGACAGAAGCCCATAGATCACAGCAGCCTTTTAACACAAATGAAATAGAATCTCTTATGATTTCAATCTGAAGTGTAATTTTTCTTCCTGACTCAACAGTGATCAAATACAATGTCTCCATTGCGGAGAGACGTTTTAATCCTCGGGCCATTCTGGACAACCCAACCAAGCAGCAGCCTCAGAACCTGACGCTTCTTCCTGGAGAAGAGACCTGCGAACACATCTACTTCCACGTCATGGTGAGGCCCGGTGCACACGATGGTTATGCCATAGATAAAGTGCCATGATAGAGTAAATCCACAGGCTTATATTCAAACCTAATGTTTTTATACCAGGAAACCACAGACTACGCAAGGCCCATAGTGTTTTCTGCTCAAGTTGGGCTTCAAGATCCAGACAACGGACCAGTTCTAGATGACAGCTGGCCTACTGTTGTGAGGACTGAGGTGAGAGAGAACCAGACAGTTTATTCTGTCTTTGCTTTCAAGTTATTATTTTGATATGATCAAAAACCAACTGATCCTATCAAAGCGCTCATGGAAAGAGAATTAATAAGTAGTTTTTATTTTCCTGTCTTTCCTCTCTGGCTAGCTGCCCTTCTGGAACGGCTGTGACGAGGATGACCGCTGCATACCTGACCTAGCACTGCAGAGTATGAACGACCTGATGACTCGAAAGTATGTTCACACATTCATCCCCACTCGCACTGTAGCACACAGCAGCATTCACAGACACACTGTATCTAACAACCCAGTACCACAGCAGTTCACGTAAGAATCATGTACACTCACGTAAATCGTAAATTGTTTTTATGACAGTCAACACAAGTCAAATGGAAAATTCATGTTCAGTTTCATTAACTGATTTTGATAAACAAGTGACTAAAATCACAATCTTTCTTTAATCTAACCAAAGTGAACCCTATAGATTACATTTTGTGGCTGTTTGACAAAGTGAAAATACCTTTTCCTCGCCTCAACCAAAGTGCTTTTGTTGCAAAAAAAGCCGAACCCTGGACTCAATACAACCTTCCGTTTCAGGTGTGATAGGTCAGGACTTTGTGTGCCTGCCTTCCACTAAGACCACCTCCCTGCAACTCTGGCATACTTCACAATTGTAATGTTTCATTCAGTTAAACGTTGAACAGGCACAAAAGATAGTTCTACTGAAAGAAATAAAATGACATTTTGAGAAACGTTACCGTTGTTTAAAAAAAAGCTCTATTCCTTTCGATTCTCTCCTCCCTCCCAGTCAGTTCTGTGCACAACCTGTGCAGTCTCGTGGTGCCTTCTGCCGCCATCTGAGTGAAGCAGGGAGTGAAGCATCTCTGCGGGTGATAGAGGGAAACAGGAGGAGGATGGTGGTGGATGTCCGATTGGAGAACAAAGGAGAAAACGCCTACAATGCTCGCCTGAATATCAGCTACACACCCAACCTGCGCTTCTCTAGTCTTATAGTTAAGGTGCATAATCATCACCCCAACTCATGAGGATTAGATATTGTACATTGTGTAAAAATCCTCTGCTCATACTCCTGTTTTTTTTGTTTTTTTTTTATCCAGGACAACTCTGATATCAAAATAGAGTGTTACAGTGAGGACAGACTCAGGAGTGAGAAGATCTGCAATGTCAGTGCTCCGTTCATGAGGGCCAAGAGTCAGGTAAGACTTCACACACAAATGTTGTCACTGTGTAAATGTAAAACAGAATGCAATCATTAGCAAACAGGCTTTGTTTACTAGCAACGATTTAAAGAAGTGGTCCATGTAGTATTTATTGTCTTTTTCTAGTTGTGTTCATGTGAAAGCAGCAAAAAGAAATGATGGTTTGGGAGATTTGTAGGTTTTGCACTGACTCAAGTGCAGGGCTGCCTGAAGAGGGGCCTGTGAGCCAATACTGGTCTACCAAAAGGTTCAATTGGGATCCCCAGTTGTTTGAAGCAAACAATTAATAAAAATGTGATTCTAAATCTGCTTTTTGCGGAGTAAAATGCTGTTAAAAACTGTAGGATCTATAATTATTTTTCATAATCTGAGCATGGCATGCAGACGGCCCTCAAAGGGAGAGAGTTTTGACACCACTCCTCTAGAACATTTCTCTATACCTCACATTTTATTCTTCGATGTAGAAGGCCATATGTTTTAGGCGAGAATGGTAATTTCTGTATTTATCTGACTGAATGGAAAGCAGATGTAAAAGTTGATCTTTCCAACCATAAAAAATCATTGATATGAGAGTTTTCATACCGATTCCCAAATCTGATAAAAATCCGTTTAGATGCCTCCACTTCTGACTAAAATAAAAATGTGGATACATGCCTCAGAGCCCATGTTATGCCACAAACTCTGCTGCTGAAAAAACATTGACATGGGCCATATTAGACCACAGATCCCAAAACACATGCTGCAGGCTTTAGATGACCATGACAGACCACACTGGTTAATCTAAGACCCACAAGCTAGCCCGAGGAGCCCAGTTTAGTTCTGGTTTGTGAGATTCCATCTTTCTATAGTCTGACATCAAAGTCCACACTGTCAATACTTAAATATTTCCCTCTGTATTTAACTTTCCGACAATAACAAATGTGACTATGAATAAACTGTAATGTAAATGTGACTTCAGCTAACATTTACTCATCACTACATCAATTTAAAAAGCTTACAGTGGTGCAACAAGATAAAACAACACATGAGATATTAAGATCAACGTCCTTATTTCATTTATATCCTCCAAGGTCTGAGCTGTGTCTTTATTATGGACATTATTCACAGTTCTGTGCAAAATTATGATCTTTCATAAGCACATTATGATCTTGAAATGTAATATTTTGTGGACTTTCCCAGACCAGTCATATGTTCTTAACCCCGAAGACCTTAAAATTCAAGTTACTCAGCCCAGAAAGGATATTTAAAGGAGAGTGAGCTGATAGAAGTTGAGAGAAAAATACACTCTCATTAGCAACGGAAACGAAGAAGGCATCAATTTCACATTCATTTTGCTAATGAAAATGCACGTATTAAGTTTTTATCATTCATTAAAAACAATCAGTGCTCAGTCATAACAAACACCAGGCACCAGTGCCAAGAATGTTATGCGGTCCAGTTTTTACAGCGCTCCTGGTAGTGTATCTTATTTTCTCCCAGCTTGATACACTTCAGTGTCTCCTTGATACAACCTCCAAACTTCAGGGGGTAAAACGTGCTTCCATTTAAGAATAATGAGGCACAATAAGTTATAATAATCAGTAATAATAAGTGGTGGAAGCCAGGACCTTTAGCAGTGTGCCAGTGAAGGCAAATGAGAGATTTTAAATACACTGGAATTTAAGTATTTAATGTATTTTTTTGAGGAGACCATGCATTTAGTCATACAGTACGTGTGTGTCTGTGTATACCTGTCAGCAGCTAATGTCCCATACTACTGGAGCTTTTTATAACACCACTGACTCATCTTCACCGGCCATGTGGGGCTGCAAGTGATCAACAATTACCTCCCCTTGGAGTATTTTTTCCGATAGCGACAACGTCTCAAAAAACATTTCAGGCAATGGGCATCCATAGAAAAGTTTGTTGTCATGTTTTTCAACAGTCAACAAACCGTTGCATGAACACGTCGGAACTTATCAATATCCCCCACCAACATTCAGGGAAGGTGAGTAAAGAAGTAAAGAAATATAAGTAAAGAAGTAAAGAAATCTAAGTAAAGAAGTAAAGAAATATCCAGTGACTGTCAAATACTTAAATTACTAATAAAAAAAAATAGTTTTCATCTTGAACTGGAATGTCTTCAGATTAATTCTATACCTGGTATATTATGATCCACTGAAGTTAGAGACAAATAAATCCATGTTCTTGTCGTCTTCGCCTCCATCTTGACTATAAAACTGGTGGAGATCTGCATTCTGCTCAGTGGACAATTGTTTATGTCATTAAAGTAATGGCCTTCTTTAGCTAATTAAACTTTCTAAGTTGTCGTCCCATGACCTAACTCCAGTCACATGACATTTCACCATAATCACTGTATATTGTATGTTATCTCCTGACATCTTTGAGTTCATATTTTACGTGAACTTTCACATTTCTCATGTGTTTAACGTCCTGTCACCTGCACAAAAACACATCACTGTAACTGAAAACTTCCAATATGGAGTTGGGAGAATTTCTGGGACACGAGCCCAGATATATGCGAGCCCTGCTGCTGTCACTCACACAGCTGTCTGAAGGTGACTTTGCATTGACTTTGTGTTGAAGCATTTTGTTCAAAGTCCCTTATTAAGACATAAAAGTCAGTCACGCATTGCTCTCTTCCTCTATACACAATAAAGATGTAAACTAGCACCCCTTTAGTTGTCATGACGTTATTATGAAAATACATCCAAGACACAGGGCGAATAGAACAGAAGCCATTAAGAACGCTTTGTCTCCAGTTAAGCTTCGTGCACCAGGTGAGACTGAGTGAAAGATACTTTTCTCTCATCTGTTCCTTATTCTCACGTTCAGCTCTGCTGTCTCACGGCCTTTCCACGGGCTTGTAATGTCAACGATATTTATGAGTCTCCGCTCCTGCCAGTGTATTTTACAGCAGGGCATCAAGTTTTATTTTTAAGAGGGTGATGTTTGAATTAACTTTGACAGGGACGACACTGATGGTACATCGCATGGTGAAATTAAAAGCCATTAAACAGCGAACAGATTATACATAAGACGTCTTTTCCATTGATGTCTGAACAATAGTCTTTCTTTACTGATATAAAGTTTGCTGACAAATACTGAAGGAATGAAGTAATGAAGGTGATTGTAAGAGTTCATGAAATGTCCTAACCACGTCATTATTACAAACAGTCGTTGTCTCCTGGGTAACGAGAAGATCACTGCATTTCCCCCCCGACAACTGAACCAAGAGGACTCAGGTCAGCCTTTAAAAACTCACTGAGTGATTCATACCCACTCATTCAGCCTGAAAAGCATCCAGAGCCACAACGCTCGCTGATCTGCTCTGGTCGAGAGCCTTTAAAAAATGTGGCACAGAGTTAAACAAGGCTGATTGTACACTGGTACTGCTGCCAAGCCTGCCCCGACCACAGTTTAGCTGAAGGAAAGAAGGAACCTCAGGGCAAGCTTTTTAAAATAGTCAGTTATCACGCTTGTTTTAACTTTTCCGGTTGCTCTTGACCTGTGTAAAACTAGCATGTAGGGTAAACTATACTACTGCCGCAGCAAAGTGAGGTCTAAAACCAGCTCCCTGAGTACACGCCGGTGGTGACAAAGGCCAGTCAGAAGGATCAAATGTTTCCAGTTAATGTTTCTGCAAACCAGTGATACATTAACATTTCAGGCCTTTGTACTATATCGACATTTCTGAAAAACGTGTCATATCGCGTTCACATTACATGTTGACCTGAGTGTCATATCAGGAGGTGGAGCGGATGGTGGGGAAGTTGCAAGCGAGAAGGCTGGCAAGCCAGTTACTGCAGTTCACAACAGCGTTTCAACAATTGTAATGTGACACAACTGGATATTTTTAAGGAGCCCTTGGAACAATTTCCAATTGTATTTATGGCAGCCGTAACATTGTCTTTTCCAAACCTTGACCAAATGGTTTTGTGCCTTACGCTAATAAATCATAAGCACAGCGTTGAAAATGGAATTATTTATTTTTTGTTTTACTAAAAGTTGCAACATATCTGTGGCAACATTTACTCTCAGATTCAGTTGGCCTAATGTGTTTCTGTGTCTCGTGGGTGAGGAGTCAAGGAGCAGTAGTTTTTGTTAGTGGTTGTTTGATGATAACAGTGAATGTGGCTCATGGATGCGGGCCAACTACATCAATCCAGAGGAGGAAGGGGAACTTCATGCTCTGTCTGAATTTCCACGTTCAACTCTGCTGGCGCACGAACATCTTCTAGCCACCGACAATCATCCAAACCCATACCACTCGCATGTGTCTGTGCATTTTTGTGCTTTTGCTTTCTGTCCTTTTCGAGGACATTCATAACAAGGAAGGAAAGGGTCATTTTACTCAAATAGGATAAAATTATGTAAAAGTGGGTCATCGTTTTTTTTCTCTATCTGTGGTCTGTCAGAGATGCCTATATGGGGGAGGGAGGAGGGAAGTAAACATTGTTATGCATTCCTCTCTGGTCAGAAGGCCTCAGTCAGGATTTCATTACAGCATGGAGAGCTGCAAACAAAGCAGCTCGGCTCAGTCTGATCTCTGCTGCCCATCAACCCTCTCCTCTCCTCTCCTCTCCTCTCCTCTCCTCTCCTCTCCTCTCCTCTCCTCTCCTCCTGTTGATTGTGTGTGTTGACTTGTATTTAAAGCATTGTCCTCAACTCTTGGGAAATTCCCTGCTTCTATTTAAGCAGTACCAACCGTGCAGCCGGATGCCTGAGGTCCAAGCTTACAGCAGGTTATTGCAGGCTTTACTCCTTAATCCTCAATGCGGGGCCTTTACTGTTGGGTAGGGCATATACAGAGACATATACAGTATACTGTATATAAGGATGTCAAAAATATCGGTACTTCATTTTGTAGAATACAGTATCTCCAAAATATAAAAAGTACAGCAGCTATGAAAACACAGATCTACAATCAGCTTTTCAACCCAAGGCTGCAAAGACTGTAACATTATTAAAAAAATAGTTTACATGTGCTCAATTAGTTTCTTGTTTTTTTAACCAGCTCTGTGTGTGAGTTCTTTATTATGCCCAGGACTCTTCTCTTTTTCCTGTGGTATCATAAAAGGTGTCTAGTATATATATATTTTTTTGCCTCAGCAGCAATGATAACTTTGGGTAGAGGCATCTTGTTGTTGGGTCGTCCATCCGTCCTATTCTTGTGACAGCATATCTCAAGAACGTGTGCATATCTTGAGGGAGTTTTTTCAAATCTGACACAAGGTTGAAGTGATTAGAATTTGGTTGTCAGAGGTCAAGGTCACTGTGACTTCACCAGACACATTCTGGCCATTACTCAACAATATATATGTTAATTATGACAACATTTTACAAATGTTTAATAGGATAAAATGATGACATTATGACATTTTACATCACATTATGTAAAAACATAACAAAAATGTTTGTCCATTGCTCAACGCCACAGCTCAGGAACAGCAACTTGACTGGTGTGTTGATGCAGTAATGCTGGTTTAATATTAGCATTGTATCAAGGTTTGAAGGTCTGGTGTCATTACTATCGTACCGTATATATAAATAAACTAGTGATTCACTGAACAAACACTGTGAAGATAAGATATAGCATTACTTTTAGAGATTGCAATAAATTAGTGATTTATTCTTCTAACCGTGATCTTTCTTCTCTTCGTAGGTTACGTTTCGTCTGGAGTTTGAGTTCAGTCATACTGTCTTCCTGGACCACGTCAGGGTGATCCTGGAGGCCGGCAGGTGCGAGCATAAATCTGTATGAAACCTGTATTTTAAAATGATTAATGTCTGAATTCATGGAGAGAGAAATCTATCTTGAATTGTCCTATGTCCCTGTTGATACTAACTATCAACCAAGACCTCCAAAAATAATATCCAAGCTGCCAAGATAAGATAAAAAACTGCCACTGGACTTGAGCTGAACGGATAAATCACCCAGCTGCTGTGTCCCTCTGTACACTCCAACCTGAATATTTGTTGTCTCATTTTCTCAACAGTGATGGCGAGGATACGAGCACAGCTGATAATTTCAATGATATCTATTACTCACTGAAATACGAGGCAGACCTTCTCTTCACTAGGTTTGTCCGTTAATTAGTATCTTACCAAATGATGCATGTTAAGGTGATTTTTGAAAGCAGTGAACTTGAACGTACAAATTACTGGAAAGTGGTAATTTAATGGCATCTGGAAAATGCTGAATAATATCAGTGTGGGAAAAAAAAGCTGCAGACATTGAAGCTGGAATGGAGCTGGACTTAACAACATGTGCTACAAAGCCCAGATAAATGGAAGGTAATTGCTTCGTACTACTTGTTCATGTTTATGGTTTATTTCAAAAGGGACTCAAATCCCACTCGATATGAGATCAAATCAGAGCTGTCTCTGGAGGAGCGCGGTGTGATTGGCCCTCGTTTCAACTTGACATTCCAGGTGAGAGCCAAGAGCTTCATCAACATTACTTTCATTTACTGTAGAGGAAAACACTGGCTTGCAAATGATTTACACAGTTTACTTCTTGTCTCTCAGATCCAGAACCTCGGCTACTTTCCAGTAAATAATCTGCAGCTCAACATTGAAATCCCAGAAATGACGAAAAATGGGAACCAGCTCCTTCAGATATCTGACTTCTATATTGACCAGGTGAGTCTCAGTGATTTAAAATGAGAATATGTAACTTTTAAAGAATATTTTTGCTTCTTTCTTATTAAAAAACTTTTCTCTTGATTTTGAATACAGTCTTTAGGGGCTTTACTCCTACAGGCTGGTAACAGAAGCCTGAATATTTGTATTTGTCACCTGTAACCCAACAATGAATTAGGTTAGTAGCAGTCCTAGTCACAATATAAAAGGCTCGTCAACCTTGGAAGTAGCATTCAGTTACCACTACAAGTAGGCCTAGTAAGGTAGCTAGCACCACATGCTAACATTTGCAGCTTGTGTTGGAGGAGACTTCACACTGTTCATTCTATTCCTCTTTGTTTTGCTGTTGTATTCTTGGTTTTGGGGAAGCTAAAAAAGGTTCCAAGCTCTTTTTATTTATAGTGCTGCTGTTGCTGCAGCACCGTTCACAATGCAGAACAATCCAAGACTTGACGGGCCTCCACTGCCTATTAAGGTCGACCCATTCAGGGTTTTGGTTTAGCCAGAATAGGAAGTTTGTTCTCTACTTGTGCTGTTAGGTCAGCTCATCAGCTTATGTTGTTAGTATTGATGCTATTTAAAGACCTAGTACAAAAGTAGTTGTTGTCTTTGTTTATATTTTCAGTTCATTATGTGGGATATCAAAGCAGTAATTCAACAGTTTTGTAAACAAGTATACAGCTGCACAGGTGCTGAGTTGGATCGGCCCTGCAGTCCCAATTAAACCTGACATTATCAGATAATTTATTCCCTCCTTCTCTGCAGACGATTGGCTGAAGCAGACTAACCGGTATTTTAAATCTCTTGTCGTTCCTCAGAGGGATGGTACGCACTGTTTACCACCTCAGCATGTGGCACAAAGCAGGTCGTCACCTGAAGATCTTTCACGCTTCTCCCGCTTGGTAAAACATGTATTTTTATTGCCAGTAGAATTTTTATTTCCCTTTGATAAGTTTGTTCCTGAAGGCTGATGTCTGGTATCCTCACACAGAACCAATCCAACACCCTGACTCTGCCGATCCAATGCAGTGTCAATGTGGCCTCCTACAGAGAAATAACAGCCAGGATATCAGGAGCTCTAAGAATAGATACCTTACACGCAGTGAGTATTACACCCACAACTTGCATGCATAAAGCCGAATGCCCCACAGTTTTATGATGACGTTGATTTTACTATTGGCCTGCCGTGACTCGTAGCGATGACAGCTTCGTACTCACTGAGCTGTGTGACGTGTTTGTGAGAACTGGCTGCATGTTTTCATTTCCTCTCCAGCTGAAGTTTAAAATCTTGGAACTGGTAACCAGTGCATCGGTGGAGCTACCCTCCTCCAGCCCCATGTTCTTACATGAAGAGAGGCCGGTCAGACATGTGAGTCAACTACAGTTAATGCTGTAAAGTGCCTCTGTCCTGGGTTTGACCTGACTTACATCTGAACTCAACAACATCATTATTTGATGTTAGCCTCTTTCTGATTTTGATCCTCTCCATGTGTGGATACAGTTTGTGTGCTGAAGGAGATAGAAAGAGTCTTTAAAACTTAATTAAATGGACAGAAAGTATAAGACAGTATAATATCTGTAATGTTACAACTTATGTTAAACTAAACAAAAACACATTTTGCTGCAGGGACTACTTTATGTAAAATATCAGTGGGCACTGTGAAGCTGAGGCAGTGCAGAATCAGACAGTAAAGTTCTATTAGAGCACACGTGCTGTGTGGTGCTGAGGGACCGAAAGGACCAGCGGCACAACATGTTAAAGTCTGGACTCATAAACTTATCTTTGCTGCCATCTATGGGCCAATAGAAACAGTCATGCAGTATCTTGTTATTATGCTTCTATGAGCACTTATCAGTGTTGGAAGAAATAATCAGATCCTCAGAAAATGCTCCACCACATGGAAGAGTCCCACGTTCAGATTTAAGTATAAGTATGAAAGTATTATAAGTAAAATGTACTGAAAGTATCAAAAATAAAAGTACTGATAGTGCATTGATTGTGTCAGTGTTCCACTCGTTTATCTGATGTATTTGGATTAATATCACAGCTGCATTAATGTCTGTTACATTTCACTGCTGTCGATGTTTTAGGCTGAGCTCATTTGAACGCCTTTATATACTGTTGGCAAGTTTAATCTACAGCAGCACATCATAATCTATAAGATGTTTGTAGCAACCAAAGCCTGACGATGCATTTTTCAGCTGATCCAGCAGCGTTTTTAAAGAGTTGATTGAGTTTAAGAAGTAGGAGAACGCTTCATCCTTCAGTTTATCACATTCAAAAACACATCTGCCGATAAATTGGTGGATGAAAATTTGTTATCTACAAAATGAACTTGTAAGTAAAGCTGTCGCAAAGACAAATGTACAATATTTGTCTCTGAAATGTAATGGAGTAGAGGTATAAATCTGCATAAATGTACCTACAGTAAATAGTACCTTTGAGTAAAGTTACAAAGTTAGATCCTGCCACTGGTTCTTACTGATTTCTTTCAAGTGACTTAATCACTAAATGTAGATTAGAGTCAAAAGGGAATGTTGGATTTTGCAGTGTTAATGGGTCTTCCTTTAAATGTATATGCTAAGAAAGCTTATATGATATTTTATATGAACTTTATATTGTAATCTTTGTAAATAAGCCATGATGGGCCTGTGAGTGTCAATAATGTCTGGCAGAGTTCATTAATATCTCCTGAGAATATCACAGCTGCTTTATTGTTTACTGTTGTTTGTCATTACGACATGGTCTTATATTTACATTAGTGTGTTCAATTTACACTTCTGCTAACACTTTATACTGGGGAGCATGTATGAATCATTATCCAGTTGTTTGTTAGCATGTGTGCTAATAGCATATCAGCTTTTATTAGTTCTCATAAAGTATTTGCTAATGCCTCAGTCTGTCTGAACATATTCCACAACTATAGGATATTAACTTCAGATCTTATGACCTGAGGTTTTTCTCACAGCTGATTCACTCACAGTCAGACACTCATTAACCCACTCAGGTTCTACTAGTGATTGAGTTAAGAGCATACCGCGCTGAAGAAAGTGGAACATTCTCTAATGATATAAAGACTTTTAGAGGTATTTGGACAGTATTAATTGGGACACAGGTTCTACCACCTCGTAACGCTTGTCAGGATTAAAAGTCATGAACAGCTACCCAACTTACTTTCTTCCTTACTGACATTCAGCAGTAACCAGGAGGTTATTAAGGGAAAACTACAAGTTGTAGAATATATCATGCAGAATAAGATGAATTACTAATATGCATGCTAAAAAGCAATTAGTTAATGGTTAGTATGTGTTCCCTTATCTAAAACTTTACCGTAAATACATATATTACTGTAGTGTATATGCATTGTATATAATTTTGTGAACAAATAAACTTTTTTTATATCAAACTAAAGCCGACTGAGTTCAGTGTGTATCTCAGAAAAAAAAAGGATTAACTAATGAGTTAGCTCTTTTCTTATGTTGTCCACAGATAATACTGGAGATCAGGAAGGAGGGAGATTACAGAATCCCTACCTGGATTATCATTGGGAGCACGCTGGGAGGGCTCTTATTGTTAGCCCTGCTCAGCCTCGCTCTATGGAAGGTGAGTCATTGTATAATTAACCCTCAGGAAGAAAAGATATTGAAATATCAAAGTGAATTGCACTAAGACCTCCTGTACATTTGCATTGAGCCGCCTCTGGATTGCTGCTTTTATCCAAAGTAAGGGATATTGTTGTTAACGGGCTCATTAGGGGGATTATATCTTAAACCTTATTTTAAACCCAAACTATTGGTCGAGCAGGATTTCAGTGTGGGGTTATGCTGCCACCTACTGGTAGAGAATAACATCACGTCTGACAACAGAGATAAAAAGGTCCTGTAGCAGTCCCGCTGAGAAGGCCTGCTATCTGTTTTTGTTCTGGGCTCAATTTCAAAGTCCCTCCGGATTGACTGCAGTGGGTTCAGATCACCTGTGTGCAGGGTGGGGAGAGGTTGGGTATGGCACCCAGGTTGCACTGAATGTCTCCCTGACACATTGCTGACCTCAACCCAATAGATTGCCATCCAGAAACTCTTACATTTTAAGTTTTTATGTAGGTTGGGGCTGGTTTGTAAGCATTTTACTGCCAGTTCTGACACTGTCCAATCTGACTTTAAGTGACAGACAACTATAGAATTCAGTACAAAAGCAATCTTTACATAGCTTTGTAGCAGTAATGATTTTTACTTCTTCCTCATGTCCCCAAGAGACGAATTCACTGCCCCATTGTGTGACCTTTACGCAAACCAGACTGCATAACCACATGCACATGGCATGTTTTCATTTAATAATTGATGGCACATCTATACTAGAGGCTCAGTCCAATCAATAAAAGTGCATTACAGTCATGTTCAACACAAGAGCCATCGACTGAAGCTCTCAGTTCAACTCCAGGAGACCAAAGATGATGAATGTCAGGAGGCTGGAGGCACATACAAATTACACATGTAGCTATTAAATCAGGCTTTCTGGGATGAATAGTGTAGCACCTTTCACACACAAATGTATTAATGTTTTCTATCGACCTTCAATACGCGATGAAAAAGGAAAAAAGGTGCTTCACATGACTTGGTCGTGTGTGAGGTCTGTCTACATGTAGCTTCTGTTTGGGCTTCACAAATCCAAACTTTATCATTCTTAACAGTAACAGTGTGTTGAAGTTACACACTGTCCAGCACAGCTGAAGCTGAGCAGAGATCTAATCAGTTGGAGAAAGTGAAAAGACCTGTGCAGCAAAATGTTTCCATTATTGCTCAAATCCAGAGAAATCTGTACGGTTACAGCTTACTGTGTGTGTTTCATTTGGTCACCTTTTCACTACTTCATTTTTTAAAAATGGATTTATTGTTCACAGAACAAACCAATGCACACAGAAAAACAACAAATAAACAACAACAAACAACATTAAACAACAACGAGGAAGACAAAATGGTTGACGACGGTCAGAACATACAGAACAGAACATATGTATATATATGTATATATATGTATATATGTATATATGTATGTATATATATATATATATATATATATATCTATATGTATATGTATATATATATATGTATATATATATATGTGTATATATATATATATATATATATGTATGTATATATATATATACATATATATATATATATATATATATATATATATATATATATATTTATATATATATATATATATATACATATACATGTCTGCATCAGCTCCGTGCTCGGCCAGTAAAGGGTTTTTGAGACTGGACGCACTCCGCTGGTAACTCAGTTCCCATTGACAGTAAATGCAAATAACTTTGTTCTTGTGGAGAGAACCATCTGGCAGAGCTCAACCTGCCATTCAAAAGACCCTTTTGTTTATCCATTTCTGCTCTGAGAGGTTTGTTTCTGCTGCATCACTTCCTGATTTCCCAAACTACCGTTATTTACTGTGCTTATTTGATTAGACCTAAATTAGTTGGACAGTGGAGAGAGAGTAGAAGGAGTGATATGTATGTTACTGGGTGAGTGTGTAATGCAGCTGTGTGTGTCTCTGGAAACAAAAGAGAGTAATTGGTCTGTATTTAATTGGGATAGTGACTTGTGTCAAGTCTCCCAGCATGCAAATCGATGGGAGTGGTGGACGTCTGCAGCCTGACATAGAGAAGAGTGTTTCACTGACTGTGGTCCACGATGAGTGAACTAAACTGGTTGTCAGGCCCAAGTGGTGAGAAAATAATCATCTTTGCAACCCAGAATGCATTGTGAACAGATATCTGTGTTAGCTAATCCCATTTTAAACATTTTTCCTTCAGTGATGTGCGTTCTGTGGATAGTTTTATTTAGTGTAAGTTGTGAGTTTGTTTTTTTACTGATTTGTAACTAGAAGTCGTGGGTTGTGGAGGCAGAGGTGTTTTGTGATTGGAGGGGTTATGAGGATATCTGTCAGGGATATAGTTTTATAAGGGTTTGAGATTATTTTATTTTTTATTTTTTGAGAGATTATCTAGAGGTGGTTTTAGTGTGCTGTTGGTTATGTTCATTTTAGATTTGACTAATTGAGTCAGTATTTGACTGGATTTTAATTGTTGGTCGTGTTGTCGCTCCCTCTCAACCCTGTACCTCCAGGTAAATGTGTTGAATGATATGAATTGGTTGTTCTGGAATAGGTGGTGCAGGTGATTCTCTTTTGTTGCCATGATGAAAAGAGAATGGGGTGGTTGCCATATCGGGGTGTACTTACATGGAACCAGTGATGACTTGGTGATTGTAAGTGTTTCCCACCAGGCTGCCAGAGTCGAGGAGAAAGTGATGTTCTTGTAGTTCTGTTTCTTGACTGATTGTTGTGGAAGGGGAGGTCAGCAGGTGAAGTGCTTTTACACTGATTTTGTTCTAAAACTGAACATTGGAAAAGGTGAAGAAAGTTTGTCAGTACTTCCAGAAAGTAATCTGTTTTAATGGGGAGCCCCCTAGTGGCAGAAGTTACACATTTCTGCATTGATGTTTAAAATGACGAGACCCATGTTGAGACGTGTTCTTATATCATCCCAGTGGTTTGCAGGAGTGGTCATACTCAGAGAAAAATGTGAGATGACTAAATGCAACATGAAAAAAACCTGAATATAAAACTTTAGAAGATTACCTCGTCTGTGATTATTCCTGCGCAGAGATTTGCATGAGCTGTGGTAAACAGTGGAAACAACAACTCCCAACTGTTTATGTCTTTAGTGTTAATTGAGAGACCCCGAGCAGCAGACAATACACATGATGCATTCAGGATTAGATTATTCTATCACACACACTGATCCCAAGGTCCACAGTGAGCTTCCTTGCACAGTCTTAAATTGTTAGTTGCAGGCTGTTTCTCTGGTCTAACTCCTCTCTGTGCTTCACTGCTCTCCCTCCCAGCTCGGCTTCTTCCGGAGGCAGAAGCGGAGAGACGAAGACGAGCAGGAGGCAAACGGGAAAGTGGCAGAAGAGCGGTAACGCAGGCTGAGGGCCCCCAGCAGACACCTTTTCCACAGGGGACCCGACACTCAGGGACCAACCCACCTTCCCCTGCTACCCAGCACCACAGTGGCACCACGAAGACAGCTCCGCATGAAGCAAGGCTTGTTCAGTGCACTGGATCTGTCCCACGCCACCACCCCTGACCCCCAAGAGTCAGCACTGTCACACTCACTTAGCATTCCTGCACTGTTGCGACATCAGGGCCTCCTTTGTCCATGTATCCCACCGCCCTCCGTGTCGCATATTCACAGATCTTTGAGCTCTCGGTTTCTCGGCTTCAGGCTGGAGCTCCGGTGCTTTTTTCTGGTCATTTGAGAGGAAGAATAGTGCGAGCTTGAATCGATCTCTTCCTAGAATTCAAGGCCGCAATTTGCCCACGAGGCGAGTGTTAGCCAGTCACTCTTTTGTTTCTTCCTGATGTATATTTATTTAACTCTTATGGTAAATTTTGAAATACATGAAAAACCTCAAGGGTGACTTTCCACCCGAAAGCTACAGCAAATGTAAAGTTACTTTAGTGTATATTGAATTCGATGTTTAAAAGATTTTATCTGCAACATGTTCAGCTCACATGCATAGTAATTTATGAAGACATAAAACTGATCCAAAGTCTCCAGAGAACAGAGAAGATTCATGATGTTTTTCTAAGAGAAGAATCTTCTAAACCTGCGTCCGTTCACATCTTTGATAATATTTTCATCCTGGAAAACATGCAGGATGATCTTTAAACATTTGATGCACTTTTACTTTGTACAAAATTAACTTGAATTTTGTAAATAGTCCAGTACCTTTTTATATCCTTTCAAATATTATAAAGGTTTTCAGTACTTTCCACATTGTTTGTGGCATTACTTTGTAACTTAAGCAATAAGGCAGATGAAACAAGTGAGCTTTGTGTTACTGAACTTACTACGAGACATTGCATGCTTTTTAACATGCACTGTGTCAGAGCAGAAGAATGTGCATCAAATACTGCAGGCAACAGGGAAATCATCAGAGAACTTCTAATCTAAATGATAATGAGAAGTGTGTGGAAATGCACATTACTTACAGCATGTCAGCAACCTCTCGGTGTTTCCAAAGAATGTCAGTGTGTCCTGTTTGATGAGGTGTGAAGAGTTGTTATACGCCTACAAATAAAGTTTTGTATATGTCTATGAGTGCCTCCTTAATGAATACATGTGTTGTATTTAAACACACATATTAAAGGGACAGTTCACCCCAAACTCAAAACACATGTTTTTCCTCCTGTAGTGCTGTTTAACAGTCGAGATTGTTTTGGTGAGTCGGCTGGTTTGACGGCAGGCGGGACACTGGCCCCCCTGTGGACCTGCCATTGCATCCATTTTAAGTCGCGCAGCCTCTCTAGCCTTTACAGCATTGATGTCCCAGGGAGCTGTAAAATCTGTAAATCACTCACGTGATGCTACCCAGCCAAGTCAATCAAGTCTGTGTATTGGGTTAGGCATTGAGATACACACACAAACGAGAGAGGAGGTGAGATGAGAGGCAACAGTCAAAGGAAATGTTATCTTTTAATCCAGAATGATCTCTGACATGTTCACTCTTAAAAATTAGTGGCAATGTGCAGTGCAGCTACTAGAGGAGGCGCAGAGCGTGTTGTGAGCGAATGTACCCACTCTGATCTTTGCTGAGGGCGCAGGAAGTAGAAGAGATAAAGACTGTATGGCACTAAATTGATTCTTAACTCGATCTCATTGTTGGATTTGTTTTGTCAGGTCCCCTGTTTGATTAGTCTGTCATGAAATCACCTACTCACCAGAGACAAGTCCTCCTTTTCTCAAATTTAATTTAACTCGATGGCTTTTGGTCCATTATATTGGAGAGAAGGCCGACTTCTTGACATTAGAGTTGGGGAGGAAGACCAGAGGGCAATCATATCTGGACAACAGATTTGTCTTCTACATGTTTATAAGAGTCTTTGGGGATAATAATGATACCCTAAAAACAATAGTGACTGCTTTTCGACTAGACAAATGAAGAGAGAGCCGCAAAGTTCTGATTAAATTTAGAGCCAAAAAGACGATATTCTTTTGAATGAAAATATTGGACATATGTGGGAGTGTCCTCTGTTTCTTACTGAGAGATGAGAGTATCGAGGTCTGTGCATGGTTGGAGACTCACGTCCTCACTGTGGCTGGCTCCCTGCTCTACACCACAGGATGTTTGATCGACGTGCTGAACCACTAACACTTAATCTCCATCCAAAATGACGAATGCAAAAACAGGAGGTGCTTAACAACACTGTGCCAAACTGACCCACGTATCTAAAGCATCAGAACCAAACAGCATCCGGCTGAGCAGACTGACATTTCTGTGTCAGACAGTTGTGGCCCCCTTTAATGAGATTCACCAGTAGGGGACACTGTTGATCTCGTTTCTCTCTAACCACAAACCAGAGTTCAGTTGGCAGTTTAATTGGCCTCATTATCCACTTTTTAATCAGCAAAATTAATTAATTTGCAGATGGACTTTTTCCCGACACCGACACGTCAGAACACAAACATGTGAATGTTCGAGCTTCAGTGTGATTTGTGAATAAATGGTGTGTGGCTTAATGCCAGAACTGAACTGACAGGCTCACCTTTCGTCCTCAATGCATTATTTCCAGCAACGCAAAGAAAAATTTCCCTTAAAGCACAAAGAGGATTTTGTAGCTACCTGTGTGTGTGTGTGTGTGTGTGTGTGTGTGTGTGTGTGTGTGTGTGTGTGTGTGTGTGTGTGTGTGTGTGTGTGTGTGTGTGTTTGAGAGAGAGAGAGAGAGAGAGAGAAAGAGAGTGAGAGAGAGTGACTTATGCATCTACATCTTCTAAACCACTCAAGTGCTGAAATGAGTGAGAATAATCGTCCTGCTGTAGGTCTACTTGCATTAAATGTATCTGCTGCCATAGCAACCAGGCTTGCCCCCTGTGACTTTTGATAGAGACAATTAAGCCTCCGTGCTTGAGTCAGACATGAACGCAGTGAACTGCTAGCAAATGTCATGGGGAAGTTATTATAATGATTACTTTTTCCTAGAACTTTACTTGGAAAAATCTATGAAAAAGAACATCTATCTACACACGAATCCCCCCCAGATAACTACACCTGTGACAGTAAATGAAAAGTTTTGTAGTCCACAGAACTTTTCTGGAGATTCACAGCGAAACAGTTTTGCCGAACAACTGAAGAAGACGGAGATGTTTTTATAATGTAAAAAAAAAAAAAAGCAAAAAAACGAAAACACACAGATTAAAAATTGATTTGAAAAGATTAAGAAATTATATTCACACATTTTTTAAACTGAAATCTTCAATTCTCTATTCAAATCAATTTGGGATCTCGTGGATCACGGCTGATGATCTGTGGAGCCATTTTATGATCTTCTATGTTCGTCCTCATCTGCTTCAGCTGTAAACTCTGTTTTGTGTGAGACTCCAGAGATGTTTCATGGGCACCAGACTTTCATCAGCATGAGAGTGGGTGACGAAGTTTTGGACTTTTGATGAAATGACCCTTTAATTTTCTGATTTGACTTGTATTTCCATAAATTCAATTTGTTCATTTTTAAATGACTAATCTGTAATTACTGTGGTTGGAAATGTTATTACAATGCGTTCTGGATGGAGGCAGAACTACTGGCTGCATTATATAGTGATTTTAATCCACACCAGTCTCTACAACAACCACTTTACTTGTATCTCAGGTAAGTTGCTACTATATCCTTTACATTACATTACATTATCTTGTGGAGAGGATTTGGTGAGTTTGCATTTTAAAGGACTTTGTGATCATGTCTGTGTGTCTCTGCAGCATCATGGAGGGGCCACACAGAGCAGAGGTGCAGAATCTCATTAGCACACAGACCTGGCAGCAGAGCCAGCAGTGAACGGCTCCAGGCTCTCCTCCACATGCTCACTCAAACATCTGAATGCCAAGTGACGGCTGGAACCTGTGCAGCCATTGTTTACTTCACCCTGGGGATGCCTGAGACCGCCCACTGAAAATGAATTCAGCATGAATTTCAATTTTCTTGCAGGAGCAGAGTGAAGGTTTCCAAGGTGGGAGGAGAAAGGAGAAAATCTGAGGAGGTGAAAAAGCTCCAGCAACACCTTAGAACAACTTTATTATCAAACGGACACATTTTGGTTTGTTCATCAAGGTTATTGCTGCTAAAATGTGCAGGTTGCTGATCAGGTCTGTATCAAATGATTCTACAAGTGTTGCTGGAGCTTTTTGACCTTTGAATGTAATGTATTATCCAAACAACTTCCCAGCATCTGCAGGTATTCTCCTCCTTTATCCGGATCTGTGTCTGTACTGTTAGCTTCCTCAGTGGGTCGCTGTCAGTCTCAGTGATTCTCCTGCCGATGGTGCTAGAATTCACATTCTCATTCATCTGCTTTTCTCATTAACATTTAATTTCTCAAACTTTTGTTTTTGTTCCCACAAGCTGCATTCTCTCGCTCTGTCCGTTCTCTGTGGCTTCCTCTCCCCCCTCCTCCTCCCCCCCCCACCTCCTCTTCCTCCCCCTCCTCCCGCTCCCCTCCCCCCCTCCTCCTCCTTCTCCTCCTCCTCTCTTTCACTCAGGCTCCTTTCTGATGTACCACAGGCCCCTGGGACCATCCTGCTGCCTCACATACTGGTGGATCTGGATCATCACACCCTGGGCTCTGCTGGACCATTGCTCCTCTCTTTCATTTTCTCTTTACATCTGTAAATCCTGTCAGATTTGCACGGTGGAGAGGAGGTCGTGTGGTTCAGACGCCACTCGGCGATGCCTCATCCTGCTGTCGTCTCCAGGATCCACACACTTTACATATATAATAATCAGATATTCTGTTGATGCAAATTGTAAACTGTGATTTTGTAGTTCTGTTCTGTACATGTGACATCTACTGCATGTCCGTCTGTCCTGGGAGATGAACCTCCTCTTCCTGAGGTTTTTTCCATCTTTTTTGTCCCCCTGTTAGAAGGTCGTTTTTTTCTCAGTATAGCAAGTTTTCCTCGGTCGAATTGAGGGTCTAAGGACAGATCCCTGTACAGACTGTAAAGCCCAATGAGGAGATGTGATTGTGATTTTGGGCTCTATAAATAAAATGGATTCTATTTGATTCTATTTGATTTGATATGATCTGATTTGTACAACGCTCCAGCTCAACATTACATTTACAACACGTCTTGTGAAAGAATGTAATCATTGAACGTAAGTTAATCAAAGAAGATACTCACACATCCAACTCACTCAAATGCAAGTGATCTGGGAAGTGTCACTTCAGTTTTGGAGAAAGAAGATCCTGCACGCTGCTCTTACTCAGCACGACTCGGTCGATCTTACAGGAAACGTCAGCAGAAAGAATAAATTGTGACGCTGAGCGACAGCAGCGTTTATGATTTTTTTGTTGTTGTTTTTTTAATCACTGGAAGCCAGAAAAAAAACTCTCCCTCTTGTGTTACTGCTGCTCTGTTAAATAAGATGACAAACTCACATTGACATTTCTTTAATGATGAGAGAAACCTCCGGTGTAAAAACAGTTCATGTGCGAAAATATACAATAAATACTCTTTTTTTTCTTCATACAGCTTAGACAGTTTTGGGTGGTGACATTCTTTGCACATACAATACAGAACAAAGGTTAACTCCACTGAGAGAATCGGTGAGGACTGAAGAGGACATCTTTGTGGTCTTAAAGGCAAAGTTCTATGATTGAAAGCAGGCGATCATGAATAAATGCAGCTGACTGAAAGAGAAACACATCAACCACTTCACTACCTCATTTACAGATTTACAGACAGGAAACTTTATCAGTCCGTTTACAACACGAATCCCAGTTTTGTGTCCTTTGTCCGAGTCCGATTCTTGAGACGTTGTGTCTCGTATGTTTCTGTGTCTCTGTTCCCATTTTCCTTGGCCATCTTCACCCTCAAGTCAAGTCAAAATTATCAACAAGTCTGATCTTACAAAGGGCAAATACAACAGCCGCTTCTGAGGGAGAGCAAGGAAACTGGTTTCATCAATTGAGGTAATATTGTGACAGCTTTAGGAACTGAATAAATGCCACATGATGACCGCCACATGATAAAGTGCACCTGAACTGTGTGTCCTTATAGATCATAACATTTGCGACACAGGCGAGAGCTTTACGCATGAGAAGTGAGAGCCACAGGAGGACAGCCAGAGGGTTAAAAAGAGGATTTCTCACCACACTGGTGTTATCAGGTGTACGGGATCATTTTGGAGCTTGATAAGCCTTTACGGTCTATGATAGACAGCGTGTACTCTCCAGTGTCTATAATCTGGAGAGGCACGACTACCTGCGTTTCTCCGTGCGTAAAAGAGCGCGTCGCGCAGCCCTTGGTGGTGGATGGAGTGGAGACTCTCCAAAACAATCCGCTGAGCATCTTCCTGATCTCTGGCCTCATCAGGCAGTAAAGCGCCGGGTTCAGGCAGCTATTCGCGTGCGCCAGGCACACGGTAACCGGGAACACGTAGGTGTGCACCATGTAGTAAGATTTATCCCAGTTGACTGCGTTGAATTTGACCAGGACACCCCAGAAGGTGATGGCGTGATTTGGCATCCAGCAGCAGAAAAATGACAAAACCACTATGGCGACAGATTTGGTGACTCTGGATCTCCGTTTGGGGTTGCTGCCGCCCATGCTCCTCCGTCTCACGAAGCGCAGGAGCATCAGATAATTCACACACACGATGAGCATGGGGATGATGAAGGCGATGAGTATTTTCTGGATGTGATAGAGGGCCAGCCAGTCGTGCCCCTCAGGGAACCTGAGGAGGCAGAGTTTTTCTCCGGCGACCACAGTCACGGTGGAGAAGATAGTTGTCGGAGCTGTGGCCACCGTCGCCGCCACCCACAGCACCGCGCACACCCACTTCACACACCGCGACCTCCTGCACGCTTTCTTCTTCAGAGCCGAGGCGACAGACAGGTAGCGGGTCACACTCATGGCTGTGAGGAAAAACACGCTGGCGTACATGTTCATCACGGTGACCGACAGGATGATTTTGCACATGGCGTCTCCAAACGGCCAGCTGAAGTCCAGCGCGGTGTCCACAGCCCAGAAGGGCAGGGTGAGCACGAACTGGAAGTCCGTCACTGCCAAGTTGATGATAAAAAAATTGATGGTGGACCTCTTCCGTCCTTGTCGTATTCTCATGAGGAAAAACACGAGCAGGTTTCCCACCAAACCCACTGCGCAAACTACAGAGTACACCACGGAGATGAGGATCCTCAGGATGAAGGCGCCGTCTGCGCTCACATCGATATCTTCGAAACTGAATTTGTCATCACCAGGTGAACTTAGGTTCGACGCTGCGCTGTGGTTAAATAAATCCTCCATCTTTAAAGTTAACAACCTGCCCTCTCACCTGCCTTTCTACTGCGCGCAGACGAGAACGCAGCACAGGCGCCCCGTCACAAAGTGTCTCAGCGCCTCATCCCAGTTCAATGAACTCTGTCTGCTTTTATACAGGTGTGCAGCTCCGCCGCTGAGCCACGATTGGTCGAAGGAGACGTGTAAGAGAAGTCACAATCATGGAAACGAGCGTTAAACCAGGTCGCCTTGACGTTTTGTGCATCATTCGCAGCGTGTCAGCTCATTCTGCCTGTGACGGAATGCAGCTCCCCTGTGCGTAAACTGCGTAATTTATGAAAACAACAACTTTTTTTTATCAAGAAAATTCGAATAAAACCCACATGTGTGTATATCAGCACTGAAAGGGGAACGCGTAGGGACAAAACAGAAGATATGGCACATAAAGATGTTTGAAAGTAGTTAAATATAGTTTATCCTGTAACCGATATTTCCATCTACGCTTCTGGTCGTGCACCTGACATCTCATCCATCTTTGTATTAAGCTTCATCACCAAGACTGCGCGCTTAAACGTGCCAGTGCTGAATGTTGGCACTTAAATAACAAGCCCAGGAGCGTCACGTGAGAGCACAGAGCTTCAGCGCTGCATCAGTGGTCCAGAGTGCCTCCAATGGTCCGCTAGAGGGGGCGCTAAGATAAAATCTTGATAATAAAGAGTTTGGTGACCATGTGGATTTTTTAAATATAGACTTTATCCCTCTGCTTTCAGTTGGATCAATGCTGTGAAAACCTCTTTCTCACTTTGCCTTCTAACAGAAACTAAATCATTTGTGTTCGTGTTTTCATGATTTCATGTAGTTCCAGAGTTTTCCAAACTCTTTCAGATTAAAGACTCACTAAACTTTATGATTCAGGAGAGTTTCTTTCGCCACTCTACGGAGGTTTTATCCCGCGTCGACCCCCCCTACACGCAGAACACGCGCTGTGCGTAGGGCCCCACGATCCATGGGGATCTTGCCCATTTTGCGCAAGGGGACGCATTCTCTGCAAATGCGCAAAGGATGCGCATCGCTGCAGTGAGGCGCACGTAGAGCACCAAGTCAGCCCGGTGCAGGAGAGGAAAGAAAAGAGACGAGTAATCTGACACCGCACGCGTTGCCGCAATGATTGACAGCACGCAGCATCTGACCAATCAGAGGTCAGATGCGCGGACAGACAGTTGGATGCAGATGGAGAGATGGCGTCCACACGGCAATATGAATCGGGAGCAAGCAAAAGGCAAAGTTTCTCACTTTCATGTTGCACCAGGGTTTCCTCTAGGCCCTGGTCGTAACTATATGTATGTATGTATGCATATATATGTATATATACAGATAGATAGATAGATAGATAGATAGATAGATAGATAGATAGATAGATAGATAGATAGATAGATAGATAGATAGATAGATAGATAGATTAAGATAATCCTTTATTTGACCCACAATGGAGAAATTTAAAGCATTGCAGCAGCAAACAGCAGTGTAGGAATATAGAACCTAAGTACAACATTTAAAAATAAGTATACACAAATATTGAAATATCATCAAATCAAATCATGAATATTATTATTGGTTGTTGTAGTCGTATATACATTAATTGCATTTTAATCTTTGTGAGGCTAGTATTTTCATTAATTCCATTGTGTAATTTACCATTAAGATCTGCTTGTATGATCAATGGATAAGTTTGTTACTAAGGGTGACACGGAGCCCAAAATAAAATTATGCTTAGGGCCCCAATTTGGCCAGGGGCGGCCCTGGTTTCATCGCATAGTTCCACAGGAGAACACTCTGATTATTCTTTACGCACAGGAGGAGCTGACAGTTCACAGACTGACGCTCCTGATTGGTATAACTTCTCTGGATCCACTTGAATGCAATTACATCCAAACAGGTCCTCATCTGACCCACTGAAACCCCGAAAGACCTCAGTTTAGGGAGCTCCTGCCAATTGGACTGAAGCGCCATATCCAATTTCTTGGAGTAGCATTCCCCTTTAAGCCTCCGGTCCCACTGAGAGATGGCCCATTGTCTTGAGTCCACCCATATGTGGGGGTGGCTCTGCGAAAGTTTGCAGAAGAGTTTTCAAAGCTGTCACTGGCTGTCGGTCGGAGGCTGATGGAGGAGAGAGGGGACAGCGGACGTTAACCGACTTACAGACGAGTCAGAATGGAACAACAGCGGCGGGCGGACGGAGATGTCCGGGCCTGATCTGCAGAAGTTCGCCGGGGCTGTGACAGTTAGCGTGCAGTGCGTAGAGCCCAGATGGGAATGACTTTGAATTGACAAACGACGCGGTGTTAGAGAGTTGTTCAATGTTTCTACGGTCTGAGGCACCGTCCTGACAACATGACCCGGTTGGACTGCGAGCAGCACGCCTTTGGAGAAGGAGTCTCCCCCATCCAGTTCTTCATCGCACTGCTGCTGCTGCTGCTGGGACACTGCGCAGAGCTGGGACCATCACATGAACCAGGTTAGTGGAAGTCTGCACCGAACAACATATAAAACTTCATGACTTCGCCACGTCTGCTGCTGCTGCTGCTGCGGGCTGCTTTCTGTCGTGCACGTTTGCTCCAGAGCGTCTGATCCAGCGCAGTGCGTGCGGAATCAGGCCAGCAGCGCTCAGAATGCAGGGCAGGCCAGCTGTGAGCAGTGTTTACATAGTCTCAGGCTGGCCGGAGCGATTAAGCCCAAAGTTTTGCAGCTCAGTCTGTAAGCTGGAGAGATCTTCTTTCCAGCGAATCATCGGAGGTTAAGGCCCCGTGTAGGAGGGCATCTGCCCTGCCCCTGAGCCAGAACACAGACTCCCAGTGCAGCTGACACTGACCTCAGACATCATCAGCGAAGGGCAGGAAACAGAATTTCTCACAGGATGCCATATCACTCTTCTCATAATAGTTTCCACTGCGCTGTCATCAGGCCATGAGGAGACAGCACAGAGTCAGCCCTGTCCTGTGTAGAAGGACTCTCCTCGCTCTTTCATCCTCTTAAGTTTTCACCTTAGTTAGTGGTTTGGATGTTAGAAATCAGCGTTCCCCCGAGATTACAGATACAAGCAGAACAAGGAGTCTGGATGCATTCTGTCTCCTCCTGTATAAATCAGCTGCGAGCCCTGGAGAGAAAAGCAAAGTGCTGTCAGGCATTATAGAAAAGGACGTGTCACTGAGGGGAGGAACCTCCCAGCACAAACGATTTCAGGTGATGAATGTTGGCGCTGGAATCCCAAACGGTTATTTAAGAACCCAAAATAGGAAAGAACTGAGACCAGGCTCCTCTTGAAGAGAAGTTCGGTGAACAGTTACACACTGTAGGAGAGAGGAGAGCAAACAGTTGTGCTGATATCAGTTTATTTAACTGATTGTCATTCAGAGAGCATACATTTTTCTGAGGACCTCTACACGGCTACTGAGAACCACTGCCTGAGCCTGACTGCATGCAATCAGGGCTGCAGCTTACATTTATTTTTGCTGTTGATTAGTCTGTAGTTTGTTTCTCAGTTATTCAGTCAGCTGTTTGGTCTCTAACATTGTGAGAAAATGTCCATCAATGTGTCCAAACGATCCAAGATGACATCCTCAAATGTCTAGTTTTGTCCTCAACTCAAAGATATTCAGTTTCCTGCCCCAGAGGAGGAAAGACACCAGGAAATATTCACATTTAAGAGCTAAAGCTGAAACCAATGAATTGCAGCTCCACATGCTATTAACCTTTGTTTTCTAACACCATTTTATATTTTAATTCATCTATTTTCCTCCCCCTGGCAAACAGTTACTTATAGACCTTCACTACAGGGCACAGCGCTTTGATGAGAAGCTGTAATGAAATCTCTTGAATTTAATCATGAACAAAGTCCACGAAGTGTAGAAGTGTATGCCAGGTTATGGATGGAGGTCAGCTTAGGTGATGTAGGAGGGATTGATTAAAGGTCTGGAGGGAGGGTGGTGGGCATGAGGCATGAGAGACGAGGAGGGTTGTGTAAGGATGGACGATGGACCGGTGTCAAGACGGGAGGGAGTAGAGCAGAGAGAGCGGGGGAGCCGTCTCATCTTTCACATGGGATTGTCCTCCGGCTGTGCCCCCATGGTTCCTCTTCCTGTATTCAGACGAGACAGTGAAGAAAGGAAAGGGGGTTTGGGGGGTTAGGGGGGTTTAAAGGAGGAAGGGAACGAGTCAGGTGAGCCTGTATGGAAATGTGAAATATGTTTGAGGTGTGGCCTTTGTTCCTGAACCCAGCCATAAAACTTAACATGTGTGTATTGCTGTGATTAAAATTCTACAAACAGGAGTTCCTTCATGTGTTATGAAATACCTTACATGAAGAGAATCATCATAAATGGAAACAGGAAGCGCTCATGAAGCTTTGCTGATTTACTGATGACAGCTATCAGTCGTTTTGAGGAAATTTCTGCTTGAAGGTTTTGAATTTTTGAATGGTAAACCGACTCGTACTCGTTACAGTGTGTACTTCTACTCTGTGCTGGAGTAGAAGAACAGATACGTGTGTGAAAAGAAGTTAAATTAGAAGTACTGATTCAACTTGTTTACTCCAGTAAAAGTAATAGAGTACAGGCTCTGACATGTACTCAGAGTATCAGAGTAAAAAGTCTTCCTCTGAAGGACATTTGTGGTCAAAGCTAACTGAAGCTCACGTCATATTAATATAACTCAAAGTCTTTTAGATTTAAAGGTACAATCAGTAGGATTTGTCCCAGCTGTTCCTGAACGCACCATGAAGACAGTTGATTGTTGAGTCTCATTCCCAGGACGTCACATAGACACATGTTGGGTTGGTAAAGCGTCCCGAGCAGCAACAAAGAGAGAAAATAAGAAGATCGAGACACTAACACGCCTTTTCTCCCCATTCCAGTCTCCCTCTCTGTCTGTTTCTACTGTTGTGCAGTGGCACAAATTAAATATGATTGATAATTCCCCTCAGATGCGTTTAAACTAAAGAGCCTGTTTTGAAAATGTAAGGAGCAGAAAGTACAGGTATTTCTGTTAAAATGTAGGGAGGGAAAGTAAAAAGCCACTTCAGTTCTCCACACTGCTGAGGACCGCTGACGTTCTGTTTAGTTTTTTCATGTTTAGGTGTAATTCCATCAGATCCTCCTCAGAGGACACATTCAGGAATAAGAGAGAACTTACGAAAGTTCAAAACCATAAAACGATTTTCCTCAAGACATTCCAAGCAGCTGGTTACACACACTCTTCTCCCTCAGATCTCACTGCACTGATGTGTTCTTGGAAAATATTTGCACAGATAACTTTATGCAGTGATAAAGTGGGAGCGTCCTCGTCTTACCTCTTCTACAAGGCTGTGAGGGATCATTGTTTGCATTCTGCTCATTTCTCCCGAATGAGATTATGTTAATGATGGTATCATGAGGGTACAGGATCTCATTGTTTCACCTTGACAGATCATCTGCATACAAAGACAGACGGCCCGCCTGGAATTCATGATGCAACACGTGTCTGATTTGCACTGTGAGCTGTGCGGAGTGAAGAGACATCATTGTTAAACAGACACCAATGATTATTATGACTGTGATGATTTCAGATGGGTGATTCTGCCTCTGGGTAATATTGCAGTATTACAGTGTAGTTCTTCAGTGACACTTATTACAATATGATGACATACATCAGATTAGTTGAGTATATTATTATAGAAAGACACAAAGTCTGGTTGTAGATGTATGAATAAAGACTACGACTTTCTTTGTACCCAACATGGTGACATAAAGTCATTGTGTCGATCGCTTTTGCTGCTTCTTACAAAGCTTACATTGTGCGATAGCTGGTTGTGGACCAAACTTTTGTAAGTCCAAACTACGTCTACACCGCGTTTAATAGGAAGAACCTTCTCCACAGAGGATCAGACAGCAGTGTTACTTTGGTTTTCAGTCGTGCTTCTTGCTGCTGTACGTAGGCATGAAGTAGATTACATTGCTGACATGATGATGAGGACTGATTGATATCATACCCTGGTGAAGATTAAAAAACAAAACAGACATGGAGATGTCCCAGGAGATGCAATAAAGTGTTCATGTATGATGCTTCATGTAGGTTCAAAGTCCTTAAGATGGAGACAAATCCTGTTCTACTGCTGTGACACCAGGCTTTAGTCACTGCACATGATCCATACATGTGTGACATGGATGTAATTGTTGTTAGTACATTTTTTTTGAAGATAAAGTCACAATTCTCTGATTTCAGCTTCTTAAAGGGTAACTCCACCAATTTTAGCCTATTTTTACAGGTCTCTTTGTGGTTGTTTTGTGTCTCTTTGCAGTTGTTTTGTGTCTGTGGTTGTTTTGTGTCTCTTTGTGGAGTTTTTTTGTCTCTTTTCGGTTGTTTGTGTCTTTTTGAAGTTGCTTTGTTTCTCTTTGTGGTTGATGGTGGTTGCTTTGTGTCTCTTTGTGGTTGTTTTGTGTCTCTTTGCAGTTGTTTTTTGTCTCTTTGTGGTTGCTTTGTGTCTCCTAGTAGTAGTTTGTGAACGTTTTGTGTGTCTTTGTGGTTGTTGCATTGTGGGTAATGCAGTAGCCAAGTTTTGAAAAAGTGGGTGGAATAAAAAAGCTGATATATTCGGCTCTGCTGTATCGATTTTGATCATTTGTTTTTAAATTGTCCATAATTAGTCCAACTGTTTTTGGTCTGCTTTTCAAAGTCTGGTGCCTACATTACCCATAGTGCAACTTAGCCACTGAGTGATGTCACTGGAGGTAATGTATCAGATTAAATACAGCTTCCTGTGGAACCCCAAAAGGACTTTATACTACTTTTAGACCTTTTAACACGCTGTAGTGTGTTAAATTGGTGAAGTTAACCTTTAAATGTGAATATTTTTTGGTGTCTTTTCCCCTCCGTGAGTCAACTGAGCATGTGTGTGTTGTGGACAGAACAAGATATTTGAGGACGTCAATCTTTTCACCACTTTCTGACATTTCATAGACAAAAACAAAGTGGATAATCGACAATCAACAGATTGCTCAACAATGACACGAATTGTTATTTGCAGCTGTCGCGCTCAGATTCGTCTGGGTACATAAGCTTCACAGATTTTAGTCACTAGATTTCTCCCATTTGGAAAGAGAAACCCTGGTGAGGAGCTTTTAAAAAATGTCTACCATACTTTAAATTCTCCTTTCATATGTAACGTCTGCCACTGACCTTTTAAGCAACACCTCAAACTTTTTCGTATGTGGAGTTGTAATATGCACAGTCAACAAAAATCCATTATTCAGTTTGATGAATGGAATATAGAAGATATACAATGTTGAGCTGTACACTGGACAATGAACTGGAGATGTACAGAATGAGGCGGTCTGCATTGACTGCTGGCATTTCCTCCCTTAAAGCACATTTTCATTACCTTTTCTCAAACTTCCTTTTTATTGCTGCTGATTCAGCTGTTCCCAATCCCAGAAAATGAAGGAGTAATATTTTTATCAGAGGAATGAATTTCGCCAACTTTATCAAACCTGCTGTGTTTGAGAGTAAAAAGTAAAAGGAGGATAGTGGACAGTCTGCAGCAGTGTTTGTCTACCAGGCACTCTATACAGTGCAGCTGCGCTCAGACATAAATATGACAGATTACACACCCATATGGGTTTGTTTAGAGCGTCCCCAGTTCTGTTTACAGCTTTACAACCACTCAATTATTTAATAACCCTCCCCTTTCCCATGATTTAGTAACCCTTCTTCTCTTACATCTCCTCTTCCCACCACAGTTTTGAAGGAGAGATCCCTGCACGATCTGCCTCAGTATGAAGTGGTTCATCCCACAAGAGTGGATGCCAGAGGTCACTTCCTGTCAAACTTCCTGTCTCACCATGCTCGCCGCGTGCAGCGCCGGGAAGCCTCAGAGGAATCAGTGGTCTCGGATCGAGTCTTCTACCAGTTGTGGCACGGCGGCCACAGTTTGCATTTCAACCTCACCCTCAACCCACACCTGCTGGCTCCGGGCTTCCTGACGGAGAGGAGGTACGGTGGCCTGGATGGAGCTCAGATCCGTCCTCCTGGATCCTTCCAGTGCCATTTCCTAGGTGAAGTGTGGGATGAGGCCACTGTAAGAGGCAGTGCAGCCATTAGCACCTGTGATGGACTGGTGAGTAACTGTGAAGCCTGAAGTCCATTGGAAGTTGTGTAAGAATACTTACATTCCGATTGTTTTGACAGATATTGCAGTATCATCAACGATATCAGGCAGGCGTGACACTTCGTTTCGGAGTACTAAAGAGAGACACTTTTCTGTAACCAGAATCACAAAACTCACTCTGAAATCTCGCAAGAAGTCAGCTGCTGACTGAGAATAACGGTGGTTTAGAGTTTACCTATCAGAACTGCCAGCAACAAGTTATTTACACAGTCACTGCTGAATATTTAACTGATTTTGAAAATCTACACGAGGCAACAACTGTAACAACTCACCACTTGAGATTTCAGAGCGAGGCTTCTCCTTGCCTGAGATTTTTCTGTTGCTGGTTACAACAGAAAGATCTTATTTTAAAAAAAAAACAGCTCTCTATCTATACGAATCATATTCTGCTGGACCAATTCCAAAATGTTTGGTGGGTATTAAACATGGAAGCATAAGGCTTAGGTTTAAAAACAGTGGAATGAAGTAGCAGTGCAAGCAGTGGAACATATATTGTATATGCACAGACACACAACCTGCCTTCAGGCTGTGCAGTAAACATTTATTCTACTTCTATTTTCTCTATAAAGTAACTTTTGAAGCTGAAGAACAAAGTGTCACACTTTAGTGCATCTGCATGATCACAGCAGGAATCCAACTGTACGCCACGTTCTGCTCAGTCATATTCAAAAATTGTTCATTCTGCCTCTGTGGTCGCAGATTGGAGTTACAAGTTAACAGTAATTTAATACTGGGATCATTTAGCAATCGTCGGTGCATTCAGAGATTTTAAATAGACAACAGACCATTTTAAATCTATGACACAGCACGATGCAGTTATATTGCTCCTGGTTATTACTTTTTTTTTGATAAGCTGCAGTTGTTTTGCTTCAAATGGACCAAAGTCCCACTGAGACAGCCCCTTTAAGCTCCCTGTTACATACGCAGTGTGCTTGACCATGCTCACCTGTAGAGCCTACTCTGGTTTATTGAATCTCAGAGTCGCCTGTTCCACTTTCAGTAAACAAACAGTGAAATAAGAGAGTACTAAAAGAACGGGTCCATTTAAGTCTCTGTGAGACCTCGGAGGGTGAGTTCTGTTCTGACACTTGTCAACAACGTTCCTCACAACAGCAAACAGGACTGTCATGTTATTTGGCTGCTTTTTAGTGCCTCTGAGATTGTTCCCTTTGTGGAATTGAAAAGTATCGTCATATCTGCACAAAGATCATTTTGTTCTGAATTCTTCGAGGTTTGGATTTAGTGACAGTGAACATTTTCAGGTTCATCATTTTATTTTGGATTAAGACTATAATAAGTTTACATGCTTTAGTGCTGGAAAATCCCATCCATTTTCTCACACTGTCCCATGCAGCTCTGTATTCCCCCTCAGTCTGCTCTATTTTGGCTGCTGTCTCTCTAAGGCCCCTCCCCCTGAACACCTAGCCTGCTCCGATTGGTCAACTCACACACTCCTGAGCTAGCACCGCTCACCGCGTCTCTGGCCAGCTCTGACGTCTCCAGTTAGCTTCACTTCTACTTCTGCTTATTGCATAAATTATGCAAATGTGTGACATGGTGATGTAGCGTGATGTGAAGAAGTCACGGAACTAAAGTCAGAACTATTGACGAGGTGTTCAGGAGCAGTGTTTTCTCCGGGAGAAGGGAGCTCCAGTTGGCACAGATTTTGGGCTTTTTCACTCTCAAGACCCATCTCATGCTCAAAAACCTGAAGACCACACTGAAGCAAAGGAAAGAAAACAAAAAAGCATGATAGGTTCCTTTAATTGGGTTGATTTCTACAGAAAGTAGAGGCTATTAAAGGTAAAGGGATAGTTCGTGTTTTTTGAAGCGGGGTCATATAAAGTACATATCTATATTCGATCTGTTCCCTAACCACCTAAAACAAGGCTCACCTAAAACAAGTCTATAAAAGTTCAAGTACATTTTAGGTGCTTTTTCTCTGGACCCTGTTCACTGCAGTACAAAGCTGAGCGTCTGGGCTGGAGCGGCTCTCTGCTTGCGGTAGGAAACAGACCGACTATAGATATGTACTTTTTATGACCCCCCCTAAAAAAACACGAACTATCCCTTTAAAGCAGAGTCACTTTCATGTCACAGTCAGTCATATTAATGCACCCATGTTAAAGCAACAGTTAAACCCCAAATTAGCGTTGGTGGGATATCATCCCTACAGATGTCTGCCTTCTCTCCAATATAAAGGAACTCGTCAGCACCTAAAGCACCTGAAAAGAAAAATGTGACAAGCTCAGCAGCAATGTCTCTTTCCAGAAATCACTGCACCGAAAGAGGAAGTGTAGTTGGTGGATTAAGATGTAACTATTCAGTGATGGATATGTGCAAAAGAAACACTTCCCCCACCACCACCAACTCTGACACCATCCCTTGATTCACGTTGTCTATACTTGTCCTGCTCTCTCCAGATCATAAGAGGCTTGTCGGCCCACGACCAGGACACAGGCAATTGTTTTCTCATTCGTTGTCCATCGTTCTTCCTGATTCGTTACCCACTGAACTGTCATGTTTTTTTTTATCTTTGCTGACAGGAGTGGAGCTCGACACAGTAGGAACAGTCTCCTGCTGCTATATCCCCTCTCCGTCATGGTTGTAAAGTATATGTGGCGTACAGAGATTCTTTTCTGCTCACCACTTTTTCTCTTGTGCTCCTCCCGCTCACATGTGTCTGGCGTTGGTTCATCACAAAGCGTTTCCGCCAACAGAAGAATCAGTGACCACATGTTTTTGATCAGTGCTGCCTTCTCTGTTAATTAGAACTGTGCCAACAGTGCACAAACATCTCAAAACAAAAGTGGATTCTGAGAGGTTTGAATCACCAAACCTTGTACCTATTTATACCCTCTTGGTACTACAAGCCGAGCGCTCAGGTCCTTCACCCAGGGTTTTCTTGGTGTTCCTCGGACACATCTCAAGAGTCGGGGTGCCTCCAAGCTTTGGAAATAGTCTCCCAGCATGCTTGAGATCTCTGGATTCGGTGGACTTCCTTTTTAGGCAGGCATTTGGGTAGACTATTAGGTTTTATCAGCTCTCCCTCTTTATTCTACTTGGTATTTTGTGTATTTGTTGTTTATATTTTGACTTTGTTTAATATGAAGACCTTTGTGACTGGTGTCTGTGAAAGTTACTATATAACTACATGTTGCTTGCTAGATACACAGTTAGTCTTATCGATCACCCATCCCACTAGATATAATGCTTAGCTGAATATTAACAGAAAACCTCGACCCTGTCTGCTTATATTAAGCTGCATCTGCAGGAAAAAAGCAGATGCAGCTTTTTTCATGTAGATGCATATGATATAGCAGCATATTAAACATGCAAAACTTATCGACAGATGTTACGTCTGTCTTTTAATATTACTGTTTACAAAATACCTTGAGCTACAGCGTAAAGGTTTATTCACGTTGCTTCCTGTTCCCCTGCTGGCGCTCAGCCTGCCAGCAGCTGACATGCCCTCTGTTTTATTCCTTATGGTAATAAAACTATTGATAATGTAAAAAAACACTGATTATATTTCACAGTGAAAAGGGTTGACTAAATGTGCTTTCATTTGGACCTTAGAGCTGAAAACTTCCCTGTTCCATTGTGCAAACCTGTGAAACATATGCTATCGTCTCTGCACTTCGGAACAGCTGCCAATATTCCTGAAGATTATGCAAAGCTTTTTGGCAAACTTGAGATGAGTATGAATATCTTTTCTACTCTGCAGTTGATCAGATTTTACACTTTTGTCCTTGTGATGGTGAAAAATGAACCCCAGCAACAGGAGAGGTATCATTGTATTATTTGAGGTTTCTTTGTGGATGATTTGATTTCCTGCTGTTGGAGGCATTTTCGAAATAGTGACATGTCCCAGATTTTCTATATGAGAAATATTTCTTTGACTGTTTTGTCTGTCATTCCTCTGGAACATTTATATATGGAGCTGAGGGAAAGCAATTTGCTGTTTTGGAGGAGCTGACTATGACTCTTAGCTCGTTAGTTCGTATAAATGAATGTCAATGAAGTATTTGTGCTAATCTCCATCTGCTCCATAATGACTTTAAAAAAATGTCACTTTCACTTTAAAAGGAGCCTTTTCAGTAGTCTTAGCTGGGCCACTGTATTCTATGAGGAAAATCTAGTTCCTGCTGTGCTACTAAGGTATTCGTTGACAAGTATTCAAAGTCTTTGGCTTAAAAAGCTTCTTCATGCGGGTCACTTTACATCCATATTGTTCCTGTAGTTAAACTGTAGCAAGAGCATGAATCGTCAGATCAATCAAAGAACTGATTCAGTGCTCTCTCTCACTGCTGTTAACAGTCTGGAAATAGTAATTTTCTAAAATAATCAATGATTATATTTGTGTACAGATAAAGAAGCATTGGAGATAATACACACTCCTGTGGATATTGAGTATTTGGTATGTACTCAGTGGAGCAGCACCTCCCACCTCAGCCTTCTGTGACTGATTACTGAGCAGGTTAGAAATCCAACTATCTAAACTGCTGTACAACAAATAGGATTATTACACTTGTCAGGATGTGTATGTACCATTCTGAACAGTCTGTGAGCAAACAGTCGCAGTCATTGCTGTGAAATTCATCCACCTCCTGAGGGTTGTCATGGTCAAACAATTTAAATGGCTGTTATTAAGCATTGCCTGTATATTCAATATGTCTAACTGAACAGCTGTTTATTATTTAAAAAAACAACTCTTCTGTTGTCGTTGAGGTCAGGTTGGTTTTTTTGGACTTTGATCCACAAAATATTTCGACACAGCGGTGAAAACATGGACAGTATCTTGCAGCTCTGGTTAATTAAGAGTTCTCTCTAACGATTCATTCCATGTAGCACTATGACAAAACAACATGTCGTGTGTGACACTCTTGATCATATCTATGATCATGACGAGGAGGAGAGATGTCAGGAGAATGACAGAGTACATGGATTAGAGGAGGAAGTGTAAGATGGAGTCAGAAGAAAGTGCTATGACCCCTGAGCTAACGTATCGACTCCCACGCAGAGAACACCAAGACGTTTATTGAACACTGTCGTCTGACTGAATATAAAAACTACAGATTAAAGTACGGGGATTAGAGCATTAGAGCTGCAGGACGTTCTGCAGGGTTTAAAACCAGCCTTAAGTCTTGTGTCACCACCAATGATTTCCCATGTTTTATGTGTTGATTTTGCTGTTCTGTGGTATATAAAATGTATAACCTTTATCTGATCAGGTATTCTCTTTGAGATCAAAATCTCTTTTGCGATGCGAGGTTGAAGTGAATGATAAGAAAAGCAAACAAACAGGCGTGATTTGTGATGCATGACCACTTCACATACACAGAACCTCTCTTTGTAAAGGGGCTGAGGATCAACAGATTCACTGATTGGCTTTTCTTTGTAATCTTTATTATCGTTGTACACGTGTATGATTCAGCATTCTATAAGCGTAAGCTACAGGTTATTCATGCACCTGAAATAAGCATTGTTATTGTATTTTAAGGGTTCTCAACATTAAAGGAAAGCATTGTACGCATGTTCAGAAAGCTGCAGTAATATCTGACATCCTGTCGAGGTGCACAGCAGCTTCTTTTGTTCCACACGTACACATACATATGCAATGTCTTACATAAAGCGGTGGTTGTCATATCCTTTACAGCTTCAAAGCAAATATAAACATCAATTTGTGGATGTACGTGACACTGGACGATCAATGTCAAATCAGTATACCTCTTTCTTACTTGAAAGACTGTATATACATTCTGTCTTGTGGGTCTTCTCCTAAATAAAGTTTTGGTACAACAATAACACAAGAATGTGAAAATTGAATGCGACCAAAGAAAGAATGAGTCAGTTTGTTATAACCATAGCGAGAAACTCGAGCTGTTTCTTAAGAATAAAGCTGATTTGATTTACCCTTTCTAATAAAAATACAAGCCCTTTTTTCTAAAAGCGCGAGTCATCTGTAGTACATAGTGGGTAAAACACAGAGTTTTGATTATTGTTGTGCTGTAAAATTATGCACAGCTCCAAAAATGCCACCTGGGTGCAAAGTAATGAAATTAAAAATCTGAATGGTTTGATTTCATATCGCCTCAGAGTCCAGACGGTGCTGCTAATGTTTGCACAGAGTCACGAGAGCATTAACTAGAACAAGAGACGCATTTATACAATGAAAACCATGTCAAATAGAACAACATGAAAGCCTAAAGGTCCAGTCCTATGGTTTATATTTTATTTTTACATTCCTACATTTGGAGGCTTCTTTTAACAATCACACTGCCCGGTGATGTGCAGCCACTGACAGTCTGTTACTGTTTGTGTAAGAGATGGAGGTAAAAAGCCTCGACTCTGCCTCTACTCTGCTAGACTCTCCACATAGCACTGCACAGATATCGTAGGTCCAGCCCTGCTGTCTGAGCCCCACTGGGACTCTGTGACTGTGTGACAGCTGAGGGAGATTTAATGGGAGCAGAAGGTGGACAAAAATGAAATATAGGGCGAGGGTGATGACCAGACACAGGAGGGAGCTACTGGAATTTGTGTTTGGCACTGTGCCAACAGGGTGTAGTAATTTATGTGACAGCTGATCTTTACCCCTTCTCAGCTGCACCCGGGATGTGTCAGCTGCACTCTGGATGTCTGCAGCCAACATGAAACATCAGGCTGTTTCACCGGAAGTTTGCTGGGTTTTGCTCAATGTGCTGACGATAAGTCAGCGCTGTGGGCTTCCAAACCATCATGTGAGGGCCCTGGGCTGAGATGTAGAGGATAAAGATGGGTGATTTCTAAAGTCATAGCTCTAATAAGATCTGTTGTGTTAAAACATTTTCCCTCCTCTCCCAACTTGTGTGTCTTCCTCTGAAACCGTAAAGAAGTTCACTCCTTCTTTGTGTCAATTGGCAGATCACGGACTAACAGTAGATGGTAAATTTCTGTACCAGAGTGTGAGGATGCTGCGCTCATAAGATATAAGTTATTCTTCAGATTCTCATTGGCTCTTTATCAGCTACAATTCGACAGATACCGATTAATTGTAGATATTATAAATGTATCTACTGTCACACATCCCTGTAAGACTATGCATTCGTTTGTTTAACTTCCTGTATTGAGTTGGTATATTTAGTCTGTCTGATATTTTCTTAAGTCAGTGATCGGTCAGTTCTTCAGGAAATAATAAAAAATACACGTCACAATATTCAAGAGCACAAGGTAACATTCAAGAGCAACTATTTCTCACACCTCGTATCCTAGAAACACTAAATGTTTTGTTTTAATTTTCGACAATTATTCAAAATATCCAAATTCTTTTGTAGTTACCTTCTCTTGAAACAACATTTTGATTGATCAGCTGATTGCTGCAGGTCCACATCTGTGGTGGCAGATCAAATAAAATTCACAGAGGACATCGTGTTGTAATATAGAAAACTGATATTCTGCCCTTCTTTTCTTTCTTTTTTTCAGACGGGACTGTTCAAGTTGTCCGAGGATGAGTTTTTTATTCAACCTCTCGAGAAGTCGAGCGATGACACCTCAACACCGCAAGCCCACGCCATCTACAAGCGCCACGCGTCCCCTCCCGCCTGGAGTCCAGTCGTACAGCCCATCTCAGGGAAACAAGCTCTCAACGGCACCTGCGGAAATACAAGTAAATCATTTTTAACTTTAATGCAAAGTGACACGAAAACTTTACCTCTTATTATCTGTTCCTTAAATATCCCGTAATAAACCGCCTGACCAGATGACTGTTGAGGTTTTCTTGTCTGTCTCATGAGTCTGTCTCTGGCTAATAATCTGCAGAGGTCAGACAAATTAAAACGTTGAAATTTAGAAGCTCATAAATCTGCTGCTTTAAATTCTCGGTGAGTTTGATTGACCTTGAAAGAAAATTGAGCATTTGAGGACTTTGCACAGCTTTTGCCACGTGAGGAGAGAAAGAATAAAAAAGGCAGGGAGGTCATGTGCATAACTAGAAAAGATAGATATATATGCTTGAGTATATCTGGCAAGTGTTAAGTCATGCTTGGTGTATTTTGTTGGCTCCGCTCAGTTAGATATCTATTTCTGTCTCCCATCTCCAGATTCTCATCAAAGTTCTGAAGACACCGAGAGACAGCGGGAGCGGTGGGAGCACCGCCAGCAGAGGAAAAGGAGGAGAATTCATCAACGCTCAGTCAGCAAAGAGAAGTGGGTGGAAACGCTGGTGGTGGCCGACCCTAAAATGGTGGAGTATCATGGGAGCAAAGCTGTGGAAAGCTACGTCCTCGCTGTCATGAACATTGTGAGTATGAGACAATTATGGTAACATAAACGTAACATGTCCCTGCATCGACCGACCCATCTGTTGCTCTCCAGGCTATTATCAAGACACACCAATGTCTTCAAATGAAAATCTCCTAACATTTATTTTGAAGAGTTACAGGATGATGAACATCTTTCCAGATGTTTTGAACGATGCAGCTGTTTGATACCAGATTCTGTTTGTGTTCTTGTGTCAGCTCACACAACGAAGGGATTAAACCCTCCTCATCTCTCTTTTTTCAGCCGTGACTCCCTCGTCTTTCCCAGTCTCTGTTATCACTACCTCCTGGTATGAGGTTAAGTAAACTGACTCTTTCTCTGTTATTGATTACCACATCAGAGTGTTTTCCAAAATAGAATAATATGTGCTCTGACCGCAGCTACTGAAAGTGCTATCAGAGGACAGATCATCAGGAAAGGGAATTCACTGACAGAGAAGCCCATGGATTAACTGACTTAACAGACAATAATACACGGAGGAAGCAGCCATTATACCACACATCCTCTCATGGCTCTTGTTTTGAGGCCTCGACACTCCAGCTTTGAACTTTAAAGCCCCAAACGATTCAGTTTTGTGAAAACAATCATGCACTGCATCGAGGGAAACATCCTCCGAGCCGTGTCCAAACAATAAGTAATGGCATCATCTTCCTCCGCCACCAGCTGCCCCCATTGTCTCATCACAGACGCTGTCTTGAAGTCCATGACTTCACAAGAGGTTCATATTTTTATACTCGGCTGTACTGTATGAACCCGGTGGTGCAGTATGATTTACAGCCAGAGTCGATCTCGGCAGAAAAAAAGAGGGGAAACACAGCTCCCGACTTCCTTTCACATGGTGATCTTATGGTTATTTATTGTCTTTGTTCTGGGATATTTATCATAATTATATGTTAACAAACAAACAGATCATACGGGCATGAAGACAGACATTTACAAAACACAGTTTACCCTGCAAGTGTATAGAATGTGGCTTGAGAGGAAACGTGAAACCAAGAGCGCATTGTTGAGAACAAAAACTCCAGAGCTTTAAATAGCTGCAGCTTTCATTTTGGTCAAAAGATAAACAATTGAGAAAAGTGGATAAAGAACAGCTGAGAGGATGTTCAGTGTTACTGATAAGCTTTATAAGAATAATGCTGCAGAGCTGATTTAACAACAGGATATCTGTGAATGAACACTACTGTAAGAAACAGTGCTTATAATGTGTTGATGAATGAAGCCGTTCTGTCTCTAGTGTCTCACTTACACAACAGAAGGTTCGCTGTGGAGACGTTTTGGCCGGCAGCAGGAAAAATGAAGAGAATTTGAGCAATTTGGTATGAGTGTTGTTTCTAGGTGTCTGTGTAGTAACTGGGCTGTTATCAGACTCAAGTGGTTATTTAGTGAAGCAGTTGTTTTATCACCCTCTCTCTTCCACTTTGGCATTGACATTGTTGCAGCTTCTTGGCTGAGTTGAAGTCAGACTCTCTGACTATCACTGAGTAGCACCGTGTCGGCTGCAGCTGGACACTGACATTCTTCTTTCTGGCTCTGAACAAGACATGTGTTGTGTTGAAATGTGGATGGAGAGCTGGAGCTTCATACATTATGAGACAAGCATAATGAATTTATGACTGTGGAAATTACAGTCTAACCCTAACCCTCCTGGTAGAACCTTTTATGAAGGTTCCATCTGTAGCCCCTTCTGGAGGGCTCTTACTAGAACCCAACTTTCCAAGCTTTCCACCGTCTAAAGATTCATGCAAAGCTAAACCACTCTAGAACGTTTCAGGGAAAAGTTTCAGCAGTGTGAACGGGCCTCGACTCACAGCTGGACTTAGCTTGTTCAGACCAAAGATTTGCGACAAAGCAATTTGAAACTTGCAATGCCTTGACACTCGACGGGATAGTGCAACATCTTTTGCAATGACTCTCTGCTCTAGTTTTTCATCAGAGGCTTTTTCAGACTCCATATAATTTGTAGTGTCTTAAAATATGAATCCTGGCTCGCCATGATAGCGAGATACTTGCTACAGTGCTGTTTTCAATTAATGATGGATTGGCAGAAAAGAAAAGGTGTGTGTGTGTAGTGAGTGTTTGGCTCAGTGACTCGTAGGTGAGCAGAATAGAGGAAAGGGTGATGATCTCTTTCCTTTCTCTCAAGCTCTTCTATTTCCACCAGATGACAGTCTGGAACCCACTTGACCCGCTGACTCCTCAGGTGATAGTGGCAGGTGACATGCATTATGTTCTAAAACCTGCCACCAAGCCTTGACAAGTTGAGTCACAGGCTGAGATGAGTGGAGCTGAGACGAGCCAGCTGACACTGCTGCAACATTCCCCTGATATGTTCTAAAATGATTCTGCCCGTCACCTGTTTCACCAGCCAATTAGCACCTTACGCACCCACCAGGAGTTCTGCAGAACTGTTTTTGTGTTGCAAGGGTGTCCTCTGGAATCCACAGGGAGCTCTAAACAAAGCCTTTAACAAGGGTTTCATCTGTAGCCCTCTTCTTCAAAGAACATATTGTATTCTATAGATTGGGCAAGAAATATTTGAATGTTTTCTATGGGCATGTTAGCCTTAATTGATTGTAGACAAGAGCTGTGTGACGGTGAATGCGAGGAGAGAGAGGATGATATGCTACAAAGGTCAAACACTAGATGTTGGCAGGGTGCACCTACTTAAAGATTAAGAACTATTCCTCAGACACCCAGTATTGCATGACAGCATATTCCCAGCAACATGATGTAGCTGTGACATTGGTGGAGAGGCAATTAGTTGTTCAGCCAGCGGAAACCCCTTAATCAGTCACTCAATAAAATGTGGAATACAAACACATTAAATTTGAGTTATTTAAAAAAGGCCAGCAGGGACAATTAAACACTTGAGTCGACTGGTCCTGCATCTTTGAAGAATTTATCTGCAGGCAACTTGAACTGATTAACTGGGCCTTATTAGTCTTTCTTATCTTGTATATGTGAGTGAGGTTTTGCCTCGACAAAAGTAGTAAAACGAGAGAGGAATTTAAAAAGAATTTCTCAGCCCAGAATAGACCTCGGTAACTGAAGTGCGGGATAGATCCTGGAATATTTGTATCACTTTCTTTAACATTTTAAGATTGCTAATTTCTTAATGAAAAAAATCAGCATATTCAGGTGGCTGGTGTCTGTGAGTTTTACAATGTGATGTAGATCCTAAATCTGGTGATATTACATTGTGGGTAAGCAGCTATGGGTGGTTACTACAGAGTGCCAGTCTGGTTATCTGTGTCTCGTATATTTCATGTTATTAGTTGCTGACTTGCCGCCCCTCCCTATTTAAGATGGTTTCTTATTGTAACAAACTATTTGACGGATGAAGGTCTAACACCATCAGACAGTGTGCAGGAGTCTGCCAGCGGTGTTTAGAAGCATTCTGATGCTGCTGAAATGTTTTTTTGTGTTTTCTTGTGACAGACGTACAGTGTGTTATAGGCAGCAGTGTGCTGCAGTGATACATTTCCTGATTTTTACCTTCCTGTGGAGGATTTAATGAGACATTCATCAAAACAATTCAACAGTCACATTTTGCGGTTGCGCGACGGGATGCTTCTGTACAGCCACTTTATAATGATGCTCACAGTGTTGCATCACACCAGTGTGAGCTCCTTTAACCTCACACCTTTGTTCCCAGTGCTCCCTCCTCTCTTTTGCCTGTACCTTTATCCTTGTCTGTCCACCCCCCACTGCCTCCTGCCCTGATCAAAGCAGTCCTCTGAATTGTCACATGCCACCAAAGCTCAAGACCACAAGTCATTTTCAGAGCTATAAATGTACTGACACATCATCTTTACACTGTATTGCAGAATTTGAGTAGGTTGGCTGCACATTTAATTGAACTATAATTGAAATCACAATATAGCCAAGTGTGGTATCCAAATTGCAGAAGCTGCAATTTATTGATAAAATGTCAACGTGTGGAAAAGCAGCATTAAAATGAAGTACTGTACCGCTGCAGAGATGCCTCGCCTACAAATCTTTTCTCTGGATGTAAGAAAACACATTTTTGTGTCACAATCACAATATCTGTCAAAATAATCGCAATATGATTTATTCTTTTCACCAAAGCGTGCTCTAATTCTGATGCTTTGAATATAAAACAACCTGATTGCAAAGTGTCCAAACCAACCATCTTATTTTCAAGTGAGATATTATTTTGCTGGTTTTTCACACCTTCATGTTCGCTGAGCACAAACTCAAGATTAGATTAGATGTGCTCTTACGAGGAAATGCACTCGTTACAGCAGCTCACGATGCACAAGTACAGGAAAAAAAAAGCTGCGGTGCTTTAAATGTACTAGTGCATTGCCCGTAGGAAGTATGTATTCCTATAGAAAAGTAGGAGGTTAAAGTGAACCTCTCACCAAAAAGCAAGTAGCATTTTCATGAATGGCCAAATGAGGCTGTGTTTGAAGGTGGGACGTCAGGGATATAATTGACCGTTTTTGACTACTTTTGATTTTACCATTACATTTCACCTTAAAAACTATTTATCTTGCCTCGTTTGGTGTCATTATTTTCAGCACAATCTTACATGTGTGACTGTACAGTTATTGTTTCATTTTGACATACTGTATTAACACTATGGACCTAAAATCACAAAAAAAACATAAAATCAGAGTAGGAAAAAGTTAGATTTTTTACTGTGAAAACCACAAATATGTTTAACGAAGCATTTTTATTACTTATAATGCAAATATAATTTGTTGTTTGCTAAATTTGTGCATAAGTGTTTGAAATTTACAAAGTTATATCTAACTATTTATTTTGGCAGGCAATTCCTCAAGCTCAGGGCTCCCTCAGCTCCGTCCAGTTGAATGAAGAGCTGCACTGCCTGCTCCACATTCAGCTTCTCCTCATTGTTTTGACTCATTAAACAAAAAAAAACAGCTCCACTACACGTTAAACACGCTACACCAAACACTACATAACACACTAACTATACACTCCAAACACGCTATACGTCACAAATCTCTCAACTCTCAAAACTCGCTGTTTCTATCACCGTCACTGTTGCTGTCACTCTTTCGCCGCCCTCCCTCCCACAACTTCCCCCTGTTCCTCAGCAACCAAATTACGTGGTTTGCCATATAATTTTGTGATTGGCTGGTGTGGTGCCTTTTTCCACCAATAGGAACGTGTTTTGTTGCTTGCAAACACTTCCTGCTTGTGGACACTTTCGTGACAAAAGCCTGTTTTTACCATCTCCTCCTGCACCAAACACAAAGTAAACGTCCGCTTGTTTCGGGCTCTGCAGTGGTTGGCTCTGGTGCGCACGTAGCTATGGTGGCTATGGTTGACAATGCTAGCGGAATTGGTAAATCATTTATGAAATAATTTATTAACGGTATCATTGTAGTCCAAACAAATCCGATGTTGCTCACCCTTAAACCACCCAGCAGCCATGGTGAAAATCTCAGGTCAGTCTGATCCTGATCGGCAGAGATATTTGAGCCACACACACACACACACAGACAGACAGACAGACAGACAGGCAGAGATTTCTTGCTTTTATAGAGAGATGTAATTACAAGCCATAGTTAGAGATTAATAGCCTTTAATGGCACAGCTCTCAGACATTAAAATCATTTGATGCTGTGAGGTTGGATTGTGGTTAATATGCTAGATGTGTGCTAGATCGTGTCAAATCTCTGCAGTCTGTGTGGTGTTTACTTCCCCCCATTAATAGATTCCTGGGAGTGACTTATCAAGATGCCATCCTGTGAATTTATTGATGAAAGAAATCAAAACATCCAATCAAAGATGAAATTCATTAATGTTGTCAGATGATGTGATGTGAGGCGCTGACATAACTTCAATACAGCATTCTTTATTTTGATATATAAAAACATACTTCAAGGTCTGACCTGTTCAGATGCTGATCTGCCAAAATTAAAAAGGCATATTACATAAAAGAAACTGAATATCAATTTATCGTAGAAATTGTCTCATCTCATCTACACAGTGTCATTATATGTAGGAATCGTGTGACGTCCAAACGTTTAATGGATTTTACTTTTGTTTCCAGGTGGCAGGTCTGTTCCGAGACCCCAGTATTGGAAACGCCATCAACATTGTGGTTGTTCGACTCATCCTCCTGGAGCAGGATGAGGTAAAATCATGCTTGTTTATGTCGAGGTTCTGTGTTTAATCTACAAAACCAGGGAATAAACTCCACAAAGCCGCCTTGAACACACGCCTGTAAGTGTGTCGATAATGTGATGACACTCACGACAGGACTGTCCCTTTAAATCAAGCTCATAATAATTATTTTAAAATAAAAACATGCATTATATAAGTAAATTGACCAAGTAAAAACCAAACACAAAATCTATACCGAACGAGGAGCCAGCGCAAAGATGCCGCTAGAGGAATGATGCCTTCCCTTTCTGTGTATTTTAAGAGGGGACTTGTTTAACTCAGTATTTTAACGAGTGTTTGGTGTTTGGATTCAGAATACTCTAAAAACAAAAAGGATAAGAAAAGGCCACAAGTATTTTAATGTCTTAGCAGTGACGTCAGTTCCACAAACATTTTAGCAATTATCTTGCTAATTAAAACATTGTAGACAAACTTTTTCGTAGATGAAAATAATGGGTTATGTTGAACTGCTTGAAGCTCAAAGGAGCCTGAGTGTCACCATGATTCCTGAGACAGGCAGGTATTCCATGAATGAAAACCTGTTACTGCAGTTTGCATTATGACTCATACTCGTCGCTGGCAGCAGTCAACACCATCAAACAGAACCAAAGTGTTTCCTGTTCTTTTCCCCACAGTAGCCAATAATAAGTAATATGTGTGAATAAAGCACACAAACACTGTGCTTTATTCAGAAAATGTGAACAATGATAATGCTTGAGGCGAATAAAGTGATAAGATAAGCTTGTGTGCGTCACTACCTATTTTAAACATGCTTTTTATGAACTGAAAAGCAAATGGAATTAAAAACATGTTCATTTGTATCCAAACCAGTTGGAACAGTATAGAAATGTACTTTAATAGGATCGACACGGTGATGCTGCTACCTTACATTTGTCTGAATGAGTGCCGGAAGCAGACAGGGTGCAATTTACCTGAACCTGAAATAGAACCTGCATGTTTTTTCGGCCCATTTTGTCCACACGTGGTTCATTAACTGCAAATTTTTTTCATTTGTTTACTTCATGTTCTCTTCCCTTGGCCTGAATGTGACACGTGGACAACAGGATGACTTGAAGATTACACACCATGCTGACAACAGCCTGAGCAGCTTCTGTAAGTGGCAGAAGAAACTCAACATGAAAGGAGACGAACACCCACTGCACCATGACGTATCGGTTCTGCTCACCAGGTGAAAATCTCCCCAATCCCTCTCTCTGTCTCAATCATACACAGTTAGGACTTCAGAGAGAGTCCGTTTAAAATTGTACTTCATCACGTCTCACAGGAGCCGTTATTGATTTACTGATTTGGACAGTTGCAGAAAGAAAAATCAAAGCTGCACTCATCTGTATCATAAATTTTGTTTTTTTGTGCTTTGAAGTCACCTTTACTGAATTAAAGATAAACTCCACCAATTTTACACATGAAGGTGTGTTTACAGGTCTTGGGGAGTACGACTGCATAATGTGAAACAAAGTAGTATAAAGCCTGTTGTGGCTCCAGAGGAAGCTGCATGTCATCTGATTAACTGCCTCCAGCGTGAAAATAGTGGAGGACAATGCTTAGAGGCAAGAATTGACCCCTCCTTCTTATTTATTTACCATATAATCTTTTATAATGTTAATAACTAACCCTGAGTGCTCTATCGTAGGCAAGTGGACGTGTTTCAGTTTCTTGAAGACGTTTCACCTCTCACCCAAGAGGCTTCTTCAGTTCTAACTAACTGGAGGGGAGGGAGGACAGAGGATGTTGTTAACTGTGCGGTTGTAAAGTCCACTGAGGCTGAGTGATTCTGATTTTGGGATATATAAATAAAATGTATTTGATTTGATTTGAGTTTGCAGATGTGAGCTCTGTTCAAGGACGGTCGTTCCAGTTTGACATAGATGGATTATTTTATTTATTTTTTTGAACATCATCAATCATATAACATTATATCACTTCAAACCTACCAACACACTGAGACAGACACTTGTCCATCCTAAGGACAAACCACCCAGGCATCAGCAGAGAAAGGTAGTTTATGCTGTTCAATGCAGCCAGGACTGCACAGATCTGTACAATGGGGAGACAAAACAACCTTTCCATAAATGAAAGGCACAACACAGAAGGGCCAACTGCTCAGGTCAAGACTCTGCCGCCACTTACATCTGAAGGAGAACAATCTTTCTTCTGAGGACAACAAAGTAAACATCTTGGTCAGAGAAGACAGGTGGTTTGAAAGAGGAGTAAAAGAATCCATCTATGTCAAACTGGAACGACCTTCCGGTGGAGGTGGCCTACGACATCACTTATCACCCACCTACAGTGCAGTAATGAGTTCTCTCCCCAGACAGCTGAACAGCCATTTCCATCTGGACTCACCTAGCCTTAGCAACCCTCATGAAGGCCGGTTGGGTCAAGTGGTCCTAACAACTCTGAAACTCAGAGCGTACACTTGTTATTAACGACTCTGTAAGGGCTCTCCCACACAGAGTTTAAAAGCCTGCAGCTCCTCCAGTTAGTGAAGAAGCCTCTTGGATGAGAGGTGAAACATCTTCAACAAACTGAAACACATCCAGCTACCTACGATACAGCACCTAGACTTAACATGACCTGAATGATTGAGAACCTTCATTAACAAGTGAATAACCAACGCTTATTACAAGGACCTGAATATGAAGTGTTATCCTCTCATGCATTCACTAAACTAAAGTTGCCAGTAGCCAGTTTAACAGTCTTTTCAGATTAAATGAGCCATTCACACAGTGTCCAGCCACAGTATCCTTCATATTGGTGGTAAAGATCGCAGCACAAAGGGCAGTGAAAAAACAGAATTTATGCAAATGTCTAATTCTTTTTCCAAGGCAGCATACAGTACAAATCGTTTTCAGTATAAAGAATGAACCATCATTCTCACCTACATGATATCTTCTAGTCCACATTTACAACTCATAACATACAAGTTCTTAATCCAGGACCAACATTCTTCGTTTATCTCATTTAGATATTCCTTTTTTCTTGTGAATTATTGCCCATATTGTTTAACTTAATCCATAGGCTGCCAATACAAACCTTTCACTGAACCTCACAGGAATCTTACCACTCATCTCCTGTTATTGCTTAAGTTCTAAAAATCTATGAACACAAAGAAACTATTGAATAGGTGTTGCATAATGAAGCAGATACTGGCAGTGATTCTGAGCACACTCGTTCCAGATGAACTTGTTGTTTTACATCAATATGTTTGGGGTGTCTTTAGCTTTTATTAAGGTAACCCCCCCCCCCCAAAAAAAAAGTACACACTATCTGCATTTTCACATAAGAATAACTGGCTTAATTGTTTGAGCGAGAACATGCTGTTTTGTTCATGTCTTGTCAAACTCAAGTCCCTCAAATTCCACCCTGAATAAGAAATGTTCTGTATTTCTACAAGAACAGAGTGTGGGCCAGAAAATATTCCTTTCAAATTGTTGTATGTGTCCATCACGTCCTTGGCAGCTGTCTGTGAGTACTGAGCGACAAAACTTCACATCATATCATCTCTGTACAGGTCAGGTAGCATGAAAAGCATGTTCGCAGTTCAGCAGCAACAGCTTCTCATGGTCATTTGAAGAATATATGGTGTTCCAATATATGTCGTATACAAGATGTGAGTCGGGATTTAGCACTTACAAAACATATACGTATGTCACTTATATAAACACTCAAATTCTTGTGAAAATGGCCAGCACCGACCTCAAAGGTTGGAGGTTAATTCAAAACGAGGCGGTAAAAAGCCTGTTGTTGGTATTTTATCACATCTTCTATATCTCCGCAGCGAGTTTGCTCATTTTCAACAAGTCATACTCAACCCTGAGAGCAACTGTGCAGCAATGGTGGAATAAATTAACTGTTTTAATTACACACTCTCCGGCTGGTAGGTGCCTTTAAATTAGCATAAAATAATTAAGTTAAATGCCGTTAAAGCAGGAGCATCTATGTATTGTTCTGCATTTCTTTGCAAATGTGCAACTTGATTCTGACAGCCGGATCAATTATCCGCACCTGCTGTATAATGTATGAAAAGTTCCTCCTTCAGTTCATTAGACCCTCGCAGCCATCTGACAGCAGCAGGACTGATGTGTTTACAAATCTACGCCCTCTGATTGGATTTATGCCACACTAGAGCGCACGTCTGTCCACTGTGTTTACCTTTATGAAATCACATCCTATTGACGGCAGGCTGCTGCAGGATAACCCCACTGCTCCTCACATTCCACATGTCATTTGGTATTCTTGTTTTCTAAATGGCAGACATGGATTACAGGGCTCAACAGTCCTGTGCATCACAGCCTCCTCCACAACTTTTTCTTATGAAAAGTGGCTTTTCATGTTTTTTTATTGAAGTATATACCGGTGCAAACACCACTGTGTCACTTTTTGCAATATGATGTGGACATTTATGACTTGAAATGCATTAGAACTAAAATGTTTCTGTCCTCATTGTATAAATTCAAGAAAATCTCAAACCAGCTGCCTCTGGCTGCAGATTTCTGATTTTCTGTGTTCATGTCGTGCCTCTCTTGACATGGCAGGTAACAATGTGAACTGAAGATCTTTCCATTTGTTGAACTGTTTTCATGCCTCCCTGTGGCACCACTGATTTTCAAAGTGTATTTATAAATATCCATTGCAACACATACATGAACCTAAATAGCAGGTAGGAGTGGAGACGCCTACGCAGTCTCTCACGCATTTTAGTGTTTTATTGAAAGCAGTTTGTGAGGTTACGCTCAGGCAAAGGGATGTGTTGAGCTAAATTCTAATCTCAGCATGCTAACGTGCTCACAATGACATTACGAGCATGTTCATTTTCTAGCAAGTAAAATGTGCACAATCTTAGTTTAGCATGTTAGCATGCTTACATTTGCGCATTAGCACCAAACACAAAGTAAAGCTGAGGTTGATGGTGTCATGAGATTTGCAGACATTTGTTCTTAAATTTAGTGTTATACTATGTGTGCACTGTATGTATGTGTGTATGTATAAAGTGTAATGTATGTATGCATATACATATATGTAATAGGGATGGATGATTGGTAACACATCAAGATTAGAAGTCTATCATCTACGAAGTAACTACTAACTAAATGTATCAAATAAATGTAGGCTTGAGGAGTTGTGATATAGCAAAAAAGAAAATACTTGTGAAAAGTACCTCAAAATTGTACTTACGGACAGTACTTGAGTAAATTGTACGTCGTCAGTGGTTGTTTTAAAGTTTGGTACTAAGATTGACATTTTTACTGGAAATAAATAACCATATATCAGTAATTGGTCTTCTTGATTTCTAATAATTGGTATCGGCCTTGAAAAGGCCATATCATACATCCTTCTACATATGACATTTTCATGAATTCACATACCTCAGATTTCTATATGGGATTACATTAATGGGACTTTCACCAGGGTTGCTGCACCGTAAGTTCTTATTGTTTACATTGTGTGAAGCACATTGTAATACATTTAATCTGAATCAAAAGCTCCTACAAATAAAGTGTGATCATTGTGTAAAATACACTCAGTGGTTTGATTAATTATATAAGAGGAACAGATTGCAATTATTTCAAACAGATGGTGGGCTAGTATGAGAATTAACATCAGCAAGACATATGACATCTGCTCTGAGCTGATGTGAGTGCCCACCTCTTTTTCTGTAGTCTCCCTCCACCTTCTTCACCTGCTTTTCACCTCCCATTACTTTCATCCATTCCACTTTTTATTTGACCTCCAGTGTGTCGCTTGTCTCTTGTTTCCCTTCCAGCCTATGACTAACTAACACTCCACTCTTCACAGGAAAGACATCTGTGCAGCCATCAACACGCCTTGTGAGACTCTGGGTCTGTCCCACGTGGCCGGCATGTGTCAGCCTCATCGTAGCTGCAGCATTAGCGAGGACACGGGCCTCCCATTGGCCTTCACTGTGGCTCATGAACTGGGACACAAGTAAGTGTTCACCCCGCGCCCGCGCGCGCGCACTCACACACACACACACACACACACACACACACACACACACACACACACACACACACACACACACACACACAAACACATGATGTAACTGATGATGTAACAATGTTTCACCATGTATAGACTGCCGCTTTCCTTCACCTGTCTGATCGTGCATGAAAAGTGTTAAATCGACAATGGTAACACCTGCTGATTCACCACTAAAGCTCCCCCTCCTCACTCAGCCAGCGATGGTTGATTTTTCTGGCTGAACTGACGGTTGCTTGCAGATTGTTATCAGCTGATTAACCAGGAACATTTGTTGCTTTTTCATCCTGATTTATAATTCAGCCTCTTAATGACCTGCTTGAGGATTTTCTTTTCCTCAAATGACTCCACCACAGACTGGGTAATTAAAGAACATTAAATGGCATTTAAACAAAAGCACTTTCTCAGAAAGGAACAAAATCAACAACTCATGAAAAGAAGCTAATCTCCAGACCTTGGTGAAGCAGAGGAGGAGTGTGAAACCTCCTGAGCAAATTATATTTTCAATACTGCGTGGGTTTAATGCAGTGAGGGTAAATTCAACAAATGAACCCAATAATTGGTATTCTAACCGGCTGATGAGAACATTAACATCTTCTGCTCTGATAAGGCTTCAGCACTCTTTATAAAGCTGTTTACAATGAATTATGTGATAAAATAGCCGATGTGTTTAATCTACATGTCGAACAGTCAACAGGACTGACAAGCTGGAGTAGTTACAGTATAGCTCTGCCACAGTGAGAACGAGAAACATGATCTCCCTCATGTCTCGCTGAGGCAAACTCAGCCTGATTCACTGAGTTCAGCCGACTTTAGGTTGCAATGGCTTTTTTTTATTGGGTGCTAGTGGGAGCCGCTTAACATTAAAGTGATAGTTTGGGTCTTACAGGACCAGGTTGTATGATGTACTGATCCCTGGTCAGTGTATCACGTGCAGAAGATGACCGTCAGGTCTCCCCCAGTGTGGAGACGCAGCACATATCACCAACAGTGAAGCGGAGCATTACTGCCAACTGTCCTGACAGACAGCAAGACTTAGCCACTTAAAAGAAGAGATATGTATACATTCAAGTGTTCGCTGTATTTTTGGTGAATTACATTTCAGTCAGACAGCCGCTGGGAGTCAGACGTATGGTGAGGGAATGTAGTCCCAAAGGAAAGGGCCATATCTGAATATATATCGTAGAGTAATACCACATACACGTATAGAACAAAAGTCAGTCAAACAAACGTCCCGGCGGTGAAGCATCCCTAGACAATTGTAAATATCAGTCTTACTTCATGCTCTGCCTCCAACCCACCATTGATCCGTCTGTATACACGCAGTTTGCAATTAAAATCACGTTCTCTTCAGACTGATTCAACCTGACTGCAATCAGTGTGAGGTTGATAACCCCGTTCTGTTTGTTCATCTTGATTGTTGTGGGCCAGATGAGCTCGTTCTCCACTGTGTATGGCTGGCAGGTAGTCATCAATTCATGTTTGGTCTGTTGTTAAGGTTGTTGAATGCTCGAACGAGTTCTGGATTGACAGGAGCCCTCTGTGAATACTAATTTGTCCTTCCTGTACAGACAAAATAAAAAATGAATTCGCTGAGGCTCTGACAGTAGAATGACTGACTTAGGTTGATTTCAGCGTACAGAGGTGCTGTGGTACAGGAAGTTTATATAAAGAGAGAAAAGAAAGTGTACATATTTTTGGGACTGCTAATTTTTCTCCTAATATTACCCTTGAGCATAGATTCTTATTTTTCGCTTTCACTTTCACTTTGATGCTCTTTTCAGTCACTAATGAGGATAAACACAGAGACACTTATTTGTTTTTCCCTCCTGCCACCTTTAAATAACTCAGATCTTCTCTTTGCGACTGATGCTGTAAAATAAATTATTTCTGTATTGAACATGAAACTGTTGATGTAGTGTTGTTATCCAAGAAGTGAAATAGCATAGGGGTGAGGACGATAGCTGGTTAGTTGCTAATTAGCTGTTTTGCATCTTCCATAGACTTAAATACTGCTGTCACCACGGTCTGGCACCAAAGCAAGAGTCTCTGATGTAGTGACCCTTCAGTTTTTTTAAGGTTCCTTGATTTGAACAAGGTAGAGGGTGACATCATCAACCCTCTCAACCTTAACGAGTGAGACTGTTAGCGTAAACGATATAGATTGCTTGCATATTTTGCCAGCTGTAGGCATAAATGTGAATTTAGAATATACCCCAATAAACAAAATGAAACTTCTGCTTGTGTATTCTGGGCAGTTGCATAGCATCAGCAGTTGTACACAAATTCAATAGAGACAGGAGTCACTTTACAGTATGACCAGTTACAAAAAGTAGACTTAAGCTATACACACAGTTTAGCACCAAAGCAAGATAAGCTAAAGTAATGACCCTTCCTATGGTGTTAGGTTCCTTGATTAAAGGTGCACTCTCTGCCTTAACAAACTAAATAATCAAACTCTCTTTGTTTTCATGACTGGATAAACAAACTGACCTTAAAGGAAACTTTGTTTATAATGTGGCGGACCCTGCCAACTTTTTATCTAAAAACAGTGTTCTAGGACCTTATTTTCCTCTGAGAACAACTTGTTTATTCAGGAATGGAATGAATACATATTACTTAGTTTGTATTATTACCTTGTTAATGTTGTAAATATTAAAATTCTGATTTTAATTACTTCTCCAAAACTACATAATGCCCCTTTAAAAGTTATTGCAAGATTCCTATTAACAATAACAATTTAACGTTACATTAAGCTCTAATCATGACTTTGAGCCCCACATATATATATATATATACATATATATATATATATATATATATATATATATACTGTACATATAATATATATATATAGTATGTACAGTATATTGTGATATTGCACAAGGTTTTCTTCATGCTCAAATCGACAGTAGAGTGAAGTGCAGAACATTCTCTCCAATAAAACATAAAAATCATACTTTCTGTGCTTATAGTCATTTTAAAAATCCCTGCAAGACATACAGTAACTAAGCATTAATCACAGCAAGAGCTATCTTTAACTGGCAATTAGCGGAAAAAGTGAAAATATTTCCAAATGCACTGAATCAGCGTGAATTCTCACTGCAGTCGTTGTTGTTGCTACAGATTTGAAGCATCCGTAAAGACACCCATGGCCTTTTCAGAAACAGATGTCCAACAGGCAGGCAATTCGCAATTAAGAGGGATGTGCTAACTCTCTCGCTTGATTAACAACCCTTTGTTTACCCTCTCCTTCCTTAATCACAGCCTTTACAGATTGCTTTGATGGAATGACCCACATCACAGTTAAGAATTGTAACATGTATTTGTTTGTTGTTGCACATTGTGGCTGTACTCTGAAGTCAGTACTTGTTGTGCCTACTCACGCTCCCTCTGTGTGGGATGTGCTTTTATGTCACAGCTTTGGGATTCAGCATGATGGCAACGGTAATGACTGTGAACCCATTGGGAAACGACCTTTCGTCATGTCTCCACAGCTCCTGTACGGCACCTCCCTGCCCAGGTGGTCACGCTGCAGTCGCCAGTATATCACCCGCTTCCTCGAGTGAGTGTCACACATGATGTATGACTGTGGTTGTGTGCTAAAGGTTCAAACTTGCATTTGCCTGCAGCTTTTTGAATGCATCCATTTAGAGGGTCTTAAAGGCATTGCAACACCACATACTGTATCTATACTCTGTATATAGTACATGTTAGGAAGAACAGAACAAGTGTTTCTATTGTACCTGAGAGTCTATGAATCCTCCATGACCCTCAGATTCCTCTCTCACATGGACTTCCACTGACTCTGTTGTATGGCTGTGCAAACATATCAATACTGAATTATTATTGAGTTATAAGACTATACATTGTCTTTAATTATGTCATGATATGTTACAAGTGTTGTCATTTCCTGGTTTTAAAGGCTGCATTAAAGTAAAATGTGGATATATCTTAACCTGTTCAGTGTGTGTGTATGTGTGTGTGTGTGTGTGTGTGTGTGTGTGTGTGTGTGTTTGTGTGACTGGCTTCATGTGTTGAATGTCTGCGTTGCCCCAGTTTCTGAGCTCAAAGCATCTGGAATTCATTTGGTGGGTGTTCAGCTACTTGACAGCATTGTAGCTTCTTGACTCCATCGTGGGGAAAGAAAAACAGGTCGTGGGCCGATATTTACACTTGCGGGAGTTTGCTACACAAAGGCCACTGGTTTGTGAGTTTGTGTGTGTGTCTGAGTGGAGGTAATTAAAAAGTAGACAGGGAGAGCTGCCACACATTTTGCTAACAGTTTGTTGTCATTTAGTCATTTTGTCCGTACCATTTCAGAAGCAAATGTCCTCACTATAATGTAGGAACATGACTCAGCTGAGATAAAACAGTCCCGGCTGATTTATCTTTTCTAAGTTGTGATGGTTCCCTTCACTTCTCCTCTAGCAACTATAGAGTTCAGCATTTGTGGGTTTGTTAGTTAAATCTGCTGACTAACTAATGGATGCTGTTAAATCTGGTACCAAAGACTAAGTCTAAAAAATGGTCAAGCTTTCTCAAAAGCAGAAGCGCCTTCCACCTGCGATCTGTATAATGGCCAGCAGGGGGCATCTCCACTGGTCTCATAAAGAAGATTGAATGTAAGCTTGTAAGGAAATGACCCTACATCACACTTGACAGTTTCCTAATGAGTTTATGGTCCCAGTCTCTGGGTTCAAGTCTTTTTCAACACAGCATGATGTTAATTTTGTAAATTATGGTTTAGAGTAAAACAGACGATAAAACCAGGTATGCTTTAGGCCGTGGCTACCTTATGATTGACAAGTGTGTCCCCGTGTTTTCAGTCAGACCCGGTCTGGATATCGACCCAGTTCCACCCTCCTGTCCAAATACGTCTGGCTCCAAAAAAAACAAAGATGGCAAAGGCTATAATGCAAAACTCGAGGCTAGTCCGTAAACCAAAGGGTGACATCACGGTTGGTTTACACTTGATATTGACTCATGTTCCCTACACGTGATCCACTCGGTGTCATTTGGCGCCAGCATCATGTGAAATTGTATCTTTTTCCACTACTCCGCACTCTGTGTTAGCTAGCAAATGTTAGTATGCTAATAAGATGATAACATCAGCATGTTAGCATTGTCATTGTTAGCATCCTCGCAGAGTTGGCAGTGTGGCTCTAGACTCCTGTTTCCTTAAGCAGGTATGAGTTTATTACTGCTAATAACTTGCTTTTGACTGAATATAAATGACAATGAAATCCGATTTTTGCAGACTGTGACACTAAAATGAGCAACCAGAGCTGACTCTGATCCAGCAACAACCTGCCTACATTCTGATAAAAAGTGTTTGTAATAGTCTCAATGAAAACATGAAGAAGATTGGCCCGTGCTCAGTAACGAGGCATGATGACGAGCTGGCACATAAACGCCTCTCTGTATGTCTTCTCTTGGCTCTCCTCTCTTTTGACCTCCACATCCAGCCAGCCAATCCAAAATCTGCATTGATCATTTTACTCTCATGAGGCTCCACATCTCATTTCTCTGAATGCCAGTTTCCCCCCTCCATGTTGTATCTGACTGCAGGACAAGGCTTCTATTGTTTGTGGCTTCAGTCGTCCCGCGGGCCTCTGCTGCTCGCGCTGCTTCAGAGCTTCGGTCCGTAGGTGTTATTTTATGTGGAATGTGGAAGGTCACATTGAGCTGAGTGGTTGAGATGTTATCACATAGATGGGCTACTCATAAACACCCAGCCACCCTTTAATGTAATTGAAATTTCTGAAACACCAAAGAGGCTTAGTGGCACAACAAGGAGAAAAAACTCATTTCATGTTCAATTAGCTGCTAACTAGAGAATCCACAGAGATTGAAATAAACAGCCACAGCGTGGACCAATCTCACACATAACAAAGCACATATGATCACATCTTTATGATAACACATTTGCACTGCTTGTTAATGAATGTTGTGGTGAAAGGATTCAGCATACACTTCAATTATTGGCATAAACATTTCCAGGAAAGCTTGCTTTGACTGAGCTTGCAGTAGAACCTAATTTGCCCTCCGAGCTGCCGTTCAGTCCTGAGGCACTCATGGAGAACATTTTAATTGCTGCTGTTCAATAGTCAGTGTGAGGTCATCTCGAGTTAATGATTTTGTTGTGCTCAGCAGTCAGCCTTCGTAACTTCAGAATTTATTTTTTTTACATCTTTAGTGTATTCTAAGAGTATATTAAAAATGTGAAAATGTAACGGAATCCACAGAGGTATCTTGGATATTTGAGCAAATGTTCTCATTGCCAAGACATTGCTCAACTACTATTTACTATAATGTGTTAATTATACAGACCTTGCTCCTTAAAGCTGCTTTAGTCATATTTTTGTATTAACAATGGATGAAAAGACTGTGATTTAATGAAATGATGTAACGTGACAGGGGTTGTTCGTAGTGACAGACCCTCGGAAACATGATCACCGAGCTCTTTGGTTCCTCTCACTCTGTCCTAACTGCATGCAGGCATCCGATCCAGTGCTCGCTCGCTGAGTCTATTAAACATGGTCGCTGTTACATCATATAAACACACCAAGTACCTGTCAGCTGCATGCTGCAGATCAGATTGGAGACTTAAAGGGATAGTTCAGGTCTTTTGATGTGTAAATACACATTTGCCATGTCAAACCGAAGGAGATGAAGATGTGTTTTCCCTCTTGATGCCTTTGACTGGTTGAAATGCACAAAATCACAGTAATCTGGTGCTTTTCTGTCACATATGGAAGACGTGTCTCCAGTTTGATAGATCAGTGGAAGTAAAACGAGGTTTGAGCAGTATTTTCCTGTCAAATTTAATCTTTCTATTGGACGCTGTACAGGCATAATGGGGGAAAACATCCTGTGCAATTTGCACCTTGTTAGCAGCAACATAGCCCGCTGATTTGATTGCACAGTCGTTACAGTGTGCAGAAGTGTAGCTGGTTTATTAGTCTGGTGTTGGATCCTGTAATTTTTGTTTCTCTTACACTCTACACTTATCTTTTTTTCTCATCTCATTTAAAGAAAAACACCATCACTTGGCCAGATCCTGAATTTGTTGGTGCTCTCGTAATGTTCATTTACGTTCATAACATCTGCACAATGAAGTTTGTTCCCAGTTGGCCTCACTTTGCTCATCTTTGCCCACATGTGTGGAGTGCAGAAGGCCATAAACTCACAGTTGGCTCTTCCGGAGCATGGCGGCTTTATCCAGACTTGTTTTTCCCCTTTTTCCTGCTCAGTGAAAACTCTGTACTGCTGCCTGTAAATCTGACTTCATGCTTACTTAGGAATCCAAGTATGATCTCCAACAGGTTTTCAATGATTTATTACCCTTTTCATCGATATCACAGAACAAAACAACACTGGGATCGACTGAAGCACATAACATAACGCATATATGTCTTCATGTCCTTTATTTATTTGCCTGTGTTCTTTATTTTAAGCACATGATAGCATTTATAAAGGGCATAGGTATCTTCCCATGCCGCTGTATTTACACTGAGCTTTGGCAGTGCAGCTTTACATCAGCGTTGCCATGTAAGGTCATGAATGCAATTAAAGTTCACATCAGAAAGCACAAATGTATTTAATGACTACGGGCTCATCACAATCCCATCACAGCTCATTATGGAGATTTAAATGCCGGCTAATTTTCTAGTGACAGTAAAGTGATTCACGTGTACGTCAGAGAACTTGGTTCTTTGTTTAAGATTACTATACAGTTACAGGGAGGTTAATGCCAGGGAATTAGACTTTCAGTGTATAATTTGGTATTCATTGAACGGGTATATCGTTATGCTTTTTCTTTGTGCACTGTGCAGGATTAAGGGGGGATTCAGGGTTAGAATGTTCATAATTATGTTTACATTAGTCATGATTGTAAGAATCACTCGTACCGCTGGAAAATAACCTTGCAGTGTTTGCTAATATTAAGCCAGATTAGTTGACCAGGATGTATTTAACACGTGAGTAACAAATCCAAACATTGTGTCCTTAACGTTGTTTTCTTGCATGTAATAAAGAATAATTTATATGTTTAATGAATATAAATCAGACTTGATATATCTCAATCTTAAACAGTGCTTATATTTCCAAGTATCTGTCGTGTCTGTGCTGTTTTCTGGTGAGGAAAATTAAATAGCATTTAAGCAAATGTCTTTATCTAATTTAATCTGCAGGTTTTAATTAGAAAGAGGCTTTTACTGGTCTTTTGATTGAACATCAGATTGCTTCTGCTGCAGATGTTAACGAACAATAATTACTTACAGCGTACTAACATACACAATTCTACATATATATATATTTTATATATATATATATATATGTATATCCAGATTAAAACATATCTACAACTGTTGATTTGGAACCGACCTTCATGCCTCCCTCAGAATTAATTGTACTTACCTTCCCAATGTGCACAGCAAGTTTCTGCTGTGCTGAATTTTTTTCACAGTCTGATTTACTACAGTACGCTTTGCTACACTCAGTTCCATACAGTCACGATGCTCAGAAAATAAATCATAACAGTTAAATATTTTCCTGGGCTCCAGCTCAGTGAAACTCACAAGGTTATTCATAAATTGTGATATTTTAATCTTGAATGTTTATTTTGGGGCTGAGCGTTCTCAGTCATCCAGCTCAGTGCTGTATGGTAGTCAACTGGACAGATTTCAGTTTGATGAAGACGTTTCACCTCTCATCCAAGAGGCTTCTCCATTTACTGGAGGAGCTGCAGGCTTTAAAACTCTGTGTGGGAGTGCCCTTACAGAGTTCTAAGGACACAAGTGAGCTCTGAGTTTCAGAGTTGTTAGGACCACTTCATCCAACTGGCCTTCCTGAGGGTTGCTAAGGCTAGGTGAGCTCAGGTATGAAGGGTTGCTCAGCTGTCTGGGGAGAGAACTCAGTGCTGCATTGTAGGTGGTTGATAAGTGATGTCGCAGACCATACCCTCTGTTCAGGGACGGCCATTCAGTTTGACATAGATGGATTCTTTTGCTCCTCTTGAGTTTTTCTTTCTTCTTCTTTTCTTTTTTACTCTGGCACTCAGAGGTCATTGTTCATGTGTCGGTCCACTGCAGTTCCCTGCAGATCATTCTGTTGTCAGACAGTAAGGAAATCAGTGTTTCTCAGATTGTCTGTTGCTGAAGATTCTTGTTGTATCATGGAAACTTAAAATGCATTACATTTGGGATAAAGTCCTGCCCATCTGTATGTGTACGTTACTGTACTACAGTGGAGTACAGAAAGGGAGTAAAAACATATATCAGTTTTGATTAAAAATATTTCAGATTTATACTGCGAGATTAACACAGAGACCGTTATAAATTGCTCACCTGACTGTTTTCCATGTTTTTCTTTATCCTCCCCTCACAGTCGTGGCTGGGGCTGGTGCCTCGATGATGCCCCGGTGAAGGAGAAGCTGTCCTTAAACTCGGTTCTTCCTGGGGTTCTGTACAGCGCTGCCCATCAGTGTCAGCTGCAGTATGGCTCCGGGTCCCTGCTCTGCGATGACATGGATGTAAGACCCTCTAAGACAACAAATAAATCAAAACATTGCATCAAAACCTTTTACAGTAGTATAGACAAAAGGAAGGCTTCCTCCATTCTCCTTCTCTTCCTCACTGCACACGTTTGTCCTTTTTTGCTCTGTCTTGTGTTCTTTCTGCTTTTGATTTAAACTGAAATCTTCTCCTCATTAGACGGCCACAGCAACACGTTCCTTTGTGACCCCACAACCTCCTCCATTGCTCCGTGATCCCATCATTTCCTCAGTACAATGTTCTGGTGCAACCTTTACCATGTCATTATTGTAGGAGACTGTTAAAGAAAAACACAACCTCTATGTCTCTGTAATGTTAAATCATTGTTCATGCTTGCAATCACTTACTGCACACAGGCAGATAAAGTAGGACGACATGTACGTCACTTTAGAGGTGAAACTCAGGGCAGAAATGACCTCAGAGCGCCGGCCTCGCTGAACCACTTGCGGCTGCTCTTTAAGCTTCTTTCTATGAGCTTGTACAAATAACTGAAGGTGACTTAGGCGAGTGTTCAACATTTTTATCAGCTCAGATGTTGTATCTTCTGGAGGAGGCTGGCAGGACAGTAGGATGTAAATCCTCAGAGATCTTTTTGAGAAAATAAACCGGAAACAATGACAACAGTGAGTGTAAAGAGTAAACACAGCCTTCTCTTTTTGGAAATCCCCGTTGGAAACCGCATCCTTACAAAAACCAACATGATGGTTGACTAGTCGTGCTTAGATGGAACAGAAAGAAACTAGGAAATCATTACAGTCGAAGCCTTTTGATAAGCCACATGACAAACAAGTGTAAAAAATGGTGGCTTGGAGAAGCAATCAGAGTGAGTGAGTCATCAACATTTACAGGATCCTGAAGGAATCCAGGACACACAGGTCGCCACTGCCTACCTCCACTGTGCGTCGGCTAACTATCGTATTGAGTCTTCACACATGACTTCATCATTGTAACCCCAAACCTAACCCTGTTGAGTCTCTGGGTCTTTTTCGACCATTTTCTGCATTACAGGCTCTTTTACTTTTTATATTTTGGGTACATTAATACTTAAATGTTTTTAAGGTTTTGAGTGCCTTTTGTGTTTTCACATTGTGGTGCTAGTGCTTTTATTTGAAGCAGATGCATTTTCAACTCTCCCTCCCACCCCAGTATTTCCCTGCAGTAACACTGTTGGCGCACCTGTTGCAAAGACAGTAGTTGGCGTCGGGATAGAATAGTGCAGCCATCACCTCGACCATGGCTGCTTAAAATTCCCAATGTTAGCAAAATGTCTACGGCGAGCAGCCTAACTACTGTCTAAAGCAAAATATAACTATAGGAACCCTAATTTGACCAAGAAAACCTGATCTTAATGCTACAGTATGAAAAGGCATGGTTGTATTCATATGTACGCAGGAGTCCTGGTGGTTAACAGAGACACGTATCAACACCGGAGCGTTCTCTATCCAGTGGATGCCCGTCCGCTGACTGTTTGACCTCAATTTCTGTCACTCTCCTTTGTCCTCTTCCTCGTCGTTGCCTCCTCCATCAGTGGTTTCTTTATCTTTTGCAATGTAGAGTTTCCACCATTATTCCAGCTGTTCCACGGTTACTTGTGGATAGCAACCAGGGAAATCAATGCCTCCTGCTGTTTTGGTTCTGCGATGGTTCACGTGTTTCCTGTGGGCTGTGAAGCGATTTTCATTTCTCTGGTAAAAATCCAGCCCGGTGGCAGGAGGTTTATAGGGACCCAATGTTATTACACTGTGCATCAAACTATTAACTTTAGAATGAGAGAAATTAAAAGACAGTTGTCTGTTGCCAATCAAGTAAGTTTTTGTTGGCCTTTTGCTTGTAGTAGAATATTTTGTGTGAACATTGTGATATTCTACATCAGCAATTCACAACCATGATGACGACTTAAAAGCTGTGTGACTTTTGATATGATAAATTGCTGATGAGCAAAATTATCTGGAAAGATGTTCATAATTGATCCTATTCAGGAGAGGTAGGACTGAATCTGTGAGCAGCTCCATATGGCCGGACAAACTACCCTCCTGATTTAGCCCAGGAAACCCCCCCTCTTCATCAACCCTCGACTAATGATGTGAGCTGGATTTAAACTGTCTGCATGAGCAGAGTAGTTCCAGCAGGACACGAGGCAATTACAGCGACTGGTTTCAGAAGGATTTACAAGCAAATGATTAACAAGACTCAAACCAGTCTTAGTATTCAAGCCCACCACGGGAGAATCCCACAGATTTTTTTGAGGGAGAGAATCGATGCAGGCACATTTTCTGACACAGGGTTTTCACTCCTTTAGGGGAGACTTTCCTGTGCCGTGTGTGTTCAATTAAATCCTCTGGGCTTTCACAGCTGTGTGTTTGTCAGGCTGCTTATGTATTGTGGCTCTGAGCAGATATACAATGCAGAGCAACAGGCCAGAGCAACAACTGCTGCAAACGACTGGACCAACAGAGACCACACACACATTTTTCCACCAGCAACCAAGTGTCCTTATAAACACTGAGTGTAACAACGTGCACAAGTTTTACAAGCGAGCCCCCGGGAAGGAAAAACAGTGGGATGCTCACAGATTTACAAAATCAGCCTGCTGTGCTGAAAATCTACAAATTTTGTTAAATCCAGGCACATTGTTAAGAATGTTGAGCTTCTTTTTACCAGCTGCCTTAAGGTCCCCTGTGGTGTTTTGTAACAAAACATAATAATGTTAAGAATCAGTGTTTTCTCATCAGATTGCAGGCTGCGTGTCCTCTGAATTAATTTCCTCCTACGTAAAATGTTGTTTTCTACAATGGTGGAAGAACAATTTGGCTCCTTTAGTCCTTTGTAAGTAAAAGTACTAGAGTCACACAAAAAGACCTACACCACACTGCAGGAAAAAGTCCTGCAATTAAAACCTTACTTAAGTGACAGTATGTAAGGATTATCAGCTAAATGTATGAAAGTAAAAAAAATGTTTTACTATTATGTCTGATGTTTTTGGATGAATATTAATGTGCATGTGTCATTTTGCCACTGTAGATGTTTAAGTTTGAGCTCATTTAAAGGTGCTATTTGTAAGTAAAATGGATTTTTGATTCTCAGTCCCAGCTCGTCAAAAATGTACACTTTGGGCTGCCGGCTGACACGTACGACAATCCCAAAGACCTGAAACCTTTAAACAAATGTTTTCTATTTCTCAAAAAATGTAATGAGCTCAGAAAAACTGTCACCGGCTTTGTGACGATGCCTTTCCAGCTGATGCCAGAGTGTTTATAGAGAGTTTATTTGGTTTAAGAAGCAAGGGAACACATACAGGAACATTTCATCCTTCAGTACGCGAGTACACTAAAGTCATATCTGAGTAATAATACAGATATGGTGTAAAAGTACTTGGTAAAAGTAAAAGTCACCCATAAATACAAATAGTACAGAGTAAACGTCTTCTGATACTGAATATATTAAATATCAAACAGTCTCCAGGGGATAAATGTACAGAAGTATAAGCACAAGAACAAGTCATTTATACATATATATTGTGGGACAACAGATTATCATTCCAATATATATACCATATTTCTGATTATTGGAATCAGTGATTTGTTTTGTTTTTCTATGTGCTGATAAATGTAGTAGAGTGGAAGTACGAAGTAGCAGAAAATGGAAATACTCAAGTCAAGCACTTCACAACTGTACTTAAGTACAGTACTTGAATGAATATACTTAGTAACAGTTCACCAGTGGTTTTCTCTGTCAGGGTTTCACCATAAAAGTCTGGAGGAAAAAAGCAAAGAAATAAAAGGTGGAAAAGCTACTATTGTAAAAATGTTACGTTACATTCCATCACGATCACAACCAGACCAACACATCTGGAGAACCATGGTGCATGTAAGGGTAAGAAACAATGTAATCTGAAGGGTAATTAGTAACTACAGCTATCAGACAATGCAGTGGAGTGGAAGTAAAAAGTGGAAATGCTCAAGTAAAATATAAGTAACTTAAAATTGCACTCAAGTACAGTACTTTCCATCTCTGATCACAAACGATATGAAATCTGCACAGTTACTAGTAAGTAACGCTTTCAAACAAATGTAGTCAAGTAGAAAGTCTGGAATGTAGTGGAGTAAAAGTATAGAAGTAGAAGCATAAAATAAAATAACTCAAGTACCTTAAAGTTCAGTAGTTGAGTAAATGGGCTTAGTCTGGTTCCACAGCTGGTTTTCTATATCAAGTGATTCACCATGAAAGTGCAGGAAGGAACAAAATACTGTGTAGTGGACAAGTTCAAAGTTACAACGTGTGACAGAAACACGTTTGCTTTATGTGTGATCACTTTCTGAGCAAAACCGTGCTTAAAACTTTTTTTTTTACATTGGATTCCACTTCAGTTCTTTTTGTTGCAAAACCTCCTCCTCATTCAGCTGTTGTTGTTGTCATTGTTGTTGTTGAGTTCATTGTTTCTTACATTTCTGATCAGGCTGTTGTGTCACGCCGGAGATAATACTTCTTTTGAAAGAACACGTGTCTGCGGTACATCTATGAATGCTGTTCAAGGCCTAACTTGCGAATTGCGCCCTACCATCCAAGTGCAGCACTGTCACATAAAGCTTTGACCACGTGGTTGCTTCTTGTACTGCCACAGTCATACATGTCACACAGCCATGTGGACGTGTGCTCATGGGAGGGCTGCAGTTTGTCGAAACAGTGGAGATGCCGGAAGTGTCCTTGGCTAGAGGGATTACACAAGCTGCTCGATACTTGGTCGGTTTGGGAATGTTTCTCTATTGATTTGTCTGTTTATTGTGTGAGATGCAGCCAGAGGAGGCTGTCAGGTCCTGATAAATCTCCTAGCATGGGGCTCAGGTAGCCATCTGGAAAGCTGAGGAGACTCAGATCCAGGTTGTGTCAGATCTGCTCTTTTTAGAAGCACCAGTCTTTCAAAGCTGCCGTGGAGTTTAATGTTCAGTCACTGAGACCTTTCCGTTTCAGTTAATCCCTAGATTGAGAATCAATACTGTATGTCGCCCTAACCTCTCTGCCCTCTTCCTTAATCTTTGTCCGTGCTTGTAGGGGGCAGGATATTACTTGGAAGAAGCTAAATATTGCTCAAAAATTGCATTCTGAAAGTTCAAATACTGAAATTGTTTGCATCTCAGAAATAGTCTTTATCCACATGGTGATTATTTGACTAAAATGGAAAATGTCCTCCACACAATCATTACAAATGTCAAACAACAGCAGCAGAAATAGGCTTAGACTGTCAGACTCATCAGCCAGGGGCTGTTTTATAAGCAGCACATTGACCTTTGGTATTATCAGTCTTCACACACACAGATTTGACTCCTGTGGGGAATAACCAGCTCCTTATTGGTCTGCTGATTCAGAACTGTTGCAAACACACCCAAGATCGTTGCCTGTAAAAGACCCTTTTACATTTCCATGAGATTTTACATGGAGCCAGGCTCAATGTAAGTTTTTTTTTAATTTTACGTGTACCTGCTGAAGTGTAGATTTCACACAGAAATGTCTTTGAAATCACTCACTATAGAACACGAGACAGAGGACTAGTGTAAGGAAATGTACGCTACCAAGGCTGTCACCAAACATACTGCATTCTTATCACACAAAGCAAGAAACAGGCTTTGTAAGTGAGGGTACGCTTCAGCCATCAGTATTAATGATACTCTGTAGTGATGGACGAGAACATAAATAAATGAAACAAACTACATGAGAGTTTTAAGATGGAATATTCCCCAAAATCTGCTCTCATTTTATTTGAGGTCAGATTCATTTTGCAGCGTATTCACTGCATGTCTGAGTGGGGAACAGTGTAAGCACCATATTCTATACTTAGAATGCCTTGGGCAAATAAGTGTATGTTTGAAAAGCAGGCAAGCAGGTTGAGAAAATACACTGATCTCTCTCTGCTTTCCCAGAATGTATGCAGCACTCTGTGGTGCACTGTGGGAACGACCTGCCACTCAAAGCTGGACGGGGCTGTGGATGGGACCAGTTGTGGTCAGGACAAGGTGAGTCTTGCAGTGCATGAGCATAAGAGACGTGGGGGTTGTGATGAGAATCTAGATTCTGTGCTTGACAGCTGCAGTGGTTGATTTCAAGAGGGGTGAGGGAGAGTCATGGGAGTCTTTGCAGTTTCCCTCAGGGAGGTCAACATGTAGAAACAGGACTCTGACAGACCCCGACCCTGCAAAAAGGTTTGTTTTAGATTGGTGTCTGACCTTTTTGCCTTGTTTTGTTTCTTTACTATTACAAGTAGCACTGAAATAGATTCCACTCACATAGCCTTCATGTATACAGCGTGGCCCGACAATAGCAAATCTCTGTGTACACAGGACAATACAACAGACCAAAAAAATCATGCTTATACAGTATAATCTACATATAATGATAGAACATATTCTTTAACAAAAAACAAAAAATGATGTTTCCCGTACTGTCCAGTGCTGCAGCACCTCTGTTCTCTGTCTGGATGCTCTGTTTTAGCGCCTGTCACACTATGGTCCCTCCCTGAAGAGTCCAGCTTGCTCTGATTGGTCAGCTCTCACAGGCCTGAGGTGTTTTGTAACCATGGCTGTGCTGGGGGCGGTGACTGTGTAGTTGTGACATCACAAGGCTATGGAAGACATGGCGGCTCGTTAGAAATTACAGTTTATAAAGTCACCATGTCATAATTTGTGGTGTTTATATCTGATAGTTGTTATTAGCTGTGTGCATTCTCTTTGGATTGAGTGTGTTGCTACTTCAAAAGTTTTATATAGCTGCTTAATACTGTATATAAATATCAGTATTTTCCAGAGAATCAGACTTTAATGGTGGCAGTGGCTGTCCAGCTGGGTGCCATAGAGCATGCCACCGACCGAATTGGCTAACTTCCGATTTAGTGCCGAGCTAACTTGGATGGGGATAAAATATAATCGGGCGGCTCTTCTAGACGCTCATATTTTATTAGACCGAATTGCCCAAATTCTGACAGTTAAACGAGTAGGGTTGTGAGGCTTTTATAACCGTTCTACAGTCGCGTCTTTCACAATGTTGGCTTTTGTGAAAAAGTCCCCAGTGCTTCACATGAAGATGTGATCAGATGGCTTTGCCACGACAAATACTGGCTTCAAGACCTGGCCATTGTAGAGGAAGTTACGGTCAAGCCAACTGCGGTAAATAGTCCTCCTCCTCTTCTTCGTTGGTTTTACCAGCGGACTAAAAACCACAGTGCCATCCACTCTAAGTGTACAACATCATGCTATTCACTGACGGGTGCTGTCTCGAGTGAACGAAAAAGGGACGCAACTCCAAAAATAGAAAATCAATATGTGGCGGCCAATGTTGATATTGTGGTAGACCGCCACAAATAAATGAATGTGTGGGAAACACTGAATATATACCATACACAACCTTAAGTGATCAGCTTGTCCAACCTCCCAGGTTAAATTAAATTGTTCCACTTATGTTGAGCATAAAGTTTTAGAGCCGATTGGTTGACCTACACTAAACATGACATGACACCCTGGTAGTTTGCTGCAAAGTGCTTTGTAAAGTAACAGAATGCAGTGCCGTCCTCTTCCTGCCGCCATCGACGGCCACTCAGCTTCCTCTCAATGTAAACCACGCTGTGTTTTGACCTTGAGGGCAGGATGATAATGATCCTGGCATCAGGACGGTGTATGAAAACTTTAACAACACATTCATTCTGCATTCATGCCACCAGTCACCGACTGCGTCTTATCAGCAGGGGTAGGTAGCAGAATAAAATGAGTGACTACTGTAACATCACAAACCTCCATGAAACATATTTCAGCTCATTACTGTTGCTTTTAAGATTTCTTTCTAATAATGACATTTGTTAAAGGAGCACTTTGTAGTTTTGGGGAAGAAGTTTTTATCAGAAGAGAAAGATCTTTTTTTTCTGCCGAAACAAACGAAATAAACAAACTCTCTTTGTTTTCATGACTGGATAAACCAAAGAAACAAACTGACCTTAAAGGACAACACAGTTTATACTGTTTTACTCTGTTTACATGTGGCGGACCCTGCCACCTTCAAGGACCAACAGCTTTTTTATTCACTTATGGAAAAAATAAATACTTCTGAGTTTGTATCGTTACCTTATGAATGTTGTAAATATTAAAATCCTGATTTTGAATTTCTTCTCCAAAACGACATAGTGCACCTTTAACAGGTAGACTAATTTAACTATGAACAAAGTAATTAAAGAGTTAGCATTTGTTATGTCACTAACAAGATAAGGTTAATAAATGAGTAAGGTTGAAAAAACAAATCCTGTCATTGAAAGTGAAAAGAAAAAATCTACATGAAGCGACATTTAGAGATATGTGGAATGGAATCAGAATATGGGCAATATGTTGCTTAGAAAAATGGAAGTGTGAGTGGGCGGCAAAAGTAGAAACAACATTTTCTATCAAGTAGGAAGAAGAAGATGAAGCTATGTGTTAGCATGCCTTTAATGATGTAAAATGTGCCGTCTTGTTTTACCAGTGGTGTTTAAGTGGAGAGTGTGTCAAAGCTGGATACAAGCCAGCCAGTGTAAATGGTGGCTGGGCATCGTGGAGCGATTGGTCGGCCTGTTCGAGGACGTGTGGGTCCGGAGTCCAGAGCGCCCACAGAGACTGTGATAACCCAGTGTAAGATTTACCTCTCAGCACAAAACACTAAAACTGAAGTGAATCTGAAATGTACCTTGTCTTGACAAGAAGAAAAAAAACATCTCATACTGTGTGATGTAGTGAAGTCGATCAGGTGCACATGCAGAGATGAACCTTCTTTGGGAAAAACATGGACAGATAATGATTGACGTTTGCAAAATGAGAGGAGCATCAGGCGGTAACTTAATTCACACATTGGATCCACCTGTCGCCTGCTGGTGAGAGGCAGCAGAATCTGTGATGTAATCTGCAACTGTCTGTCTCTTTACACAACTCTTCACAAGCTTCACTGTTCGCCTTAAATGTGGGATGTTCCTCACAGCAAGAATGTTATCCTATAAATCTTATCATTGTGCCACTGTAATATCATGCACAAAGGTAAGAAAGTGGCTCAAGCAAATATCTAAAGCGTCTCCTCTTTTCAATCAAACAGGATCGTTGAGAGAACAAGCTCTATATTCACATACACACACCATACAACAAATCACAGAGCAGTCAGTCAGAGGAAAGACATCAGCATAGCTCCAAGACACTCAGAAGAGTCTCCAACTGCGCAACGAACACCAGAAATGGTTTCACGTTCAAGATTCAAGATGTTGATTATCACTCTGATTGTACAAGTTAACTTAGAGACTCCTCCACAGAAATGGTAAACTTTAATTAAAAGTAAAGTAAATGTGGATTTAACAGCTAGTTTTCCAGTCTCAGTGTTAATATGTTGATTTCTACAGACCAGATAGTATTTGGGACCTAAAGCAGTGTGAACTTGATCTACAGTTAGTGTGACATGTGAGACAAGCAGGTAGTTTACTCAGGTAGTTGTTCCAAATATCAGAAATATCGCTGCTGAAGTGTCCGATTGTATTTGACTGTCCTACAGTCCGAAACACAGAGGGAGGTATTGTCTGGGAGAGCGACGGAGGTACAAGATCTGTCACACTGCAGCGTGTCTCCACGAGCTGCCCACCTTCAGAGACCTCCAGTGCAGTCACTTCAACAAAATGCCGTACAAGGGCAAGCTCTACAAGTGGGAAGCAGTCATCAGCAGAGGTGAGCTGCATGCGCTGTTAATGCATCTAGATTATTTTTGGTGTGAGCTGATGAGATGTGGACAATCACAGCTAGATGGCACTTAGCTCATGCTGCTCAAAGCACCAAAAGTAAATGTTTGGAAAACTCAGCAGCAAGTCTTCTGTGCAGTGATACGGAAAGATAATAGTTCTTACATGAAACAGCAGCATAAAATCTAGATGGATAAATAGCACTACAGGTAAGCGGAAAAATATGGATCTTTGATTTTGGGGTGACATATCTAACCCTAACCTAACCCTAGGCTGTGACAGGCAGACTTAAAGAGAATACCTTTTGTTACTATTGTTGATTTTTCAGCTCTCTCAAACTTTTGTTCCCTCTTTCCTTTGGGCCTGTAATTTCTTCCAGTGAGCCCATGTGAACTGCACTGCCGTCCGGTGAACGAACATTTCTCTGAGAAGATGCGGGATGCCGTCACTGACGGGACGCCGTGCAACGAAGGCAACAAAAGCAGAGACATGTGCATCAACGGCATCTGTCAGGTATCAACGATGTTCCCACTCTTCTCTCACTGTGCTGTCTTTGTTGTCTCCTCGTGTGTTTCCTGTCCTGAAAACAAACTCATCGATTATTCCACACTCTGAAAGGGAAATTCTTCTTGCATATCTCTGCTTCATTTCACTGCACCACTGCCTTGTTAGCGATGCAGGGTATTGTATTGAGTTGACTCTCACTTTGTTTTCACTTCAGGTGAGTCTCGTACATTTGACATTCTGAATGAAAAGATAGAGCAAAGATAGAGCAAACGGCGTGGCTGTTATCTGCCTGTTCTTGCCTATCACCCCGGGCCAAAATGCCAGTCACTGATACCGACACTGTTTGGATACCGAGTGGACAGCAATCACAGACTCTGGGTTCCGATTTCATGACATTTTGTGACATTTTTGTCAGGCAGCCACATTTTCCACCTTACCTGCCCCATTTTTGTGTTTCCAGTGCATTTCAAATATTATATGCATTCTTCATATATTCATGTCTGCTACAATTCTCAGTCTTTTTGTTTGTGTATATAAACATAACAAACAAAAAAACAGAAAAGAAAAAAAGAAGAAGAAAAAACAAACAAAAAAAAGAATTTTTAGGGAGTGACATTTTCTTTGTAACCTTATTGGTAAGTAAAAGTAAAATCAGGCCTAAGACCCTTTACGTAGAAAACCCATTTCTGCCAGCGGGAAGCAAATTGTTCTGATTTATAGTTGACAAATGCTGTTATCCTCTCCATTTTATAAATGTCCATTGTAATTTCATCCATGCATTTAAAGTTGGGCTTTCCTGAGATAACCATTTCCTGGTAAGAGTTTTTTTTACCAGCTACCAGCAGTGCATTCATTAGGAGTTTATCTCCTTTTGACCAGTCTTGAGGTATATATCCAAAATATATGGTTTTACTTGCAAAAGGTAATTCACATTTAAAAATATCTTGTAGGGCCTTGTGTCCAGTAGTCTTTAATAACAGAGCAATCCCAGAAGATGTGATAATGGTTCGCCTTTTGGTTTCCACAGATTCTCCAGCAAACAGGGGGATTATTATCATAGTGGGATTTCTGTGAGGGTGTAATAAAATATCTTATTAGATTTTTCCACCCAAATTCCCTCCATTTCTGTGAACTGGTGCACTTCCATTGGTATCTCCATATTGTTGTCCAATCTTCATCAGATATAATAATTCCTCCTTCCTTTTCCCACTTTGTATTAATATACGAGGTTGAGTGCATTTTAAGATTTAACAGACCCTTATACAAACATGAGATAGTCTTGCCACCAGTGTCTGAACTATATGCCTTCCTAAACAACTCTATCAAACACATACTTGTCTTGCAACTACTTTTTGATGCTGTTATCTCGAGATTATGAGTTATTAGTTTTGTTATCTCTGGATAATCATCAGCTTTGTCAGACTAGCGAGATAATTTATCGTGAGAAAACAGTTCTCTGCTGTTACATAATGTCTATTATCTAATCTTGCTGTTCAATAACTGTCAGTTTTTTCTTGATGATGTATTGTGGACTTTATGTACAGAATGTAGGCTGTGACTATGTGATTGGGTCCAACGCTGTGGAGGACCGCTGTGGGGTGTGTAACGGAAACAGCTCCACCTGCACGACTGTGAGGAGAATGTTTGAGGAGAGCGAAGGACTTGGTAAGTTTCAGACTTGGTTCAGCAGCAGCATGCCTTTAATATGTTATAGTAGTATGATATATATATATAAGAATATAAAGAAACAATAAATATAAATCTGGTGATCTTGTATTTTTAACTTGCATTAAATGTCCTCCAGGTTATGTAGACATCGGACTGATCCCTGAGGGAGCTTGGGACATTCGCATTGAGGAGGTGGCTGAAGCTGGGAACTTCCTGGCGCTACGAAGCGACAACCCCAACAAGTACTTTCTGAACGGCGGCTGGACGATTCAGTGGAACGGAGAGTACAAGGCAGCAGGGACAGTGTTCACCTACGAGAGGACAGGACACCTGGAGAATCTGACGTCTCCAGGGCCCACCATGGAACCACTGTGGATTCAGGTATGACTGACCGACTGACTGACTGTCCGACTGACCGACTGACCGATGGATTAATGGATTAATGGATTAATGGATTGATGGATTTTTATTTCAAACATGTAAAAATGAAAGAAAATAAACAGTGTAACAAAAGCTTTCAAACAAAACAAGCTGAATTAAAACCTAAATTAAGTTTAACAAAGTTCTAGTTTTGGTTCCTCTCCTCTAACAAGCTCCTACCACAACGTTGTATATTCTGATATCTAGTGGTTGAAAGTAACTAAATACATTTACTGAAGTACTTAAGTACAATTTTTTACTGTCTTTTTTACTACATTTGTTTGAAAGCTTTAGTTACTAGCTACTTTGCAGAATCAAAATATAATCACAGAATAAATCGATACATTTATTTGATCTCCAAGGTGAAATTAGCAATCTAAATATAAACTATATAAAGAAGTTAAACCACCTTTTAGCAGCTTCAGCATATAAATAATGCTTTTTATTTTAAATTTGTTCTTGTACATGTAAAATATCTTGAAAATTAGAAAGGTCAAAGTCTGCACAGACTAAAACAGTATGTCTCCTTTTAATGCACAAACTCTTACTTGTAACAGAATATTTTCTACATTGTACTTATGTTACATTTACTGAAGTACAAAATCTAAGAACTTCTTCCACCAGACTATACTAAGTTGCTCCCTCAAATTAAGCTGTCCTTTCTTCATGGTTCCTCACAGAAACAGGACAAAAGAAATGTTTAGTTTGTGAGTTAGTTCCTGGGGATGTTTTGCCAGAACGGCTATTTATTTTCTTTATATATTTCAGAATTTGTCAGATATTGTCTTTTTGTGTTACAGCTTCTCTTTCAGGAGACCAATCCAGGCGTGCGGTATGAGTACACAATCAGTCAAAATGTTTCTGAGGACAACAGTTTGCCTGCGTCAGGATTCTTCTGGAAATACGGCTCATGGACTGAGTGCAGTGTCACCTGTGGGACAGGTGAGAGAAGCAGGTTTAAATCTGTTGGTCCTCAGGGTTGGGTGGTGACAGAATACATGTAATCTGGATTGTGTAATCAGATTACAAAAAATGAATAAAGATAACACGGATTACAACCCAGAATACATTTGAGAAAGTGTTGAATTACATTACATTGCAAGGATAACTTAAATTTGTGATTACTTCTTTGAAATACGACTTTTTTCTGGAACTCGAATATTTGTGGCTGCGTGCATTTCTTCATTATAATGCGCAATATTTTGGACTGTCCTGCAAACGTTATTCAAATGTTTTCAGTTTGGATGAAGTGCAACAAAACTGTGTGACTGAAATACAGAATGACGCATCTATAATTCACGATCAAAGATTTTTCATTTACTCTGTTGTGAGTAAATGTCCACACTCGTTCTCTTACCTCTCTTTTCATTAGATTTCGGTCTATTCTGAGCAGAGTGACTGACCTTGGAGATCAATTTGTGTCTCACAGTGTGAATGAAATGAAAAAATGCCTCATACTGTTGGACGGACGTGACTTGAAGGCTTGTCTCCCTGGATGAACCTTAGACCGATCAAACTAGCATTCAAGACAATGCTTTCAAAGACACTTTCAAAGACTGTGTGACGGGTGGAACTTGTTGAATCACTTGCAGTGTTATCGAGCTTCACACACTCGACCGGTGTCTTTAACTTTTACTCTGATGGCCAGCTTTCCTTATTGGCTGATTGCTGACATAAATGTAACTGCACTTATTCAGTTTAATATTTGGAATGCCCCCCAGTTGCAGTTGTGTAAAGAGCGAATGTAGTATCTAGGGCGTGATGATTGCAAAATGGCGGGGCAGAGGGTCCAGCAGCCGAGGATCACATCCCTGTCCCTCAGTGAAGACGAGTGCCACTGGTTAATATGTGCAGGTCCTGGAGTAAGGTCTTTATACCTGTTTGTACTGAGAGGGGTGACAGTCTGATAATATAGCCCCCCTCAGTTTCAGTAATTCATACGTATATACATTCATACACTGATGGTGGTGGTTGCCATGCAAGGTGCCAACCAGCACATCAGGAGCACTTTGGGGTTCAGTATCTTGCCCAAGGACACTTCAACATGCAGACCAGGGGAATCAAACAGCAACCTTCCGATAACAAGACGCTGACCTCCTGAGTCACAGCCGCCCCTCCTCCTCCTATGGAGTCATTGTCCTGATCAGAGCTGCGGTAAATCATCTCCACACTGTATGGGATTGAACTACTTCCTAATGGCAGCCAGTCTCCAGGGTCAAAGTGTACTGAGCAGTGTCTAATCTGTCTTTTTGGATGCAGTGTTGGAGGTGAAGTTTTACTGTAAATACCAGAAGAGGAATAGCTGCAGGTTTCACAGCAGCGCTGCAGGTTGCTTGTAATAATGGAGTAGCAGCATTGGCAAAGTGAAGTACCTGCTGAAACAGGCCTTAAAGAGACCTTTTTTCTGGTCCATATTGCTGTGAATACAGAAGATGTTTAGCCTTGGGGGTCGAAAAGAAGCACGTGTGAAGGGACTGAGTAAACACAGAGGGCAAAACATGGAAACTGTTGGCCTTGCTGGTTTGTGCTTCTTTCTTTCATAAATAGATGAAAAACTCAAAGTGCGTTGAAGGATGGAGGTGGAGAAGTCAACTGCAGCTGTGACCTCTGCAAACACAGCTGGAGGTCAGTCGACGTCACGGAATGAGGAGATGATCCTCTCTGAAATCTGATATATATTAATACTGCAGACGACGGGCCTCACCGTTCCGCATCCCCTCGCTGATTTGGACAGTTTTTTTTGTTTTAATGAATGCTGCTCACAAATTAAAGAAGCACTACATAGTTTTGAGGAAGACATTTTTTTGGGAGAGGAAGATCATTTTTAACGCCTAAATAAACTGTCTTTGTTTTCATTTCTGAATAAACAGAATAAACAAACTGAGCTTAAGGGACAACACAGTTTATACTGTTTACTTTTTTTTATATGTGGCGGACCCTGCCACCCCTCTTACTTCAAACAGTGTTCTGGGATCTTATTTTCATTCAGTAATGGAAAAGAGAAATATTTCAATATATTTGATATAATTGTTTGTATTATTACCTCATTAATATTGTAAATATTTGAATGTACTCCCCAAAACTACATGGTGCCCCTTTAATATAAACTTGTCCTGATTCCAGCTGTACAAAAGAAACATGTTTAAGATTATCCTGATGAGAATATTATCCTTTAGGTGCCAATAACGGAGAGAAGAAGCAAACATGAAACAACAAATACTGTGCTGCCGTTCACTCCGGCAGTGACCTGCACTGTGACCTCATGCCTGTTTTAAATAAAAGCCTTATGTTTACGGGGGGGGTATAACCGCTACCTCCTTTACTCAAGCATGTGTATAATTTAACATAATCTGCGACTTCATTTTCCATCTATTCTGTTAATGTGTCCTTGGTTCCCTTGAAAGGCACTTCATTAAACCAGGATATTATAAATGTCTGGGCTCTTCGTATCCTTCTGTGACTTGGGATCGTATTTCATAGTCCTGAGCAGAACGAGCTGCCTCACAAAAATGTCCCTTGAAGAACACAGAGTAGAGATGCTTTCACCAGAAAATCCACTTCCTCTTCCACCTCACCACTTTAAATTCAGCACATCAAATGACAAATCCTGCATTAAATATAAATATCTCAAACACTACTTGTTCCAACGGCTGTTGAATTCAGACAAATCACCATGTAATCTACGTACATGGCTTGGATTGATTCCTGTCTCCCTCATTTCTTTCTTTCTTTTTGTCTCCACCTGACTCTCAGTCTTAACCTAGTTGGTCTGTTCTTTTCGAGAGGACTGTGAAGGTGTAAATTAGCTATCAGACTTGCATTGTGGCCCTGAGCTGAGGGTGCAGTGAGCTGTGAGTTGCCTCCAGCTGTAAATCCCCTTATGGGGGTGAGAGTAATAATGGAGAGAGGCATCACAGGTGGAGTTGAATCTGTCAGAGCCGTAGGAGACAAGCCCTTTTGTGTACTGCTGCCTGACACAACGATGTTTGACTGTACAGGAAGATACAGAAATAAATTTCTGTCTGCCTAGAAGGGCTGCAGCCATTATTCTCATCATCGATTATCTTCAGGATCAATCATTTAGTCACAAAACACAAAAAATATATTTTCATTTATATTCTTATGTAATTTGTTTGTCTGGCCGGGATAGAGCAGGCTAATAAACATCATTATAAAATACATGATGTAAACATGCCGGATTTAGCAAGAATGCTCATTTACATAACTTAGCAGGTGACATGACAACATACAGATTTACATTACACAATACAAAAATGACCAAAATACATGAAACATCTACCTCTAAAAGTGGACACAGTTCTGGTTTTGAGTTGAGTTTTAGATGTCAGATATGTAGCGTACTGCCTTACTGCAGGCGGTCAGTCATTCAGTACTGACTTCCTTTTCACTGACAACACAGTTTGTTCACTTGTGAAAAATGCTCATCGCAGTTTCCCAAAGCGACGTCTTCCGACTGCTTCTGTTGTCCAACCAGCAGTCCAAAACCTAAAGAATCTTCAATTACTGTCATAAATGACAAACAAAAGCTGCAAATCTTCACAGTGAAGAAGCTGCAACCTGCAAATGTTTCACGTCTTTTCTTGAAAAATAAAACAATAAACCAATTATAGGAATTAGGGGTGTCGTTATATTGCCATAGTCACGGTAACTGTCATATTATAAAATAGATTATTTGTATTGTGTTATCGTTTTTTATAATACAACAGTAATTTTCCTTTGTGTACACTTTTTTTTACAGCGAGCGTCTCTCCGCCTCCCTACATTTGTATTTTGAGGGTCATTTATTTGCCAAAAAAGAGAAAAAACACAGAACATTTCTACAGATATAAAGATAAGTAGATATTGTGAAGTGAGAATCTGATATCGTGACGGCCCTAAAAGAAATACAAAGCACCTAATTTTCTTTCGATTGACTAATCAATTAATCGTTACAGCTCAACCAACTATTGTATTAGTTGTTTTTTTTTCTTCTTTTTTTTAGACATTTCTGGGGAAGGAAATTGATTTCTGATGTTGTGATTGTGTTGTGTATATTGTGATGATGGTTCCTGATTTTTGTAATCAGCCATTCAGTCATCTCTAGATTGTTTTTTGCTTCACTGCCACATGTCAATGGCTCACCAGGTGCCTGTCAGTGGCTCACCAGGTGCCTGTCAGTGGCTCACCAGGTGCCCTCCAGGTACTGGACATATATTACTCTGACTAGGGTGCAGCTGGGAGTCATGTTCGTGTGCTTAATCACAAAATCTCTCCTCTCTCCTCCTGCTGGTATTCCAGGTGTTCAGAGGCAGATTGTTCATTGTGTGGAAAAGACAACTGGGATCGTGGAGGAGCACCTCTGTGACCCCTCAACCCGACCTGACGATAACCAAACCAGCTGTAACAAGGAGCCTTGTCCAGCCATGTGAGTGTAGCTCCCAGACATCATTTACAAAACGATGTCAGCAGCAGTATTCAGAGACACACACTGGGGATAAAGAAACAGGTTGTTCAGGTCTTGAAGTAAACACTTATCCTTGTAGTGTGAACTGAAGCAAAGAATCCAATGAACCGCACCTGAAGTTAAATAACAGCTGGAGTCACAGCTTCAGAATTTTGTTCACCAGAAGTGTCATTGAAATTATGATTTCATTATCATAACAGAATAATATGTGTTTATACCTGTATATGATGACCAGGTGCCATCACACTTTAATACAGTCTACCACTGCTGTGTATTAGCTTTTACTGGGCCCTATGGAAAATGTTGTCTGGACCCCTATTTAAAACTGTGGAGGTGGTGGAGATCCAAACCCTTTTAATGAATATATTTATTTTTACATAAGGGCATAATGTAATGAGCAGGCTTCAACCAATTGACCATATAGGCTTCAATGTATTCTAATTAAAAGCTACGAGAACTGCTCATGTAAATTCAGTTTTCTTTAAACTTGTGTTGTGATGGTTGTTTACAATAGAAATAAATAGATTAAGATCACTAAACGTTAATGTGGGAGAACAGGCTGGAACACAATGACTGTGTTGTATTGGACAGTACCTCAGTCTTTATCTGCTTCATCAGAGTCTCTTCTTGTCTCACTAAAGCAGGACTTACAGCCTCCGTCAGGGATTTGATTGAGAATATTTTCATGGATACAGAGAGTTAAAAAATAAACACTCATCTTCTGATTTATTTAGACCTGCTGATAATTTGATGAAAGGGTTCTCCTTTGAATTAGACTCTTTTTCATTTGTGGTTGAACAACAGCTTGTTGAGCTTAATTAATCATGACAACATGGCACCACATCAAAATGCACTTCAGAGCAGCGTTTCTCATAATCACTGTGTAATTGCTGCTGAACAAACAGGTGGCAGCATATTGGTGCTGTCGCTGCTAATCGCTGCTATATGCAACTGCTGTTAGCTCAGTTAGCCATGCAGTTTGCAGCCCTGAGTGTCGATGTTTACACCACTAACACAGGAGCTTCGGATCGGACAGGCCAGGGCTAGCTGGTTAGCATGCAAACTTCTCTGCAACACAATGGATAGACATCAAACTTTCATTTCTTTACATTCTGTTCCCAATTTTAGTTAATTTTTGTATGTTTTCAACTAAGATCTTTCATATTGCACCTTTAAGGACAGTCAGCTAGCCCTGAGCAGCTGCAGCAAGGTGTTCTCCCTACTGCTGATAGACGCACCTTTGTTCAGTCAGCTGTCTGTTTCACAGTGCGACCACATCACAGTTTGATTTAAGTATGGAGCCCCTGGTAGCTTTTGGGGCCCTGTGGAACTGCATAGTCCGAATATAGCGAGAAACCGCTCTGAAAATGTTGAAGTTTTATCTTCAAAAGTGATGTATCATGGCAGAAGTCCTTCACCTGCACCTTCAACCCCTTAAGGAGGCGTCACACAGAGTGATGAGTGATGTTTACACACCACAATATTAGAAAAAGTATTTTTACACGAAGAGGGTGTATATAACATGAATATAAAATGACAGTGAGCAAAATGTAAATATGTCAAGAGATCCAGCAGAAACATGAGTGGAAAGTGAGAAGAGATAATTGCAAATTCCAAAAACTATAATGATAATAATCATATTTCTGTATAACTGATTCCAAAAAAAGAGTGGGATGCTGTGCAAAACATGAATCAAACAGATTGTGATCATTTCCTAATACTACTTGAAAGATACTCAATTGAAAACTTCACAAAGACAATACATTTATTTAACGTTGTACCTCATCAACTTCACTGATTTTTGTAAATATGTGTTTACTCTTAATTTGATGCCAGCGACACGTTTCAAAAGTCGGGACAGGAGCAACAAAAGACTGGGAGAGCTGGTAAACAGATTCAGTGGTAACAGGTGACAGTATCGTGATTAGGCATGATAGGAGCATCCTCAGTCGTTCACAAGGGCGAGGCGAGATTCACCACGCTGTGAAACACTGGATTGTATTGAGGATGTCACTACATGGGCTCAGGAACACTTTGTACAACTGCTGTCAAATGATTGCATTCTGTTTTATGTATGTTTTAATACATGCAGTATGCAGGAGTAGAGCGTGCAAGGAAACGTGAACTGGCTGCTGTCGTGCTCCCAGGTTACCAAACCTGTTTGAAAGTGCTTTTTTCTAAACATCTGTCAGGGAAGCATTAACGGGAACATTGTGTATGGAAATTCAATTAAGCACTCTTAAGGACAAGAACATTCTTTCTGGAGAATAAAATGTGTTATTTGCCCCAGAAAAGCTTCATTCAGGCGCCACCCTTTTTTGAACGTTTCTTAGACTTGGACAAATTGAGGTAATTTTGAAGGCACAACATCTTCACATGAGAGGTGACATGAAAGTCACCACTCCTCAGAGGTTTGCCTTCCACACATTGTGTTGCACTAAAGTGTAGCTTGAGTTTCTGCAAAATGGCAAATGGCAATTTATATCACAGCCACCCAAATGTGTGTGTTTGAGTCCTCTGCATTTCCACAGCTATATAATAGCATCTCTTTGTGTCTCCTTGTGCAGCTGGTGGCTCGGAGAGTGGCAGAAATGCTCGGCGAGTTGTGGGAGCTCTGGACAGACTAAAAGGACGGTGCTCTGCATCCAGGCAGTGAGTGCTGATGAGCAGAAAGCCCTGCAGCCAGGCGAGTGTGAACACATGCCCAGACCTGAGTCCGTGTCCTCCTGCAACACACACATCCCCTGCCCCGCTGACTGGAGCCCTGGCAGCTGGTCAAAGGTGAGTCTGAGTTGGAAAATGAGGTCCTGGTTTGGGGAAAATTGTGCTGATTTAAAAGGAAATTAAAATGCAAATTGTCACCAGACATTCTAAAGGGCTAATTTCACATTTTCTGAAAAAGGTCCGTCTCTAAGTTAATTAACTGGCAGTCTGGGAGAACGTCGTTATCCTAACCCTAACCCACTGTGTGCCACTTTAAACTCCACTTTTGTATTGTGAAGAAAGACTTGTGATACATTCTGTCGCTGTGTCACAAGACTTTCTTTACAATACAAAAGTGGAGTTTAAAGTGGCACACAGTGGGTCTTAGTGGAGGTCCTGCTGTGTGATATCCAGATGGCACATTGTTTGTCGTATGTTTTGTTCAGGCTGAACCCTCAGTGTGTATATCTCTGTCTGCTCCAGTTTCTGCGGTTGTTGTTGAATGTGGAGTCTGTTTGGTAGTTGGTTTGTACTCGTCGTTTTGTTTGGTCCGTATGATGAAAGTTAGAAATGATAATAAACTGACAGTTCATAGTCGGTACAGTACATGAACCTGTGGTCGTAACCCCGAGGAGAACCACAGTCAAGAGGATGATCAGCCTTTTTCCTCTCAGCAGGATTAGGATTTGCGTACAAAAACAGCTTGGGCTGGAAATTATTCAATTCAATTTTGCTAATTTATTGAAAATGTGCTTTCTATTCTAATTATACTATAAATTTTAAGGGAATTGTAAAAGCATAAGTTGGGCCTACTCATGATCAGATGCTGAATCTTTTTTCTGTGCAGTGTTCACAAACTTGTGGAAGTGGAGTCCGTCGCCGTAACGTGACCTGCTCCAGAAACACAGGCGTCGACTGTGAGCCCCAGAAGAAGCCCCTCGCTGTCGCCACCTGCTACGTCCAGGACTGTCCACAAGTTGTGGATAATTTCGGCATCGACTGGTCAGGAAGTGGCTGGTCGAGCAAAGAGGTGCTCAATGAGATCAACTCCATACCTGAAGTCAAACCTCCTCCCAAGTTCAGCACCACCAGAGCCCAGCCGAGAAACCACAACGACCTTAATAACATTGTCGAGGGAGATTTTGACTATCACAATAACATAGAAAATATTGATCGCTCTTCGGAAAACAACGTTCAAGTTGATGATTTTTACTATGACTATAACTTTATTAACTTCCATGAAGACCTGTCGGATGACTTTGAGAGTGATGACACAGAGTCAGGGGAGAGTCACTCATTCGACAGCCAACAGGAGGCAGAGCCAACACACAGTGTTACAGAAACCATGGAAACTACTAAAGCTCCCTCAGCTACTTCTGTCATTTCAAAGGCCACTGCTGAAGAGCCAGTGAGCCCAAACCTGGACAGTATGGAGGACAGTGTCGATGACTTCCTTTCAGAGGATTACCTTCTGCCTGTGTCGACCACTCTCTCCCCATTACTGCATACAACTCAGCATTCACCACCACTAAAAGAGAGGCATGACATTAGCACAATGCCTAGCCTGGTTGTCACTACAAAGGAGCCTACACAGGATGTGAAATTGGGGCAAAATGGGGATGAGGATGAAAATAACTATGAGTGTTTCAGTGAGGAGGAAGATCTAACTGGGGATGCCACTGTGACTCCACAACAGGCTCCTGGAAATCAAACCACTATTCATGCTGTTGTTGCTACAACAGTGAGTGCTCAGGAGACAGAGGGACATGATGATTATGAGCACAGCTACAATGACAAAAGCACAGCAGGGACAGATATCTCCTCAGAGCAAGAAGGTGCAGAGAAACCAGAGCTGACGTCAGTGGACGAGAGTGCGTCAGAAATACCTCACACAACAAGTCAGTCGACAGTATTTGCGTTCACATTGGAGGATGTGGAAATGGAACCGACTGATTGTAAAACAGTATACAACACTAATAAGAAATCGTGGGATACTGACCTTGACCTCAGTGCAACCTCACTTCCTGCTCCTCAGAAATCCACTCCTCTCCCTGTTGCCTCTCTGCCAACCTCAGGTAATCCACAGCCATCTGATGACTTGCTAACTGGAACAGAAATGATACCTCCTCCGAACCTGGAAGGAGCCACGCAGGCTCCTCCTGCTGGTGTCCTGCCGTCAGATCCCGTCTTCACTGACAGAACTGGAACCGTTCCTACTTCCCGCGCTCCGTCCTTGGATTCAGCTCATTTTGACTACAATGAAATAGTCGTTCCCACGATGCTGCGGAGCAGCAGTGACAGTGATCCTGCCGCTGGTCATCACAGCACAACAGCAGCACCGCACATGGACTCTCAGGCGTCTGCTGTTCCCATTTTGCCAACACATCCACCTGCTCTGTGGCCAATTCCGGTGCCGACATCTGTCCAAACTTCAGCCTCCACACAAGTCGCCACAGCTGCATACTGGGTCGCCAGCAACTGGAGCGCTGTGAGTCTGCATTAATCACACATTCTGGTGTTTCACTGCAGGCCAAATCATGTTTTTTTATTTCTCATTATTTGCAGGCACAACATCTAGTTTTGGTTCATGCACACAGTACACCTTGTTCTTTGGAGACACCATTGGACCTGGAGTTAACGCATCTAATGCCAGTTTACACAAAGCTTTTTTTTTTGACACATTTTAACAGACGGATGCTTCTACTCGCACCCCTGCTGTGCTGTACAAGAGATTTAGGGAATTTTCATTTATTTACATGAAAATGCTCCAAGCCTGACCACAATTAACACAACAGGTCATAGAGGTGCACATCATGTTTGTGCATCTAATCCTCAAATCGCAATTTGTAAGTAGTATTCTCGTGTGGTCGGCAGTGCTCCACCAGCTGTGGTCTGGGGGCCATCTGGAGGACTTTGGCTTGCAGTTCTGGATCAGACTCTGACTGTAATCCTGCCAAGAGGCCCGCGCCGGCCCAGCGATGTTACCTTCGCCCCTGCTCCACGTGGAAAGTTGAAGATTGGAGTAAGGTGAGACCACCTGTGATACTGTACTCCCACAATCAGTGTTTTTTGTCCTGAAAAATTCCTGGGTTTTGTGCACGTACACTGAAAAAGGTGTTTTTTTAGAATCCCATTATGACACTAACTTTTGTATGAATATGTTTTTTTCTGCCATCTCTCCCTAGTATGTAGCAATGTCAGTCAGTCCATGACTTTGATCCAGACTGAAATATCTCAGAATCTGTCAAATGGATTGCTGTGAAATTTGGCACAGACACTCTTCTTCCACATAGGATAAACTGTGATAACTTCGCTCCCCTAACTTCAGTCCTTCTTTCATAGAGATGCTCAACCCTATTGTAATAAAAACCGTTCATCATATCGTTTCACAAGCAAAATAGGTGGCAACTTGTTACACAACACCGTCCGTCTCCAGATCGATGTTTCATGTACGCTTTCTTGGTAATAACAAGAGCATAACGCAGTGATGATAATCATTTATCATCCCCGGTTCTGATTTTGCTGGCATTTTCAGTTGCTGTTCTTGTTTCAGTAAGCTGCTAACTGCTGCTAGTTGCTTTTGAAATCCCCTCGGTTGCGGGTCGCACACATAACATCTTGTCAAAATGTCACACCCCCTCTCCTGCCGTACCTGCTTGCCGGGTTACTCAACAGCCGTACTGTTTTTAGCGTGTCTTTAATGTTTAGCATGCTTATTATGTTAATCTAAATATTAAAACAACACAGCCTGACCGGTCCCTGTAGACTCACCACAAAGTCGTAGCTCATGCTGTTTGAATATCAATCATGCCGTGTCTTCTCCCAGTGCTCCAAGAATTGTGAAGGTGGGGTTAAATCACGAGAGGTCCAATGTTTTGACATGAGGGATCAGAGGCAACTGCGACCTTTCCACTGCAGGGCCATGTCCTCCAGGCCACAAAGCCAGATGCCCTGTAACCTTCAGCCGTGTCTCAGCTGGTACACCTCCTCCTGGGGTCAGGTGAGTCATTCGCAAAATAATGAGAGAGACTGTGGAAAATGCACTGGTGTCTTCTCTCTTTTCTGAATAGGATAGAATGGATGGAAACATAGTCCTGAATCGATATTTGTATTTGTAAAAAAAAAAAGCTCCATTTAAGTCACCGTCCTCCCATTTTTAAATCAATATTTTCTGCACAGTAGAAATTCTCGTCAAAGCTTGCTCTTTGTATTCTAAATTGAAATAGTGTTGAGGTCGACACCTATCAGTACAGATTACTGCTCACATTTGTCAAAGCATACCAGTCTGTATGTTTTATAATGAATAGATTTCTGAATGCATTTCTTCCTCTTTACCAGGTTGTTATTGCTTCTGTTCATCGCAGTGCTGAATGAAAATCAATGTGCCGAATAGTGATGATAATAATAATAATAGCTTGGACTTATATGTGTTTTTCACAAGACCCAAGGACGCTTCACACAGCAGGATGAATGCTGCACAAACAGACACACAAACAAACAGAAGCCAGGAAGTTGTGTTCTGGACGTTTTTACCTCTGACAAGCAGTTACTTTTCACCCGTGTCTGTTTGTGTGTTAGTTTGTTGGTTTGGCTGGTTTGTCAGCAGCATTACACAAAAACTTCTGAACAGATTTCCAAGAAACTTAGATGGAGGACGGGTCTTGGCCCAGAACACACCCAATTAATTTTTGGTGCAGATCCCTACATGTAGCTTCCTTTTTCTTGGCAGTCGCAGGCTCTTCTTGTCTCATCATTGGGCCTTCTCCTTTTTCCTTCGCAAAGTAGCTCTCCGAAGACGTTTGTTTTTCACTCTTTTTAGCTGGCTTGAGGGCTTATTTTTTGGGTATAACGTGACTAAAACAGGTACGTGTCAAGCGTGCCAAGAGGAACAGACAGATGTTATTAAAATAGAATCCGTTTTTCAAGTAAAAGAACTTACAGAGTGTGATCGTCAATATAATGGAAATAGAATGACTCATTTATTCTTTCTCTGCGGCCCGGTACCAAACAACCCACGGACTGGTACCGGTCTGCAGCCCAGTGGCTGGGGATCACTAGAATAACGGATGGATTTGGTGACAGTGGCAGTGAAAAGCTTGCTGTCACGCAGTCTTCAGAGCTTCCCACAACTATATGAACTCACAAACAAGTGGGAGATTTGAGAACAATCTGTCCTTTCAGCTGAATAAACCAGCAATGATGTAACAAGAAAGATTAAATGTCATATTGTATGGATTTTCTGTATAATGCCTCAGGAGCTTGATGTTTGTGTGGCACCAAAATGAACCGACAACAACCGGTGTCTTGTAATGTTCAGAAAAATACATCTGAAACATTTAGAAAACAACCGTCTGAGGTCTCTTAGCTGTTTTCTACTGCTACACAACTTATTGCTGAGAACAAGTCACATAAATTCATAGATCGTGTGTGTGTGTGTGTGTGTGTGTGTGTGTGTGTGTGTGTGTGTGTTGTTCAGTGCTCTGAGGTGTGTGGAGGAGGCGAGCAGCAGCGCATAGTTACCTGTCCGGAGGAGGAGCGATGCAACAGGGACCTTCAGCCCAGCAACATTCAGTCATGTAATATCCAGCCTTGTGCTCAGTGGCTTACTGGATCATGGGGACAGGTACACACACACACACACACACACACACACACACACACACACACACACACACACACACACACACACACACACCTGATAAGAGGAGAAGTTTCATGTATGATTCATGGACCACTTGCAGTACATAAAGATTCTCTGTCATTGATTTAAACTGGATGTGGTTTCATGAGCTGCAGGATAAGTGATGTCACATCATGTTTAGGGGCTGCATTTAAATCACTAAATAATTCATAATGTCCTTTCACACAATTAATTTCCCAAAACTCTTACAATCCTGTTCACAGTCACGGGATAAACAGCACATGCTGAGTGAGAGCACTTGGCATCGACACTCTTCAGTAGATCTAACATTTTATCCTGTCAGTAAACATAAGAAAACCTACATACACAATGTCACTTCACTTTATTGATTATTTTGTGTTTATACAAGATATTCTGTGTGAAGGACGGTACCGGCCCAGAAATATTACATGTAATGATGGAGTGAGGGAGGAGGTTGGGTTATGGAAGGGACATATTATGACATATTAAGTCTGTGAGGTCCTGGTGATCGATGGACGGGTACGAGGAGGAGCATCATTGCGAAGACAATGATACAGCATCAGGGTGAACATAATGAAATGGTTAACATATGACAACTGATGGGGAGAAGAGAGACGTACAGAGACTGGGAGTGATGAGAGGATAAGTGTGGAAAGAATGTGACATAGCAACAGAAAAGAACAGTCGACCTCGGGGTAATTAGGTGTGTGTCAGGAGGTGAAGACGCTAATTTGTGTCACTGCAGCACCTCTATTATTCGCCTTTTGAGTCTAGAATTAGCATCGACCCTTCCAATTGATTGGCTGAAGAGGAAGTCCAGCACATCCTGTTGTGTTTATACACATGCCACAGTGAGTCAGTGGCTCGACACCAGGTGCTGGAGAAATGTGAATAATGGATCTCCTTTATTAAAGGTCCCTGATGCAGCCACATGATAACATACTGGCTCAAATCCTTGGAAGTTATCGTCATGTTTCTTTATGATGTCGGCTGTGTTTTTATTTCTGTTCTAAAGAAAACGATAAGAACTACTCATCACAAAAAGAGCGTTCGGACGACAGTATGTTACTAAACTGTGGGTTGTATTTCTATCTCACAGAATCCACATTATTACTTATGAGCCGTGTGTTCGTCTTGTCAAACGCTCGATGGAAAAGATTGTTGTGTCAAGTCCTTCGACTGCTGAGGTCCAATGGTTTCCATCATGTTTCTGTAGTAACGTCACACGATATTAACCCCATGTGAGGTGAACGTGCACAGAATACATTTATTCCAACCAGACAAAAGGAATCTGATGAAGCATTTACATGGTTGTCAGGCGCTTATATTTTCCCATTAAACAGATTATCAAAGGTTTGAAAATGTATGTAGATTTTGAGGGATGGGATCAGATTCTGATTGAAGTGGTTACATGAGGCATTTGTATTCTGGGCTTTTATTCTAATAATTAATGGAACGTTATTTCTCACACATGACTCCTGCACACAGAGATTGATCTTTTAATGGAGGCAATTTGAAGCAGCAGTGACTTCTGCAGTGCATCAGTTGTGTCCATGGCGTCATTTATTTCTGCCTTTTATTTATTGTTTGTCATTAAACACATGCAGACGTGAGCATAGTGTAATGTTACAAAAGCTGATTGCAATGAGTCTAAATTTACACAAACATTGAGACTAATATCCAGTTCGTGCTGCATTGCTCATGTCTTAAAGTGTCTTAGTGTGTTTTCAATGTGTTTAATGTGCTTTGATTAATTGTATGTGTGAGGCAAACCCAAAACCATAGTGTTAGTCCTGTTGTAATAAGCTGGAATGACATTTGGTTTTGTCCATCGGTTGTCATTCACTGCATGATGAAGCTAATGAATTCAGTGCCCTGTCAGCATCATTCACAGTAACTAGAGGTGAGGAGAGGAGAGGAGAGGAGAGGAGAGGAGAGAGGAGAGGAGAGGAGTGGAGAGGAGAGGAGAGAGAGGAGAGGAGTGGAGAGAACCAATATCATCATAACGAGGATACAATGTCATTGTTAATTTTTAACTACCATGAAGTGTTTGAAATCATGACAAAAAAGACATTTTTGCAGCAACAAGTGGCAGCCCATGGAAGTGTGTTGTTCTCTCTGCAGTGTTCAGCATCCTGTGGAGGTGGAGTGCAGCATCGTCTCATCAAATGTGTGAACACAAAGGCTGAGACGGAGGAAGAAGTGGATCAGGCTCGATGTGACCATCAGCCACAGCCGGAGAGCATCCAGAAGTGTAACCTTCAGGAGTGCGAGAGCGCCCCCTCTGGTGAGTGAGTCAAGACGCAAATGAAACATCACCACTCTTTAAATACACCATTTTCCATTTTGCATAACATAGACATAATATTTCGTTGGACTGTATTGTTCAGGTTCCTCCATTTTTCTCTGAAGAGTAGAGCTAAGAGAATAAAGTACAAACTGAGCATTTCACTGTGATCACTATGACTGCAGGAGCACCTGAGGACAGAGTGCCTCGAGCTGCTGGTTCACTTAAAAACATTCCTGTTGTGAAGCTGGACGCTTTTGTATTTTTTGCTGCTGGCAGCATCTCTCGTTGATGTCTCAGAACTTTCCAGCATCAACAAGCACAATCCAGACAGCAGCTCAGCTTTATTCAAGACGCATACCAATATCACCTGGTCGTCACATAATCGGAAGAGTCAGGGGATTTATTAATAAATATATGTATATTCTAGAAATGATTTCCATATTGTGATTTCTTCTGTTGGAGTTGATACCAATGTGAGCACATGTTAGTTAACAGTCTTATGATATCTTGGCTTTACATTATGTGTCAGTGTTGAGCATTTTATAGCAGCAAGGATACGAGTGAACTGAAGTCTCTTCTTAAATAGTAAATGTGAGTTTGAACCTCAGATACAGAGCAGACATCTTCTGGTTTACATAAAGGCCGAGATAGTAGCTCTCATGTTAGCTGTGTTGCCTCGCAGCATGAAAGAGTTTGGATGTTCTCCAAGTGTTTGAGATGAGAATCCTGCAGCGTGCAGATCAGGTGAGCTGCAGCCTTTAGATTCAGTCCCCAGCGACCTTGAACGGGATAAACAGGTAAAGGAAACGGATCAGTGGTCATGGTGCGCAGATCGATATGGAAATATCTGTACTTCCAATCCCAAACGTTTCTGCTCTCGGTCAAGTCTCATACGGAAAGATCGATATCTGAACACTCGTCCTGTGTGATGAATGTGAATCTCCATCTGTAATAGTGGGAGCCTTCTAGAGTTTGGGGTCGTTCTGTGAGAAGAATGAATGATGGTGAAACAAACAACTGAACTGGAGCATTAAAATAAATCATGGACAATAAATCAGTTCTGTTATTATCTGTTTTATGACGATGTAGAAGGTACCGTGACATTTGATACAACAAATAAACTGTGTGTTAACGTATTATCTGATTTTCTGACTTTGAACACAACACACAGTGCTGTTTTAGGGTCTGGATGCTTCACTGGTTGTCCTTTCACTTCAGCTTGGTTTCATGAGTCACTGGCTTACAGAATATCTGAAGCGCACTCCTCACTTCACCAGACCCAAACTGTGAGACGGCAAATTCACCCACTGATAAACATCTCAGAGCATTAAGACTCCAGTTTAATCTATAAAATGTCATGTTTAACTGCACCGCATGTACTGAATAGTTGTGTTAGAGTTCGCCCTCACGGAGCTGCTCTACGTCGTTTGTGGATTTCTGTGCAGGCGTCTGTTATTTAAAGTGAAACTCTCACCAAAAAGCAACCTAAACTTTATTTGTGATTGTATATGAGTGAAACCTTCGTGTAAAAGCATAATTACGACGAAAGAGGCACTTTTAAGATTTACCGTAGTTTCATTTTCGGGCAAGCTAATTTTCAGTGGAGTGCAGGGGCACTCTTACACTAGCATCAAAATCTCTATTGGGTGCTTTTACACGAAGGTTTGACTCATATGCAATCACAAATAAAGCCTCGGTTGCTTTTTGGCGAGAGTTTCACTTTAAGGTGCCAGTTGTGTCATCAGCATGATGATGATGATGATGATGATGATGATGATGATGATAGTGATGATGACATGTTGCATCAAACCTCCCACATGTGGACTTGTTTAAATAGGGCTCACCTGTGGGTGGCCCGTCTGTGGTTTGTTTTCACGAGGTAACGAGGGCTCTGCGCTGTAGTTGTTTATTTTTACCAAAAGCCAGGAAATAGTCTGAGATCTGTGTTTGGATTGTCTGACTTCCTTCAGCGTTCAGCTGTATTCAGGAGGAAGAGCTGGTCATCCACCTGTAGGAAGGTCAGTGGACCCACAGATTGACTGTGGCTTGTGTTGTAAGGCACTTTGAGTGATCAGTAGACTAGAAAAGACTAAATGCTAAAGTCTCTTCACCATTCAGCCTCCAGCGTTCAGAGGCCACACAGGCTTGATTTAGTGCAGTCGGGTGGTTTAGAGGATGAGCCTACTCTATATTCTTAAATAGTCTTTCATGCTTTTAAGGTTGTATTTGTCTTGTGTACAAATAGAGGTTATGTTTAAGGATGGGTTTCAGAAAAATTAATGTTGTCTACATGGAGAATGACTCACTGTGAACATGTAGAGCAGAAGGGGACCAAGACGCCTCTGAGCAACAGTCAAATAAGAATATAAGAAATCGGTGGTTAAAGACACTGGAGGCTTGTGTTGGATTAAATAGGAACCGATTCCTGTTTCCTCTTACAGTATCTATGTACAGTATTTAAAGTATCTAAATGGAGAGTATTTCTTCATTCTGATGAAATCATTCAGATTGAAGATTTCAGAACGGTGTGCAGAAGTGATGTCACGTCATTCCCCTTCCTCGTCTGATTTCTTTTGGCGTGTTTGATCAGCTCCCTGTCCTGAAGGAGATCTGTCTCTGTCTGTGTTAAGTTCTCTTAGAGTTTGTATTAAAAACCATCTCTCTGCAGTTGACCGGAAAATAATCTGAGCGTGTTTATTCTGATTGAGGTGTTAATACGGAGCATTTTTATTCTGTTTTGAACTTTTAAACTGATTATAATCTGAATATTAGGCTCCATGTGTCAGTAGAAATAGAAGATTAATTTAGGGTTTTGGAGTTGGATGATGGAGTATCAGGAACTCATAGATGGGATGGGAATTGATAAGAATTTAACAATTCCGATTCCATTATCGATATTGCTTATCGATCCGATTCCTTATTGATTCTCTTGTCGATTCTCATTGGGTGAGGGAATAAGTATGAATTTGTTTGTTTGTATTAACTCCCTTTAATATCTGATCAGAAGACACAGCACAGAGTATACACAAATTATGTGTAGCAACCTCAGAACAAACCTGAAAGTAGGTGAGCTACTTCTCAAAGTAAAGTGCAGGAACCCATAGCCTAGGGCAGTGGTTCCCAACCTGGGGTCTGTATACTCTGTATAATCCAAATTGAAATTATTTTGTATTAATATTTTTTGGTCCACATTTAAATTCATTAAGCTATTTATTACCAACACCCCTATGAGGTAGGCCTATTCTGGTAAATATACATTGTAAAACAAGTAGAATAAGAGCAAAAACCTACATCTGTTGTTTATTTTTGCAAATAAAAGTTTGGAATTAATCAATTTATTCTTCTAGTGTATGTGGGTTGGGGTTGGGGGGGCCTGGCTTGTCTTGGACACAGGCAGGGGGGGCTTCAAGGAAAAAAGGTTGGGAACCACTGGCCTAGGGCAGTGTTTCTCAACCAGTATGCCATGGCATGCTAGTGTAGAGCTTAGATCGGGCCCAAAAGACTCGACCTGACCCCGTGCACATCGTGTCCAAGCCCGGCCGGCCCGACACATTAACTGTAATTGTGAGTTGTTGTCACTGCCCACGACTTATTTAAAATAGTTCCATACCTCCGACTTTCCTCCAAACTTGCTCAAAGTTAATCCTCCTGTTTTTATTTTTTTCTTTACATTCAAGCTTCATGTTGCACTCCAAGCTACAGAATCAGTGATGCCGGTAATGCGTTACTCTAATCTGACCACTTTTTTCAGTAATGAGTAATCTAACGCGTTCATATTTCCAAACCAGTAATCAGATTAAAATTATTTATTCAAGTCACTATGCGTTACTATTATTCTTGTCATTTTCCTTACTGAAAAACGTATATTTTCGCTTTCTTCTCGCGTCTCGGGGAGTGATGTGACATATGCCACAAGTCACATTTTCAGAATGAGGACAACGTGTAAGACCACGCAGCGACACAAACACACCTCGGCTCGGGCTCAGGCAGAGAATCTAAACTCTACGCAAGTGTGTGCCTTTACAGATTATCAAGAGTGCCTTACCTGAGTAACCCTGCCTCTGTGAACTAATTAGACAGAACCCGGTCTGCCTGGAGAGTTTAAAATTACCTTTGGCATTAATAACAGATGGCGCCCCGTTAGCTCCGCTGCTGCCTGACCCTGAGTAGTAGTGTATCAACACGTGACAGTCCTGCAAATGAATTGCTGTGTGGCCAAATGTTTCTGCTTACTGGAGGTGGTTCCCCTCTTTGATGAAATGGAAACTTTACAAGTGTTGCAAGTGACCATATTGTCGTCTTTTCACGTGAAATATAACCAAACTTTAGATGCTTCTGCCTCGACGCCATGTTTGCTGCGCTCTGAACTAAAATAACACAGCGCGAGTGTATTTGCAACGAGCAGAACCGATAAGCAGCTCTAAGCTCACTGAGCACCGGTTCTGAAGAAGAACCCGTTCTCGATTCCATCCCTACTCACAGAGCACCTAACGTTCCCAACATCTCCGAGAACAATCAGCCTACTTCAGCAGTACAGTGCATTATAATTTATTGCCTCATTAGATGACAGTCTGGCAGAATAGCCTCGCCCACTCACTCATCACTGTCTCTGTTGCCATCTTAATGGGAGAATGGAGACATCAGTGTCACAATGTCTGGCTCCAAACTGGAGAGATTTAGTCTCACACAGCGGTCGACGGCTGATCGTTTCTCACATGGATCATAAAAATGTAAATGCAGGCAGTGTCGCAAAACGCTCACAAAACGCTTGCAAAACGCTCCATTACATTGCCGAAGTCTGACAACGTAGCAGAACAACCAACTCAAAATATTATGATGATTCAGTATTAGAAACAACACATCCATCCTGCTCCGTCCAGCAGCTCTAAACCTACTGAGTGCACTGCAGATGGCCAAAACAAACACAGCTTCCTAAAACATTTAGAAGTCAATCACAGCGCTGCGCTTCAGTAAAGATCTGGGCTCACCTGTGCTGATCCTCACTGGAAACTGCATTTCAAATCGAAGGTTATCAGGGGGAAAAATGGTTAAAACATCAACAATCTCCCCTGTAATGCAGCACTGTAAGAACATCATATGGAGGTTTAAATCATTTGTATTATTCTTTCATTGTGGACAGACTGTTTCAAATGCAGATAACACGTTCAACATCTGGATTTGAAGGTTTTTATCTATATGTTGAAATAGCCATCATTGGAAAACATCAGCACAACAGGCGATTCTGACTTCTTATTTGTATTCAGTATTAACCCGTGTGGTTGAATCAGCTCTTTAGTCCACACGCAGCCCTTTTCCACACTGGGCTGTCAGCAGCAGCACCGACAGCACCGACATCCCACCAGCCCTTCCTCTAATGATGCCACATCACAAGACCAGTGGAAAGGCTGACTACAGTAGCCTCAAAGGTCTTCTTTGTCAAACAGGCATGCAGAATACAAGACAGAACTTCTTTTTTTTTTCGAACTACGGGGTTGAAAGACTTTTGCAATCAAAGCAGCTATTCACAGCAGAAAATTACAGCCCGAGTCTTCTTTCTGCTCGGGACACATGCATGGCTCAACATTTCCATCTTTTGATGGAGCTGGATTCTGTCACATTGTGTAACAAAAGTTTCTGCTGACAGGAAATCAAGCTGGTATCTGATGTGTTTAGAACAGGCTCCATGTTTTTTGCTCCCGTTGATGGTTTAGCATTGTTGTTGTTGTTGTTGTTTTTCAGTGTTAATGGTCCTCGCAGCAAAATCATCCCACAGATTGGAGAATGGAGCTTATTCTTTTTTGTCTGCCTGTCGTTACTGTACGATGTAATGGCTGAAGAATAATGTCACCGTCAGAGTTTGCATTGATTCCCCACTTACCTCACTTTCTCTATGCTACTGTGTTTGCTACTGGGCCTGAAATCTTCAAGGGGAAATGAAGGGAGCATTACTCTCTGCCGTCTCGTCCATTTTAGACTTCATATATCAGTAAACTCACGTCTCTCCTGTGTGGTTGGTAGTTGTTACTAGCTGTTGAAAACACAAGGCTATTTGTTGTCTTTTTGAGAGCGTCGCTAACAATAATACAAGATGAGACGAGATCGCTTTTCTCAGCTTGGATGAAGTTTTGCAAATACAAAACCTCTATTGATCAAAAATTCATCATAGAAAGAGACATGATGGGTTTGTTTGCAGTTCTGGATGTCCTGTCAACAGTTTTACAGACGTCTCTTTTAATAAAAATAATAATAATAATAATATATTTAATTTGTAAAGCATTTTACATTTAAATAAAGCTCAAAGTGCTACAGGAAAAGCACCAATAAAAGAGAAAGCATTAGTAAAAGAACAAACACCTAAAAGTCAAAAGCAACTTAGAGGTCATAAGATCTGCTAAATAATTATTGTGTTGTAAATGCTTTTTGGGCCGCAGGGGAATTTTTCACTACAATACCACCACTGGGCCAGATGGGAAGCAAAGCTTGGCCAGTAGCAAAGAGGTCAGTTCAATTCAATCAATTTATCCCCGGGGGGGAATTTAAGGCCAAACGTCCCCTGATCCACAGCAGGACAAAAAGAGTTTTTCCCATCGTGAAAGACGCATGTGGAAAGTGTTGGACAGGAAATGAGTCGTCCATTCGGAAGGAGCCGCACGATTGAATTATTTTATCCCCATTCAAGTTAGTTGGTCTGTAGTGTGCACGCTCTGTGGACTCCACAACATGGATGAGACGGGTATTTCATCCTCATGAAGTCGAGCTTCTTGGTTTCACTGAGCCACTTTCACAGGATCAAATGAGGCTCCGCCTCCAACGCAGTGTCCAGACTCAATGTGATGTCCTTGGACAAAACGTCTCTTCAAAAAAGTTCCGCCATTTCTAAAAACATCCTCCTCTTGTCCTGTGGTCGTGTCTCGCTTGAGCTATTGGCTACACTGCTACGCTGCCCCCCACCACTACAGGAGGTGATGCTCAGTTGGTGTGTATCTGTAAGCTTTCAGAAAATGTGCAGAAATGCAGACGAAATAAATGGACAGCTCAGCCAGGGATGATCTTTATGATAATATGGCAACAAACAGTTGAGCATTTGAGCTTCATGTGTGGCTCTCCAACTCAGGTAATAGATGTGTTTTGCTCCAATGAGACAATCAGATGCTTTCAGTCATAACAACAAACAGGCGTCAGACAGCAGTAACATATATCTCATTCCACACGTGGGCATGTGATAAATTCACGTGTTCTTCTCCTGTCAAGAGTTTAATACAAATCCTGCGAATCCCTTTGTCTTCAATAGCAAGTCAAAGAAAAAGCAGACTGAATCCTGAAGTTGAAATTCAGTTAAACGTTGTCGCGCTCCAGAATAGTACATTAAATTCCACGAACTGATGATGAAATAAAGTGAATTTCGTGAAACGTATGACTGACTAACGCCTCGGTTCTCTTCTCAGTACAGAGCGGGCGTATAAAAAGTGAGCTTCCTGAGAGACGACCCACTGCTTTACACATCCAGCTCTGTCAGGTGGTAACAGCTGCTCTGACAAAGGTGTTAATGATACATGTGTCACACTCAACACATCAGATTTTACCCGTTGGTGATTAAAGAGACGCTGCGTAATCCCGTGTGTGCGTCTACAGAGACGTTTGTGTGCACATCTCAGCTGATCTGATCGGATCATTAAACAAACTCAGTTGTGAATAAGTCATTTCTTATTGAAATGATATACATTATTCAGCAAAACACATTCTTCACCATCAGAGGTTTGTTCAGATTATATATAAATGAGGAGATAATCATAGATTTAGTTTGAAACCTGTTGAGTGTCTTTTTTAACGAGTCCACTGTCTTTGGGCGCCGTTACCGGCACAAGCTGAAGAAGCTCTGTGAAAGCTATCAGTGTCGTGTTGAGTCAGTTATAGATGAGACAAGACGCTTCACACATGAAATTGAAAATATTATACTTCTGCTCATTTTATGCTTTGTATAATGTCAGACTGAGGCCTTTTTTTGAGTTTATAGTGAATAATAACTTAAACAGTGATGGAATGTAACTAAGTACATTTACTCAAGTACTGCACTTAAGAACACATTCAAGGCACTTGTACTATACTGGTAGTTATTTACAAGTATTTCCATGTTCTGGTACTTTATACTTCCGCTCCACTACATTAATTTTATAACTTTAGTTATCAGTTACTTTTCAGATTACTTGCTGCATCAGAGCTAGATGAGTTTAGATGAACATTTTTAATATCAGTTAAAAAAAATTTTAAAACACTGATTCCAATTAACTTTTAAGTTTATTCAGGTACTACTACTACTACTTTAAGACGTTATCTCATACTTTGGTACTTTATACAACACTGAATGAACACACTGTCGCTAGAATGGCACTTAGTAGAGTGCAAACCTCTGCTGAGGCCCAACAGTCCCCTTTAATTCAGGATAAAATCCAGACCTGTAACAAAGAAAACACTGAGAGAACGAGATAGTGCACATGGAAGCAAAATCTCCATTGTGTTGTGGAAGAATTATAGATCTGATCTCCGTCATACATACCAGCCGCTTAAATACCACCGATTTGTTTCATCATGAGAAATCAATTTAAAAAAATCTCACAATGCTAAAAAAAAAATCCTGGATCTTTTCCTGATCTGCACCAAAAGTTTTTGTGTGTAGCTGACAAATCGACCCTCCAACAAACTAACACAGGTAAACACATCACCTGCTTGGCGGAGGTGAATATACGATGCAAACAGTTAGACAACAGCAAAGCGTCTTTTTCTGCATCATGTTGTAATAAAAAAATAAAGTTTTCATATCTTTATACAACAAATAATAACAATAATAATAAACACTGGTACCGATATGTGATTCTAATTTTAAAATGGTAATGTTACATCTTGTATCTTTAATAGAGAATCATAAATGCTAATTATCATACAGAATCCGGAGTTCTGCAAATGTTGAGACAGTTTCAGTTTCACACAGACACTGATAAAGAAGAAAGGCTCAATACATCTGACATTAATAAAAGTCTGGCCATGTGACAGTAATCCGTGCCCCACCGTGAAAAACTGACCAACACAATGTGCTCATCTAATCGATGCTGCTCTTTGCCATCCAACAGTGTGTCTGTCCGTGTCTGTGAGGTCAAAGCTGCTCCAAACAGCCTCCTGTCGAACACAAACGAGGAGCTGAACACAGCAGCTTCTTTTATTCAGTGTGTAAGTAATGCAGCGACACGAGACGTGTGTGAAGCTCCGTGAGCCCAAGGCAGATTTCCACTTTTGTACGCCTGACAATATATCTGCGCTGCAGGTTATTAATATCCCATCAGGGAGACGGGTTTGCTTAGCAGTAGGAGGATAATATGAAGCTGACAAGAGTTCATCATCACATGGACTGTACATGTGCTGCTGAAGCTAACACAGCGAAGTTCTCAGGAAGAAATTATCACATATTTATCATACATCATACAGAAAGTGGCATTTTCTCTTGTCAGATTAGTTGATCACGTTTTTTCCGTGCTCGCTCTGCTGCAGCTACTCTGAACTGGTTGATACTGACCCCTGAACAAATATACGTGCTGCTAAAATGTGTTAGCTTTTGTTGCTTTGTGCACTTTGTCAGTTGATTATTGCTGTCTCCAGCAGTTTGGCTTTTCTCTCTGTGTTTATTTGATTTCATTCGTCAGTATCATAGATCTGGCCCACACATGTTGCTACTGAGATTAATTTAGTCACTACCTGCTGGCTGAAGTATCCTAACAATCCAGGAGAATTTGCCAATTCCAATACGATTCATTTGTGCGTAAGTGTTTTCAGCCATTATCTGTAGGGTGCTTTGTAACGCCCACCAACGTAATAATGTCCACAAACGTAATAAACCACAAATGTAATGAAAATCTGCAGCATTTAATGTAATAAACTCACAAATGTAAAACATTTTCAACAAACATAATAGCCGCTGCCAACTACAAACGTAAGACACAATTTCCCACAAATGTAATAACTATTACGTTTGCAGGGATTTATTACTTTTGTGGGGATGTGAAAATCTTTATTGTAATAACTTCCCACAAATGTAATAATACAGTGAATAATGGTGGTCTGCTTACTGTTTCATGGAGGGGGGGGGAACTCCCGTTTTTGTTTGTCCATGGTGCCAACCAGGCTATATAATACAGCTATATAATAATTAACTTACAAGTAAATTCGCAAAGAAGCCGAATAAGTAAAACATATTGTATTTTATTTTCCTTTTGTGTAATTTATATAAAAACTACTCTAAATTAAAATACAGGCACTTTCAGGAAAAGTCCGTCAAGGTATCCGTTGTGTGATAGCAGAGCAGAGAGTCAGCAGCTGGATTTTGCACCCACGGTCAGTAGTATTAGTAGGTGTATAGGCAAAGAAACAAACAACAACCACAACAACAATTATTTACTGTATTATTACATTTGTGGGAAGTTATCCCAGATTTTCATGTCCCCACAAACGTAATAAATCCCTGCAAACGTAATAGTTATTACATTTGTGGGAAATCATGTGTTAGTTTGTAGGAAATGTATGTATGTATTAATGTATTACATTCGTGGGTTTATTACATTAAATGCTGCAGATTTTTATTACGTTTGTGGTTTATTACATTTGCGGACATTATTACATTGGCGGGCGTTACAGTGCTTTCTAGGAAACCATCTTTGCCTATACACTGAACCCCACTATTTCCACCTGCAGTCCCTTCTGTGCACAATAAGGAGGATTGATTGCCAATTTGTCATTTTCATTTCAAATTGATGCAAAAGTTTCGTTTACACTTCTAAGTTGTTTCTAAGGGTCTATTGAACCATTTTGGTCCAAGGGCCAGACAGGCCGGTCAAAAAATTGCCCTCTAGGGGGTGCTGATGGCTCCCAACCCACCACCAGCCTGAATAAAATCTGGTAGCTGTTATAACTCTTGATTAGATGATCCGATCTGAAAATAATAAGTATGTATGATTCAGGATCATCATCTTTATCATATGACCGATATAACCCATTTTTTGTCCAGTATCACTTCAAAAATAGACAGAAAATCATAGGCCTGGTGGTGTAAAACAGGTCTGTCTATTTAATAATCTTTACAGTTACACACAGAGTCCTGGAAATTACTCTGTTCCAGCTATTTCACACACTTACACTTGCACAGATGTGTACACTTCAGCTTTTCTTTCACGCACTTGCACCGAGAGCTGGTAGACCTCCTTGAACAAGTGCTTTTACAACTGCACTTCACATCTAGATTCAATACATCTTTGGTGAGGGGCAGCGTGGTCCAAATGGGAAGCAGCTTGTCATCCTCTTCCTTCCATCCATGATTCTAGTTGTCTTTCCAGCTTTAAAGGAGATCCAGATTTCTGCAGCCGCATTCAGAGCCTTGATGTGATGGAAATTACTCAGAAGGATTACAATCACATCCATGTCTCCAGTATGCACCAATCTGACACACTCAGATTATATTTGTGTAAGAGTTCAAACAACTCCTTGCTTCTTGTTTGCGAATGCAGTTTGAGGGCCAGGAACACTGCAAGTGGAGGCTCACAATTCTAGTTTGAGGAAAGAGAAGTCATATTTAGCATGGCCTCACAGAGAGTATCTCCTGAGAATTCTCTTGTTCGGGTGATGATTTGGGTCCTGCAAGGAGATGACGGAAAAAATACTTCATACGTCGTGGAACAGATGATTCTTCGCAGTCTTTGGGAAATGAATCATCAAACCTGAATGGAGTGTCGTGATTCAAAACAGCTTTTCTGACAATGGATGCTGCCATAAATAATGTATGTGCTTCCTCTTCTGGTGTTTGAGATGCAGCTGATATGATCTTCCTAGCAGTCTTTTGACCAAAAGATGAACATTTGGTCACGGGTACCTTTCTCTTCTGTCAAATCTGGAAAGTGTTTGAGGACAGTTTTCTTTAGACATGTCCGGATTTCATGTTGTTCCAATCTGTCTGCAACCTCCAGCAATGTCTTCCTGTATGAGTTGAAGCAACTCATTTTCTGCCGTGACTTCAAAGACTTCACTAGCTGTATCTCCTTGACAAATCGCATTGTAACATTGAACCATGTGTAGCAATTGCGATATTACTTCACCTCAATAGTGACAAGACCTCCCTCTGAAAGGAGTGCCACAATACGATCTTCCCCTAGTGCAACTGCCTTGTCATGTATCTGATGGGATAGTTCTACCTTCTGGAAAGAATGGTCTGCTGCATTTGTTTCATCACCACAGAAGATACATATATTATGATTAACAGGTGCACCAGTCGGGCAGGATCTTCTTGTGGCTGGAAGCAATCCTTCAGAATGACGTTTTTTTGCATTGTCAAGTGTTGTTGGCTGGTAAAGCTAACAACAGGTTTTGTGCCAGGCAGCACGATTCTGATGCATGGATTCTGATGTGCAAGGCTGATCATTTCTGTGCATGCTCCCTCTCTACGACTGACATTTGGATTAGCAAGAGGGCAAACAAGTTTTTCTTCTTGTTTGTTTTTGGCAAAGAATGCTTAGCTGCCATTTCGTTGTCCCAGCCACCTCATAATACCTGTTAGATTTTCTCTTTCTCCCATAGTAACAGTAAAAGAAGAAATACTGACTTTTCATGTTCATTGCAACTTATGCCGTCACTTCAAAATAACAGTACCACGAGAACTTATCAAGTAAAGAGCCAAGTGGTTCAGTGAATTGTGATCACTGAGGGGCATTAATAAAAATGCATGATGGAATTACTGTATTCTCCAGGCATTTATTCACTCTTCTTACATTGACTGGATGGACTTTGCAAATGAGGCACACAGACGAATGAACTTAATCTATCTCAGCAGTAGAAGAGAGGAAATAGGGAAATGAGCAATAGAAGAGAATTAACCAAAGGGCATGATATGTAAGATTGTAAAATATTCTTGACATACATTAGGCCCACACCAAATTACTGTATGTGAAATATAACAAATGATAAACGCCTTCCCTTACTCAAAATACTCAGGACATTTTCCAAAGTTACTATAGCTATTGCTATACCGTAATTTCCGGACTATAAGCCGCTACTTTTTTCACACGCTTCACCTAAACAATGATGCGACTAATCTATAGATTTTTACGGACTAACGGCCTCCAGGGGGCGCTCTAAGCTGGAAGCACAAGAGCAAGACAGACAGGTAGAAGACAGATAGTTTGATTGTGTTTTGAACAGTCATTTTGCGCGTCATGCACACACACCCTCATCATGGAAAACACTTGAAGAAATGCATATGATGCAGCTTTTAAGTGTTAAACGCAGTTGCGCTAATGTGGAGGGATACGGAGAGTTAAAGTCAGTTTTTATCGAAAGTAAACCTCTCGTCCAGCAACTGGGCCTCGCGTAGTATTTCGCGCTCGCAGATCACCTGTTGCCCAGTTGCACTAATGCGTAGGGATACGGAGGTTCTACGGTTGAGAACATGTTGTGCCAAAACAAAGGCCGGTCTGACGGCCATGTAAAGCAGTGTGAATTTTCCCTTTACAACGTACACTTGAACTGTTGTAGATTTTTTAAGGTGAGCCTTGTTTTAGGTGGTTAATTTTGCTTTTTCTCTGGATCCCGTTCACTGCAGTACAAAGCTGAGTGTCTGGCTGGAGGGGCTCTGTACTTCTCCAAACTGAGGCTACGCTGATCGGTGATTACGGTAGGAAACAGACGGACTATAGATATGTACTTTATATGACCCCACTTTAAAAAACCCGAACTATCCCTTTAAAGGCAAACGATCTGGCTGTCGAAGAAGGAAATAGAGCTGCTGCACGTTTTAGTGTGCAGGAGGAAGATGAAGATAGCGGTCACTGACTTTTCTGGTAGGCTAACGGCCTACGGCTGGTAGGCTGGTTATTTTTTTAACCAGCCGTGTTACTGCTGTGTTACAGGCACTGTTTGGAAAAAAGCATTTACATAGCACTAACTTGCAACAGCAATGAAAATAATATTACATAGAAAATTAAGACCTTTTTAAAAAATTCATAATTCCGATTTTGGTCATTTTAGAAAATGGGCCAAAAAAAATATTTTCTTTCAATCTGGTTTCTTGGCCCTCGGACCAAAATTGTTTTATAGACCCTTATCTTCAATTTAGAGGAGAAAACAAAGATAAGATAAGATATATAAGATATAAGATACTCCTTTGCAATGTCCTTGTATCAAAGTGATGCAGAATCTCAACTATGATCGCTTAATTGAAATTTCAATGAGTAAGAGGAAGTTCCTGTTTTCCTCAAGGCTGCATTGGAGCATGCATTTACACGCCTTTTTTTTCATCTTTATTTATTCTAGGAGGGTTTGCTGAGAGTGATGCGCTCTCCTTCAGGAACACTAACCACATTCACACAGTTACACATTCACACCAGGAGGCCCAGTACAGCCACAGTCTGATGTGTTGGCCACTGGGCAGCTCCACTGGAGCAGTCGGGGTTGAGGGCTTTGCTCCAGGGCACCTCAGTGGTGCTAATGAGGGTGTTCAGGGCTTAAAGTATTCCGGCACAATGCCAAACTTCCGGCGATTGGCTGCGGGAAAATAAAATAAAAAATAAAAAAACATCTTGGTATCACTTTAGAGTTCATGAGTTCGTCTGCCAATGATATGATAGGAACACAACTCTCCCTCTCTCAAACTAACATTATTAGCCAATCTGAAGTAGAATGGGGCGGGTCTTGGAAAAGTGTGCTTCAACCGAGTCTTATGCTGCATAGATATCCGTGCAGAGACGTTACGTAGGAGAGTAGGATGGAGAGTAGTTCATGAAGCCGGGAGAAGATGCCGTCCTAATTGATAAAGGATTAACAAATAAATGGCGCTGGGCAGGGATAGAAGAAATGGGGAAAGACGGTAAGCCTTTTGGTAGCTGGTGCAAGAAGTTAAGAGAAGCAGGCTTCTGCACTTTGTGCTCTAGAAGGCTAATATATGCAACTAGCGGAAAAAAAAAGTGCTACCATGTCACAAACACGGTTACCAGGAGCAATAACCACAGCTGAAGGACCGCCATCAATGACTGGCCGCGTGTGTGAGACTTGAAAATACGCGTGTGCACGTTCATCGCAGAACATGATTTGTCTTTCAGGCTCTCCCAACTCCTGGTAAGTTTATGCAAAAAAATGCAATATGTGAAGACAAAATTGCTCTGACAAAACTGTCAATGGAGTAAAAACTCAACACCTGGAAAGCAGGAAACTTAATATAGCCAATGCCTCAGCACTTAGCTGGAACTGAAAGATGTCCTGCCATGTCTTCCAGTATGATCTAAAAATATTGATAACTTTTAGCCTTATGTGTGTTCATACATGCCTTTATTATTCTTTGTGATGTTGTCATAACAATAGCGTTCCCCCACTACACCACTGATTTGTGGGAAGTACTGTGAAACATACAGTCGGGTCTATAGTCTGCAGTGAACGTGCAGGTTGTCTGGGAGAGTGAACTGCAGTCAGGCTCTGCGTACACAGATTCCCACTGCATTTAGTCACCGCCGGAGCTAACAACGTACGCTGTGGTGTTTGTGTTGTAGAAGGTGTTTTCAGCCTAATGACAAGATGCTTTCAAAATCTTCAATAGATATGGTTTGATTTGCAATTATTAAACTGGCAGTCCACAACTTTTTTGGCTTCTCTGTTGTCAAATTAAAGAAACAGACACCTTTGTTGCTTGATCCATCATCTAGGCACCACAAGTTCATTGGTAGGATAAATACTGTGAAAATAATCTGCGAAATATACTCAAACACTGTATTAAAATCTTCACTGTCTTGTAGGTCACGGCAATTAACACCGTCCAATTCAAGTGTGTGTAGAAGAGAGAAAATAGATTCTTAAACGATGAGATAGGATGAGATGTTTGTAACTGAAGCTAGGACTGCCATCCTCTCCAAGAGTTTCCAATGATTAATGTAAGTTGTTGCATGGATTCCCTTGAAAGAAAGGTCCAGAAGTCAGGAGAGTGGGTTTAAGTTAAGTTTGTCTGCAGACTCCGGCCCACGTCTCCCTCTGGAGGGCCACATTCTTCACTGTAACTCTACACCAGTCACCCACAGAGGATCGTGGAGGTGAGGCCAAGCTCTTATCCAGCCGCTGTCCAGTGACATGAACTGAATACTTTACTCCACAAACTGTGACAACACAGCAGCATTTCCTCTGACTTTACTGGACATTAGAGAGCCGAGCTTGACAGTGTCAGAACAATGTGAAAGGTGTTGCTCTACAACAAATCATCACCTGAATTTACAGCTCACATCGGATTTGTATTGATTTCCAGCTCATTGTTTGCCCGTCTGGACATGACTTTACAGTTCTGGTCCACTCTCACCCTTTCATAGCACAATTTTCCATATTTTTTCAGTGGACAAGTTTATTTTTTATTTATGTTGTTTATTTCGGGCATGTCAATTCATCATCATCACATTTCATCATTGTTCAATAATACAATACACATGGCCGAAAGGGAAAGCGGGAGAAGCCAAAGCTTATCTAGTCCCGCCCCCATTACCCACAGGATAAAATCTTCATACTAATCTTTACTTATCTTTTGCATTTTACATTTTTACCTAACATTTTCTTTTACTATGACCTTTGACAAAACATATTACAGCAGTAGCATACAGAGCTGAATTCAACTCTAGACAGTACATATAGATTACGTGTGTGTCTGCACATGTGTCCATATTAGTCCGTCATGAGTGAACAACAGTCTCATCTTATAGCCAGGCATGTCACAAGGTCAGAATGAATGAATCCAATCGACAGAGAACAAAAGTCCAGTGTATTCAGTAGTTGTTGGGATGGTGTGAAAGCCCTTTTTTTTATGCCATTTTTATTTTATTCATCCGTCTCCTCTGCAGCTTTCGCCGCTGTTAACTTCGCCATATCCTCCCGATTAGTTGCTACGTCAACTCGCATCAGTGCCACAAACTCACGAATTGTGGAGATGTCAGAGCGCATCCCGACCACAGCACTCCGAGTATTGGCGATGTCAGCCCTCACACTGGTCTGCCCAGTAGCGATCTTTCTCATTTTCCGATATTGCATAAAGATTCCAAATCCCAAAACGATCGTTCCAATTGTCATGAACGTGAACATGTACACATCCTCGACATCCTCCACATCCAATGCAGCAAGGCAGATGACTTTCCATTTAAAAACCCACTGTTCACTTACCTGCACAGCCCCGAGCAGCAGATACACACCGTTACAGACATGCTGGAGAACACAGTGGAGCATTTAGCAGCCAGACATTTCCCTTAGGAATTTATAGTGACCAGAGCTGAAGAAGAGTGAGAACTGAAGGTGTGTTCATCCAGTGGACAGAAACACATCCAACAAATCCCTGATAAGGTTCTAGGATGTGTGAAAAACAACTGTTTGCTTATGATAAGTGAATGTTGTTTTCAAAACTTGTTACTGCTGCAAAATAAACTAAGAATTTCAAGAGCGATACTGTAGTTGTACAGTCAAAGTTTAATCATAAAATGTAAAGGTCAAACTCAATAGTTTTTACACTCAAAGATGACATCCTGTTTCATGGTCGTGTTTTTTATTTCCTCCCCATGTATACTGAAGGTTATTCAACAGCCCTTCACTCATTTAATTACCAGCTCATTTGTTCGCTGCCTTCATCCTGCTGGCATTTAACATCCGTGACCCTCTGACCTGAACATGTTTCCTCTCTAAAGCCACATCCACCCGAGGATCAATCTACAGAAACGTCTGCTTCTAGAAGGGCAGGTGTTTGAAAATTGACATTTAAATGATGATATTGATCGTCAATAACATGATATTCCATAACTCACTGACTCTATGAATACACAAAGCCTAAATGAAAGCTTAATGACTCTATCTTTTTTTAATGCGCGTTACTAAGGAAAGTAATACCAGTGACCGTATCCATGAAAAATGTATTCTACAAAATACCTGCTGCAGCCCATCAAACCACATGTTGTCAGTCATGTAGACTCAGTAAATCATGTAGATTAATTCATTTGTATTCTACTTTTTTTTTACAGTGAAAACTTCACATGACATCTGGAGATAAATGTGAAAATGTCTTAGAGCTGAGACAATGGACTGACACATGTCATGTCTTCATAGCTCCTCAGGGAAGAGGTCAAAGGCAGTAATGTGATGTCATCAGTGTGTTTTTCATGAGAAGATAATAGACTTTTGTCACCATGGTAACACCAGTGACGGGACTACTGTCATTACATATTTTATAATATTTATTTTGATTTTAGAATGCTATATTTTACATTGCATTAGTTGTCTTCATTTTAAAGTAAAACATTACGTTACAATATTACTGTCTGTGTAGAGTAATATATTACTTATTACACTACTTTTTCCTTACTTTAAACAAAATGCCCAAATAACTTCTATCCAACAATGAATCAGCCTGGATCTTTTCATATAGATGAATGGTCCGGAGATGAGCAGGCAGACAAAGATCACAGTCTGATGTCATGAGATTTTAATTGTAGGCTCAGTCATACAAACAGATCAATACCTGCTAGAATGTAGCCTATAATGACACGACAAGACAAACATCTATCTGTCTAATACGGTCATGTTGGATTCATAAAGCAACAATAAACACTTTCCTTTGGTCGATGATGCAGATTCTAACACGTTACATGACATAACTCCTAATATATTACTGAAATGTTATTAGTAAAGCCTTACAGTACTGTGTGACCGCTAAAAGAAAGATGTTACTGTACCCCAACGCCAGTCATGTTTACATTATTGCATTTTAAATGGGAGAAAAGCAGTAAAAAGTTTATACATGACTCTGGGGGCGAGAGGTCCTGTGGTGCTTCGAATGTAACAAAACTGATTAAAAAACATATACTGACACAAACTGATGGCCCGACAGGCAGTAAGTGTTCAAATAACCGGTCGTTCTATTATAAAATAGGAAAAATAGGTGTTCTTCAGGTGTAATTTCTCTGTAAATACGAGGGACAGAAGGATGTTTCCATGGATGGACTGATGCAGAGGATAGGAAGCTGAATCGGGGCCGTCCATGAACAGGTTTCTCTTCACAAAGAAGTCCTACATCCCACTGCTGCCTTTTGTTGTTGACTGTACTGTATGTGGTGTGCTGGTGAGTGAGACAGCACATGTTTAGAAGATGAGAAGCACACAGGAAACCTTGTGTATTGTGCTGCAGCTGTGACCTTTGTACGCCACTGATATCATGGACTTTCTCCAATCTGAGACATTGGAAATTCTGCACCCTGAGGTTTTTATACGAGAGCACTGGGTTCAGAAGAGCAGCATGTATAGGTCACAGGGCAGAGACCGATGCAGGCATGCTGCTGAGCATAGAAAGCACCTGAATCTCAATTAACACCCAGGTGTTGCAGGTCTTGCCTTTTTATGAAAAAAAAACCCTTTTAATGGGGAAACAGAAAAGGGCAAGAGAGATGGATGGATTGCTAATATATTTGGCTTGGACCTTCACCATCCTGACAACATAATTTGAGGACACTCTCGACTATATTTCTAGTGTCCCTGTGATGCTACACCTTCACATTCGTCCAACACCTGATTCTTGACACGTTCTGTTTTCTGTCTCTTCTATAGCAGTGCACAGTTTCACCTTCACCACCAACCACCTGCCGTGTGTTCCCAGCTTTGTGACTCCTGATTTACATACAAAAGCATTCAGCTCATCTAATCTGATAACCATAATGTCGCAGTCACGCGTTATATGCAGTCTGTGATAAGTAAATATTCAACTTGAGGGTTTGCAGTGCTCAGAGAATGGTGCGTGTCAGCGTGCAGGAGGTTTATAGCCGACTTAGAATACTTAAGCTGTCTGTTAAAGCTATCAGCCGTCTCCTCCGCCTCTCAGAAATGTTGAAATTATGCACCTGAGCTGAGATAACAGCAGGAAATTGTGGGAAGTGTTATCCTTTTTTACCCTGACAGCTCCTCCAGAGAGGTGCTTGTGGGAAATGAAAGGACAGGTGGTGAAACGAACTTTGTTCCTGAAGGAGCTCTGATTCCTGCCCACTTAACTGCTCCTAAATGAGAAGACAATAAACTGAAAACTACAGAATATGAAGCTCTGAAACACTGAGTGTGTGATGAAGGGTAATAATTCACTAACAACCCACGCTCACATCGCCTGGTTATCCAATTTCATGCTCTCACTGTAACTGCTGTGATTTGAGAGACGTGGCAGCAGAGAGTGTTCGCTCTGGTGGACGAATACAAACCTGTGTCCACAAACGTATTAGTGCCTTTTTTTGTTGTTAGCATAGTGGCTTCCTGTTGCTCAAGAAGTACGTTTGATGTCTTGTCTTATTTTCTCATCGATTCCATTTTTGAAGAAAAATGGCAGAAAGCCCAGCCACTCCTTCACTTTACTCTAAACATACACTCGATCGGCCCTTTCTTCGTTTGCACACAAACTGTGAAAAAGGACTGGAACTTAATTCAAAAGAAGGTTTTTGTCCATACTGGCCACCTAGAGATCCCATTGTGAATCATTCCAATGTAAGATGTGGAGAACAAATACACCATCCATCCAACGTTCAGCAGAAGGCTTCAGCTGTTTGGTTTGTCAAACAGCTGAAGCCTTCTGCTGAACGTTGGATGGATGGTGAGCAAAAGTTCTTTTTTTTTAACAAGGTATTTTTATTTGAGATTTTCACAATATACAAACATAATACAAACAGTAACTAACCCCTAGTCACCACCCCCCACCCACCCACCAGACCTCTACATCAAAGACAGTCATATTATGCACTCGTTGATAAGGAGTGTCACATAGACAAGTATAGCAGTAAGGAGTTCACATATGTGTTACAGAGTTACATTCTCTGCTTCCATTTGATCCACAAAAGCCAAGAAAGGCTGCCAGGTTGCATAGAATTTCAAAACAGACCCTTGGAGAGAGTATCTTATTTTTTCTAGCTTCAGATGTTGCATAGTCTGTCTAATCCAGTGGGAATATGTAGGAGGAAGAGGGTCTTTCCATCTGAACAGAATCAGACGTCTGGCCAGCAGTGTACAAAAGGCCACCACATTGGACTTAGAATTACTTAAATACGTAGTCTGCGGAGTGACACCAAATAAGAGGGGATGGATTCATCAGCTCCATTAATATTTTAGAGAGAGTATTAAAAATTGACTGCCTGAAGTGGTGTAGTCTTGGACATGTCCAAAATGTGTGAAACAGAGTTGCATGAGCGTGCTTCCATCTATCGCAGGTAGGGTTTAACTCCGGTCTAATTTTGGACAGCCTAACCTTTGACCAGTGGAGTCGGCGCACTATCTTGAATTCTACAACTGTATGCCTTTGACAAATAAATGACGTGTGCATCTGGGATCTGTTCATTTAAATCCTCTCCCCATTTGCATTTGAGATAATCTAAAGTTGACAAGTTAAATAGATTGAGAAGGCCATATATCTTACCTATAATCTGCTTTAAGTTTTTCCCCAGCTTGAAGATGGAGTCTAACAAAGATACACGGGGATATAAAGGGAAGCAGCTGGAATGTGAGGCTATAAAATTTAGCAATTGTAGATATCTAAAGAAGTGGGATCTAGGAATATTAAAACTATTTGTTGTTCAAAAGATGCAAAGTTATTGTCAACATATAGTTCCTGTAATGAATGTGTCCCACTCCTGGACCACACACCAAAGGCTCCATCCGACACCGAGGGAAGAAATATATGATTTTTTGTTACTGGACCAAAAAGGGAGAGGCTGTTGAGAGTAAATGATCTCCTGAACAGATTTTTACACAGTGTGTCACAACAGGGTCAAGGGTATAATTAGAGATGGGCTTTGCTAGTGGGAGTTCAATAAAGCTGGTAAGGAGGAGGGTCCACAGGAAGTATGTTCCAAGGTTAACCATTTAGGGGTGTTTGAGTTGTCTGTATCTGACATCTAAAACGTCAGTGCTCTAATGTTGGCTGCCCAATAATAAAACAAAAAATTGGGAAGTACCATGCCACCCTGAAGACATGGTCTGTGCAATATGCATTTCCGTATAAGTGGGTTTTTTTGTTCCAGATAAAGGTTGATATGAGTTCGTCTATGGAGCTGAAGAAGAATTTGATCAGAAATATGGGAAGGTTCTGAAACAGATAAAGGAACTTAGACATAACATTCATTTTGATGGTATTGATCCTTCCAGTCAGGGAAAGGGGCAACAGATCCCAACGTTTAATGTCCTGTTTCAGACCATCTAACAAGGGCAGATAATTAGCCTTATGTAGTTCTTTGTAATTATGTGTAACCCAAATAACCAGATATTTAAACTTTTTTGTGTTTATTTTAAAAGGGGTTGAATTGAGAGAGATGTTTTCAACAGATCGGCATTAATTCACTTTTTTTGAAGATTTATTTTATACCTGATATTTTGTCAACATTTTTTAATGTGCCCAGCAGTTTAGGGAGATAATTAACAAAGGATCTGAAATCATCTGCATAAAGCCATACTTTACACTCTCATCCCCCTCTGTCGATTCCTTTGATATCAATATCCTGTCGAACAGCAAATGCTAGCAGTTCTATGGCAATTGCAAATAAGAGCGGAGACATTGGGCAGCCTTGTCTGGTGCCTCTTTGCAGTTTAAAGTAGGGAGAGAGGTTATTGTTGGTATGTACTGCTGCCATCGTAGAGGAGTAAAGAGCTTTAATCCGGGACAAAAATTTTGGACCGAAGCCACATTTTTCAAGATTGTAAAAAAGGGAGTCCCACTCCACTCGATCAAATGCTTTTTCAGCATCGAGAGTCAGCAAAATCTCTGGAGTGTCGGATGGAGAGGGACTATAAAGGATATTAAGAAGGCATCTAATATTAAAAAATGAATATCAGTCTTTCATGAAGCCTGTCTGATCAGCTGAAATAATCGAAGGAAGAGCTACCTCAAGACGTTGGGCCAAGAGCTTTGCAAGAAGCTTTACATCTGTATTTAAAAGGGAAATCGGATGATATGAACTACAGTGAAGGGGATTTTTATCTTTCTTTAAAATAAGGGAAATGGTTGCCTCTCGCATTGTTGGAGGAAGTGAATTTGAAGAGAGTGATTCCTTGAAGACTGATAAAAGGAGAGGGGCAATCGTTACAGAAAATGTCTTAAAAAACTCTGATGGATAGCCATCAGGCCCCAGAGATTTGCCACTTTGCATCTTCCCAATCGCCTCTGTGACCTCTTCAACAGAGATATCATCCTCTAGCACCTTGGCTAGGCTAGGATCTATTCTGGGAACATCGAAATTGTAAAAGAACTCATCTAATGCGGACAAATTCTCTGGTGATTCAGAGGTGTAGGGACAGGAATAATAGCGAAAAAACAATAATTTATTTCCAGATGTTCTATATGTTTTAGATCTTTTTCATCACTTATCTCACTGATTGGCAGTCTTCTGACGTAACTGATGTGCTAAAATTTTCCCTGTCTTTTCTCCGTGCTCGTATGTACTATGTCTTGACTTTAAAATGAGGAGGTCAAACTCTGTTTTAAGCAGCGTTGTTTGAATATATTGTCCGAGGGCGAATGGCTATACTTCATATCCAGTTTAAGAATATCATCTGTCAGCTGCTTAAGGCCCTCGGTGTTTGCTTCATCGCGCATTGCACACCTGTCCCCTTAAGTATGCCTTCAGCGATTCCCACACTGTGGATAATGACAATCCCAGTGTCTGGTTGTGGGCGAGAAAGAATTTAATTTCTGCGTTAATGAAATTAACAAAAGTATCTTCTGAGAGAATTAACGGGTTAAGTCTCCATGGACGATAGCTGGAATCTGCACTGGGGATGCGTAACTTCATATTCAAGGGAGCATGATCAGAAATAACTATAGACTAATATTCACAGGCAGTTACCATTGGAAGAAGTTTCTTATCAATAAAGAAATAATCTGTCCGTGAGAACGTTTTGTGGACTGGGGAAAAAAGGAATAGTCCTTAGATGTAGGGTGGAGGAAACGCCAGACATCAGCTACACCATAAGCCTGGAGAAAGAGCTGGATTGTTTGTGATGACTTTGATTCGGATGAAGTTTTAGAGGAGCTACCATCTAAATTTGGGGAAATTACCCAATTTGCATCCCCACCTATAATGAGGTGATGTGAATCCATGTTAGGGATTGGAGAGAAGGTGTTAATAAAAAAGGTATGATCATCCCAATTAGGGGCATAAATGCTAAAATAACTGGGAGTCCATACAGTCGACCTACTGCAATAATATATCGCCCCATAGGGTCTGATACAGTGCCAGACACTACAAAAGGAATATTCTTACCAATTAGGATTGCTGCTCCCCTTGCTTTAGAACCAAAGTTGGAATGGTATGAATGTCCTATCCATCCACCTCTCAATCTATGTTCGTCAGTAGTGCGGAGATGAGTCTCCTGGAGGAATGCAATATCAGCTTTAAGATGACTAAGATGTGTTAATATCCTCCTGCGTTTAACAGGATGGTTCAGACTTCCCATCCCAACTTACAAAGCTAACTATGCACCCTGAAATCATTCCTAAATTATGGGGCGTTCAGACCGAACGCGATAGACGCGAATACAATCGCTTCAGACGCTTCATTCGCGCTGCTTGATCATTTTGGACGATTCACTTCATTCGCGTCACTCGCTTCATTCGCGTCATTCGCTTCATTCGCGCTCGAGAAAAAAAAAGACGACGCGCTTGCCCGCTCATTTTGCTAAATTAGCTTCTAACTAAATTTAATAACGTTACTACAATAAACATTCACACAAACTGGAAGTGCTATCCTGCAAAGGCGGATAATGCTATACAAGTGCTTACCGATGCTAACATTTCATACAGAAACACGGTCAGTAACGTAGTAAAACAAGCCACAGATAGCTTCAAAACTTACCAGAGAGTCCCACCTCCTCAGCGACTTTCACCCATGCCTCCTCTTTTTTAAATTTGTCCCGGCTGAACACCGCAGTGGTTTCATACAGCACCGGGTGCCCACAGACAGCTACTATCAGCTTCTCCTCCATGTTGCTATGAGCGACCATAAACAACCGTACGTGAAGGAAGTGACGTCGTCGGCTCGAACTCGTCGCTGATTGGATGTCGTGGCGCGATGCCGCCTGAAAAGTTGGATATTTTCAACTTTATTCGCGTCGCTCCAGACGCTTCAGACGCTTCAGACGCTTCATTCGCGCCGCGCCAGACGCTTCAGACGCGCCGCGCCAGACGCTCCATTCGCCCGCCGCCGGCGCCTGAATCGCGTTGACATTGATTTTCAATGCAGAGTTGACGCTCCATTCGCGTCTATCGCGTTTGGTCTGAACGCCCCATTACTTGTACTAGCCATTAGGAGTCATAGGTCTGGTAGGTTCCCAACCCCTGCCACCTAACCGAGCACGGTTCGGGTGTGAGGGCCCCGGCACATATTATACTGGCAAATTATCTTGTCAGCTCATTCATCTTAAAGCAATCGGTGTGGGATTACATGCATAAGCACATATACATACAAATGAAAATTGACATTATTGACAAAAGTGTGTACTCACCCCGTAGTATAAGAGAACGATGGCGTAATACCATGTCATATAAGAATATACAAGTAAATAAGTAAATGGTCTTTGAGTGGGATTATCAAACCTTTCAGCTCGTTTTTAATGAAATTAAAGTTATCAGTGAGTGCATTCTTTAGTTCAGCCCTAATAATAACAGAGATGTCTGCCTTCAGTGAGGAGATGATGTCTGCCCTAGGGCCTCGGGATCCATTTCTGACTCTGACGTTGTTGTCTCCTTACCGCTGTCCTTGTCACCTCGAGCCGCGGTGGCTTCGGGCCTAACGCTTGTAGGGCCGCCACATTTATATTTACGGAGCTTGGTCGCCATTGAAGTTACGTGCACAGTTCAAACTTGCTCCAGGGTGTTCCGGTTATAGAAGTGAATGAAATATACAACAAATCTGTAGAAAGTGCGCTTTAAAATAATATTTTTCGAAAAGTTAGGCAGGAGCTCCACACAACAGACCTTACTCCATCACCAGCTCATTAGCGCCCCTGAGTAAAAGTCTTTTTTAAAGGGACTTAGGGCAGGATTTGTGAAAAAATGAACATTCATTATAAGTATTGTAATGCTAATAGGTGATGAAGCGTTCAAAACCAAAAAGAATGAGCCCACCCACGTATCTCTCCGTTGCCTTGAACAGGCTGTGTGCTGCATAATGTACTGCAATTCGGGGCCCGAATTTCCCGCGCAGTCCTGCGGACGTGACGTCAAATGACGCTGAATGCGTCGAAACGAAATTACGACCAAAGCCGGGCTGGCACTGGAATAAGCATCGGATACGCGTTCGGCTCATGGAGGCAGCTTCAACTTGACGTGGGACTGAAAACAGATGCGGACATGGCTCATACCCTGGTAACCAGGTAAGAAAACATTACACGTCATGTTTAGAGCTTGATTTGAAAATCTTATGAGATTACCGAGGACTCGGGGTGAGCTAATGTGCAAAGTAGCATTAGCTGCTAACATGTATCTTAGTCGGTCCTCTGTAGTTACAGACTGCGCATTTTCCACAGTCCTTTAGTCTGAAAACAAATAGTTAGAAATATCTCCCTTTATATATAGGACCGAAAGCCCAACTGTTACCAGGGAGGTGATGTTTGCAGCTGGCTGTAGCAACAGGCTAACGGTTTCTGTGTCTGTGTATTCATATTAGCCGCTAGCTGCACACAGCGAGCCGGCTTCCTGGCTGCTTCATGTGTGTAACGTTAGGGGATAAGGCTATATCACACACACAGCGAGCCGGCTCCTGTCTCGTTCCCGTCCCCGGGAAATACGCTATTTGGGGGGTACAGTAACGATATTTACAGGCTACATGTTAGGGGCCATTGTGTTGACTCGTTGGTGATACTGTTGTGATGTAGCTGAATAAAAGGCAGTTTAGAGCTCACCGTGAAGTGCACAATCGCATGTAAACAAGCTCAGATGGTGCTTTATAAATTGATATTGAACTGGTCCAGGCACACATTCACAGAGGACAGGTATGTCATTCACCTACATCCCACATCCATGTCTGATCAGTTTCAAAGTCAAAACATACCTCTTTGAAATAAAAATCAATTTGGAAGTTAGTCACAAGTCATTCTCTCTAAGTGCCAGCTGTACTTGTACTGAGGTCCAATACTGCAGCAAAATGTAGATCTTCTGCTCACTATCACCAAGTTTAATACACTGCTTATTCATCTGAAAGTCTGGCACTTCTATTTGTAATGCTCAAACAATCAGCATCAAGCCATTAGTTATATCTGTTCTGCCAGGGTAGAGTTGAAAATAATAATTACTAGATTCGATTATGAAGCATTGTGAGCATGTGTTCTAACGCTACTTTTCTCTTCTCTCCATAAAGGCCTCAGCTACATGATCCAGAGTAGTGAGCAAGAAAAGAGAGAAGACAAGACCGTCTTGTCTACCACACACTGATTTTATTATGGACGTGTAAAAAAAAAAATAAATAAATAAAAATGTGTACATAATGCAAATTTGAAAAATACTTTCTTTTCACTGTAAACTTTGAAAATAAAATACATATTGTACATAAATTGCATTTATTTTTGGATGAAAGTGGAATCTTTGGCTAAAAATGTTTATTTTTTGAGGTATTGTGATCACAGATACACAAAACAGTTGTAAATTTTAGTCTGGCATCCTAAATGGAGCTTCTTTGTAACCTGTGTAGTTCGCAAAGGGGTTAGGGAGTTTTGGCTCGGATGCGAAGAACACAGCAGCTCCAGGCAGCACATCTCCAGGTGGGCAGTACATCTCCAGGTGGACACTCCTGCTCAGACACTGGTCCGGAACCTGCTGACACAGACTCCTCCTCTGAAGACTCCTCCATGTGTGCCACTCCTTCCATAGTCAATTCCAAATCCTGAAACAAAAACAATGAGAATAGGAATAACTTTATTAATCCTCAAAGGGATGTTATGATTTTACTTGATGTTATTTTTATTCTGATTCAACTTAGTATAATACCAGCTATGATTTATTATTTACTGTTATGGTGCAGTGCTATTCATATTGTCTTATAATGGGAATGGTTTCACACATTATCTCAGTGGCACTGGCACATAACACTTGAGACATTGAATCATACTATTGCTGTTACATGATAATGACTGCACACTTATGTGAGCGTGTTAGCAAGCTTTATCCAATGTTATAAATATTAGCTATGTTGGTAAGTACCACAGTCAGAAATTAGCTGCAGCCACAAGCCAAATGCTCGTCAAACACCATAACGTTGGTGGCAGTAGCATTAGCTTCACAAAACAATGGCTATCGCGAGCTCGATATTCACCGTGGCTGGTGAAATTTGAACTTTAGTAACCATTTGGCCAGTGTAAAGTAAACCTATTTACACTACAACTATCATTTTGCTGAATTAATGCGCAAATGTTGTCAAAGAAATATACTAAAGTTGCACTAAAATAAACACTGGGTTTACTTACTTCATCCCTTGAGATGATGCTGTTCGCAGTTGTAGGCTACCAACGAAGTTCCGGGAAGGCATGTGTGGAGGTCTTGCAGTAAACAGTGACGAACAGCGAGTAAATAAGTGACGTGTCACAGCATCAGCTGCACTGCTGTGAAGAGTTCATGCACGCTCTCGCGCCGGCTTGGCTGATGGCTGCAGTTACCCTAACAGCCGTCGTGTCGCTATTGAGTCTTATTTCTAGATCCTGCCCTATGTCCCTTTAACAAGGAAAAAGTGTGAGGGGGAACAAAAAGGGAACATATCATACTGAACTGCAGCGGAGGAACAATAACACATCTTGTTCCGAACACTGGGGACGCACCGATCAAACTCAAGGCAGCTGTCGATACCGAGTAACAGTCTGAAAGGACAGTCCCACACTCTGTAAGGGCTATCTCACACAATGTAAGGACACTCCCACACTTTGTAAGGGTGATCGCACACAATGTAAGGACACTCACACACTCTGTAAGGGCGATCTCATACAACGTAAGGACACTCACACACTCTGTAAGGACAATCTCACACAATGTAAGGACACTCACACACTCTGTAAGGACGATCCCACGCTCTGTAAGGATACTCACACACTTTGTAAGGGCGATCTCAAACAATGTAAGGACACTCACACACTCTGTAATGACGATCTCACACAATGTAAGCACACTCCCACACTCTGTAAGGGCGATCTCACACAATGTAAGGCCACTCACACACTCTGTAAGGGCGATCTCACACAATGTAAGGACACTCACACACTCTGTAAGGACGATCTCACACAATGTAAGGACACTCACACACTCTGTAAGGGCGATCTCACACAATGTAAGGACACTCACACACTCTGTAAGGGCGATCTCACACAATGTAAGGACACTGCCACACTCTGTAAGGACGATCCCGCACTCTGTAAGGATACTCCCACAATCTGCAAGGACACTCCCACACATGGTTTAAAAGCCTGCAGCTCCTCCAGTTAGTTGAACTGAAGAAGCCTCTTGGACGAGAGGTGAGCCGTTTTCAACAAACCAAAACACGTCCAGTTGCCAGTTAGGACACGCGGGAACTAATATATTGACCAAGAGGGGTTTCACTGTACATGTGGGCTTCTTGTCTCCCAAGGCAACAAAGCAAACAAAAATGTCCTCTTCTCCTTCTCCATTCATCAAGGCAACTAATGTCAAGGTCAAACTGTATTTTGCAGCACTAATTGGCAAGTTTAAAAATACAACAATGCAACAAATCATTGCTAACTACAGTGATCAGTGTCTGGCTGGTATGAATGTTTTTTTCTGCGTCCCTTATAGCAGAGCACTGTTTCAAGGTTTCTGGGTTGTTTTTTATCCCCAGGATAAAAGAACAGAGTACTACGAGGCTTAGTCATAATGTTTTACCACCCACACGCTCTGATTAGAGAAGAAGCCTTCAGCAGGTTCCTGAATATTACCAGTGGTGACCCAAGGTGAAGCAGACCTGTCCGATTACTCTTGTTTCAACAGTAAATTGTCTGTTCTTATGATGAGGTTTATAGATCTTGATTAATTCTGTAGTGATGCAACAGGACGAAGTGTTTACAGTATCTAACCTCTGTTTATCTCATATTTACATGTTAATTAAACATCATAGTTAATATTGACTCCTAATTATAGACTTAAAGTACTTTTGACTTTGTTTTCTGTGGCAGTTTGCTCTGATTTAGTCAAGAAGATAAGTGGACGTGTTTAGTGTCTTTTGTCTGAATGGCAAAACTGTGACATTACAAAAACTTGATGTTCAGTTGCAGTGATGATCATCCAGCACCAGACATCAGTATCACATCATACCTCCGACCTCTGTCTGAAACCTCTGTCTCTCTTTCTGTCATCCACACAGGAGCAGTTTGTGTTCGTGATCGGCTGACACTTCGTTTCTGTCACACTCTCCGCTGGCTCGGCCGTTGTCTGTTGCCCAATGTACGAGCACAGTGCTGCAAAACCTGCAGCCAGCGCTCCCGGAGTACGTCTCGCCACTGAGGTGCAGCCACTCACAGGCCTCATCCACAGGACTGCAACACTGACTGATTCAATGTAATCAATGAATTCAACAATCTGAGCCCTTTTCTGATTTGGTCACCAATACAGACTAATCGTGAATTAGTCCCATGACAAAACTCTGCATGTTGCTGCTGGTGAAATTAACGAGAGGGCGGAAATGAGTTGAAATAGTCACAATAGCGTCGCCTCTCTCTCCGCAAAGCAACGAGAATGTAAATATTTCTTTGCACTTTTTATATTATATAGTTTTGACCGCGATGACATTTAATGAATCAGGATTTCTTTGTCACAGAAACGTTGTGTCTCCTGTCAGTGTAGCCAGCTTAGCAGTGAGTTATTACACATGTGGGTGAACCACTCGTTAACCTTTGGTACAATGCTTTCATTTTACTGACAGCAGCAGAAATAAAACAGACAGTAACACAATTCACAATGTTTTTTTAAGCATGATGTGGTACAAGTGTGAAGCAAAACAAAGCATAAGTGGTGAATAATTGCTCCATGTGACATTTCTAAATAATTGACCGTCAGCGAAAGCCTGTCATCCCCTTAGCTACTGTTGCTACACCTGCCAGGCTTCTCAGTCAGGCACGGCTCATGATTATTACAATTAAAAAAATTGTAACATTTTTATTGTTGAAAATTGTGGTAATTATTTAAACCAGTCAGAATGAAAGACAAAAACAGGCATCTCACTTGTAGTGCGTCATCGCTGGCTAGCACGCTAAGCTATCATAAGCTGGCTCCTTTTAATGTTTCGAGACAACTTTTAAAAGGACAATCCTGTAAAAGAGGTCTGATATATTCACTCAATCAACACCAAACATGGTTTTATGCTGAAAGTTAAACGTCCTCATCAGTCGGTTTGTCATTGTTCAGTACAAAGTTACAGGTTAGTCCATGAGGTTTGTGAATTTGTTTTTCAGTTAAATGCCTGATATTTGATTGATTTGATTTTATTTGTCCCGTAGGGAGATTTGTCTTCACTGACAATACATTACACATCTCAGACGACAAACGGACACTATGTACACACCAACAATAAATGACATACATAACAACAATAACAACAATGAAAACTTATATGACAGCACAATAGCGGACAGACACATCAGCGGGGCCTGCTGTTCAGGGCAGCTATGGCTGCAGGGATCAGGCTTTTCCCCAGCCGAGCCCTCCTGAACTTAATGGTTTTGTACCTGTGCCCTGAGGGTAGTGGGATAATATATTGGTTCAGTGGGTGAGTGATATCTTGTGCTATTGTGTTTGCTAGGCGAGTGATGGACTTGTTATTTAGTTCTGTGAGGTTGGGTGTGGGGAGACCAATGATTTTAGCAGCTGTGTTTGTGATGCGTGTGAGTTTGACCCGGTTGGTGACAGAAAGCATAGCATATGAGGTCTATTCTGTTCTGTGACATAAAATACATCATCAATTGTCCCATAATTCAATTATAAAGTGCTCACGTGTCTTAAAACAAGTGTCTGAATGAGACTACAGAGGTGGTCGGGGGACATTAAACCTCCTCACAGCGAACACGGAGACTCATCTACTCACTAGTCCGTCTTTACAGGTCGACTTTAACTATTTAAACTATTTTAACTCTGACATAACAACTTGTAGATTGATTTACAGAAGACATGTACAGTAATTGTGTAGTAAGACGTCTAGTGGTGGTGATGTTGCCAGTTTATATCCTAAAATTAGCTTAAAAAATCACAAAAGCGTTGAAGTGCTGAACGAAACATGTATCATAAACCTGTGTTTGCCACAGACATGTTCTGCAGTAATCCAAAAAACCTGATTTCTGTGGAGGGAACCAGGGCGATGCCTACAACATGTTGATGAGTCCTCCAGCCTCCTTCAGTCCACAGCCTGACAGGCCTACTGGGGGATCTCCATTCAGAGGCAGGGTTTCACTAACGGTCAGCTGGAATGTTTAATGGCCACAGCAGCTTTTTGGCTTCACCACACACACCTTTAAAGTCACAGAGTAAAACATGTAGCTAAATGTGAGCAGCAGGAACTATGGTGCTAGAGGCCACAGAGGCTCTGAACACTTCGGGTCAGGTATTGGCAGGCCCAGTGCCTTATCTACTTGAATATTGGATGATCAGATGTGATTTTCTGTTAACATTTTCACTGAATAATATGAGTCAAATTCAGCATTTCAGAATAAGTTCTGTAATTCTTCAAAATGGAGGGACTTATTGGAATAATGTCCATTTTGTATCATATCACGTGTATTAAGTATCTAGGTGTATTCTATTTTATACCTTTACAACTGTGGTTTTATTTGCTTTTTATCTTATTGCCTCGGTGGAACTGAACTGACACTCGACTCTTTTCTTTTCTTTTCTCCTGCGTTCAGAACTGTTGTTAGCACCGCTCAGAGTCTTTTCAGCAGGAAATTGAACAGCAGCTCAGACATCTCGATGCAGACCGGCCATGTTTTCATACCACCGTATTTCTTTATGCTGTTCAATGTTTGATGAAAAAAAGGAATGTCTGCAGAGAAGGGGGGCGGGGGATTGCCTTTGAGGGACCAAGGTCATATAATGTCTTGCTTTCCTGAGACACTACACAAGCAACAAGAGGCAGTGTAGTTAATAAAATGCACAATTTAAGTGTTACAAGTAGATTCTACCTGCTTTGTCGATGTATTATCATAACCGAGTAAAGGCAGTTGTGTGTTTAAAGTTCATTTCTCTTTCAAGTTTACAGGTGGGTGTTGAGAACAAGCAATTTTGTAATGTTGTAACATTCATGTTCTGCTTTGTTCAGTTTTGTATCTCAAAATGACATCCATCTGTCCTCATGATGGATCCGAGGGCACAGTAAGCTCCGGTCTCTCCTCCATCACTGCTGCCTGTAATGGTTTTAATTCTGGTGCTGCACATTCAGTTCACACAGAAACAAGCGTAAGACTGTCAAAATCAAAATCTAAATTACTTTTTCCAATAATGGGTCCTCGCTATCAGTAGGAAAGTAGACTAACCCCGGCTTCTCCTCTGCAGTCAGTGAACGTTAAATGTACCCTCTGTCACCAGTGGGTTTTAGGAATAAATTGATAGTTTCCCCAGCAGAAGTGTCTTAAGTGCTTCTCATGGCTACATGCTGGCCCCGTTTGTGCCCTCAGCACTCTGTACCATACTAAATCTGTCACATTCCAGGCAAAGTCAAGACTGTATATTTTAATCCATGTTATCCAGGAGGTTGTATCTTCAAGAGATTATCATGGTCGCACATCTTCTGTCTGCCTGGGGGACTGAAACACATCGGAGGCACTTAAATCTAATATTTGCACAGACTCGACCTCCTTAACGTACGATTCAGAGGAGCAGTGCAGCCTGTGGAAGTGTTGGATTTTAACATCGGTAGCTTCATGGAATACAGGTTATGCTGGATAACAGGTATGAAATAAACAACATTATCTCTTCCCTCAAGGTTGAGGAGGGAAAGTTATGTGACTCAATCATGGATTTGAGTGCTGAGGTCACGGATGGATTCAGGCTACATGATACCCCAGCTAGCAGCTCTGCGGCTAAAGCAGGCAACAAGTCTGCATCCTCACCATGTGTACCCATGAAGAAGTGTAGACTCCACTCTGACTTAACAGCAGAGCTCATGGTTGAGGTACAGATGGGTTTGTCGAATGTCTCTCCCGGTAAATAATTCAAGCCCAATACAAAGCAGGACAAAACATTGTTGCATCTGTGACAATCTAACAAGCATCAGGGGTGCCGGTCCTGGTGAGCAGGGTGATTTATTGTCATGTTGCTAATGTTATTCCCTCCCCTTCGGCTCTAGCAGTAATGCTAATCTGCTGCTTTAGGCCATAGGGAAAGCTCAGGCATGCTAATGTTAGCAGCTGACCTTGCAGATAAAAACACTTGTTTGTTAGGCCGTGTTTGCTGCAGACATTTTGATTTGTGGTGACATCGTTAATGGTTAATGGTTACTGGTTACTCATGTGCTTTTCCTGCCAGGACAAAATGTCTGCTGTAAAGATGGTCTTTGTGGTCCTCACACGACACTTTTTTTTTTTTTTTCTGGAGGCAAAAAATTGAACAACTGGTAAAACACAAACAGCCTTTAATATGAGAGACAAATAAGAGTAATCCGAAGTTGACGAACTAGCCGTAAGAAAGTATAACTACTAAACTCACAAATCAGGGACGGGGTGGAAATAAGGTCAATCGTATTTGTACTCCATTGATGCATTTGCTTTCCATTGATAGACACACAGTTGCTGTTTGACTACATGCCTTCATGGCCAGATGAAAAAGGGTCAAACTTGGCAAAGGGGAGTTGGATTTGGCCGTGGCCTTTAGTAAATTCAACGCTGAAGTGGCTCATTTTTGCTCATGAAGTCAGTTAAGTCATTAGGAAAAGGGAACACAATTACTTCTGTAAGTGTGTAAATCATTATCCGTTACATACGATGCATGTGCATCTGCGCAACGCATGTTCCAGGTCACGCCTTCTCTGTGGTGCCGCTTTTAGAATTACAAAAGATATTCTTTTTTTTTTCCATCCAAATGTTCTCAAAGCGACCCAACAGTCCCTGCTAAGCTACAGAACAGAGTCCATCCATGTTTCACAGTGGTCAGTGTGTCATGTTTCATCATGGCGCGACCAGTCACAACTAATCTTCAGCACACGCAGGATGAGACAGTGACTCAACGTCTGGCCGCCCTTTTTCTTTAACTGCAGTTTGTAATTTTTCTCAGCTGAGTTTGAACTGGTTGTTTCTGTACCTCCTCTGTTTTTAAACAGTCATATTTGTACATTTTAGGATTGCGTTGGTTTCCAAGCACAAAGTCATGGTGGCTAATATGACACTTGCCTGCCTTCAGTTGCTTTGTACAATCCTACCTGCAGATGAATCATCAGTCAGTCGTGGTAGCTTTTAGTGTTTAACACATTTTTCACCAATGTAAACTTCATTTGAATGAACTGTTTTTACGGAGAAAATGTTATTCATTTATTACTCACTGGTGTGTTATTACATTTGGATATTTATATACTGTGCTTTATACTACAAAATAAAACTTGTGATAAAAGTTCAAAATCCTGAGTCGCTTGTGTGAATTCAATCCGTTTGTGTGGGTGGAGGGTACGAATGAGCAAGTACATTGTTGTCTGTTCTAGCAACTAAACTTTGGTCGTATCCATATTTGCTGTACCAGAAATACATATAGCTTCATCATAACTTGCTATATTGTTAGAAAACTCTCTTCAGAACAGCTTCAGTCAGATCGTCAGAGCAGGAGAACTATTTACAAATCAAGTCTTTATATAAATCAATTAACTTCAGTCAGCTCCCCACTGAGGATTGTCCCTCATCACAAGCAGGTCATTGACACATTTTACATTGATGACACTCTAAAAATGACATTATCTGTACCAGATTGTAACTCTAACCCTTCCCTAGTGGAGGAAATGGTTTGACAAAAGGTCAACTCAGAATTTTATTGAATTTGATCACATTAAAGAATAACAAGCCAAACTGTATCTTATAGTGTTAGTTACAAAACAGCAACGCTTTCCAATATTCAGTCATCTCAGACGTTCTGTGTATGTGAAGTCAGTTCCCATCACGGCTGGTGCTTGATAAGTCAGTAATCGACAGGTGGCAGCATCACCATCTCAGTGAACTGCTCGTAGTTGATGTTTCCGTTTGACTTGACGTTTGCCTCCTTGAACAGCTCATCCACTAGACAGACAGACAGAGAGAGAGAAAGGGAAACAGCTTTATAAGTGAATGTGACAAGATGAAAACGAAGTTGTCGCCGTGTGTCCCTTCTGGTTATTGCCTGTGGGAGTGTTTGACTGTCTGACAACAACTCCTTCAGATTGTAGCCCACACCCCCTCAGAATTACTACAGTACGGAACTCAACTTTCGGTTTAGTGGCGTCACTATCTGCTTCAATAGTTTGGGAATCTGACAACTTGATGGAAGTCTCCCCGCTGAGATGCAGCAGAGCTTAATATAAACTGCTTTCTGTGGACAGCACCCATCCAGAGGCGACACACTGACGGTACTCTGAATTACATCTTTTTGTTGCTCGAGTCCACTAACTGCTCGAATGAGTGATCCAGGCTTTGAAACACGAATGGCATCAAAAATCTACCCCAGAAATGTAAAAGGATAAAGACGTCCCTGCAGGAGGCCTTCCATCAAACTCTCTGCTGCTTTGGCTCGACTGTCATTACTTCACATATGAAAGTGTCAGAGATGAACAGAGTTTGTTATGTCATTGAGGTGAAGTAAAAGTCCAACTAGTTTGATAAAATGTGAGTGAACTAAAAAACTGAAAAAGTTTGACTGCTGTTGTTTAATTATCCGATTATATCACCGTACATTTTCCTCGATTAAGATCCATGCAGGATTTAGCTTTAGTTGTAGATGGTCGAAAAATTAATCCGTCTTTCACAATCTCAATCGATTACCGTAATTTCCGGACTATAAGGCGCACCTGAATATAAGCCGCACCAGCCAATTTTAGGGAAAAACACAAATGTGTACATATACAAGCCGCACCCGATTATAAGCCGCAGGTGTTTTAGCGTTTCATTACCATATGTAAAGGCTCGTGCACAGAGGAGATTGTCGGGAAAGAGACTGCTGTTTGGGGAAGCTTCCATTTTATTAACATTTCAACAAACAAGTTGCATATTTGCATAACCTATGACCACGCAAACGTCAACACGCAAGAGTCAGAGACGCACAAACAGACGCACAAAGCTGCGGACTGGTTCGCACGGACAGTTAAAGACAACATGAATGTCATTTAATTCAACTAACAGCGAAGTAAAGCGAGAAACTTCTCGGTCAGACTGACAGACAGCTGTTAGCTCCGTTAGCACCGCCACCTGTCTGACTTTGTGTTGTTAGCATAACAAACCTGAATCACTGACGTTGATGACGTCCACCGACAGAACAACGCGTTCCCTCGACGCAGAACTCCGAATGCTCAATGACGGTGTAGGGTCGACGACGTAGTTACGCTGTCGCTGCGACGCAGAAGCATAATAATAAACCAGGCGTTAAAGGTGAGGGACGTAACCTGTACAATCCATAGATTGAGGAGGTCCCCTAGTGGCCGTTAGCTGTAAAAATCCATAAATTAGCCGCACCGTTGTATAGGCCGCAGGGTTCAAAGCATGGGGAAAAAGTAGCGGCTTATAGTCCGGAAAGTACGGTAGTTGTTTGGTCTATAACATTTTAGAAAATTATGAAAACTGTTGTTTTCCAGAACTCAAGATGACGTTAAATGTTTTGTTTTGTCCACAACCCAAGAACATTCAGCTCTCTGTCATAGTAGAGAGAAGAAACCAGGAAATATCCTCATTTAAGAAGATGGAATAAGAGAATTTGGATTTTTTCTTTCTTAAACTGATACACTGATTATCAAGTAGTTGCAAATTGATTTAAAAAGCTGACAACTAATTGATCAGTAATTGCAGCTCTAATTGTAGTATTCCACATATTTTCAAGATATTGAGATCCGATGTCTCACTTTAGTTTCTGACCTCATTCTCAGTCCTTGAGTTTGATACAGCACACAGCGGAGAAGACATTGAGGTCAAGTTTAAAGGAAATAGAATAAATGAAGTAAATACTAGGAGGAAAGCTCTGCCACACAGGGCTGCTGTAAATTATAGTTCATTCAGAGAAGCAGCTTGTAATTATTTTTTCCTTTAAATTCAGACTTGCTTCAGTCCGGCTGACGGTGGATTGCTGTGCGTTGCTCGCACTGAAGATGCAGTAAATGTACCACGAGAGCTGAGATACATTGTGTATTGTCATAAAAACACTTTAGATTGACAGAGGCACGGTTCTACACATACAGACTTTTTGATTTATCTTTATTGGCTTAAAAAGGGAGCCCTCATCTTTCACACATTCAAGAATCCTAAACCTGGTACCAGGACTAAAGTTATAAGTCATAAATAAAAGGTTAAGTTGGAAGATGTGGAAATACAAGGATCCCAAACTAAAGATCAACAGGGAGATCGGGTGACCACCATTAAGTAATCCTTGTGATTTCTGATAACCTTATTTTATTATTTATTTTAATAAAACAGATGCGGTTCCCTCTCTGATGCAAAGAAAAAGTTTGTTTAGTAACAAAATGTCAGGCAAAGTGATTCTCATGTGACGTTTAAGACTTTTTCAGCATATTTTCATGATTATAGTAATAATATCGCAATCATTTTGGACAGCATGATTGTGACATGAAATTTTCATATCGTCCGATGCCTTCATGTGAGAGGAATATACTTGACAAGATCGGTAGAGTTAGGTTCAGCTATAAGGTATTTATTTGACTGAAATCTGTGTTGATTTAAGTACAAACATCAGACAAAGTTTGATCTAATAGTAACAGTTTAATCCCAAAGCACCCGAAATCTTTTTTAAAAAGTCCTTATTTACCCTAGGTGTTTTGATTTTCACTGCCATCATTAAACATAAGGACAGAGATGTGTTTTTCATTAATTCTCTCCTTCAACACGCTTCAGTCTGAAAAAATCAAGTTAGGGGGATTTCAGGATGTTCACATTCATGATGGATTAACACGGTGGTACATTACAAATCGAACCAGTTCCTTGTACGTGTTAGGACATTCAAATTTACGCTTAATGTCGGTGCACATAGTCAGACTTCAAATCTGAGTATTTAAGATGACAGAGTTAAATAAACACTGCAGATAAACTGCAGTGTAACTCTGAACTATATATTCATCTGCTTTAAACGTGTTGCTGTAGCTCGGTTTCAACACAGCAACTCTGCAGCTTCTTCTAGTGTTTGCTGATAGATTTCTGTTGCAGCTGAAAAACACTTTTTAAGCCTGCACTTGTTTATTTTACCTTCTTTATTTGTGAGCTTCTCTCCCAGTATGGTGAGCTTGGCCCGGAGCTCGGAGGCCTGGATGTATCCCTTCTTCTGTTTGTCTGTCATCCTCAAAGCCTCCAGGATTTCTGTCTTGGGGTCTTCCTGCTGCATCTGTCTGTGCATCATTGTCAGAAACGTAGAGAAGTCCAGCTCACCTGTCTTTTCTAAATAGGAACGTAGAAAAAAAACGAGCTGTTAATTGAGAAAAAACTCACAAGTTTATCTCCCTGCATGAAGAGGCTGTTGTCTTCATCATTCACTCAATCACACCCTGAACAAACTTTCACAACTTTTATTTGGCCTCAGCCTGAATGTGTTGACATATGTTGCACTTTACCTATCTTATGAACTTGTAGGTGTCTTTCGATTTCACTGAACGTAGGGCTTGTACCCAGGCAGCGCATAACTGTTATCAGTTCTTTGGCGTCGATCTTGCCCTTTTGCTTTTTGTCATACAAGGAAAAGCACTCCTTGAACTCTGTAAAGGAAATGGAAAAACATATTGATTCACATCAGCACAAGTTATTTGATTGCATTATTCCGTGGGGGACATTTTTCATTATAGTTAATCCATCAGTCAAGAATGGGTTAATTTAGAAATGAATTCAGACTGAACAAAGGCCTCGAGTTTAAACACTGTGTGCTTCCAAATCTGTCCATTTCCTTTTCCCCTTGTATAAGTTATTCAAATTTAAATGTCAACTATATATGAAAAACAGATGGCAAATCACACATTTCACATCTATTGACAATACTAGCAGATGTAAAACAACATGCGGTGCTGTAGAACTCTCTTACCGTTTATTTGAACTGGTGTGAAGAATTTAGCCTGTGGGGTGATAAAAGTTTGTCATCACCAAGCAGGTAAGTACACAAACATTGTGTCAATTAAAGAAATTCATGTAAGAAGGTTTAATTATGCTCTTACCATGTTTGCGGTTGCTTTGTGTCTTTCCAGGAAGAAGACAGTTCTCTGTAGCCCACGTCACTGTCCCTCCACCTCTGTTTAAAGTCCACCACCTGCAAGGCTCCACGTAATTTGATATGCGTTGCTGTGGAAACATAGATACCAGATCCAGAGCGCTGCATTGTCCTTTCTCTTTCCACCCCTCCCACAGGAGGAGGGGGGCAATTATTGCCAGTCAATCACCACATGATACTGCTGTGTCGTATAATTAAAATAGCCAGATAGAGACTTTAAATGATTTGAAATACATGTGTTGTCACGGATTACACAGCTACAGGCTCTTTGTAGAGATAATTGATTTAAAGCAGAGTAAAGAGGAAAATCTGAATATGTTTCAACATTTTATTTAAAATAAACCTAAAATCTAACCAGTGAGGAACCAGGAACATCTTAACAGGAGACAATACAGTAGGAACATAAAACATCCAGCTTTACTCTAAGAGAAATAACCCTAAATGTTGCTTTTACAAAAGAAAAAAAAGGTTTTTAATTTAAAGGTCATCCGCTCACCTTTCCTCTTTATTAATCAGAACAATCAAGCACAATAGGCTCCATTTCCCGCTGAACATTGTATTATTATACATTACTTACACACATCATGTCAAAAAAATAATGCAATACTGTAATGAGTGTGCGTTGGCAATAGTGCTGGATTATAAAGACCACATATGGAAATATAACAGTTCAGTTTTCATATCAAACAATACTGATATAATTCTGTCAAAGCACAAAACCTTAAATACCTGAGAGAATGTTTTTGTTTTTTATTGTCATTAATATCCATTAAGAAGAGTGAAGTTTATTCTACCTAATAAATCCTCATTGACCCTGTTGTTCAGATAATACTTCTCACTCATGTCACCATCAGAGTTCACCATACTGATTTTATCTTCTCTCTTGTTGTATAACTTTTTGGCTTCATATTGCTGTTTTATCCTTATTTTATAACTTTTATTATGTTATTATACATTTTGTTTTATCTGTGTTAGTACCCTGTATCTTTATCTTGACATTAAAGTTTGTGAATTAAGCTTGATAAATGCAACTTGAAGATAAGATTGTGTATAGAAAATCAATCGGGAGCAGCTGCCATCTTTTTCGGCTTTTCTTTCTCAGATACCAAACAGGACCAGCTGGAACTGGCAGTCAACTTAGTAAGTACTTATTTCTTCTGGGTCATTAAAGATAAACGTCACAGCATTCAGTCACGGATCGATTGTAATCTTTGGCGATGATTAAGTAAGGTAAGAAATTTTTTTCTCCTTTTTCAGTGCATCATGCTTTATGTTCACCTTGAGTTTGTTCATAAACGCTTAACTTTAACTGCCTCTTAACCACCAAGTGATTGACAGACTGCTATATTCATTTTAACACGGTGAGAACAGTTGACATTGTTTTGTTGATGCTTACAAAGAGATCAAAGGGGCAAGAACAACTCAGGGTCTCAAACTTGTAGGAGCCCTAAAGGCCCCAGATTGTCTGAGTTAAGATTATTTAATCAATTGCTAACATCTATCCGTACTGACATGAGGGATTGTAAAAGTAAAGTAGGATGAAACCTTTCAAATCCTTAACATTAAAGGATAAGTTTCCCCAAAAATGAAAATTCAGTCATTATCTACTCGCGCCCATGCTGATGGGACATCAGGTGAAGTTTTGTCCACAAAACATTTCTGGAGCTTGACAGCAACACAGCACTTTCTCCTGAACATGTGAGGTAGCTGGAGACTTTTAAACATGTAAAACAAACCCCCAAAAGAAAATAAATTTGCTCGCAAGTCCCTTGTCCAAGTCTCCGGAAGCCCTGACAACACGAATTGATTTAAAAAGATGTTATTTTTTAAGTATTTTTTTGGCCTTTTGGCTTTATTGACAGGACAGCTGAAGACTTGGACAGGAAACAGGATATGAGAGAGGGGGAGTGGCTGCAGCAAAGGGCTCCAGGCCGGGAGTCGAACCTGGGTCCGCTGCAGTGAGGACAAAGCCTCTGTACATGGGACGCCTGCTCTACCAACTGAGCTAAATGGCGCCCCAGAAAAGACATTATTTACATTCTCAGTGCACCCTCTATAGATGAAATGTGTGCTAATGCTTTTAGCTTAGCAGCTAGAGTGAAGATTTGGGCTTTAAAAGAAGACAAGAGAATGTCTTTTTACATCCGTTTTTGGAACCTGGGGCATCTAGAGACTTGGATTGCACCAGACGATCTGACCCACTGTGTATTTTCTCAGATTTTAAAACAAGTCTCCATTTACTTCAGGTGTTTAGGTGAATGCTGTGACGCTCCAGAAATGTTGTGGGTTACATTAAAACAGTGATTCTCAGTCTCAAATAGGGCGACATTTTCACCAAACTTCACAACCCTGACTAGTTAAAGTCTGTAGTTATCAATCCAGAAACAGACAGGGGAGATAGTCTGAGGCCAGACCTGGACCAATGTAATTCAGTGGTTCTTGATGTGTAAGGTGTAGTAAGACCATGGTTCTGGCACATAAATGAGTCCAGGGTACTTGTTGCGTAGCACCGGATCGTTCCACAGATAGCCAGCCCACACCGCCACCAGGAGCACAGTTACGCTGAAACTGTACAGCAAGAACAGGCCGTTGCTGTCTGGGCTGACGCCTTTACGGTGTTGATGTATCACGGTAGCCACCATAGCGAGGAAGGTGAGTAGGAAAAGTTCAGTGATTTGTCCCTCAGTGACCAAGTACCTTGAAGAAAAGAAAGAAAGAAAAAAAGACATCATAAATGCAGAATGAAATATTAACCACACAATACTCCAGCTCATTGTTACAGGAAACCTTTGACTTATGTTTTACAATGAAAACATTCTCTGTACTACTGACGCGAATAGTTTTTTTAGATTAAAAAAAAACAACATTTTCAAAAACATTCAAATAGTCCCTGTCAATAAAACAGTCATGTAACTTGTTTGAGTCAAACTCTGATTTGTTATTATGTAAATGACCCAAAGTTGTTGTGAACTTCATATTACACAAAAGAAAAAATTGGTTGGACAACGTAAAGTATGCATGTAAAAGTTAAATTTGCTCCTTTAAAAATGTGGCTTGGACTGCAGAATTATTAGGGGGGAAGAATAGGAATTTTCACATCTTGCATATCTTAATATTTAACTGGTTCCCAGAAGCGTGAGCATATTTCCCCTGACCTCCCTCCACTGACTCTCTGTCAGTTTTAGAGTTAATTTTATAACGCAAATGCCAGAATTAGTGTTAGCAATGTAATGTACGTACTGCCAACCTCTGAAAACCAACATCTTGGTTGGCTTTGTGGAAACTTAAGGGGCCTAAACCTAACCCTAAACAGGAATGCACTTTGGAAAAACTGCCACCTCAGACAACAGATCTGCCCCCTCTACTGAGTCGTTCAGAGAACAGCTTAAGGCCCACCTCTTTTCTTTGGCTGTTGATCATGACAAAATTATCACGAGTATATGGGCTCTCTTAATGGTCCTATGATTTTATCATTTTTCATGCCTTTTTCATGCCTATGATGTCTTTCCTTCACTCTTCTTTATCTCACTGACTTCTCACTGGATTATTATCTTGCAAAGCTAAGTTTAAACCTTCACACAGAATACAAAGCAATTCTTATCTAATGGACAGAAAAGGAGACTGAAAATTACTTAAATGTGGAGTTTGCCATCAGATTTCACTTTTTCTTTATAGTTTCATATCATTCAGGCAATTAAAAAGCTAAGTTTGATGCTGATTGGGAACTGATTTGGTAACTGACCAATGGTAGAAGGCGCTGGGTCCCAGCAACAGCCAACCAGAGACGGGAATAGTCTTCTGTTCTTTGGCCTTGGTGAAGCAGCCAATGAAGTAGATGAATAGAATGATGAAGAAAGGAATATACCTAGAGTTAATAGAGAGGCACACAATGTACTATATTAGATTATTGTATGACAATACAAAGGTATAGTAATGTGTATGGCATGTGTATTATCTGCAAATTTCCACATGAGTGGTTGAAATGCTCATTCAACAAACATCCTCACAAAGCCTCTTGTCCTCTCAGCTCATGGCCAGCCCCAGCATGATACTTAAACCTTCTTCCTATCAGGCAGGACAACAGCTGAGCCAGAACTGCTTGAGAAGCTTTCAGGGCTGACTGAGAAAAAGAGCAATTCCTTTCACCGTGAACGTGATTTAACTTGATGTCACTGCGAAACGTTTCAGCTCATGGATGGTAAGTATTGCACCACGGCTGCAGAAAATGTTCTAACCGCCTGGCAGGTTTCACTTCAAAAAACCCAGTATTATTGTCTTCATTGTTTAAAAAAAAAACTATTTGACTCTCTCCTGGAAGTTATAGGCTACCAAGGGAGCACACCATTACCTTGAATAAAATTTGGGATAAGCACACAAATCAATAAAATGTACAACAAAGATCTAGTTGTTTTTAGACATTTTGGTGCATAAATGTTACAAGTTTGATTCACTGTTCAAAATCAGTTAATTATCTGCATGTAACCATAGGAACACTGCTCATGTAAAATAATTATTATATTGTAAGATACAATAAATCAGCAAGAGCTCAAATAAGTCATGAAGTCAATTTTTATATTGAAAAAACAGCAAATATTTTACAATTGGTTTTATGATCATTTCTGAAGCAGGAATTGTGAAAAAATGCTAACTTTTTCCAAACGTACTGTGTAAAATGACATTTACAGATATCATATTCAGCTCTGCAAACTTGTGATTTTTTTTTGTCTTTGTTAACACTTCGTACTTTGTGGACCGGTCCCAGCGGAACCACCTCAAGCTCCTGCACACAGGTGAATATCCAGGGAACGGACATTGAGATGGTGACATCTTACAAGTACCTGGGAGTTCACCTGAACAATAAACTGGACTGCACTGATCACACTGCAGCATCATGTAAGACAGGTCAGAGCCATCTGCTGAGGAAGCTCAGGTCCTTCGGAGTGCAGGGGGCACTCCTGACTTCTTTCTATGTCTCTGTGGTGGCATCAGCCATTTTCTATGGAGTAGTCTGCTGGAGCAGCAGCATCTCGGCAGCAGGCAGGAGGAGACTTGATAAACTTATCAAGAAGGCCAGCTCTATCCTGGGAGCCCTCTTGACCCAGTGCAGGTGGTGGGAGAGAGCAGGATGATGGATAAGCTGTTGCCGCTGCTGAAGAAGGAGTCCCACCCCCTGCAGGTCACTTTCACAGCACTGGGCAGCTCCTTTAGCAACAGACTGATACACCCCAGGTGTGTGAAGAGAGGTGTCGCAGGTCCAAGTGTGTGAAGGAGAGGTGCCGCAGGTCCAAGTGTATGAAGGAGAGGTATCACAGGTCCAAGTGTGTAAAGGAGAGGTGCTGCAGGTCCAAGTGTATGAAGGAGAGGTATCACAGGTCCAAGTGTGTAAAGGAGAGGTGCTGCAGGTCCTTCCTTCCTGCTGCTGTCAGACTCTCCTCACTTTGCAATAAAAACTCTATATACAACCCATTTCTCATTTTGGTGTGCACTAACTGGACAACTTTCATATCCATATTTATTATTTATTAATAACAATACAATAACACTGCCACACTATCTATAATTACACTGTTTAAATGTGTACATATGATGTTTATACGATTCTATTTCTATTTCTTACCTTTTTATTATATTGTTTATTTTTTAAGATTCTTATTGTTTATTGTCATATTGAAGTGTCCTTTGGCTGCTGTGACTCACAAATTTCCTCATTTGTGGGACCAATAAAGGAATTTATGATTCCGATTCATGGAAAAGATCAAAAGATCATCAGATTAATTAGTAATGACTATAAACCTTCTAATTCAAAACTTTTTCTATCTCTGGTATAAGAAGAATTGTACCAGTAATGAAAATGATGCCTTGATCCTGTGTGTGTGTGTGTGTGTGTGTGTGTGTGTGTGTGTGTGTGTGTGTGTGTGTGTGTGTGTGTGTGTGTGTGAGAGTGTGTGAGAGTGTGTGTATGTGTGTGTGTGTGTGTGTGTGTGTGTTCTCACACTGTGGTGCTCAATACTTCGTCACTTAATCATCAACTCAGCGAATGAAAGGAGACTCAAACTTAGTCCTTGCAGAGGTCGAGGTTTAATGCTCAAAAAGTTGCTGCCATTATGTCAGTAATACCTTTTATAACTAGTCTGATCTTTGGTTGATAAAAACTTATCAAAGATAAATTAGTATCAGTGTGTGTTTGAAGATAACTAACAAATGGCAGCACAGAAATAACAAACATGTATTGCCGTTACTTAGTGTGTTTACCAGAGAGCGTTTACAGATTATAAACTGATAGATAGATAAACTGAAGATATCTGTTTCTATCTCAGTCACAATTTAAAAAAGAACAAGAATGACAGCATTGTGGTCAAGTTGGTGTACCTGAGCTGTGGAGTTGAATAGACCAGAACATTTTTAGCAGAGTATTATGGTGTCTTAGTAAAATTGACCACAAAATGCCATCAATTTATAATTGAATCTTATTCGTGCAAATCATTTTGTCATACTTGAACTTGTAACATGTTCTGAGAGGTCACAATGACCTTGGGCATTAACCTCTGGCCACTCAAATCTCAAATTTCTTCCACATTAAAGATTCTAAGGCATCAATATCGGTATAGACGTTGAGGTGCCGACCATGATCCACAACATCCATGGTTCCTGTTTGATCAGAACCCTTTACTGCATGTCGTTCCTCATTACTCTATCCACTTCCTGACTCACTAACCAATAAAGGCATACAACTTGAAAAGAATTGCAACATTGTCAAACCAGGAACATTGTGATTATATGGTATGCATCTTTAACAGTCAGCTAGCAAAACACCCCCATCATAACAGGCATTAACTGATTTCATCATAATTTAATTTGAGGCAGTATCTCAGCAAACCGTAACATGATAGATCTCAAGAGCACCGATGTGTGACGGAGAGGAAAAACCCCAACTTGTTCCTGGATTTTAGGCCAATGTGTTTGCAGAATCAGTCTGTGTGTTCTGCCTACAGCTGCAATATTCAAACCACACACACAAACAGCAGTATTTGCTAAATGAAATTCTGTCAGCATCATAGTGAATCCAAACTGTGAGGGATTAATCAGCCATTTAAACCAGAACACTAAAAACCTATGCAATTAAAGAGAAAGAGAGGCAGAGATATACCTCTTCCTCTTACTGCGTATAATAAAACAAACTACATTGTTCTTAAAATAAACCTTGTTATCAGGCGAAAGTTCTGGAACATTTTTCTTCAAGTTATTGATCGATTTTTCAGTCAGCACCATCAAACAGACTTGAGGCTGCTCATCCTAAAATCTGTTTTTATGTAGACATGGAAAAACAGCCACATATTCCAGCACATTGACACTGGCGTCCCTTCTTGTGGTATCCACTGTATGCACATTCTCTCAATCTACTTTATTTAACTGTTGTCCATTTATTTTGATTCATAACATTCAGATTCATCATTCAGATTTAAACATATTGAGGGAGATCTTGAATTCTGCCACGTTCCAGTCATTTCACAGCACAGTATTTGCACAACATTTATAGTTATCATAGACACCTACCACATTAAGTGTCCCAGCTGTTCATCATAATAATATAGCAGCTCAAAGGAGTCAATCTGTGAAGGAAGAATAGGAAGCTGGAATTACTACTTGAATCTCATTGCTAAACATTCACAGATATATTTTCATGGCACAATATACTGTATATAACCCTCTACCTTATGCAACAGTGCCACCTAGTGTTCTAGTATCAAACAAACTTTATAATGGCAGTTAAATAGAAACCACATCTACAGATTGGTGGCAACTCAGAGAAAAATCCTTAATAACAAATGCAGATGCTTCCATGCAGAGCATTAGGGGAGAAATAATGACAATCATATGATATTGTCTCCAAATCTTAACAATTACTTGAGCAATGTGTTGGACATTTAAGCATTCACAAATCTTTCCTGACTTTCCGCACATTTTCCTGTTTAGTATATTAGTTTATGAATTACAGATGTGCTGATCAATTCATTCCTATATTTCATATTCAAAATCAATACCTTGCCTACTTGGCCTAAAAAAATGCATTGCAAATTAGTATTACTTTTGCACATCAGTGCAAAATGTAAATGAAATGTGCAAGTATTGAGTGTACACACCGTGCTGCATTGCTGCTTTCAATAATATTTAAATTATGTTCAGCCCTACCTGAAACTAAAATATGTCTATACAAGTCCATCATAAACAATAAAATAAACATATGTACTGTAACACTACAGGACCTGTTCTCTTGCTGAGCTGTCAATCAAAATGCTCTAAACAACAAGACAAAAAAAAATCTCTTCCAGCTTCTGCATCACTTCCACTTTTTTCAACAACTTTCTTATAAAACATTCACTTAATACACTGGAAATCTGAAACTCTTAGTCAAAGGATATGGTAGGGAATGGAGGAGAAATCAGAGTTTTTTAACAATTAAGATTAAATGTTGGTTTGACCATAATCAGGTTATTGCAGTACATCAAACCATGTTTTATAATTTCTGGCCATGACCTGATTTCTGCTTTTCTGCATGTAAACTAAGTCACTATTGGTTGCTCTACTGGCCATGAAGGAGTAGAGAGATACAATAGGACATTAACCCCCAGAGTTTGAGGCCAAACCAAGCACATTCTTACACTCTCAACATGAAAGAAACACACAATAGCTACCCTATACTAGTCCTGCCTCCTTCTATCCTGCCCTATATATGCCACACATCAGTATGTTGTTTACAACCTCACCGCTGTCAGAAGTATGACACACTACCGTAACTCTGGAAATCAGGATGTGACGGCAATGAAGGAGCAGAGAAAAAAATAAGCTACACTTCCACACAGCAGGATGAATTCTGCTGGATCAAATAAGTGCCACAATACAGATATTTTTGTATGCTGCAGTGTCAGTTCGTGTCACAGGCGAAAAAGAAAAACTAATTTCTTTAATGTGACTGAACTGTCTCTGGAGAGTCATAGCAAACAACACAAACTGATTTTTGCTGTATGACACTCTGACAGGTGTCAATAAACACAATATATTGAAGGATAAATGTTACAAACGACAATCTAAATAGTATTCTCAGTATGCTCATCATAGAATAAAACTGCACTTCAAGAAAACAGATAGTTACCAGTGAGGCAGGTTTAAGGTCTTTGATTATGGGGTTCTCTCTGACTGACAGGTGGAGCTGGTAGCCACTCAGGATGAGCCGGTGGTTGATGGAGTCTCCCACCAGGTGGATGCTGGCTCCCATGACAAAAGTGATGATGCAGAGGTAGACGGCTGAGCGAGGCAGCGCCCTCGGACTGCGCTCAATCAGCTGAATGGAGCAGCAAAACACACACATTCTGTATATGCCACATCAACTACATCTTAAAAGATACTTATGTTGGTTACATAGTAGGATTGTAAATATGCATAAGACGTAACAAGTAGGCTGTTTTGATTTTAACAACATAACCCCAGGGATGACATCTCCATCCATTCTGGACAGCAAGTGTTTCATTATAGATTTTTCATGCCGTTTTCTGCCCATGTCTCTATGCCTTGAGCTCTCATCAGTGCAGTGATGTTGCATCCTGCAGACATTCAGGAATCAAACCCCCAGGTCTTTGAGATTATGTGCAAGAACTGAACCAAAGTGCCTTAAAAAGTAGGTCTATCACTTTGGGCTACCCTTAACATTTTGTGTCAATTTAGCTTTCAGAAAATCAGCAATGAGAAAACAAACTGAGGGGCAATTGAATTTGCATGTTTACAATAACAAAGATTAGGACAAATAAAACAAAATATCGAGTTCATGCCTGGAATAATCATTAAAAATAAGAAAAATGTATAGTAAACTGAATAGATTACAAAAAAATATTCAATATTAGTTGAGTAACATAAGTGTGTATATGCAATTTTGTTTGGGAGTTCTGAGTGTATATACTGTATGTATTAAAAGTAGGCACATCTTTCAGTGTGTAAATCTAAAGGGATAAAATATAATCAATGTTATAATGGTAAGTGTACCTGCTGTTATATGCAATTTACTGTTGATTATATCCAATAAATTATATTTATTTACATGTGTATTTGAGTTAATTAAGATAAAATATCAAGAATAAACACAACTAAAATCGAACCAAAAGGGTCCTGTATCACATAGCCAGGCCTAAGCCTAACATGTTGCATTACTCATAAAGCTGTTCATAAGCTGACTAACTTAACCCTTCAAGTTTCCACATCACACTTGTGTTTGCTGAATATCAGATTTTCTGATAATGATCTTTTGTCAAACTCTGCAGATACATCATTCTACACAGTGAAATTCAAACGTTCAAACAGTAGGAACAAGAAGAAAAACACATTTTTGACCAGAAGGGGACTTTAAGGCTTTCAGCATAATTCATATGCAGCAGTAATATCATTTATAATTGGCATCTAACGTTGTCTAGCTTCCTGCTGTATGCGTGAAGCCTGGTCTAAAAGCAATCATTTCTTTTTTTCCAAAGAGAAAAAAAAAGCAAAACTTCAAATGAAATGAAAATTGTTGTTGTGGTCTTTGTCACTGGGACCATGCAGAGGTCATTTGTACCTGTTGATTGTTTAGGCTGGGGGCTGTTTTGTTGTGTTACATTACTATGGGGGTTCTAATTCTAGAATCGATTACTTGAAGCGTACTGTGCACATTTATTTTAATATCAGGCAAGATTAGCTTTATAGTGTCATACTGAGTATTTCACCAATCACCAAAACACTTTGATGTGGTCAGACTTACCTTGAGCATCAGAAATGGTGTAATCACATTATATGCCATGTGGAAATAGTCTCCAGCACTGGGCTTGTTCAGGGGAAACCACTCCAGAGGAAGGATGATCTAATACATATGATAACAAACTATTTAGCGTTCTTTGCTCCATGAAATTTGGAATTAGGCTACCATTTTATGGCACTTTTTTAAACTGCATCGAGACTCTTACCATAACAATAGGCCTCCCAAAATCCAGTATCCAGTTCTGCAGAGTCAGACAGAACCACAGGTCAAAGTGGAAGTGCTGCCTTTTCTGTTGCGCCACATTTTCCTTCAGACCACTGGGAGTGCTGTCAACACACATTTACAGTGATGGTAAGTCACTGTAATGAAGCAGCATTAGGAAAGCATAGGGTAGCACAGAGGTTGAGTGTATAATAGACATGTTGGGAGTACTCTAGTAAACTGTGGTTTATTATGGTGCTTACTACAGCAGTAAAACAGTATGTTTTATATCTTTTGCATGACCTGATGGTGTATACACATATATATATATGTATGTATATATATATATGTATACACATACTATATATACATATACATATATATACACACACACACATACTATACATATATATATATATATGTATGTATATATATATATATATATATATATATATATATACATATACATTTTAAGTGTACTACATTTTAGTACATATTTGATGTCTGTCACTCTCTTAAATCACTTCAAGGTACCAGTAGCTGAGATGGGATGTGACATCATCTTGTCAGCACATGCTAACATATGGAGGAAAATATGTGAGCATGTGCTGACTTTTTATTTCGATTATAGAGTTATCATTTAGGCATTTATATATGTCCTCTTTGCTAGGGCCTCTACCATGGCTTGTGTGTGTTGTTGCTTTATTGTCTGTGCGTTGTCTCTCCATGTAGCTTCCCATTATGGCGATTATTGTGAATTGGGATAAATATTAACATGAATGACTTGACAAATCTCCCTAACGTACAATCCTATGTAGATTTCCAGATTATTTTGAATTGCCACAAGGACAGAGCCTGCACCTTTTCAGTCATTACAAAATCCTGACCCTGTCACAATGGCTGATGGCCTGTCTTATCCATGGTATCCCCCCCCCAAAAAAAAAAGTTACATTGGATGTGTGGAAATGCCTCCAGTCTGCAAACCTAGTAGAAAAGCACAACATTCTTTCTCAAGAAAATGTAGGTCAAGTGATGTAAGTATGTTTAAGTCCACTCTAATAGGTTTTGAGCATAATTTGACGATTACTGGGATAATACTGTGAATTGCAATTATTTTGTCCAGGACAATCGTGACATTTCCAAATTGTTCAATGTCTACTGGAGGGTTGCAGTCCTCTGGCTAGCACCATCTTATTTTTCGTAGGATTACTGATTTGACAGCAAGCTTACTTTTTGTGAATGATGTGCCATGTTAGCCCCTACAAACTAATCTTTACACAGGTCCAGCTCTTATTTATGGTGTCTCATCATCTCCTGATTTAACATCAGCATCAATCAATATGTAGTCAATGCCTTGTTCACAGTTTCAAGATTGCTTCGAGTGCTTGCTTGAAGGCCATCTGCTGTCCTGAACCTCTGTTGACAGTGTTTTTAAAATGCCTGCACCAGTAATGTCACTGAGCCCACAGACTTACAGCACTGACATTATTGTTGCATTCATGTGATTAAGGAGCAGCTAAAATGACTGAAGACAACAGGAAGGTAACCATGAACACCACCACTTCTATTTATATCCGTCACATGATATTTGCTGTCAGTTCCTGTTGATCAGCCACAGGCAGCTACAACACCGGACAATACTTCAAAGTTAGCAAAGAAGTTGAGAGGTTTTCAATTCGCGCCGTCAACCGCGTCTGTTCGTTTTCATTTGCGCGTCATGTCGTTCATTTTGTATGAAGTCGTGCCGCGTCTACGCCTTTGTGGACGCAGACGAACAAGCCGCAGAGCGGATACTGGACTGTAACTGCTAACTTAATAAGCGGTTAAAAATAAGTTACTTTCTTTTATCACTATGGCTGTAGTTTATGAGCCGACTCTGCATACTGACAACAGCGCAGAGGCTATTGTGACAATCAATTTAGTCTACAAACCTATTTTGTGTTGGCTGCTGTGAATCGTTTCCACGACGTTTTCGTGCAGTCTGCATTTTCACGTCCGTGTTGGTGTCGTTGGTCAAGCAGACGGTCCTTACTGACCGCCCTGTGGTCAAAACAATGGAAAGTTAACAGCAGTAAACTCCTGAAAACATCTTTCTGTCAAAACTCAACTTCACTTCCTGGTTACCGCCTTGTTCCCGCCTGTCTGCCTGATCTACCAATCAGATTACAGCAGAAGAGTGGAGGCGGGAGATGACGTAAACAAATACGAGGAGACGTGAAAACTGTTCTCTGAATTAAAAGCATTAACGTTTACATTTAACTGATTTTGATTAGTAATATTTAGATTAAGAACTTATAATGACGATCAGTGAGACAAAATGAACACAATCTGCAAATCAAACTGTCAATGAGTCTGCTTTCTTTGCTTTTAGCAGTTAGTGATATACTCCATGACAGCAGATTATATTTATTGTATACAATAACATTTCATGGTAAAATAGATAATAATGTAAAGTTGCAGTAGGCTACTATTATAAATTTCCACCGTATATTATGCAAAGCTGATTCACTGCCACTTACAGTGTCTTATTTCTTGTCTCAGTGATTGTCAAGAACTGTAATGAATATAAGTAACTGAATGTCAAAATGATTCATCAAAATCAGTTAAATTTAAACGTTAATGCATTTTATTGAGAAAACCCACATTTTTCTGTCGACTTGTATTTGTTTACAGCCAGGTCTGCCACATCCAATATGGCTGTGACGTTGATGTGAGATCCAGCATGTCAATGCTGCATCTACGTATATGTGTCTATGCCGTTTAAATAAATACTGAAAATCTTGCGTGCTGTTAAACCAGTGGCATACAGCTCCCGATAGTAACTCTGGAAGTTTGAATGGTCACTGTTTAATGCCCAGAGGTGTTGATATTAGATGTATGCATGGGTCCTGAAGGTGAAAACACAAGATTTCTGGAGACACAGCAATATTTTATAAAACACAACAGCATTTCAGAAACTCGACATAGCTTATAACACAATGTATTTTCAGGAAACGAAACAACGTCACAGAAAACCAAACAACATTACAGAAAACCAAACAACATTTCACAAAACACAACAATTGTTGTGCTGTTCCATCTTTTTCCAGAATCTAAAATGTTGTTGTGTTTTGAGAAACGTCCTGTTTGTAAAATGTGGACCTTACGGGCCACTGTAGCCATTCCTGCAGCCGCCCCAATGCTGTGACAGTGAGCAAAAATGCACAACATTAATACCCTGAAACAGAAGCATTCATTTTTTACATTCATTTATTAATTTCTAAACAGACATTCAACATTTTCTAAACAGAAACATTCAACATTTTCTAAACAGAAACATTCAACATTTTCTAAATGGAACTCAGCCATGATTCTTCTCTTTTCTTACACATATGGTTCTTCTGGATGATCCTCAGACCTCACTCTGGAGCCAGTTTCTCAGAAAGATTTTATCTAAATTAAAACTCCACATGGCTGTTTACTCACCCTTGGCCACAACATTTTTATTTATTTACTTCTGCATTTACTTCTCACTTGGCCTTCCTATGAATGCCTTCCAGGCAACAAACAAGTTATCATGGTACATGTGAGTTGTGCCCTTTTACAGTTCTTAAATGAGAGGATGCAATTAGTCCAGCTTGACTGTGGCAACCATCTGTTGTGTGCACCAGCTGAAAGCAGCCGTTTGAAAGGATCTGCTATCTCTGGGGAGCTACGAGCAGATCAAACACTGGTCTTTGTTTTAACTCCACAGCCCTCCTCATCTGATCTCAACATGAGCATGTCTGCATCAGTTCATTATTTAATACAGAGAGTGGGCACTACATAGTACTGCTCTTAGATTTCTGAGATAACACTCCTAACTGCCTCGCTTACTGAGAATTACACTGTAGCAGACATTCAGTCAGCTATGGTTGCTAAGGAACACAGATTTTAATACATGAAACGTGTGCATACACCCAAGGGCGTAACATCGGTTTGAAAAGTGGGGGGCACACAAAAAAGTGGGGTCTGATTTGAATACCATTTTATATATTTCCACATGCAATCATATTCCCAGCTACTTAAAAGCAACACATTATGATGAACATGGCTATCGTGCTTAGTCATAGGTGTAATTGCCAAAGGACAAAAAAGCAGGAAAATATACAGCTCCACTACGTCTCTCTTTACACTTATTTTGTTCCGTTGTCGGCTTCAGCTAAGAAAGAGATGGTTTGCCTCACATGTCCAAAATTCTGAGAACATACAGCGTTTCCCCAACATTGTTCTGGTAACTTAGCAACACTAGGGGGGTCCTAGGGCCGACCTGCGTCCGTGCACGTTGTGTCCGAGCCCGGCCCGAAAGTAACTGAAGCTGACACAGGCTGTCACTGCCCACGCGTTACTCTCTGACCACTGTTTTCAGTAACGAGTAATCTAACGCGTTAATATTTCCAAACCAGTGATCACTGTGCGTTACTATTATTTTTGTCATTTTCCTCAGTAAAAATATATTTTTTTGCTTTCTTCTTGCGTCTCGGGTCACGTTTCCAGCACGAGGATAACTCTTACAAGTCACGTGTAACACCACGCAGCAACACAACCACAAACAATGGAGGGAGGAGAGAGGTGCGTGTTTTCTAGCTGGAAATACAGTCATTATTTGAGTTATTTAAAAAACTAAACGCGAATGCTTGATAAGAGCCCGACCCAGCCGAGGACAGTGGCCTGTTGCAGCCTTTGAACGCAGCATCATTACACAAACTGTCCGTGACTCACAGCGAGGGTGGGTTCACTTGATTACTAACCTGGCATAGCTGGTGTGGCGTCAGCTGGGCGGAGTTTGCCATCAAATTAATGTAAAATAAGCACATCGGTGTATACGCAGGGGTAGATTAATTAAGTGGACATGTTTGAGTATCGGACACTTGAGAGCTACTGCGTTCCGCTAGATTAAATAAAAGTGGGGGGGACAAAAACGGGATTTCGGAAAGTGGGGGGGACATGTCCCCCCTGTCCCTAGTGGATGTTACGCCTATGCATACACCGATAGTAAAGACGGCAGCAACATGATAAGTACTGGAACAAAATTCAGATAATTAGCAGCTACTATTAAGGAAGTATCACTGTGGTGATGATAGTTTCCTTGATTGCCTTGAGCAACGCTAACTTATCAGAGTGAAATCAAGGGTCAGACAAAGAAGAGGTCCAACTGAAGCAGCGTCTGGATGCTCAGAGTCTTTCTGATCATTTTAAAGTTCTGTTATCAGGCCATTAACCCTCTAAGACCCACTATTGTAAAATTACAACGTTACCTTTAGCCATCCTAAAAAACAATCTGTTATATTTTATCTTGTTTTTTACCACATTTACATAGTCATTGGGTCCTATTGTTCAGTCTCACGATGCTCTTGGATAGTACATTTGTTTATAAGTCCCGCCTCATGGCCATGAACTCACACAACCTCTCAAGGTTTCCTTCGGATAACATTGCTTTGTTTCATTGGACTGCATTCATCAAATTCAAGTAAGTAAAATGTCTTTTATATATTTTTTTTGTTGTTATTACAATGTCTAGAACATGTACATATGTAGTTTTTGTAGAATACATTCATCAAATTTCATTTAGAGCTTGTTATATATTTGTTGCAATTCTACAGCATTGGGTGAGTGTGGTAGTCAAAATAGCAGGCTTGTTGCAGTGGGCACAAACAGGTTGTATTCCCTCCACTACACCACTGCCTGAAAAAGAGTGTTTTCTTTATACATGGGCAGTATACATACTACCCTTGTGTTGTGTTCTGGTCAAGTTCGACTGATTTAAAAGTTTTATTTCTAAAAAATGTAGTTAATTTGATCAGACTGGCCTAAAATTCCATGACTTTGTCCACAAAGAGGATATCAACAGACAATTCAGTTCTGGGATAAGTGAAAATGTTCCTGAATGTCGAGTGAGGATGTAAGTGGGGGTATGCATGTTTTCCTTTTAGTATGATAATTAGAGAAAATAACAAGCAGTACTGTCATGTCAAGGCAGTATTGTGTGACTTGGTGATTGGAATGCACAATTCTTTTAGCATAAGTAGAGGGAATAGGCTAATCCATTTACATTTACATTTAGGGCATTTAGCAGATGCTTTTGTCCAAAGCGAGTTACAATAAGCAGACAGTATTGTCTGCCTGGAAAACATTGGGAAATTCATTACGTGGGAACAGCCAGGCAGGTGCGCCTGCCCAACTGTGACCTTGAAGACGAGAAGAGCTTGAAGAAAAAGAGGAGAGGAAGCGATGACGTCAGAGCAGAGGGGAATCACAACATCTGTGCTGTCAAATGGTCTGACAACAGGGCCATCACACTTGTGTCATCCTTTGCTGGACCTGAACCTGTGCAGAAGATTAGACGCTGGGACAATGCCACCAGAACCTACACTGAAGTTGAGAGGCCTTACATTGTTGGTGCCAACAACAAGTACATAGGAGATGTGGATTTGTTGGACTCATTTACAGCCAAATATAAGTTCCCCATCAAATCCAATCACTGGTACATGTACATCGTCTGGCACACCATCATCCTCTCTCAAGATGTCTAGCAAAGAGACAATGAACAGGAGACAGTTTCAGGCACAGCTAGCACCCTCTCTCATCCTGGTGAACACGGCACTCCAAACTCCAAAGAGAGGACGACCATCTTCAGGCAAAGGGAGCCCAGCAACAGTGACATCAGGAAGCTCTCTGACTCCTCAGAAGAGACCATCCAAGAGAAGTGCACACCTCCCATTGGATGTACGCAAGGACCTAGTTGCGCATTTGCCAGTAAAGACAGGGAGAGGAAGCTGCATTAAAGGATACACTATCATGCAATGCAGCAAGTGTGATGTTCACCTTTGCTTTTTGGAGGACAAGAGCTGTTTTTGGGACTTTCACTATGAATGAAACTCAGCCATGAAAAGAAAAAAGGGAATGAAGAAGTCGCTAGAAAATGTTGTTTCACAAAATAAATAAATAAATTTCTTCATAAAAATATGAATGTGTGATTATTATTAATGTTATATACCTTTATGGGGCTAAGTAAGCAATCAGCCCTGCAAATGAACCCTTAGTTGTTCTGAATTGTTGTTCAGAGAACATGAGTACATATACAGAAATTCTGCTCCCAACTAAGCCCAACGTTGCAATATTACAACATTTCTCTAAAAACGTACATAAATTATTTTATTTTTTCAAAAAAACTCTTTCATTTCTGCATCAGAGGCCTCCTACAACAACATCTGAAGGGTCAAAAACATTTTTCTATAGGGTTTTTCTATATTTGGGTCTTACAAATATTTCTCTTAAGCTCAGTATCACAAGTCAATGAATTATAGTCAAACTTAGACATTAGAGATTAGGGGAGACATATTCTGTTCATTTTTAAATTCAAAATTGAATACATTCACATGAAAATCCAAAGAACTTCATTAACATGATAAAATTAATGAAAGTGTTTTTAATATCAATGTCACTCACGTGACATACGTTGTCACATTCTGCTAATATTACCCTCTATGAATCTCACAATGAAATAATGAGCATTGTCTCATCATTTTGACCAGTGTGTACATTTATTAAACCAAATTCTCTCTCAGGCTGATAAAAAGTAGTGTGTGAAGAAATGTAATTATCCCATGACTGCAGTACATCTGATTCACAGGCTGATGAAACATATCGCTTGACATGCTGAGCACATAGAAACTCTGTTACATACCTTTACATCCACTCTGCTATCTGTCTGCAGGAGTTTATAGAGCTCCATGTAAATTAAGAGACTGTCAGAGGCCACTCTCCAGAGCAAACACATCAGAGAGCATTTCTGTTGGTGTTTACCTTCAGGTGCAGCTTCTTTATGCAGATGACAGCTCATGCATGTGTAATATGGGATGAAGCCATAATCTAAACACAGTGCACCACCTGTTCAGGTCGCCTGTGTGAGAGTTTTCACAACATGCATGAAATGTATGCACTTTTGCAGTTGGTGAATGTAGGAGATTAGCAGTCTAGAAGTATACAGGTTCCACTCGCATTCTAAAATCTGTCAAGAGCAACTCAAGAGTTTCATTAGTCGTACTGGTGTGCCTGAGATTCAGCAGGACAGCTAAATACAGAAAACGTCTACAGATATTTTTGTGAGTGAAATTTCTTGTTGCAAAAAAAAATGTACACAAAAAAGAATATATTTATATATATATGTATACTTTTTTCTTAACCCTGCACCAGTCATTTACAAAGAAATTAAATAAAAATGTGATAATGGGTGCATCTGTGTGACTACTGGAGCCTTGACACAGGATCTCCTTTAGGTTTTGAAGTAGTAATCAGTTGTTTGACTGTTTCATTATCAAAATAGAGCAGACATGACTTCACTGAGAACATTAAAAGATTTTCACAGGATATTTTAAAGCTATATTATATTAAAAACATAATAAAATAAAAAAGGAGCACTTAGCAATGTTACCATTACGACCAGGGCCTAGGGGAAACCCTGGCGCAACAATAGTGTGAGACTCCCCTCTTCTTGTCCCCCAAGCACCACCAGCAGCGAAGCGTTTTTACATGGTTTTATTAACGAACAGTCTGTCCACAATCACACATGCTGGCAGTCTTGGGCTACATTTACACATAGGCGGGTATTTAGAGAGACAAATATTTCCCCCCCTCCATTTTCAATAAAAAGTTGTCATTTACATCAACCTAAATCAACATAAATACTATGCCAAAAGTGTGAACATAGGGCGCTCACATGACGTTAAGAATTTTCTGGTGCATAATGTGACGTTTGAGAACCTAAAGAGGCTAAATCGCAGGGAAATAGCTACGTCTTCTCTTGGTATAAACGGGGCATAGGACAACATAGGAGAGCCCACAGGAACTGGGAGGAGCCGGCCATAAAACTCCTGGCTTCCAATCAGCTCTGGGACAACCTGCAACCACTCAGACACACCTGCAACCAATCACCCACACACACTCTCACTCAGGTAAAAAGAGGGATAAAACAGACGAATATGAAACATTTATGACCTCCAGGGTCGTAGCAATTACCCAGAGTACTGACTCATAACAATGTAATGGTTATTAGACATCACAATTTAAACCAAGCATAAACTAACTGGGACCTGTTTTTGTCGATGTATTTGTATTTGTTTGTGTTTTGATGCATTTTATTGAATCGTTTGGTATTTTGGACTGTGAACGCACAACACTGCATCCTGTTGCTCATTGTTTACACTCTACTCTTCATAGATCAGCCTGTGATTTACAGTGTTCTATAATCATATGAATCAGGAACCAATAAAGCACTCACCATTTCCTACTTGTACTGAGATACATCGGTTCATTTGTGTTCTTCATTGATTTCACTCTGGTTTTTATTGCTTCTAGTTTGTCAGTGTCGCTCTGATGAGTTTCCTTGCCTGTGTAAAGCACTTGAGACTGAATTGTGTTTGAAATAGATTTGAAGGATTTAAAGGCCCTATTGTCATATGCAAAAATAAACAAGTTACCAGAGCAATGGGATTGCAGTGAGTTCGCTGTGTCTCTAAGTGCTGTAAACCTTTTTACAAATATGTTCGTATGTAAAAATAGATGACGGTAAAAAATCTAAACGCTCAGTAAAATACTCTCATCTGACACATCGATAATTACAAACAACACAACAGAAGTGCAAATGTGTGAAATAAATAAACGGGGAAGAAAACAAGACTATGAAGAACGACGGAGTGCTAATTGGCCAGTTTTACTGCTGTTCAAGCTGATACCTGTTTTAGCTCGTATTGATTTCAAAATTTTAATCACTGTTTTTACAGCTTTAAATGACCTTGCACCAAATTACATGACAGATTAGTCCTTTGCTGTCGGAAGCTCAGAGTGTGGAGCTCTCTGTCTATTGAAACCAGGCAAGCTACATCAGTAGCATTTAAAAATTCTTCTCTTTAAACCTTCTTTTATAGAAAGGCATCTATGAATGTTTAAATATGTTGCTGGGTTTCATGATTTATCCCACAATGTTTTTCAATCCTATTATATTTTGAGCTTCTTTTGAAGCTGTTGCTCTTCATCTTCATCAGCTATAAAAAAATATAACATGTATTATTATTAATACTTCACAGGGGGGGAAATGAAGTTGTGGATATTATGGTGTAGCATCTCACACAGTTGCTGCTATAACAGCATGACTACAGCAGGGTTAAGATTCCCTTAAAGCAGCATTATGTAGAAATTGGTATGTTGTGCAATTTGGTGCCCATGTGGCTTTAAAGAAGAACATGATATGGACTATGTCATCAAAATGGCTTCCATTGCTGGCGTATAGTTTTGTAACTTTGGGTTTGGAAGCTAAAGTTTCAGAACAGTAAAGAACTTGTCATGTCTGTTATTGAGGACAGGACTGTGAGCAAACACTCGCCAGCTGCATCAGTAATCCAACAACCAGCTTTTAGTCTTTGGCTTGGCGACAGCACAATAAAAACAAATGGCTTTGCCCCTTGCTTGTTTACTTGTGGCAGTTATGTAACCTTTTACTTTTTAGGTTATGCTAAATATTAAAGTTGACACCAGGATTCAACCAGACTTCAGTTTAAGTCGTCAGTATTGCATCCTATATCTTACCAGAGTCATCAGTTTCTCCTTTCATCTGAAATACCACAAATTTTACTCCCTTTTTCCACATATATGATCTTCCACTGTCCATCAGGACCAGTCAGAATGATTAAATATTTCATCAGAGTCTGATTCATACAACACCATCACACTTTGATGTGCAGGCTTTATTTTATGAGTAACCAAACACTTGGTCGAATGAGGTCATGAGACACAAGAGGTGGAACCACAACGTGAGCAGCTGACTGTTTGACTTTGACTGTTGGGTAAAAGAACAGGGTCGGGAGGAGTACTTTAAAAATGTGTTTTGATACAGTTACCGAATACCTGTTTAAAAGTAATCCAAGTATCGCAACATTAAAGTATTGCAACTTGATTACTTTTGGATTACTTCAATACCCAATTTATGCAAATAAAGACTAGAGAAAAGATATACAGATAAGATTACTTTTATTTAACTGATGTTGTGTGAGACTTGTGAGGTTCTGTTGTGTGTGGATGTGCATGGTTACAGAGTAGTATATCATTCTTTAGTTTCAAAATATAATCTGTCATGCATCCTTTTTATACTGCGTCTATCTGTAATCTGATATATCTTTTTTCTTTACTCAACAGGAGTACAGTTACGTCTTTTTGAATCCTAATCAAGTTACATGTATTCCATCACTCCCCAAGCTTGTAACAGTATAGTCAGAGTATCTATTCACCACGAACTGATTTTCAAAATAAAGTTGTTGTTGTTGTTCTGCTCAGTGACCAGCAGATGTCACCCTGCTGTGAAGAAGTGAATTGATTGGATGCTGTACAACTTTTCCAGCCTCCCTCTTGTTTTCTTTTCTTTTCAAAGTCTTACAACTCATTTTGAAAAAAAAAGAAGTTCACATTCAAATTAACAGTCAGGAACATAGAGCAGTGGACAAGCTCATATAGAGGCTTCAGGACAATCAAGTCAAAGAGACGCTCACAATACATAATATATATTTCATTTATTTACATGTTTAACTTGTTAACATATTTGTGCATCACTTTGTATTTATGTTGTTTTGTGCTTAAAGGTGCAATATGTAGTCAAATAAGATCAAACTCAGAAAGGTAACATTAACAATATTAACAGGGTTATAATACAAACTCAGGTATTTGTATAACTAAATAAACAAGCTGTGTGAAGCTAAAATGGCTACTTAGTTGGTTTCCTGCATGAATAAATAAAATACAACAGTGTGAAGTTGTTCTGTCATAAAAATGAGGACTTTTCTCTCTTGATCAAAATGTCTTCCCCAGATCTACATAGTGCACCTTTAATGTGGTCTGCCATGTTTGCAGGACTCTGTGAGGGAGTTGCCCTGTCTCCTGTATCCTGTCTCCTGCCTGCTGCATCCTGTCTCCTGTCTCCTGCCTCCTATCTCCTGTCTCCTGCCTCCTGCCTCCTATCTCCTGTCTCCTGCCTCCTGCCTCCTATCCCCTGTCTCCTGCCTCCTGCCTCCTATCTCCTGCCCTCCTGCCTCCTATCCCCTGTCTCCTGCCTCCTGCCTCCTATCTCCTGTCTCCTGCCTCCTGCCTGCTATCCCCTGTCTCCTGTCTCCTGCCTCCTGTCTCAGTGAGACAAACTACTGTGGTGTGCTGCAACAAATCTCATAGCTGTGCTGCCAAACAGCTATTCATTAAGAGGAGGGGTTATTTAAAACACACACACACACACACACACACACACACACACACACACACTACCATCCCTCCCGCATCCCGGCAGGTCCACAGATGAACTGAGGATCTCCCCGCTGCGCTCCTCTCACTCCTCCCTCGGTTCAACATGGGCTTGCTGGGTGTCCTGCTGTTCCTTGCGGTCTCCGCCGTCACAGTGAAAGGTAAGTGAAACGAGCTTTAATTGCTAATTAACTCCAACGAGACCGGAGGGTTTGATTGGGACCAGGGGGGGTTTCCTGTGTTGGGAGGTGTTCGCGCTCCGTGTGTGTCCAGCTCCGTATCGATGTATAAGTGGACTGACAGACCTGTTGTGCCAAAAGCCGACTTTTCGTTTAGATTCTCGTCATTTAGAGCTGGTTTGAATCACCTATGACTTGAATGGTATATGTACTTGTGAACTAACATGAAGCGTCAGACTGGATGGAGTTATTCCTCCTCTCCTGAACCTCTTCTGCCCTGCTGGACTCATGTTGTTCACTCCTGTTTAGTGTCCTGGCTTAATCCACAAACCTCCACATCAGGGACCTTCTTTAACCAGATAGGAGGCTGGAAAGATCAGTGATAGCTGGAAAGATCTGTGATCGCTTTCTATTTACATCGATATGCCTGGTGCAGATATAGAAGTTATAAAGAGAAATCCCGAGTCAACTTTAAAGGAGTACTATGTAGTTTTGTTAAGGATATACAAGCTTAGGTTATTATTTTTTGAAATAATATTCACAATATAAAGTATAAAGTTAAAATATAAACTTAGAAAGATTGAACTTTGGCATAGCTGAATAAACCAGCTGTTCTCTAAAGAAAATAAGGTTCCAGAACACTGTTTGGAGCTAGAAAGGTGGCAGGGTCTGCCACATATAAACAAAGCTGTGTTGTCCTTTAAAGGTACAGTGTGTAATATGTAGTGGCATCTATCAGAACAGACTCTGCAGAGAGAGAAATGTTTGTAAATTCACCCTGAAGTGTCTTGCTTTCTGCTGTACAAAGTATATGAGCAGTGCATTAGTTTCACTGAAAAGTCGCCGCCTCGTTCAATGTTAAATATTGAGGTCTCGGCATTCACCTGAAGACTGGTGCAGACCAGGTACAGCCCCTCATAGCAAGGACACTGGTTCTGGGTCGGTGCTAGAGCTGGTTTGAAGTCGGTTCAACCTGCAAACTTTTTAAGAACCAGCTTGCCTTTCCATGGGAACGAGAGCCACTGTAGAGTCACATCATTCAGTCACTGTTTACATCCCTAATGTCCCAACATTGTTAGAAACAGGTATTGAACTGTGGAACTCAGAACAAATATGTCTTCATGGACTCTTCACAAGTGTTGTTCCTGGCATCGCATGTCTTCACTGGCATCCAAGCATGACTGGTCGTCTGACACTGCTATTCAATAAGTGATAATGGTCAAAATCTTCCACAGTTAAGTTGGAAACAGGCGCAGGCACTGGCTCCAAACCAGCACCTGATACGCCTTGGTCAAAAGTGGTAAATGCGCTTTGACTCACCACAAAAACTGCTCAGGACGATGGCAAAGAGCTTATGGTATCCAAGGAGGCCCCATTGTGGATCAGACTTTGCTCTGTCCCAACAAGACATGGACAAAGGACCTCCCTGGGGGTCTTGTGGTGTTTAGCACCAAGGGGTGTTGGCGGCGAGTCCTATTGGTTGGGAGATGGATGCCTCCATGTATCAGACTTGGTCCGGCATGTCACCCTGAGCTCTTTGTGAGGTTCCTGCAGCCATTCTTGAGCAGCTTCTGATGTGTCAGAGTGCATTGTGCTGCTGGTGGGCCACTGCCACCGTGGAGAGCTGTTGCCATGGACATGATATTCTTGGTCTGCAACATGTTTGGTTCGGTGGTGTGTGTGTGTGTGTGTGTGTGTGCGCCTGTACTTTATGTTTATTTAACACATCCTCAAACTGCCATGAACTCATTTCTGCTGCTGTCTCTGCTTGGTTCATTGAAAGACTGGACAGAGGTTTCTATGTACTTCAGCCAAAGATGTCCTGCTCTCCCTGTGCCTCTCACATCATGTTACTGCACACATTGCCTTTGCAAAGTCTGAACTGTGTTCTGTACTCTGTTGCTTCCTGTGCTCGGTCATGAAAAGTCTGAACAAAGGTTTCTGAATTAATCAATCCTTTCACACTACTGTGTGTTCCAACACATTTTCTCATTGCAGTGCATACTGTGCTGCTGCTTGTTGTTCGGTGTAGGACACATCAGAGGTCACTAATGCAAATTTTTAAAAATCATAAGGAACGCTGATTTTTAAAAGTATTTAAAGTGTTTGTGAAACCTTCAAAAAATGCATCACGTAAAGCTCCTCTGAATTTTGAACATTTTGACGAAGGCACTCACTCTGATGGTAATCTCCCACTGAGGCTCTTCAGTCTGCACTTTACAGGGTCTAGTTAATTGAGGCTTCCAAGAGAGCGAAGTATAAAGACATGTCTTGTAAGTGTGTGCACATACATGCACATCTAAATTCCCGAGCACTTGTCTGGGGTACTTATGGCTCTTATCCATCTGCCTTGACATAATTAAGGCTCCTCTGTTTGATTAAGAGGTAGAAAAGCTTTGCCTCTGAGTTTTATGACTCCCAGTACTCTTCATGCAACATACTGGCAACATATCAGAAATGTTCTACATGTGTTCTGATGGTCAATGATTCACTGGGATGTTTTGCAGACATTTTTAAAAACATCTCAGGACAATAACACACAATGGTGATCCTCATAGTGAAATTTGATTATGGTGGGACTGGGAGGGGGCCAATCCACCGGGGGTTCAGTCACGGACAAAGAAGAGCTTTCAGCTAATCTTTCAGTCATTTTATGAAAGAACCGGATGCAGCAGAGAGTGGAGAAATGGGTAGATGCCTACAGTCAACAAGCCCTCTGCCAAATCATTGGGATAATGTGCTTCTCATAGGTGGTTTAGAATAATTGGGATGTGGCCATTAGTGAAGTGAATAAAGGCTGCCAAGAACGCTCCATAACTCGTATGGGGAGACGGGAGTGTGTTAAAATGAGCGGCAGGTCTGATCTGAGATTGCACAGAGCGACGGATGAATCAAGTCCAGGTATTGTATTTGGATGGTTGCCAGTCTGCACTGCATTTGTTTGTTCACCAGCCTACACTTAGACTTTGACCTATATATTTTAATGTAACTAGAAAAAAAAACTTTGCCAAATGTTAAATTTAATGCGTAAATCATTTTGACGTAAAGGGTTTTCGTGCAGACTTCAGCCTGCACGGTCCAAGTCGGAGGTGCATTAGCAACACTCAGTGTCTGAGAGGGCCTCAAACAAGTGGTGTTGAGTCATGAGGTGTATGGTGGTGAGTGCCTGCAAGAAGAGCAACACTCAGAATGACCAGCAAGAAACATTATGAATGGGAAGAGGTGTGATAATGAGCCAGACACGCAGAGACTAGACTAGGTGTACAGTAGGAGGATGTAAATTTCTATTTTCAAACAATTAATGAATAATCACGTTGAATCATGTTAAATCTCTATTGGATGATTCCAAATGATAGGGCTGGGCAATATATCGATACTGTATGGTATCATGATGTGACACTACAGTGGGTTAAAGGCTGTGTTACAGTAAAGTGATATCATGTCTTGTCAAACTATTCTTCTTGCTCCAATACTTGCTTTTACCCATTTAATCATTATATCCACATTTCTGCTGGTTGTTATATTCTTTAATATATTTGTGAAATTACCAATAGTCCCCCCTACTATATAGTTACAGCCTCAACATTGAGATTATTGGTACAAATATTGTGAATATTATGTGACTTTTGTTCTGACAATTAGGATGTTTTTTTGAAAATTTCTAAATATCGACACACATGTGTATGTATGTAAATATTTATATATATTTATGTAGCCAAAGAATATCATGATATTGTTTCATCCCCCAGCCCTGCCAGGTTATAAAGTCTGCTGACTGAAATTTTAGTCCTGAGTGAAATATGTCTTGAAAACTATCAGATGGATTGCAATAAAATTTAGAGATATTCAAGATTCCAAGAGTTAATAATTTTCATCCTCTAGATTTTCATGTAGTAGGGTAGTGGTAGTAGTACCATAATCTGGACAGTATTGTCAACTTTGATTTATGACCATAACCCTGAAGAACTAATAACATGTCAGCCTCAGCTGTACTTTGTGTTTAGTGCAAATTTGAGGATGTTTGCCTGGTAAATATTACCTGTTAAATATTACTTGGTTAATATGACTTGGTAAATATTAACATGTTCACATCGCACTTTAAGCATGTTAGCATGCTTATGTTAGCTAACCGCACAGCTGTGTCCACAGTCAGTTAATCCTCTCAGAGCTGCTAGCATGGCTGCAGACTCTTAATATCTTTTGGGATAACGGCTCATTATTGTGGCCTGTCTTAACAACGTAGCATTTTTCCCAATTTCACATTTATTGATCAAACAAGTGAGCATCAGTGAACACTCAATCACAGAGAGTCCAGTGCTGTGGCGTCCTCTTCTGTGGATTCTCTGTTTGTTGGTTAAAGCATCATTCTTGTCATTTTCTATTCACTCATGGTCATCACTGCTCCTGCATTGACTGAGCTTTAGTCCCTCCAAACAAACTGCTTTTTTCTCTTGCTTAAAAAAAGAAGCCTTATCAGTTATGTAAGCCAAGCGCTGAGCAGAATGCAGCCTCAGACACTCATTAAGTGTGTTTATACAAGAGAAATGTTTGCCTGTGTAAATGGGAGCTTGGCAATGAAATTGAAATGAATTGGGAATAGATGCGCCTGTCTTGCTCGTTTTTTTCTGACGTGATTATGAAAGTATACTCTCTGTCTCCTGTAGACTCTCTTCAAGGAGCGAACCAGCACAGGCTGTACAAGGACCTGATGGTTGACTACAACCCGCTGGTGAGACCAGTCGCTAACGACTCTCAGACTCTTACTGTTCACTTCGGCATCAGCCTCATGCAGATCATGGATGTGGTATGTAAACTATGGCTTTCCACACACACCTTGCATGCATATATATACTGGGCATGACGGTCTTATGATGACGATCAGTAATCAATTAAACATCGTCACTCTTACTTTACATTTCAAATCAGTTCTGAATGTTACCTTTTCCAATATGGGTTCCTAGCAGATACATTTAAAAAGGATCAAAACACACAGAGAATGTGACAAACAGAAGAACAAGAAGCAAGCTTTTATGAGCTGATGTCCAAAGTACAACAATCAAAAAAGCAAACAACATAAAGCAGGCAAAGGAAAAAACTCAAGAGAAAATAAGAAAGAGTCCAACCAACGAAGACTCAAAGAAAAACACAGACTGAAATACAAAATGGCTAATGAACAAATGACACACGGCTGTACACAGAAAACAGACAAAGACTGGAAGTGGAAAGTAAAACATGACGCATGAGGATAATCTTTCAGCATAAAACAGGAAATCAACTGAACTGTAGGATCAGAACATGATGGAACAAGGTGGCACTCATCTTGTGAACAGAACATTGGAACAACACTTCACAGCAATGTCTTTCTCCATAAATCCTGACCTGGTGCTTGAGATAATCCTCAGACCAGTTTCATGTAGGAACTCATTTCTTTCAGCTGAACAGCTGTCAATATGTAACAGTGAATCATGTTACCAGTACTGAAGTGCTGAGCTGTGAAGCTGTACACAGTGTGTGCGGCAGGATTCCTTCTATATGACACCAACTGAGGAAAAACAACACTCACCAAGATGTCTGAATAATGAAATTAACACTGTATGTATCATGTCTTCTAACAGGATGAGAAGAACCAGGTGTTAACAACCAACATCTGGCTACAACTGGTAAGAGTCTTCCCTGTGTAATACAAGTGACACCACAGAGAACCACTCACACACATTGTTCTTCTTGCTACATTTTTCATAATGAATCCAACCATTTTCTAAAGCTACATATCACAAGATGTTGGACTTTGTCTGAGCCTGCAGCAGTCCGGAAGCAGGAGGCACCCTACTGGTGTTTGGGGGTTAAACGTTGGACCGTTTCTTGGCCCTGACTTCCTGGAATCCTGAGTAGTGAAGTCATTAGTTTTACCATTTATTCCTCTGGGTGCTTCCACTGCTCCATTGCTTCCAGGTGCCTGAGTGTTGATCTCCTGTTGTTATTCATCAAGGGGCCCAGAGGCCGTTAATTGATGGGTCTCTGAGGCCCGTCTCATCTGTTTTTATGCTTTAAAAAGGAAATGTGCTGAGCCTGAACTGAGGTGAAACACATGTTCTGGGATTCTTGGAAATTCTTCTCCTCAGGTCCAGACTCTGCTGTCCTTACATCTGGAGGAGAACAATCCTTCCTCTGAGGACAACAATATGAACATGTGAGCCAGAGAAGAAGATGGTATTAAAGAGGAGTAAAAGAATCCATCTATGTCAAACTGGAATGACCTACGACATTACTTATCACCCACCCAAACTGCAGCACTGAGTTTACAGCTTATCAACCATTCACACCTGGGCTCACCTAGCGAATGACCCACAAATGGCCCTAACGACTCTGAAACTCAGAGTACATGTACATTGTGTGTCCAGTAAGGACACTCCCGCACTCTGTAGGGACACTTCCATACACTATAAGGACATTCCCACACTCTGTAAGGACTCTCCCACACCACGTATGGACACTCCCACAGTTTGCAAGGATACTCTCACACTTTGTAAGGACACTCCCACACACTGTAAGGGCACTCTCGCACTATGTAAGGACACTCCCACATACTGTAAGGACACTCCCATATACTATAAGGACATTCCCACACTCTGTAAGGACTCTCCCACACCATGTAAGGACACTCCCACACTATGTACTGACACTCCCACACTCTGCAAGGATACTCTCACACTTTGTAAGGACACTCCCACACACTGTAAGGGCTCTCTCACACTATGTAAGGACACTCCCACACACTGTAAGGACACACCCATATACTATAAGGGCACTCCAACACAGAGGTTAAAAGCCTGCAGCTCCTCCAGTTAGTTAGAACTGAGAAAGCCTCTATGATGAGAGGTGAAACGTCTTCAACAAACTGAAAGAAGTCCCGTTGTCTACGATACAGGACCTGGATGACTGAGAACCTTCATCAACATCATATTATATCTTCAAATCTAATTCTCGATAAGATGTCACTCAATTCATATTAATAAATATTATTATTTGCATTTGTTAATAGTAAGAGAAAAGGATTGACAGTCTTACCACTCTCAGGTGAGTCAGGTTAATATGAGGCTAGCACCAGCGGCTGGTTAGCATCGCTTGACACAAAAACTGGAAACACAGAAACAACTATTTTGGCTTGATCCAAAGTTTCTACTCTTATATTTTTATGGATTAAACAAACAGGATATAACTTGTTATTGAGCTAATTTGTTACCTGTTATGTTGATTGTCAAGTGAGTTTGTATAATTAAAAATAACTAGTTTAAATAGTTGTGCCACATTGTGAATCTGAGTACTATCATTCTACTAAAATATGGTTATACATAATATACAGTCAGATTGTCCCTCCAGTTCTACCACTGTTGTTTCCTTCTATAATTTCAGCTATGGCTGAACAGGTATTTTCTATTCTTCCTTAAAGAAATGCACTTCTTTGTGTTGGACAATAGGGGTATTATTCGTATATTAATGGATCTACGGACACCAGTCACATACATATGTCGAAACGAGGCGTTATCCATTGGGAAGAAGGCACTTTAACATACTTTCTTTAAAGGCTGAAACAAACAGGTGTAATCTACTTTATATGTAATGTGTTTTTTAAGTAGTATAAATTTAAGATAGTTACAAATGGATTAGGGTTTGAGTTTAAACTGTACCTTTAACTTTAGCCTTTTACCAAGTGCCTAAATGATGTTTCTAATCACAACAAACCTCAGATAAATCTAACATAGTTGCAGCTTAAAGGTCTGAGTTTAAGGACAAAGTTTGATTGTCGTACGGTCTTGGTAATCACATCCACTGGTACACAGTCTTTTCAATTTCATCTTCTAGAGGAGCAATATGGCCCTTTCTCCTCCATGCAGTGAGATGAGGTGCGTGAACACAGATGTTTTATCGCAGCCTGTCCATTGTGTGACACGAGCTCCCTGCTGCTGCACCGTCAGCAGGCTGTATCAAGGCTGCTTGGCCTGTTTTAAATCACCCAGTGGAAATCACAGCAGCAGCCTCACTCAATCTCTCTCTCACTCCACACCCTGCACAATCGACTCTCAAATAGCACAGAGAGCATCCACAGTATGTCCCATCTGTTAGCGTTGATCTAGCATATGTTGCATTTGTCCCAAACGATGAGCTCATCTCCCAAAGTAACTTTGAGATGCTGATGATGGTTCTGTAAGATTATGCATTCAATCATTTTTGCCTGAGAGAAGTAATTATAAGACTTCTTCTGCCTCAGGATACACTTGGAATGCACAAATTATAAATGCACAATTGTATGACACATTGCACAATGACATGAATAATTGAGTGCCTTTAGTTTTGGTTTAAGGCACCATGTTCTTGCTTTAATTGTCAGAGACAGCTGTGTGGTTCACTGCATTGACAGATGACTGAATAATATTTTAGTTTTACCCTTTAAACTTTTACACTTATTTTGTGTGCCCTTTCCTGAGGCCATCAGTGAGTTTCATTAAAATTGACTTAATGATATGGCTCAACATTCTGGGAAAAAAACGCTAGACAAGATGATTGATGCCACTCTCATATTTATCTGTTAAATATACGACCAGACCCTTGTTAGCTCAGCATCAAATCTGTAAACAAGAGGAATCTATCCTTGTTATGCCTGAAGGTAATACAATCTGCCTAAGCTCAGTAATTTACACATTATATTTTGTAAAATCTCTACAGAAAACAGAACCATGCTGGCTGTTTCCCTGTGTCCAGTTGTTATGCTATGAAAAAATAATTTTCTGGTGGCTGTAGCTTCTTATTTAACTTCTCATATAACTGTTGCTTTGTATAAATATTGGAATTAATGTATAGGATCAGTATTTCTGCTTAAAAGAACAGCAAGTTTTTGATGATGACATGAACCTGTGGAACTAGGATTCACCTGGAATTTACCATGTGAACTAACGATGATGTTAGCCTGTTTGATAAGCTAACACAGATGTAAGATAGCTAGACAAGCTAACATAAATGTTAGCCTGTTGTAGAAGCTAAAGTCCCCGTTAACCTGTTGGAGAAGCTAAAGTCGCTGTTAGCCTGTTGTAGAAGCTAAAGTCCCCGTTAGCCTGTTGGAGAAGCTAAAGTCCCTATTAGCCTGTTGTAGAAGCTAAAGTCCCCGTTAGCCTGTTGGAGAAGCTAAAGTCGCTGTTAGCCTGTTGTAGAAGCTAAAGTCACTGTCAGCCTGTTGGAGAAGCTAAAGTCACTTTTAGCCTGTTGGGGAAGCTAAAGTCCCCATTAGCCTGTTGGAGAAGCTAAAGTCACTGTTAGCCTGTTGGAGAAACTAAAGTCACTTTTAGCCTGTTGGGGAAGCTAAAGTCCCCGTTAGCCTGTTGGAGAAGCTAAAGTCGCTGTTAGCCTGTTGGAGAAACTAAAGTCACTTTTAGCCTGTTGGGGAAGCTAAAGTCCCCGTTAGCCTGTTGGAGAAGCTAAAGTCGCTGTTAGCCTGTTGGAGAAGCTAAAGTCACTGTTAGCCTGTTGGAGAAACTAAAGTCACTTTTAGCCTGTTGGGGAAGCTAAAGTCGCTGTTAGCCTGTTGGAAAAGCTAGCACTCCAGGGCCATACAAAATGTTCCAGCTCTTTGTTTGTCTATGTTTGATGAAGTGAGGTCAGTTTGCTTTCTAATAGTCAACAATCAAACATTCTCCAACAACAAGGAACATTGTGATGTTTGCAGCTGCGGCACATTGATCAAGCAAATCCAAACAAAACAGCTGACTTCAAACTTACTACCAACACTAGCAGAGACCAGGACAAAAACATACTGTTATGTCACGTGCCAACCACCTCCTCTCTCTGGCCGACCGACCACTGCTGGGTGAACGTGTCACTAACTTTAGTGCTGCTTGTGATATTTTCTGGGAAAGTCTTAGCCGACACCCAGTGTGCATCTCTGGTATTACAGCAGATGTAAGGGCTGTCATCAGTGGGCCAGAGGCTCAGTCATCATTGTGTTTCCTCATTTGACCATACATGGTGACTGAACAGATATTTATTTACATGAAATTTTTTTATTTATTTTTATAAGCCAGCCCAGAGCAGCTGCCCAGACTGAAATATCTCAACATCAAGCTGACGGATTGCCTTGAACCCTTTTACAAACATTTATGGTCTCTGCAAAAGATGTGAATTCTCTAAACTTTACTGACCCTTTGACTTCTCCTGTTGAACCCCCAGCAGTTCAACATGTTCACATATTAAAATAGCTCGATATTTTCCCAATGGATGGTCACAAACACAATGTATGCCAGTGTCTTTGGTGATCTTTTGACTTTCCCTCTTGTACCACCAGCAGGCCAATGTGTTTACATATTTGGTAAAATAGCTCGATATCTGCCAAACAGATATAATGCATCCCAGTCTCTTTGGTGATCTCTTGACTTTCCCTTTTTACCGTCTGCAGCTTGACATTTTTGGTTAAAAGTGAAATTTCTCATAAACGAATTATCGTGACATTTCCCTCAAACATTCATGCCCCCCTCAGGCTGAATTGTAACTTTGTCTCTCGTGTCGTGAGGAGGTCAAGCTCCTAAATTGTCCAGTTGGTTACTGTATTTCATGACCACATACCTGCAGAACTAACAGGATTCACATCAACCTCAACCTGGTTTGCATGTGGTGCTCATTAGCATACCAAGCTAAGATGGTGACAGGGCAAACATACTTGCTAATTGTTATCGCAGAGCTGCTGGTTGTAGATTCATTCCTCGTCACTGGTATCTGCTACAGGGAAGTCGTGGTACCAACCATCTGGGATGTGTTGATCAACAGCTGTTCAAACCTGTGGCTGATTTATACTGATTTTTGTGTCTGACTGTCATCAGATCAGATCCAGGACTGTACACTTCACACTGGTTGAGTTGCAAAAAAAAAAAAAAAAAAAATGTTCCCTGTGAATACAAACATTGTATTCCTCCCCAGCATCACTGAAACCTGGCTCAGAGATTCACTGCATAATATTCTCCACAGCTGCTGCCACACATTCATTATCACATTGTAGTAGCAGCCACAGAAACACACTGGTGTTCAGCTCGCAGACAAGTTCCACCAAAGTGAAGATGCAAGTTCATATCTATGTGTGATACGATTATGTTTTGTGTGTCCCGCAGTTCTGGAATGATTGTTACCTCCAGTGGAATCAGTCAGAATATCCAGGTGTGACCAATGTGAGATTTCCCGACAATCTCATTTGGAAGCCGGACATTCTGCTGTACAACAGGTAGGTATTGTGAGGACAGACCTGCTGGGTGCTGCAGTGTAATTGGATATGCATGGTGTCAGACTCAGCATGCGCGTATTGTCCTCCACACAGTGCGACGAGAGGGATCGAGGAGGAATGATTCAAATCTGAGTTTGGCCTCCAAAAAAACAAGATTGTTATCAAGTGACTGAATGTAATATACTGCTGCACACCACAGGTCTGATCTGACGGATCTGACACATGAAGGGTTATTTGTTTTGGCTCTGTGATATACAAGTATTTATATTTCTCTGTTGTAAATAACATCGAGCCTCATGCAGGAACCACACCACCTAAAGAGTTTTATCTTTGGTATAAATAAAATGTACCAGTGGTCCGTTCCTCTCCAGCAGGTCATGTAACTGTAAAAACATCTATCACTTGATAATTAAATACCTTATGAATGATTTTAAATGTTTAAATACAGTTTATACTTTAATATTTAAATGTATACTGAATCCAAATGAAATGTGAAAAAATGAATATTTAAATTATTTCCCATTTTCAAGAGCTGCTTCGCTCAACATTTGAGCCTTTGTCTTTTATTTTATGTTTTTATGGTCCACCAACTCCACGACTGATAACGGCAGACTGGTTATGTGTTTATCTCATTTCTGACGCTCCGTGCTGTCTCTGAGTTCTTCTCTTTGCTCTTGGGTACCATTTCTGGGAATTAAGCTTGCCAGCAAATGGAGCAGAACAGGTAGCCTTACATAGCAAGTTGATGATAATAAATACTTTATTTATACAGCACCCTTAAAAATGGAATTTACAGAATGATTTAACACACAACAAAAGCAGGATACATCACAGAGAGTCAGACAGAGAAAGACTAAAGATTTGATTGTAAATAACAACATTTAAAAAGAACAAAAGCGATTAAAAACACGATCACAGAAACCAGATGAAGTATTTTTGAAGGCTAACCCAGGAGTTAGCATCGACCTGGTTCCGTCGCCAAAAAGCCTTTAATCATTTTTCTGTAGGATTTTAGATTATTTAAGAAAATAATCTCAGCGGCAACCACAAGTTTATGATATTTACACGTCTTATTCAGCCCAATAATCTTTACAAATGAACACCAATATGTATTTATGATCTTTAAGCATAAATGACACTGCCAGAAGTTAGAATGTAATGTAAAACTATAAACAGGCCGGTTGCATGACTTCAACATCATCACCATCTTTGCAGCCGCCTGTTGAGTGACTTTTTTTCAAGCATCCAACCGAAATCTCATTAAAAAACCCACTGACTTTGAGAAGAGGGAACCGGAGCTGCAGAAAGGGTCACTTGTTCCTGGATTTTAGGACTCATTCCTCCAGCACTCAATAAAAAAAGGGGCATTGATTGGATTGAATGTTCAGCTCTCATGGACAGGGGATCAGGTGTCACTCATCAAGTTAAAACTAGTGACTTATGACGAGTTTATGCTGAGAGAGGTTTTGCTGAATCTGACTCGGAAAACCTAAATTTAAGTAAGGTTTATAAAACTGAAATGTTCTTGCATGGGGCTCATTGCATTAACTTTTAACTTAATTACATCTTTACAGTTTGTTGTTGGGTTACTTGTACTAAAGTCGCCACTAACATCCAGTTCTTCCTTGAATACACACATCATGAGCCTGATTTTAACTTAAAGCCTGTTTTTAGGTCTCAAATCTCAAAAACAGGTGTGGAAACCTGTCCGTAGCTCCCCAACAACATGAAAGCCACCAGAATGAAATAAATAAAATCAGGTGGCTTTATGTCAGAATGTGCTGGATTATTCAGTTCTGCACAACATCAGACCGCGCGTTGTCACCGGACTTCCTGCAGAGAGAAGGAAATGAAACGGTCGATGAACCTCAATATTCCACAAAACACATTTATTTTGGAACAAAAACTTGGACATCTTTCATTTTCAGAGCTAAGCCTGTATGTTATGGGTACAAGAGATACAAGATGAGTGAATGGTTTATTTGTTAAAGAGAAAGGTTTCATTTGTGTGAATGAAACAGTGATGCTCTGATACAGCTGGTCCCGTCTGGAACACTGGTGTTCAGGCAGTAACGCTACACTTCAAGGTTAGTGGAGCTCTGCGGTGTAAATGTATACAGCAGAGCATCGGCTTCTCTTTGCAGCAATTAATCATTGAATGACAAATGAATAAACTTGTATTAAAAAGATTGGAGAAAGAGCATTTTATTATATGTCCCTAATGGAAAATGCTCTAGAGATCACTATTAATCAATCCTTAAAAGAAAGATCTGAACAAATCACATTAGAGGCACTCTGCCCCCCCCCCCCAACAGCTAATGAGGGGAAAAGCATTGCTCTTCATTTGTCATTGTCCCTCTGAGTCGGCCCTCATACAAGACAGATGCTGCTGCAAGTTATGCTTTCTCTCTCCGTTTGAAGCAACTCTTTCAACTTCAGTTCAACCGTGCTTCAACCTCGGGGGAGTTCATTTAGAGGCAGTGAATTGTGGGTAACAGGGGAGAATGAGGGTAACCACTGAATAACCGTCTCCAGGGAATTGTTGCATCAGTAGTGCCTTCTTATGTGCTGCATACCTGCTGCAATAATGACTCGGAGAAACACTCTAATTCCCTAATGTGCGTTATCTACATTTGTGTGCCGTCCGTTTGTGTGCTTTGGCTGCAGATAACTCACCACTAAGTACTAACACAGCTCCGTGTTGTCCGCAGTGCTGATGAAAGATTTGATGCTACTTTCCACACCAACATTTTGGTCAACTCGTCAGGCTACTGTTCCTACTTACCTCCAGGTAAGAGTCCCAGTACTGCCGCTAATGCAGCTCCATGTTGTCCGCAGTGCTAATGAAAGATTACCCACTTTCCACACCAACACTATGGTCAACTCGTCAGGCTACGTTTCCTACGTACCTCCAGGTAAGAGTCCCGGGTAGCTTCACACTTCACAGCCCCGTCGCCAGGATAACATACTGGGTGTTAACGTTGTGGCAAACCACTGATTTTTTCACTTGTGTTCGTGTCATAGGCTCAGATCATATTGACAGTCCTTTAAAACCATATCCTGTTCACATTACATGTTTATGACCCAACTGTCATGTCAGGAGGTGGAGGGGATTTTGGTGGAGCTAGCGATGCAGTTTGAATCAGCGTTTTAACATTTGTAAGTGTGACGCCTCTCGATATTTTCAAGGAGACATCAGAATAATTCCCGGCTGTTCTGTACTGACCCACACAGACATTTGTAAGACAGAACTTAAAACCTGTTCCTCACACTGACCAGGTGTTTCTCTGTGTTGTCACAAAATGGTTTAGGTGATGAGGTTTCACTCTACCATCACACAACAACAGATGTTAACTAATGGGAAATGTCAATTGTTGGATTATTTTTCCTTTGCTTTTCTAAACACATACAGTTCTTCAGAATAGTCACAGATGTTTCTTGTTTTGGGAAACACCTGATTTACAAAGCTAAATGTATATAAGCAGCATAAAAACACTGTATTTTAAATGAAATCATAACTAATTAACACATAACTAACACCTGTAAACTCACTCCACCTCCCCCTGGAGCCCAGTGATTGTAATGAACTAGCCGAGATCAATAACTGTCTTCAGGACATCAAATCATGGATGGCTGAAAACTTTGTCCAGCTCCATGAAAAAAAAACTGAACTGATTTTATTACAACACTTGACAAACATTATGTCTTTATGTCATTATGTCATCTTGGCTGATTGGTCGCTGCTGTGAAATCACAGGTTAAACATCTTGGTCTCATTTTTAATTGTGAGTTGAGATTTGACAAGTAAATTAATTAAGTAGTAAAATTAAGCTTCATGTAATTCTGCTTCATCTCCAAACTTGACAGTATGATTATTGTCACTCTTATTTAATTTTCCTCTCTTCTATTTGTCACTTTTTTGAACTTGTGTTTTCCTGTGTGTGCTGTAAAGCATGTTGGATCGACTGTGTTGTATCACTGCTGTATACAGTAAATACAGTTAATGTTGGATTATAGAGCGCCTGTGGCAGTCAGGTGACAAAACACTGGCTGCTGCAGCTTATTAACAAACTGTGTGCTCCACATCCGTCCTCAGGTTTAAGCCTCGAGGTGACTTCATCCTTTCTGTGCAGCAGTCGAACATATCCAACAAAAATAATTGATCCTCCAGCACGAACCCCCCCATCATCTTCTCCCTGTTGTATTTTGCATCAAAATAGTTGCCAAATGTATCAGAGGACGATCACTATAATGTGGTATCAGTATTGTATCGCAGTTTAATTAAAGTCTGAATGTCTTTTTAAAAATTAAATCGATTTTGGACAAAGAAAAGGTTTCCAGCTCCTGGCATTCCCTCAAAATATGCAGGTGGATTTATTATTTAATAAGATTATACTCAGACTGCTCCCACTATAATACTCTATACATATGATAAACTGTGTAAACATCATGCTGTATTTTCTTTGGGGGATTTTCACTTAGCAAGACAACAACAACTGCAGCAGAGGAGCTTTGAATGCTTTCCCGAAAGCTATTAGCTCAACCCTGAGAGGTTTGTTTTCTGTTGCTGCAGTTTTTAGCTTTTATTAAATTGTGTACTTCTTCTTTCAGCCTAAGCTTTTTGTGTATTTATTTTTCATTTCATGTTTTGGCAGAAATCCACCCAAAATGCTGACTGGCTTTCTCTTCTAACTTAATGGGTTTTTTTTGCTGAAGAAATACTGTAGTTTGGTGTTTTGTGGAAATATACTCTTTCACTGTCTTGTTGAGGGTTATATAAGATGATTGGCCACGTCATGTCGTTAATCTTGATATGAAGCTACAACTAGCAGTCGTTTGGCTCTGTCCACGGCCTAAATGAAATGTCATGTTTAATTCAACTCATACTTAAACACTGAATAGGTCAATTCAGTGAATCCCAAAATGACATGTATCACCGTTCACCGAACAGCACGACCACTGCAGATTTACCGTATTTTTGTTTTTGGGTTAAACTCATTTTCAATGGGAGTGATCAAAATCGCTATTTTTAAAACACTTAAGAAGGCTGAACACAGCCGCCGTCCTGCCAGTTGAGAAATGTGGATTTCAGAATGCGACCTAACATGGAGGACAGTTAAGGTGGAACGCTCCTAAAGCTTAGCTCCATATGAATGCACGGATAATTTGTTGTTTTGTCGTTAGTGAAAAACAATATTGAAAAAGGAGCCTCATATAAGAAACAATACTAAAATCAAAAGCCGGAAACGTCACGTGAGTTATTGCGTGGATAGTCGTTGCCGGAAGACAGTAGCGGTCCACCTTAACTGTCCTCCAGGTTACGTCGCATTCGGAGATCGATACTTCTCCACTGGCAGGACGGTGGCGAGCGGAACAAGCATCTGCTAACATGAGTTGTTCAAAAACGTTCTTTTTAGTAAACTCTGTGTACACAAACAATGTTCTCAATGCTCGTGTTCATGTGTAGAGACCCTGGTGATACTACGTTTCACCAGTTTCACTAGTTTCATGTTGTATCGAGCCTTCTTAGTGTTTTAAAAAAAGCGATTTTGATGCTAGCGTAAAAGTGCCCTTAGCACAAAATGAGTTCGACACGAAAACGAATATACAGTAAATCTTAAAAGTGGCTCTTTCATTGTAATTATGCTTTTACACAAAGGTTTGACTCGGGTACATTCACAAAAAAAGCCTGGGTTGAATTTCGGCGAGAGTTTTGCCTTAATTTATGTCTCCTGGTTGAAGGTCTTGTGTTTGTGTTACCCGTCCTCTTCCCAGTGCGTACCTTGTTGCTTTATATACTCTTGACCTGACTTCCTCCTTTGCTGCCGTTACAGTTACTGTGGCCACTAGAGGTTGCAGCCTAGCAAGAAATATAAATGTGGGTTGCAGCTTTCACAATGTAAGAGCAAGAATGAAAGCTGGTATCAAGGACAAGACATCGGCAGCACTAAAAAATTTCGGCAGGTGATTCAAAATATCACACTTCTTCTACAGTCTTGCTGAGTGGCGCACAAAGAACAACATCAGCAGAACCAACGAGCTGATTGTTGATTTTTGAAAGAAGGAGGCAAAGACACACACCCTGTCTACATCAGTGGAGCCGAGGTGGAGCAGGAGATCAGTGTCAGGTTCATGTGCACATGAGAGGCTCTACTTCTTATTAAGACGTCTAGATTCTGAAGCCAAACACTCTTCAGCTTTTACAGACGAGCATTAGTTGCTTCATATTTAACTGACATGCCGTAAGAGTGGTTTTCAGATTCTTATCTAACTGCTGGAAAGAAAGCCAGTTCAGTGGTCTTATCTCAGTAACTTAATGTGGATACATGGATCCATCACTATCACTAATGATTCTTTGAGCAGTGATGGAACTTTTCCTGATCAAACCTCGACTGACCCACTACTGCCACACGGTGCAGTCTTAAAAGATCTATGACGCTCTCTGTAGAAACCGTCTGTACACAAACACATGCGTGAATCAGACGGCCTCCTGCTCCCCCTTTATCTCCTGGATGCAGTGGCCTGCCTCGCCTCGGCATCTTGATCAATACCAGCATAAATAGCTCCATCATTGAATTTATTCTGGATTAATTGGCTCTGTCACACGCAGATTGCCTCTCAACTTTGGTCCAAATCACCCCACATTGGCACAAAATAGTCATTCGCTGCTTGAGCTCAACACCAAATGTGATAAATGAGCGAAAGTGTATTCAGATTTGACCGCCCCGAATAATTTCATCTTCCTGATGACTTGTCTTTGTCCCTGCAGTTCATTGCAGTTGGTCTATTTGCCAGCTTTCCCATCTTCATTCATTCCCCGCTGAGGTTTATCATCTTCATGGCACCGAGGGAGAGGACAGACCTTGTTTACTGCCGACGTCTCATATCTTTCTTAAAAATGGATGGGAATTAGTTTGGTGCCTGCCTCTCCTGAAGAATCCCCGGCCACTTTCATCTCTTTGTCATATTGGATTTTGTGCTCTTGTTAGGATGTATGGCACTTGGACTCCCTATCTTGCAGAGTAAAACCTCTCCAGCTGTCATTTCTCCTTTTATCCTCCACGTGCCTCCTTTATTCCGGAGTAATTTAATGAGCTCTCCATCAGTGCTCCAAATATCACTCCATCTGTTTCTGTTGCTCTCTCGTCCTCCTGCGGGTGAAGCACAGTAAATATCAAGGCCGTGTTTCTGTGATCCGTCTCAGTCTCTTCATGTTTCTCACCTCAACAGGGATCTTCAAGAGCACCTGTCACATCGATGTGCGCTGGTTCCCCTTTGACGTCCAGAAATGTGAGCTGAAGTTTGGCTCCTGGACGTATGGGGGCTGGTCTCTGGACCTGAAGATGCTGGATGCGGATATCACTGGCTACATCGCCAACGGAGAGTGGGATCTCGTCGGTAAGAGGGAGCTCTGAAGAGCATTATTACCGCCACATGTGAATGTGTGAAATGAGAGTTCAGTGGATTGTGTTTGGTTTTGTCTGCCAGAGGTTCCAGGTCGGACGAACGAGCGTTTCTACGACTGTTGTCCGGAGCCGTACCCCGACGTCACCTTCACCGTGGTGATGCGGAGGCGAACCCTCTACTACGGCCTCAACCTGCTCATCCCCTGTGTCCTGATCTCCACTCTGGCTCTGCTCGTCTTCCTGCTGCCAGCTGACTCTGGAGAGAAGATCTCACTGGGTTAGGACTTACATTAACCATACCTTACCCTAACCATAATGAATACTTGCCTAAACCGAAGGTAAACCGCTGAACGAAAAATCAGTGTCACTTGGTTAGGTTTAGAAATAAACATCATGATTTTAGTTCCGATCACTACGTTCATCTTACGATTGATGGGCAGTAACACATTACTTAGTAATATATTACTGTAATGTTACTGCTTTTCCCTGTAACGCGTAGCGTAAGGGATTACAATTTCAAAATCAGTGATAATATCACAGTTACTCTAAAGTAACACAGTGTTACTGCGTTTTCATCTGACGGCAACGTGAACATGTCACGTCGCAGGTTGTCTCAGTCAGAGAACGCTGGGGTCTGTCTCAGACTTTTTGTGTGAACAGCAAACGCTTTCAAGCACAAAAAATACATCTAAATTATTGAAGCATCTGATACAGCAGCACACAAATGTCAAGCTGGCAGTAAAGCAGCAATAACTCCGGCTAAAGAACAAAAACTGGATCTCATAGCAGGACACGTTGTGGACAGGCTTTTAGTGACAGACCCACACACACACACTGCTACACACATACATACAAATATACTGTACTACCCTTGTCTGGCCCTGCTTCATGGGAAAAGTGTAAATTATCGCCTTCACCATTGTTAGGAGCGAACTATTGCTAAGTAACACTTTGTTGCGCCGGATGTTTTTTTACACTGAACCATTTGGAGAGGCGTCGTTAGAAACAATTTGGAGTAAGTGCAGGAACTTTGACTGATTGAAGCATCGGAGGACAGCAGGACAGCGCTAACATTAGCGGAGCCGCTTGGTAAATACAATCTTACTGAAGTCAGTCCGGAGACCAGTGAAAACATCTTTTGCATGGAGAAAGTCTTCAGTGCCTTTCTTTGCCCTTCTTTCAATGAAATACCCTCACAGATCCGATATCTCTGCTGTAGCTCCACGCCAGCCGCCAAACAGCTGCTCCTCTCGCTCGTCGTCACACCTAAACCTTGCCTAGCGTTTAGCTCGAAGCCTGACAAGATATATTTGCGAGATCGCATGATCAAGGTAAGCAGTACTGACCATTTTCTGTACAGTTGTCAGTTGAATTACACCATGAAGTGTTGTAAAGCTATTGCATTAATCACGGTTTTCATAATGCATCGAGTGTCCAGATAACAGTAAGGCTTCCACACTGTAATACAATCCAACTGTCATATAGTGCAATGATATGGGGATGGATGTAGAGAGCACTTTTCAAAATCTCCCACAGATTTGTTTAATTATGTTGAGATGTGCAAAGGTCAGAGCACATGTCATCATCCTCACACTCATGCAACTATTCAGTGAGCCCTCCTGTCCTGTGACAGAAAACCACTGCTAAATGTTTAAGAATTTAAACACCACATACTTCCACCAGGGCTCCACTAAATTTATGATTATATTTGATCCTCCGGCGGATCTGGATCTACATCAATGTACGCAGAGTGATAAACATCACTGCATACATGTGCCAGATGAATTTGAATTACATTTTTTCAATTAAAAACTTGCACCAGTTTGTGAGGAAATTGAAAAAAGGTTCCGAAACACCATCTCTCCCCGTGATGTGTTATCACTTAGATTTCATTTAAACTGTGTCGGCGGGCTTCTGAGGTATCGAGCGCAGCAACAAACTGTGACCTGATAACATGACATCCATGCTGGAGGTGATAATACAGACCAACACTGCTGCTCCACAAAGTACAGCCTGGAAATGATCCCGATAGTTTAGTCAACACACGAGAAGCTAAAAATCTTCTCTCAACAAAAGCTGAACTTTTATAAGTAGGTCATATGTGTTGCAGGGCTTCTGTTCTCTTATATGTTGTATTTCAGTAACTTTTTCCAATATGAATTATTCAAGAAAAAATAAGTTGTACTGCTGCCTCTGATCCTTTCGTTCACAGTAACTATGATGAAATTTGTTCGTCACAGACCGTTTTATCCAGCAGCTAAGACGAGATCATGATGAGGTGACGTCTTCAGACAGCAGCTGTGACGAGACCCACATGTAAAAAAAAGACTGAGTGTAGTTTTAACGATAAAAACTGAACCAAAAATCCTCCTTTATTGTCACCGACAAAAATGACGCGACATGAACATGCTGTGTTTATTTGTCCCTCACATAACCACTGAAATTCATTTGATTTGATTTGGCACCAAAATCCATCTGAGTTCCTTCAGTTGATTGAACATTAGACTTTCACCTTCTGAAGCTGCATTTTCATCATTCAGCCTGTTTTTCACAGTGGTGGAGGGAGCACTGAAATCACTTCACTGAAATATTACTCAGTTACAAGTAAAAATACTAGTTTTAAAATGATACATGGGTAAAAATACAAAGTATTCTTCTCTAACATTACTCAGAGTATTTACGTTTGTCATATGTAATCAGAGAAGTTTCAGTTTCTCCAAATCTTCGGCCTGAATAACTTCTGATTCACACACTGTCCACACCGGCACAGTTTTGTTTCTCTTTTCCGTATGTAAGTGTTTTCATTGGCCCGTTTGTGATCAGATAACCTTATTGGCTGCTAAAATGCAGATGAAAGGTTTACATACTGATTAAAACCGTCCTCGGGGGTTAATTAAGATTTTAAAAGTAACTAAGTAGATTACAGGATATAGCACACACACATACAAAGTATGAGGCCACAGGAATAGATAAAAACAAAGACATCTGACACAAGACTGAGACTTAATTAAAACCAAATAGATGTCAGAATTAAAGGTGCATTATGTAGATTTGGGGAAGAAACTTTAATCAGAGAAGAAATCTTCATTGACTGATTTTTTTAATGCCTAAACAAACTAAATAATCAAATGTGACGACTGAGAACACTGTTTTGTGTCCATCCGTTCTGATTTGTATTTGCAGTGTTTCCTTGTTCTGTCATCTCATCTTACATTCTTCCTGAAGCTGCATTAAATTTAAATGATCGCGAGCCAAAGTACAGGTGCATTATGTTCCGCTGGCCTGCTTCTGTGCTTCTTGGCTGCTGCTGGGGAGATTATTTCACATTTGTAGTCCACATGAATCTGAAACACTCTATATATTCCTCACGAGTCCTACAGGAGGATTTCAATGTCAAGTTGAGTTTGGCTGGCTGCCTTTTCTGCACATCAATGACCTGAAGCTCTCACTCAACATTCAGTCAATAAAAACTTACACATGTCTCACTATATAGTTCAACGTCCATGTGTATTTGATATATTCGTCCTGCTTTGCTTGATAAAGCTCATGTGCATAAGACTTCATATCAAGTGTTGAGGAGGTGACAGAGTTTACAGAAATCTATTTACTTCTAACTCTTCTTTCTCAAATGTCAAAGTTACCATTACTGCAAAATTACCTATTAGGTAGATTTGCCTTGTTCGTTCACTGCCGCTTGGTGTCACAGTACAGCACAAGCATCTCAGACCGCAACAGCTTTTATTGGTCTATTTAGTCAGCTGCTGCTCAAATATGAACCAATACTCGGTTACTTATCAACTGTGAATCAAGATTCGGTTACCACTTAGATCTTTTCTCGCTTAAAATGTTTCAGACCCATATTTAGATGTACTGCTTGGCTATGATATGAGAAAGTTTGTCAGCAGACGATTACTATTGTGTGTTTTGCTTCAAACAGAGCCCACCAAACTCAGATCAAACTGCAAAATTATGCACTACTGATAAAATATGAATCATGATTCTGTTATTTCAAAGCCTTTCTCTTGCTTCAGAATCATATTTTGATGTAATGTTAGCCATAATGTGAGAAGATTAGTTGCCAGACAGCTCGCCAATCTCGTGGTGTCTTCGTGTGGTGTTGAAATAATCAGAAAAACATACGTCTGACTCAGAAGACTCACAGGAACACCTCCATATGTCGGAGCAACAAATCGGAAAGTCAGAGAAAATGTTGGTACAGTTGCTGAGTTGACATCATATGACACTAAATCATGGTGGACGAAAGTAAACATTGGGTTGGTTGTAGACTTCATGGCTTGCATGATCCATTTCCTTTGCTCTGCCGTGTCACTCAAATACCAGAAGCATCTGTCAATGTGTTGTTTGAACGCTCTGAGCGCTAAAATGCAAAACATTGTCCACGTTGCTCCGAACTTCCTGACGAGAACACGCTGAGCTCAGAAGATAGTGAGGACTATCTGAGGAGCACGTGAATGCCACGTGAGAAGAAACTTTGGCTCGGGGCACTGCTGATTGATTATGGATCAAGCTTCTGTTATCCTATTTTAAAATACTAATGTTCAGCTGTAATATGAGAGAGTTAGTGACCTGGCCGCCATGTTGAAGAGACGAGGAGGGCAGAGAGGGACTCAAACTGACTGACATGAACGCAGCTGTCCAGTCGACCAGAACAAAAACAGAGAAGCTCAGGTCACAACCCCACAGAGACGCCACAATATCTTTACATGGCATAGTGCTGTTAGCGGCCTTATCGATGCTCAAAACCTCATATTTTACTCCGATCTTACGCTGATGACTGTGGACTGTTAACAAAAAAATAATGCTTTTCAAATAATACAGCCAGAAATGATTGAGATTATAATCAAATTAAATGTTCTTCGTCCCGAGTGGTTTCAACACGGAGCGGATCTTTTCTATTATCCTTCAATTTTTCATAATCTGTTAGAAATTCATATCACAGCTCGTGTTCCTCCGGGGTAATCAGCCTTTTTATGGAAAACAATGATTTTTTCATTAATCCACTTCCTCAGTGGCCTCGTGAACTAATCTGATGATCGGCACTGAGTGACTGACTTAACTGTCAGTGGACCGAGAAAGCTGTTTCATCTTATCTCCGTTGTCACATCCGAATGTCTGAGCTCATTTCATGCATAAATTATACACACTTGTTGGAGACAGTATCTGAGGGTTGGATATGTGTGTGTGTGTGTGTGTGTGTGTGTGTGTGTGTGTGCGCGCGCGCGTGTGTGTGTGTGTGTGTGTGTGTGTACTGTATTGCTGTATGTGTGAGGGTGTAGAGGAAGTGGGGGCGTCGATTTTTTGCAGTTTGTGCTTTCCTGGAATCATTAGTCCCGCGTTGCAGCTGGATTCCTTCATTAAAGATGCCAGATGTGTGGGCTTGTGTGTGTGTGTGTGTGTGTGTGTGTGTGTGTGTGTGTGTGTGTGTGTGTTTTTGTGTGTGTGTGCATTCCCTCCGATGTGTGATAGCTCAGAGACAGACAGAAGAAATAAGAGATGATTACTCGGGTGTAATATGCTGCTGTGTTTGTCTTTATGCTCTTGAACAGGTTTCGTCATGACTTATATTCCCTGTTTACACTGTGTGTGTGTGTGTGTGTGTGTGTGTGTGTGTGTGTGTGTGTGTGTGTGTGTGTGTGTGTAGATCAACCCAGTCATTATTAATTCAGAATGGTGAACCCTCAGTGAGAAACGTCTTTTCATGGTAGCATTTATTCCCAGATTTAATTTAAATAAAACTGGACTGTCATGAGGATTATGATAAAACACACAGACGCATCAACAGGAATATGAGAGTGTGTGAATCTTCACTCTCACGCTCTCTCTGCATTGGGCATTTATATTTTTATATCAGTGCTAGTAAAGGATTTGTATATGAGGAGATTCATCAGCAGAGCTGTGTTTATTTTTCAGAGACATCTGTTTAAAACAGCAAAAGCATATTTCCCCATGAGGTGTCCAAGCATGCTAATAACAAGGTTTTATTGGTCTACATCAGTGTGGAATGGAGGTGAATGGAGTTAAATTTATGTGAGTGAGCCTGACCAGTATTCGATTGTTGGGGCCAGTGCTGATACCAATATTCAGGAGTGAAAGATTTGGCTGATATACACACATTTTCTGCCGTGATCCATCTAATGTGGTTATCAAACATTTGTGACAAAGATGTGTGATGAAGGCAGGATGTTTTAGTCAACTTTAGGTACAAGGTCAATTTAATATCAACAGTTTGAGTCCTGCTTCCTCTGTTTTAGCTAACGGAATGTTGAGTGTTGTTGAGGATGAGTTCAGGAGTCTCACAGTCTGAGGAGTGAAGCTGTGTAGTCTGGTGGTACGGCAGCAGATACTTCTGTACGTGTTGTCAGATGGCAGCAGGGTGAGCAGACTGTGGCTGGGTGGATGTTGTCTTTTAGTATCTTTGGGCTCTGTGCAGACGCGTCACTTCACTGATGTCACTGATGCTCTGTAGATGGTACCAGTGATGTTCTGGTGGTTTTATTCACCCGCTGTTGAGCCTTCCTGTCCTGGGTCGTGATGAACCGTGTCAGTTTGTGATGTTTCCAGTCAGGATGCTTTCTGTTGCTCCTCTGTGGAAGTTGACCACAATCTTCATACGTTTTGTTGGAAGTAGTGCCTTTCCTTATTTATTTAATCAGGGTGGTGATGTGTGATGACCATGATCAATCAATCAATCTTCATTTGTATAGCGCCATTGCACAACAAAAGTGATCTCGTGACACTTTTTAAATTGCGCAGGTCTTCACCAGACTCCTTGACTAGTTTACGTACAGACACCCAACATTTCCCCAAAGGGCGAGCACTTGGCGACAGTGGCGAGTAAAACATGCCTTTTAACAGGCAGCAACCTCGGAGCAGAACCGGACTCACTCAGTTCTGATGGGTATTACAAAGAACCTATAACTGTTCACCAGCTCCACCTCAGCTCCACTGATGTAGATGGTGGTGTATTTTTAAAAATCAACAATCAGCTGCTTGGTTTTTGCCCTCGTTGAGTATTAGATTGTTGATTTTTAGTTATGTAAAGTAATGCTTTGATATTATTCTCCTTAAAATTCAGTATGATATTTGTGATGAATTATTCATAGTGCTTTGAACGCATCTGCCTGCTTCTCCTTGTTTCTCATAAGAAACTCAACATAAAGGCTGTTAAGTGTTTTTTAGAGGAGACGACTGCAGTTAACTACGATGTGGCTCTTAATCCTGCTGAGGACTTCAGTCTTTCAGAACCTCAGGAAGGCTTAGCGATGTCAGCTCATTAGTGAGAACTCACACCATACTGTCTGCTCACAGGTATTATAAAGATACCTGTTTTTTCGTGCTCTGCTCGTTCCCTCTCTTGTGCTGCAGTGACGACTGTGACACATTATGAGATTCAAAAGCTTTGCGAGTCTGATTTTGGGGGGGGATTTTCTTTCACTTTTGGCTGCAGTGCAGGAACACACTGTGAAAGAGAACCATGAAATCTGAAACAAGGCAAAATTAGCATAAGAATATAAGCTGACACAAACTGGAGGACTTCAACAGAAACTAAACAACACTTGAATGGAATAAGACAATATGTTCATTTTTTAAATCCAGGAAAAGCCCACATCGTTTGCATATTATGAAGTGCATAAAGTGTTTTAAGGATGGAAGAGTGTGTGTGTGTGTGTGTGACTGTCTTTTTTTGTCATGTAACATCCAATTAAAGTGGACCTGAAGGTTGCAGATTACTGCATCAAAGAAGCACGTGTGCCTGTCATAATTGTGAGCTTTGAATACTTTTCATTGCACTTAATAATATTTTTGTTGTGAGGAGCTAACTGAGATGTGGTCTCCTTCTCCCAGGCATCACAGTCCTGCTCTCCCTGACTGTCTTCATGCTGCTGGTTGCAGAGATTATGCCCGCCACATCCGACTCCGTGCCTTTAATAGGTAAGCCTGGCTGAAGATAAAAAGCAGTCGCTACGGGTGTCAACTGCTATCGGTGGGGAGGACACGGCTGGAAAATATGTGTTGTCATTTTTTCATCTGGGCTTCTCTTTTATCACAGTGAAACTAAGTTGAAGGAGCCATTCAGTATCTAGATTTGTCATGTAGAGACCAGAAACAGTGAAATGAAGAAGAGGCTTTTCTACATTTCTCTGAGACATAAATTGAGCGTTAGACTTGAGTTTTCCTCATCATGAACTCTTTTGTTTCATCCTCTTTGTAATGTTGTTCCTTCGTCCACAGCTCAGTACTTTGCCACCACCATGGTGATTGTTGGTCTCTCAGTAATTGCTACAGTTCTGGTCTTACAATATCACCACCACGACCCTGATGGAGGCAAGATGCCGAAATGGGTGAGTGTCGTTTCATATTACACCATTATTATCTGCCACTTATGATCCACTGACACCAGTTTAGTTATTCCCTTCTTGCTTCATCCCAAAACTGTGGAGTACATTATGGTAAACTGTGCTCATTCAATTAATGTGTGTTTGCTTGTGTTAGTCTGTGTCTCCACCTGCGTCTTTAACAGGCAGAGATGTAGTAAGAGGTTCACAATCAGCTGGTCTTGAAATGTGCTTAAGTTAATTAGCCACTTATGAACATGACATTACTTAATTATTACCTCTTTATTGTCACTATTACCATCATATTAAACTGCTACCAACATCCCTGTGATAACACAAAGAAATTTGAGTTAAAGGATGAGGACTGGCTGTATGTTCTTTAAAGGATATATCGTACCATTCATTTTTTTTCCTATTTCAGAGTTTTATATAAAGTTAATAAGAGCTTTACTAATTTCTTGCTTTTGTCGTTGTTTGATCCCACAGACCCGTGTGATCCTGCTGAACTGGTGCGCCTGGTTCCTGCGGATGAAGCGCCCCGGTGAGGACCGAGTGCGTTCAGCCTGTCACAACAAGGCTCCACGCAGCAGCCTGACCAGCGTCGAACTCAGTGCCAGCGCCTCGGCCTCCCAATCCAACAACGGCAACATGCTGTACGTCGGCGTCCGTGGCCTGGAGAGCTACTCCACAGCCGCCACCTCGCCTGACTCTGGCGTCCTCTGCGGACGGCTGGTGGGACGACCAGGTGAGGAGGAGATGCTCCTCGCCACAGGTCACGCCACCTCAGTGGCCACCGTGGAACCAGAGCTGGCCAAAATCCTGGACGAGGTGCGCTTTATTGCCAAACGTTTCCGTGACCAAGACGAGGACAAGTCCACGTGCAACGAGTGGAAATTTGCTGCGTCTGTCATCGACAGGCTTTGTCTCATGGCGTTCTCACTCTTCACCATCCTCTGCACCATCGGGATCCTCATGTCAGCACCCAACTTTGTAGAGGCCATTTCCAAAGACTTTTTCACTTAAAGCCTTTGCCAGGAAACAAGTGCTTCAAAAACAAAATATAAGCCAATACCAATAATCAATCTTATCACAGAAATCATTTGTTCACACATGAGGTAAATTGGATACGGTGAAATTTGCTAATATTTGACATGTGTCACCAAATATTTAACCATAATTAAAGGAAAGTCAGATTGAGGCTAAATCTGTGTAATGCATAAATAGTTTAATTTGTGCATTACATAATGGAGATGAAAATGCGAACCCGTCGCTAGAATGAATGTTTGGAATGTACATTACCACAAACCACAGATATGTCCATGCTTTACTTTTCATTATGTTCACATTTTAAATTTTATGTTGTGTTTTGGTTAAAAAATACTCAGTTTTTAGCTGCAAATTGCAAAAAAAGTCTCCAGTGGTTTCATCACATCGTGGTCTATCATCTCGCAGCCCTCTGTGACGTCATCACCCTCCTGACATGAAAGAAGGAAATGTTAATATGATACATATGAAAAGTACAAATGTAACGTATCTGATGTTTGCAGAAATGACCAGCTCTTGCCTTTGATTTTTAAAGTGACTTATACCACAAAACATGTAGTCGTTTGTTATATGATGTTTCCTCTGTATTGTTGTTCTGTAGACTGTTTCTATTAGAAGATCTTCACTAAATTGTAAAACCATAAAGCTTAACAACCACTGTATGTTGAAATGTATCAGTTCTATCAGAAGAATACTCATATATCTAAAACAGTTGTGATGATGTAAATTGCCTATATATTAATACAAATTATTATTGATTATTGTCTGAAGCTTAACCGAACACCTCAGTTTAACACTGAGTCACTTAGTCTTACTGATTGTTCCTCACTCATTTTTGTCATTTTGTGATAACTAACGGATTACTATGAGGTCAACTCTGGTTTTCATGTCACTTAATTTCAATGTATTGTTTTTGTTCTCATTGAGTCAACAAGTTCACAAATAAATGATTTTTTCTATGTAAAAATGTGACCGCATACTGACTGGTCTCTTGCTGTGAGAATCGTGTTTTGTAAGTATACTTCTGCTTTCTCCGCATTCTCCTACTCGCACACTTAACAAAATTTACACAAAATACAGATTGCGTGAAGAATGAATGTGGGATACAAGAATATGCATAGTTATATCCAATAATGTGAACATGAGAGATAGATAGATATATTTTTTTGTTGCACATAAATATATGAAGAACTTATAGAATATTATGTTTAGTTATAAATTACACTACCAAACACTAAATAAAAATCTTTAGTTGGTTATTCTCTTAATAGGAAATCTAATGGCAACTATTCAGATACCGGATTTTCAGGATAAAACATCTCCTGGTTCCATATTTCTCTTTTGACAGCTGCTTTCCTTTTGATTAATTTATTTTTAATACATTTGAGTTGTGTTGACTTTTGCTTCGTCAAAAGTTAAAAGTGTTAAGAATGATAAAATGACTGATAAGAATCCCTGGGCGGAACCTTAATTACAGCACGGTCTGTTTCAGGACGGGAGTCTCTGCCGCTACGCCATCACCGTGTGTGCGCCTTTGTTATGTCTCCGACTGGAAACACGGTCAGTTTTGGTTTGACACGACACACCGGCACGTCTTTGCTTCGAGCTCCGAGTGTGAAGTCTGTCTTTCGGTAAAATGTCGGAGGCTTTGCTGCAGTGGTGTGTGGACCAGCTGCACCATAAGTTCGGGCTGGAAGCGTGTGAAGACATCGTCCAGTAAGAAATGTTGACGCGAGTTTAGTGAGACTGAAGTGACGGACTGTCTGCCAACATGCTAACGTGACCATGCACAAGTCTGTCACATACAAACCGCTAGCTTGGAAGTAATGTACTGTGTTCAAGTTCCCAATTGTGTCTACTTCTCAAGATATTAAAGGTCCCATATTATGAAAAACTGACTTTTTCTGGGATTTGGGGTGTTATTGTGGGTCTATGGTGCTGCCACACGCCGAGAAACTTTGAAAAAAGTCTATCCATGCTTTTTTGAGTGAGATACAGGTTTCTAAAGGGGTCTTGCCTGCAGTTTCCAGATACACGAGTCAAATTTGCTGCGGCTGTCGACGTCGACGGCCGCACATTTGCATATGGCTACCCCACTGCCCCTCCCTTCACCGCACGGTGTCTCCACCCACCAGGTACAGCTCCGGTCTCGGAGATCCGCCATTATTCTACTGAAATCACCATGGCCAAACTCAAGGAAAAATGCTCTGTTGTTGGCTGCAAGGACCAGCACAACACACTCCATCGTCTCACACTGTGAGACTCACAGCTGCAGAGGACAAAAGAGCGGCATGGATTGAATTTATTTTTATGATTTATTTTTGAAGTTGGCAAAAAACTGTTGGTGTGTGCGAGCCACTTTGACACTGACTGTTTCACCAACTTGGGCCAGTACAACGCAGGAGTCGTCGGCAGACTTTTACTCAAAGGAATACATGCAGACCAAGGACATGTAAGTACACAAATAATGTGCTGTGTGTTTCTGTAGATTAGGCTGAACTCATGCCTGATGTACTGTGTGTTTTGCCATTGAGAACAAGCTAAGGTTAGCGGCTAACCGCTAACGTTAGCTTCCCTGACCACACAAGTTAACGCTAGTGCTAAAGCAGAATCATTGTGTGTAGTACGTTTCTGATCCTGCACACTATGTAATGCGTGTCCCATGGAAATGTCTGCATGTACAAGTATTTAGCTGTGTTTATTTAGCAATTTTACACGAACTAACCAAGCAGTGTCACATAGTACCAGCTAACGCTAACCGTGAGCTTTCAAGCTAATGCTAACCGCGAGCCCCTAGTTCGCATCAACACGGTCTCCACATGCAAACCCAGAGACACGGTCGGTCAAGCAGTACATACACACACCCTCCGCCGGGTCTAAGCTTTCAGGATTTTGTGAAATAATGCATTTGAAAATGTTTTCTAAGCTGGACTATGTTGGCATAGGCCGGGGCAATACGAGTGTACTGTTGACTGCTACATAGAGCTTAGATTCTCTGCCCGAGCCGGGCCGGGCTGGGCCCTTGACCAAGCATTTGTGCTTTTTTGTTTTAAATAACTCAGCATAATGAGTATATTTCCAGCTAGGAAACACGCATCTCTCTCCTCCCTCCATTTTTGTGTTGCTGCGTGGTGTACACGTGAGTTATCCTCATGGCTAAAACGTGACTTGAGACGTACCTGACAAGAAGAAAGCAAAAATATATATTTTTACGAATGAAAATGACAATAATTGTAACGCACAGTGACTTGAATAAATAACTTTAATGTGATTACTGGTTTGGAAATATTAACGCTAGATTACTCGTTACTGAAATAAAGTGGTCGGATTAGAGTAATGTAAGGCGTTGCAGTCTTTAGTGCTTGAATTATACTGTAACAGTGCTGTCATGTGTTACTCCTGTCCATATCTGGGAATGCTGTGCAGGTAAATTAAACTGTGATTACTTGTTGAGAACATTTGCCCATTTCTTGCAATTGTTTTCATGTTTGTCTTTTTACTGTTCAAGACTCTGACTGGCTGCACTGCATCACAATAAGAATGCTGAGGGCAAGCCACCACATCATCAGGGGATCCTCTTTTCAAACTGAGCTTTCCAAAGTCCTGGAAGGGAGAGTGCAGAGCCAAACCCGTGAAGACAGACACGACATTCTGTAAGTTTTACAATCTTTTATTTGAACCTCTCAAATTAAAATAAACATGGACACACAGACATCACACAAAAGGTTGAAAACAAACACTTAAAATCTGAATTCTTTTAAGATGGTTTTCAAAGTAAATAATGAGAATGTATAAATGAGAAGTAATTAGGAGAAATAAGAGACACTTTACAACACTGCAGCACAAGGTGTTTTGGTTCTACTGCAGTTTTCCTGTAAACATGCATTTGTTTATTGCACTGCAGACTGCGGTGATGCACTGTTGGACCTGATCTTCCAGAAGGTTTTCCAGGACCCTGCCCCATATGTGAACGAGGTGCTGAAACTCATAATCCCTGAAGACCTCTCGGACCACACAGATGGGCAGCACAACTCTCACTCTCCGCCCCAGAGAGCACCAGCACCACCTTACAAAGCTTATGTAGGCTATATTGGCTAAACACAATTCAATATAAAGTCAGCACTGAATGTTTACACCCATGGCAACGAGATGCTTTCTTTGTTATCATTTTCATATTGATATTGAAGTTGATATATAAAGTCAAACTGTTTCACTTCAGATATGTATTTTCTTATTTCATTCATGTCAACACATGTTTACAAATGTTTCTTACAATTAAAACATCTTTCCTAACTGTTCTGTGTTTTCATTGTTTGATATGTAATTTTCATGGTAATAAGTAAAAGATAATAAACTATAAACAATGTAAGATAGAAGAAGCAGTTATGTACTTTTAATCATAACACTTTTACGATAAATGAATAGTATTTATGTGACTAAAAGCTTACTGCACTATTCCCCTCAGACGTAAATGTTCAGTGCATTCTGCAGTGCAGATACATTCAGGCAGACAGGTTCCAGGCCAGGGTGGTCCACCATGCATGATGGTGGCTCAGGAAACTGCTGTAGTCTTCGTATAACCTAGAAATAATGAAAGGTAAGTGAGTGACAATAGATTAGAGAAAAGAGAGAGAGCAGAATGACAACCTTGTTTGCCCAGTGTTCACACTTCATTGTGGTATTTCCATACAGCAGATATTCTCAGGTTCTGTAGGCATTTGTTTACAATAGCCACAGGAACACCTGTTTTTATGCCTTTTTTTTTTTATTATTCATGGGAAACTATGATCACTAATCATGTCACATTGTTTCTTTGATAATATATATAAAGTTTAGAAACCGTTTTAAATGGTTAAAAAACAATTCTGCTGGTAGAAAGGTGATTGGAAGCAACTGTGGCTTACTGAAAACTACAGTTGAAAATTGCTGGCAGTAGCTAATTACAGGTCGTCACTGCAAATAAGAGCAGGTTCTCAATCAACTTACCTGGCTACATAAAGGTAAATAATAATATGATAACATAATAATAACATAAAAGTAATGTTGAGGTAACAAACTTAACTACTGACCACTGAGAAACACCAATGTTCATTCTTGGCTGCTTACTTTCTTTTGGAGCCTCTTGTTCTGGGTCGGACCGCAGTCTGTTGTCCGGCAGCCATTATTCCCAGAAACTCCGCCGTTGCCATGGTCACATGATGCCATCCTCGCGTCTTCCGCAGGCAGGAGGAGGTGGGCGGTACCGTGGGCGGCGCGCAGTAGCTCATTAGCATTTAAAGGGAAAGGCACTGAAACAGGCCACCTGGAGCAGGGCTGTGAAACTGGTGTTTCAAGAACCCTGCTGTGCTCAATCCTTCAGCTTTTTTCGACCAAAGCATGTTACTAACATTCCATTTAGACATCAAGGAACCATGTCAAGAAGCAGAAATTACCATAATATGGGACCTTTAATAATGTCAATTAAAGTTATGTGTGTTTGTCAAATACACCGCTTTCCTGTGACAGAGCTACCCTCAGGCTAATGACGTTTGGTATCAAGCTGTCACAGTGACAGGTAGACAGTCTGACAGGTGTATTAGCCGTTAATTAGATAACTGTTCACCAATGATATGATTCTCTAACGTGTCAGGATATTAAATCCCTCCTCTCAAGGTGACACATCCTGAGTGACGTACTTTCTGCGTATGTGTGTGTCACGTCAAACATCAGATTGTGTTCTAATCTTGATTTGTGTAATGAGTTGTGAGGCTAGGTAACTTACAATCTTTAAAATAAGAAGAACATGTTTTACAGAATCAGCCTGTGATCTCCCAGAAGGACACCAACGTCTATAAATGTCTGCATGTGCTTGTCAGTTATAACTAGCAGCACCTGAGAGATACAAACAAACAAACAAACAAACAAACATATCATGGATTATTTTCCCATCATGTCAGACTTTATTACATTTCTGTTTGAAGGTGGCATCCTGAGTGATGTAACTACTTAATCTGTGTCGTTTGTGTCACATGAATGTCTAGATCACAATTTAAAAGTGTATTTTGTACTGTAGACATTTTAACACCTTTCAATAAGAGGACAGCCTGGATACAATGTGACATGTTTTTTAACAACATATAATCTCACAGAAGCACATGGACGTCATCAAATGAATTCAATATTTGTGCTGCTCTAATGCAACATTCTCTCACACAATATCTGATGGTAACACTTCAGTGAATAATCTGAAACTGCAAATTAACTTCTAACTCCATTTATTAGATAAATGCAGAAGGGAGGAGGTATAAAGTAGCAGAAAATGGAAATACTCAAGTAAAATCCAAATTGTTCTTAAGAACAGCACTTCAGTAAATTGTACTTAGCTTTCGTTCATTACTGGTTGTTAGAAATTTTAGCATAAAGAATTTTTTTAACTGCAAATACGTTTCTGTTGCGAATATCAGTTCTCAGTCTCCCCTTGATAACTGTAATTGGTATTGGCCAATAAAAAAGCCATATTGATTGACCCCTAGTCATAACCCAGCACCTGAAAGATTAATAAATAGTAATAAAGTGTATGACTATAGGTCTTATATGCACAACACAGTGATTGTGTGTTCACAGTTTTTTATTCTGTGTAAACTAGAGCTGCAATGATTACTTGATTAGTCTATCAAAAGAAAATGATTCACCAGCTATTTTGGTAATCTATTTCATTTCAGTTCAATTCAGACTTTATTTGATGTTTAAGTCATTTTCTCAGCCAAAATGTCAACCAACTGCTGGTTCCAGCTTCTGTCATGGATGGATGCGCAGCTCGTCTTTGTCATTCATGACAGTAGGTGACAGTATGAAGAGGTCTCTTTTGGCTTTGACTGAACAATGAATCGATTAATCAAGATTAACCATTTGAGTTGCAGTCCAAATATTGCCATTATTTCAAGCACAGATGGCTTTGATTATAGTTGGATGTAGAAAAGTTTGAGATGAGAAGTTACACAATAATGTCCTGACTTGAGAAGTAATATAAAATGTACAAAAGCCTCTAAATAACCTCCACGATTTTATCAAAGAGAAAGAAAGTATATATTCAGTACATATGAGGAGTCCTATGAAGTTTTAATGTAAGCACCCTTATCAAATCAATTCTTGAATATTAATGAAGTGGTGAATAATCAGACCACTTTGCCAGAAGCCACACAGACATAAAAACAGAATTAGGAATGAAAAGGCAGTGCATATGTTTTATGCTCTTAATTCTTTTTTAAGATCGATTTTGATAAGAAAGTTTTTTTTTAATTAGATGCTAATTGAATTATATTGCTGTCTAGATACATTCTATCCATTGAAAAGGCTGAAGAGATTGAGGAGTATGTGGGAGACCTCCTGCAGGGCACAGATGGGAGAAAAGGGCTCTTTATAGATGAGCTTCTGGTCAGATGGAAGAAGACTCAAAGACAGGCTGCAGACAACGCAAATCTGTTTGTTCTCAAGGAACCTGTCTCATCCCCAGGTAAATAAATGCATAGATGTATGTGTTAGGTCTGCCACTGAATGTGTTCTGATTTAGATTAGACATAAATCATTAAGATCCTGACTTTTACAAATGATGCATGACTGAACATTGCAGATAAATGTATATTCTAAGGATTAAATGTCTCGTGAATGCAAATCTAATTAGCAGAGATATCTAAGTTTCTCTCTCTCGCGAAATCTGCAATATTTTTTTAAGGTCATTTTCTCTCGATTTGTAGATTCACAAGATATGAGCAAAGACACCCAGAAAAAGGGCAAACGCAAGGGTCGTAACAAACAGGAAGTGATGACTGCGAGTCCAGTAGAACCTGAGCCGGAGCTAGTCAAAACCCCCATGGATCTGATGAGGGTGAGTACACATCGATCTAAACATTTGTTTTCTGGTTACCTTCTCTGTGACGGTTATTCTCATGGTTAGAGTACAAGTGTGACAAAACACATAAAGTTCAGTTATAATTTAATTTGTTCTTTCATCTCGTTTTTCTCCCTTTCTTCATTTACAACTTTCATTCTTCATTCAGGCCCAAGAAAACAATAGCACGCCTTCTTCAACAAAGAAAAAAAACAAGTTTGTCAGTCTCTATAATAAAGAGGGACAGGACAGGCTGGCTGTTATACTCCCAGGTCGATATGCCTGTGAGTGCCTTGCCCAAAAGCACAAACTTATCAACAACTGCATCAGCTGTGGCCGCATCGTGTGTGAGCAAGAGGGCTCAGGACCCTGCCTCTTCTGTGGAAACCTGGTACGTTAGACCTCTGAACCCGTAGATACCTTTTTTTTCAATCCACTTTTTATTTATGAGGGTTATTTTCTCTATTTTTTCTCGAATTCAGGTCTGTACAAGAGAGGAGCAGGAGATCCTGCAACGAGACTCCAACAAAAGTCAGAAACTAAGAAAGAAGCTAATGGGAGGTGAGAGTCAAAACGGGTCCAAATTATTAAATGTAATAATAATGATGATGGTTGATGCTATGAATTTGTTTTCATTTTGTTGACAGACGCTGGAGAAAGAGATTATCTCCCACACCAGGAGGCCATGATGAAGGCCGGTTTGGAGAAGGCAGTCCAGCACAAAGAGAAGCTGCTGGAATACGACAGGAATAGGTATCATAAAAACTGTCAGTCAAGAGAAGAGCTTCACAAGAAAGGATAGGCTTGCTGCATGGTGTGCAGTGTCAACACTTCAGCTGGACATTTTAATTACTGTAGAAGGTAATCATGAAACCTTATGGTTACACTGACCTGTTTATTTACTGTCGCTTTCAACTCCAGTGTCAGGAGAACGCAGGTTCTGGATGATGAGTCGGATTACTTTGCCACCGAATCCAATCAGTGGTTGTCACCCGGTGAGCGAGACAAACTGAGGAAGAAAGAAGAGGAGCTCAGAGAGCTTCGGCATGCCTCTCGCAAGGACAGGAAGATCACATTGGACTTTGCCGGCCGCAAAGTGACGGATGAGGGAACAAACCTCAACGAATACTACAACAAGTAAGTTAATGTGACATGGCTTGAATCAAGGACAGATTTATGTTGTGTAGTCATGATATGCACCTTTTAAAATGTTTGCAATCATTTGCAGGTTGGATGAGACCCTCAAGTCTATGAGTAACGACTCTGTGTCAAAATCACCGAAGTATTCTGACAGACCTGGTGGAAAGCAGAGCAGCGGAGAGCTGGTCAACCCCAACATAATGCAGTCTGCTCCAGAGGTTGTTCATTTCTGATGTACTGATGTACAAGACATAGCAGTGATGCCACCTTGTGGTACAAATTCAAAACTGCACTTGAAAATATATATATTTTTAGACTCGTTTGCACACGTATAAACTTGATTGGAACATCAGTAAAATGGGTTGACCTTGACGGCTAGCAGTTTGCATAGATCTTTTTCCCATCATTAAAATTGTGCAGATGGTGATGATAGAGATTCTTTTGGTGATAATGATGTCATTGATTGTACTTTTCTAGTGGGTGGATGTTGGAGGCAGGGACAACCACAAGAGAAACGTGGATCTGGGAAAGAGTTTGGCAGAGGAAAAGGGAAAAGAAGATCGCTCCAGGTTGCGGCTCCAAGACAAAGAGCTGCAGGAGATGGCCGACGGGGGCTGGTGCCTCAGCATGCACCAGCCATGGGCCTCACTACTGACCAGAGGCATCAAGAGGTAAGGAGGATACAAAATCCCAAATGAGCTGCAGGAGATAAAGAAAAGGCACAGCACTAACCGGTTAGAAAACGGTTAGAACTCTTATAGAGACTTGTTTTGTTTTCCGGCTAGGCTAGTGTGTAAATAGTGGAAACTTTGCATTTGTGTGTGTGTGTGTATAGGGTAGAGGGCCGAACATGGTACACATCCCACAGGGGTCGTCTTTGGATCGCTGCTGCAGCCAAGAAGCCCACCCCTCAGGAGTGTGCTGAGGTGGAGGCCATGTATCGCCACATCTACAAGAGAGGTAAACATGACACTTGCTTCAAGTTGTTTTACAGCCAGCACTGTGATTGAAATGCACACCTCCTGAAAACAGTCCCCACCACATCTTATATGATGTCTGTATGTTTGCGTGTTGTTGGATCTTCAACCATTCTCATTTCTGTGCAGAGCCCAAGTTTCCTAAAGAGTACCCCACTGGCTGCCTGTTGGGGTGCGTCAACGTGACCGACTGCCTGTCTCAGGAGCAGTTCAGACAACAGGTCAGTGAAATATTGTATATCCATATTAGATAGAAGTGTAAAGCACAAGTACTACATTTCAGTTGAGAAAATCATACTACCACAACTTCATAGAATCACAGAGCAAATCAGAGATGTGGGTTGTAGCTCAGGTGTTGAAGTCACGGTCCGGATCCGTACTGGATCCCCTGTCTTCAAACTTGCCTACATTGCTCTGTGTCTGGTCCCAGTCTGGTGTCCAGCCATCTTCACTGGGAGGCTGCTGGACCCAGTTTCCCATGGTGACTGCCCTAGTGATTCGATGTTGTGGTTTAGGCAGACAGAAACACTCAGTTACTGCTCCACAACGAACTGAGCTAACTTGATAACAGCAGCTAGTGGCTACAGCAAAGATCACAACGAGCACCTTAGTGGTTAGTCGGTGATGTGCTGCCTCTTATTTGTATTGAACTACCTTTGACAGGTGGCCAATCCTTACACATTGCCACTTTGCATAAAAACAACAATCAACTGTGATGCTTTGTTTATTACTTTTATTCCCACATGTGACCGGTAGGATTTATGTTCTTGAGCTGAGCGTCAGTGTTTAGTTACTTTGTAGTTGCAACAAAACAGGGAAACGTTTGCTTTGCATTGACTTGGTGGTCTGTTGATGCTGTTGCTGTTGTTGTTCTGTTTTGACTGCTGGAGCTCTTATGATTTCCATCACCTCCTCAGTTTGGCTAGTCCAGCCCTTCAGCTGTCAGTATGTAACAAATCCCCTAAGTTTAATAAAACTTGACGCCTAATTTTGTCTCGTTATGTAATAGTATTGGAATTGCAGTTGGATTTCAAGTATTACAATAACACCAGAGGCAGTAAAACATAATCATGGAAATTGAAACACACAGACATGTTGGACACCGCTCTTTGTTTTTATAGACATCCAGAGGCTTACCTCATCCAAGACCACACTGTACGAGACTAAACACACAGTCAAACAACTTTGTTATCCTCCAGACACAAACAGTCTTGTGAGTTAAAATCATTATGAATTACTGAATTATACTTGCTTAGTGAAGGCTCATGTTGGGTGAAGTTACGCATCAGAACCACAAACCAGCATTCTTCTAAACAACTGAAGGAGCTGGAGACTTGTTTCAAAACAAGAAGGAAAAAAAAAAGATATTTGGAAAGACCTTATTTACAACTTTTATATAAGTTGATATCTTCACTGTAGCTGCTCAGCTGAAAGCCTTGGCTATCACCCTGTCTGACGTTGGTGCGCGACCCGGACTGTCGATGAGAGTTTAGTTACAACTTTTCAAATCAATTTAGATTGTCAGGACTGACGGAAAATTGAATTATGCCGTACAAGCTGTATTTTCTGTATTTCTTTCAGCTTTTTTCTGGGTTTTTTAAAATATGTTTTAAGTCTCCATCTACCTCAGCTGTTGAGGAGAATGCTGTGGTGTTTTTTTGCTGTGAATCCCCAGAAACATTTTGTGGACTACGCAACTTCACCCAACTCCTCATCAGTATGTGGGGGTAGTTATCGGTGAACTATAAAATCTGTGTTGTGTTAGGATGACCTCACCTCTCATATTTTTTTTAACTTGTACTTGGAGATACCGTTTGACTGAGGGGGTCCTGCATATTGTGGTGAGCAACATCATCTCTTACCAGCAGAGGTCACACTGTACCTTTTCTACAACATCTACCTCCCAGCTCAGCAGTATTTACCACTAGAGACAGTATGCACCACAGGAGGAACCACAGACGCACAGATCCAAGCCCTCATTATCCCAGTTCCCTCCCCCCATAATGGTGATGCACATACTTACATTTGCATCGGCCTATTTTGTCTGTGCAGCATTCTTTCAAAGCAATTATTTTGTCTCACAGCCACAGAAGACATGAGTGCCCTCTGATTACTGATACAACAATAGAGAGCACTGCTGCTGTCTATGCCTTCCATTTTATGTCTTCCATGAACACTTAAACTGAGATCCACCCTTAACCAGAGTGCTATGAGGACTCACTCTGAATATTTGATGTGGCTCTATTGGCAGTCTGGTCACTGCTGCCGTTTTGGACTCATAAACTGTTTACTTGAGCTTTTACACCCGAATTACTTTAATTAATTGCAGTTTTAGCAAGTATAAACTGGAAAATACACCCCACTCCCTATTAAATTGTCATGTGTACACAAAGTCGCTCTCCCAGTCTCTGTCAATGGAACACATTTAAACTTAATTACACTGCAGCCCTCGGCTAGGCTGTTTTAGCCTCTGGCTTTGCTAGAGACTGCTCCATTTGAGGTCTACTGTTCTTATCCTTTTACAGTTTGTGTTAATATTAGAGCTAAAAACAATAAGCTGATCACTAGAGAAGTAATTAGCAGCTATCATGGTAATCAATTCATCGTTTTGAAGCACGAATGCCTAGCCTTGACTGTTTCCAGCCTCTCAAACGTTAATGTTTACTGGTTTTGAACTGAGACAGTTCTAACAGTTTAAGCTCAATTTTACATTTGAATTGGTCGACTGCCTACGGCTCCCGAAAAATGTTTGTTGTAGCGTTCCAGCAACAGGCCTACCAGCACTTTATCTTACCCTCGCAGTTTTAGGCAAGACAACCACTCACCACCCTCAGTGGATTGGACTTGTTCTTGCATGGCCAGGTCACTGTAAACTGTATGTGTGGGAAACACTGCAGACCTAAATCGTACACTGGCAGTTTGTTTTGTTCAAGCTTAGAAGACTACTTGGTTAACTTTAGGAAAACATTGTAGTTTGGATTAAAATAACCACTCTACTTATGTAACTTCAGTAACAACTAACATACAGTACATTACATTGCTAACCAAAGTTAAGTTATGTACTTATGTGATGTCCTGTAGATTAACTACATTAGTACATTAAAATAACTCACTCATACATTGTGGTTCACAATGACCATGAGCACCCATCTAACTCCCCATGTGGACTCTGTTGCTCTTAATGCTACTTCACCTGACTTTCTCCTTTGCTGACAAAATAATTACTAATGCCACTAGAGGGCACCACCCAACAAGAAATGTGAATATTGGTTTAAATAAGCTGCTTTTGTAGTTTTTTTTTCTGTTGAAGATGTGCTAGAACAATCATCAGTTGCAGCACTAATATTATTCAGTAATGTCAGACTTTAAGGACTCAACTACCTTAATATTGTTTTTTTAATAATAGGGTTGAAATACACTTCAAATGACTCATTATAAGTATTTACTCTACTTTTTTTCACATCTGTCAGAGTAAATCTAAACAGACAAACAGTGACATGTCTGACTCTATAGTCACATAACAACACACATGCATACATATGGGATAGTCCACAGTGAGACTGTAAACACTGCACAAACATGTTGTAACCCTGCAAAGCTTCAAGCCCTCATACACATGCGCACACACGCTTGTAAGCAGTCTTTGATGAGATAGTGAAAGGGATCACTTTTGGAAATTGCACAGTCTCCTGTTCCATTTAAAACAAAACACAGCCACAGAAAAAGCAATGATCCTCTTTTAGGATTTTGTGCTTATGTTTCCACGTTTTTGTGCGCACACATTTTGACATTTGTGTCCTCCTTCATTAAGACAGTTGTTTTATTTCTGAGGAGCTCTGCGTTTGGGTAAGAACTGCTTCAAAAATGTGTGCTGCGACATGGTTTGCCTTCTGACTGCTGGGACCTGTAAATCTAAGGGCTTTCCCCTTTTGTACTCTGTCCTCATTCTCTCCTCCACCACTCATTCCACCCAGGGCTGTAAAATCATGTTTGCAGGCAGTGTGACTGCCCTTTCATCCTGTGAAAGGGTGTGTGTGTGTGTGTGTGTCCACTTGCACAGAGCAGCCATAAATAACACCCCCACCCCACACAAGGCCCCTCAGAAAAAAAAAGGAAGGCAGATTTAGAAAATAGTGAAGCAACCAGAGAAGAACAACAGCACCAAATGCTTAATGATGGTGCTTGTTCCAGTCACCATTTTGGAAAAAGCAGCGACTATTCGCTGTTTAGCCTTTAGCTGTTCGAGCCCGCTTCTTTTCATAAAAGCAGAAGAGTGCATGTTGTGCTAATACATAGTAGCACAAAGCTGAGCTGCTGGGTTGGGCTGAGTGGGTGAGATGCAGGATTTACTGTCCTGTGCTGGCAGTTGTGGGTGGTTAAAAGAGGGGGGAGGTGAAGGACAGACATCCATTATTCTTCAGGCTCTTCTAAATATGATATGTGATATATATATATATATATGATAATATTTAGAGAAAGTGGAATGTGGATAGATCATGACAGAAACACTATGAATCCAAAAAATGCAGTAAATGTAAATATTTAAGTAACAGGGATCCAGTGTGATAGCAGTCTTTCTCCTGTTGGGGCACTGTTGTACAAAGCAGCAGTAAAACCCTGACACCCTACTGACAGATAGTGAAGAAAGACCACCCCAGGCAGAGCAGGATTTCCATCTGCTTGACTTGAACCAGTTCTTTCCCTCATTAGAAATTGACTGGTGTATTGATCCATTCCCCCCATAATCTCTCACTCCTCCCAACTCCCCAGCCCCCCTTACTACTGATAATTGGCCAGCCATTATGATCTGTGCTCTGTCTCTCCGCCCCTTCCCCCCGTGCTCACTCAGCAACGGGTTGAGATGTACGCCTGACCTTCTTTCTGCGGGGGGGGGGGGGGGGGGGGGGATAGGTAGGTTACAGATTGAAAATTGTTTTTGCAGGAAGAGGCAGAGCAGGATAATTAAAATGGATGAGCAGAGAGCTGCAGCCGTACTAGGCAGGTTTAAGGGTGGTGGATATGATGCAGATGGTTTACTTCACACATTAAATTGATACTCAGCTGTGCAATTAAATGTAGTCAAACATCTTGCTATGTTTTTAGTGCAACATTTATCCACTAATGCACAGACCTATTCTCAATTTGGTCAAAAGCACAGGCAAAGGCACATCACATCCCATGTAGAGCTCGAATCGCACCAGGAACCTACTCCTGTGGTGAAAGAATTGATTGGATCAATCCACACTCTTAATAAGGGTCAAATTTATTACTCTGTACCAGCTGCAGAGCTTCATGTCTTAGTGAATACAAGTCAGAGAGGAAAGCCGAGGCAGAGGAAAACCAGCGACTGTTCAGTGCTGTATTCATCCATATGAAAGTACTACGAGGGCAAGAAGTCATCGTGGGTTTTGTGTATGTGTATGTGTGTGTGACCTGTTCATACATTATCTAATCAGAGGATCCTATTCCTGATGATGAAATGTTGACAGAATAAGTTTCAACATTCAGAGGTTTTTGAGGACAATGTTTTAAAGATAAGCATATCTACCTCTCATCTGCTGAAGGCTGATGTTTAACACGTCCCCAGCCAGCTCTGTATATCAGACAGACACATATTTGAGACACGGCTTTCAGTGCATGGTTTATAGCTTTCAGCCCTGAGTGGTCTAGACTCAGGTTTCACATTTCTTTGATCATAGGCTATATGAACACCAATTCAGTCTTATGTCGCAAAGTAATTTTGACATGTCACAGGAGGAGAAGAACAAGTATATAACACAATTAATGCTTATTGAATTTAATTAAACAATATCAGTCTTATTGTGATTGCTGACTGTCACTCTGTTGTGGCACTTGATTAGAGCAGTTAATTGTAACACCTGTGCTTTTCCTACAATGGCAGGTCCAAACATCTCATTTGAAAAAGCTGGGGCATAAAAACAATGACATTAAAAGCACTGCAATAGCAGCTAGAGCCAATTAATGCAAAAACCTTTTATAGCAACATCATGTGACTTACTCATCATTGCAGAATGAATATGTTGTTGTCATCGTGTTTAAAAGAAGGAAGAGAGAAAATTTACTACATTACTAAACTTGTGTTCTTTCTAAACTTTGACTTACATTTTTTAGTTAGAATATCCTGCCAGAATATTTTAAATGTTTAAAATTCTTGCACAGTCCTGTTTACAGTGAAGGCAAACACACAGTTTTTAGTTTGCTTGACCACCCCTGCTTACTGAAGGTTTTCATATTGTCTGGAAAAGCTTTGTGTCTGCAAATATGTCACAGTATCATCTGCATACATTACCTAACAGTAGCATACGCATACATGAAATTAAAACACATGTAAAATGATTGCCTGCATACAGGGTATGTATACTACAGTATCATCTGCATACAGTATATAACAGTCGCTTCTGTATGTGGATATGTATGTAGCTGTGTCATCTCTATACAGGATATGTATGAGACAATATTAGGGCTGGCCCAGATACAATAGAAAATGTGATTTGGGCGATCAGAGAGGAGTATGTATAAGCTAATAGCTTACAGCTAATGGAGAGCTGTAAGAGCTAACAGGTAAACTAGCAGTAGAGACTGTTTCTGTTTCTGTACATGAAGCCTTAAAGAGGGAAATGCAGTTTAATTGTACAACACAGCAAATTGAAAATATGTGTTCTAAAGTACTAAAGCTGAGTACAGTTTTGAGATAGAAGTACTTGCTCATACTTACAGTTACAGTTAACAATTATCCACCGTTTTCTTAGCCACCTCGATACCTCACACAAATAATGAGCACAGCTTCCATGGTCCTGGTCATTTATCCAGAACTTGCGTTTTTTGATGGTAACCAGTCACTAATCCTCTTTCCTAGAGCAGTTGGTATGGTATATCATTCGTTCATGAAGATCTAGGATAGCAACTTCATCAAGTGAACACTAGGACTGGGTACTGAACTTCTTTTATGGCACCGACCGAAATACTTTGGTAGTACCAAGTATCAAAATATGCCTTGTCTTTCGGTGCCAAGTTTCTGTCCCCAGAGGTTAATCATGTGATCAAGATCTGATAATGCTGCTGGTGATTGGCTGTAACGTTACACGTGACTGCGGCATGCAGGAAAAATACATATGAGGTTACCAGAGACATTTTGTGGTTACCTGTGTGGTCAACTGTAGTTGTGTGTGTCGTCGAACCGGTTAAAAAATGCCACCGAGGTCAAAAACGTGGCTCCATTTTAGCAAGCTAGTGTGTAACTTTATTTTATGGCGATGTAGCTAGCTAAATCAAAAGATAACTAGAGATTGATAGTAATGGATAGAGCTTAGCTTGTAAACATGTGCTCATCAGGGGCAATTCTAGGATCTGACCTTTGGGGGGGCTCTGCCCCCAGGAAGCAGCCGACAGATTTTTCATAAAAGCATATATAACAAGAATCTTTGATTATCCAACCATGATCTATGTACAAGTTCCACTGGCATACAATCCCCCCACTAAATCAGCCATTTCACCAGATGAGAGTCTAATATCTTCCTAAACCTATGATGTATAACATTAATGATTATGGATGAACAATGATCAACTTTTCTCCAAAAATTAGTTAATGTAAACTGAGGAGAAGGCCCAACTGACCAGAGCTGTCTGTCTATAATATAGTGCTCCGATCCGGTTTTGCAGTGCCGCAGTTATAGGTGTGTCTTATAAAAACAACAACACGAAGTGTTCTCGACTGAAGGATTACTAGAAGAACTTGTGTTTGTCTCTTTTTTGAGATTTGTGTGCTGGGTGTCAACACGGAGTATTTTATTTTGAAAAGTGACCGGATGTTCCTGTTTGGACTTCCTGTCTGCTCGGTGCTAGATTCAGCTGAATTGCTGCTTCCTGCTCCGGCATCCACCGAAGTCCTGCGTATCTGCTCCAGACTGCTGGAGCCGTCCGGAGCAGATATGCAGCGCAGCGGACCTGGTGAAATTTAAGACATTATCTAAAGCGAAAAACCAGCTCAGCTCCGCCAGGCAGCGGACACGTATCTGGTAGAATCACGGAGATCGTTTCGCCATTGTTCGCTGAAAGTGAAACCTTCTCCCTCTGCGCTCGGAGCAACTTTTGGACCCTTCCCCTCCACACATTAGCCACTTAAAGTGCCAGTCCCTGCCCATCTAACACATTTGGCCTGCCAGCTGTCATTCTAACTCCCAGATTCACTTGGTCGCAGTCTGGAGCCCTGGATATACGATTTGTGGACTAAACGAAAGGATGGGCTAAGGCAAGTTTTGGATGGGCTTCAGCCCACCCAAAAAAGGGCTAGCCTCGCCACTGGTGCTCATCAATTGGGTCGGCTGGTTAAACAGCTCACCTAACGTTCACTGTTATGTTTATCTTCTCCTCACATTAGACACCATCAGACAGGAGTGGGCTTGTCAGTGTCCTGAGAAAGCAGACATGTTGCTTTTTCTGAAGAAAAACTGAAAAGTTAAAAGGTCCTCAGTATGTAGCAGTGAGCATTAGACATTGACTTGTCACTTGTTTGCAAGTGTTCTTTTGCACTGGAAATTATTCGTAGTTTATTTTTTAGAGTGGAAAAATACCAAAGCTGAAAAATAAAACTCAAGATTTGTACTGTAATGTGTTGTGTAATTTTCTTTTTGTTAGAATTGATATTATAAAATTGGTATCAAAAAAAGTATCTTTCAGGAACCGGTATCGAAGTGAAGGTATCGGTATTGGTAACGGTATCGAAAATTTTTGATTGATACCCAGCCTTACTGAATACTACTGACACATTATTTACTTCCACTTATTCCATCTGAAGCCCTGAAAGTGCTACCTGTGCGAGGATCTCGTAATTATGAGAAAAGATCTCGTAATTACAGGTTCAGGATCTCGTAATTACGAGAAAATCCATAAGGTTTCAGTTTAGGCTGGGCTTTCTGCCTGAACAATCCTAATGACTTTAGATGTCTGCGCAGTGCGCACATACTAATATTAATACCATCCTCATTTGTTAAGAAACATCAGTATTTCCCAGTGTCTCAAACCGAGAAGGTACTAATAGCAGATTAATAAGCGCCATCATTGTCACTGAGAGAGGATTTACAGCAGTTTCCTTTTTCTTTAACTTATCTCAAGACCCTGACCTCGTAATTATGAGATCTTTTCTCATAATTACGAGATAAGGTATCTAATTTTTTTTTTTATCCAGTGAATACAATGCGCTTCCGTATTATAATAATAATAATAAAGCAAAGAAGCAATATTTGGATTTTCAGACAATCAAACATTTTGATTCACTTCAGGATGGAAGAAAGTTAATCATCTGCACACATTTTAGTGCCTCCATTGAAGCATACTGTGATGATGAACATGTACAACAGTGTACACTGATAGAACGGCTGAAGAGAGTTCATTCTGTCATGGTTTTTTTAGTTGCTACTAATTACCAGAATAGATAATGATGATTGTTAAAGAATCACACAGCCACCTAAAAAGCTTCACACAGATCTTAGATGCTGGTTTGATCATGTGATCATTGTGTAGTCTGGATTGGGTTTGCTAGTTTAAAATTGGAAGTTGGTGGAATGCTCCTTTTGCCATCCAAACTGCACTGATTATCCAGTTAATAAAACAAGCCTTCCTTATGGTCTGTTCAGCTTCTTTATGAGCGTATAGATTACCCCATTATAGTAGTATGATACTGTATATGTACTGCAGCACAGTAGATGTTTTCACACCAGCACATGTCAGATAACTGAAACCATTGGCTTATACCATATCACATAGCTTCAAGCCTTGCCACTTATCTGTCAAAAGAATTGCTGGTTTCTGTGGAATTCCGTTTGTGCAAGCTGTGCCTCTGACCTCCAGAGTGGAGCTCCCGTGCTTGTTAGGCCGGCTGGAAGCTCGGACTGATGCCTGCGTTTCCTTGTGTGGTAATGTGATATTTATATGCTGAAAGCCTTCCTGCCAGCATGCCACACACACACAAACACATGCACAAACACACACACAAATACACACACTCTCTCTCACAGGATATATTGGATGCATTCCAAAGAAAGGAAAGTCAGGCAGTGCTATTTTTTCTTCCCCCTCTTTCTGTAACATAGCGAGAATCCTTTGCAATGGCTGCTCCCCTCCCCCCACCATCATTCCCTCTTCATACTTTCCCCGCTTTCTCCCTAACAGTGTGTTTTACGGGTCAAGGCTGTGAAGTTGTACGTGTGCCTGGAGAATTCAGATAATGTTTACATGTGACTATGCATCCCTCTCTCTTTCTGCACAAGCTCAGCCACATAGTAACAGACTCACATTCCTCCCCTTCCTCCCTTTTTCCTTGCTGGGCAGTTTGCCATGGCAGAGAGGTCAGACATCATGTGATTCTGCAGTGGTGTGTAGAATGCATTCAGCCTCGGGTCCCCAGGCACTGGATGACAACCAACCAAACCTCAGTCACAGGTTTTCAACAGCATGAAAAATACATAGAACCATCTGCCAGACTTGAAATGGCCTGCTACGCTGTTTAGAATTTCACTGCTGTCCTCAGACTACTTCATCGAATGTCACACCGTTTCTGCTGGCAGTGAAGCCCCTTTTATTATCTCTACCTCTCCTCCATTTTGTTCTGCTCATTTTAATAGGACTTGTTCCTCCCGCTGTATGCTGATCACAGGAACTAGGAACAATGATAAAGGCAACACAGACAGCTTCCTTTGATGGCCTAAAAGACAGCGTGGTTGATGAAAATAAGTCAGAATCAAAGAGATGTTACTGAATACCAGATTGTATGAAGTGTTAGACTTAATGCTAAACCGGTTGAAATTCTTCTTTTCTCTTTGAGTATTATATGATGCATTGTTGCTCTTTCAAGTCAGACCTCTTTATCTTATGATTTACTTCTAAGCTTAAGACTTTTTTTAAAATCTCCTGTCTGAACTTTCTGACGTGTTTCCAAAGCCATCGTCATCATTACCCCATCACAGTCATTTTGAGCATTAACAGAAAAGCCTGCAAGGGACTCATAATAATAAAGTATTGACTGATATTATGGACTGTAACAGAAGGAGGAATGACATTAATCATCAACCTTTTTTAGTTTTATAATTGAAAATTCGACACTAATGTTAACATTAATGCAAGGGATTTTTATTCATTTAGACAAATTAAAACATTGTTTGACAGTTTTAATTATAATGTAACTAAGATTTACGTGAACAATCACTAATATTGCCCGTTATGTGGATAACATTGACGAAAGATCAGCATCACACTCATCACTTCCTTATACCTGAACCACTGAATAGGTCGATTGCCAGTCACTCCGAAACAAGATGTATCACCGTCCCCAAAACAACGGACAGACAGCGACTGGACAGACCTGCACTTCACCGCCAGTCATGTAATGTGCATCACCTGACTTCACTTTGTCACTGAGATAGAATAACTAAGCGTTAACTTAAGTTTGTACTCTGGACTCAATCAGCGGCCTCCTGGGTGAAAGTCCTGTGCTTATTTGATCTCAGCCACCCTCCCCGACCTCCTCCCTATGTAAACTTCCTCACTATAGTACTTCACCTGACTTCCTCCTTTGCCGTTGTAATAAAGACTACTACCACTAGAGTTCTCAGACAAACAAGAAAATTCAGTATTGCTCGTAATAATCTGTTGTCACAGTTGATCTACAGTATGGTTGTTGCTCTGATGCGGTGCAAAAATGTTACAAGTATGAACCTGAAAAGACTTGACAAGAATATTAATTCATTTCTTAATTCTACTATAATAAATTATAATAATTATAATAATTATAATATTATATATTAAGTATAAATGTATATAAACGAAATAGATTTGATGCACAAAAAACAGAGAATTATTCCTTTGAAATGTATTAATCTGTTTCTTGAGATTTCTGGTCTCTATTGAAATGTTTATTAGAGAATTTACATCTTAATAAGTAAAGTTTTATTTATTTTTACTCCTAGCTGAATCCATCTTATTCCCAGCCCTCATGGTACTGTGTCTTGTCCTGAGAGGCTGGACACTGCATTTTCCTTGGTAACAAGATGCTGATCCTCTGTTATTGCTTAGCCCAGTTAGCTAATGCCTCTAAAGCCTTGAAAGTGTTGCGGTGCGTCAGTTATTATGATACTTTGTTACTTGCGCTTGTTCCGATGAGCAGCGACAGTAACACCCAAACTAACACGTAATTTAAGCCAACAATGGCTTCTTTTTGTTGGGATTGCTAGCTAATGTAGCATGTAAGGAAGAAGCAAATGATACCTTCCAAATACTAGTAAATATTCTGAGGGAACATAGTAAAAAGGGATCAAAGGAATTAAGTCAATGGACTGGAATCTGTTCAGCCCAAACTTTAAAAGCCTGTCATTTGTGGTTAAAGTATGTTTAGCTGTTGCTGTTTTTGAATAGGTATGTTTGCAATTTTGTATGGCTCCGCAGACAGCTTTTTGGTTGCAGCACATGTAACTGGAACAACCTCCAGAACAACAGTCTTCTGGTTCTCAGTTTGTTCTCTTTGAAATAATGACCCCGACTGTGTTAAACAATGTTTGAATAAAACAAGAAAAATGAGACCTCTACAGATTTTCATGTTGTGATCTATTCGGTGCCACGGGCAAATTGTAACCACCCACAATGAGCTTTAATGAAGCATAGCATCAATATGTTTGACATTTATCTCCCATCTCAACATCTGGTGTTTGTTTTTGATGCCCCAAAATGGCTCCTCATGAGGCCAGTGTCTGTGCCAGTTTTCTGTTTTGGAATGAGGAAATGAATGAAGGTTTTGTGGTGCAGTCAGTAAGTACTTTGCACAAAGTCAGTGGGCGATCGTGTTTCCCTGCTATGGTGTTATCAGGAGTTGGAAGAGCCCCCAATTTAATCATTATTCTTTATGCCTGTTGCTGTCCAAATATGAGCACAGGCATTACTTCACTCGTTACGTCTAGCTGATTTTGAGTGTTTTTGCCAGATTCCCCAGGCATGCCTATGCAATTGCTTTATGTCACCCATGCCTGTGTGTTCATTTGGGAAGAGATCTTCATCCAGCCAAGCCCAGACTCAGCAGCAGTATAACCTCAAGTATCTCTCCTGTGGAGGCAGAACCAGAGAGACAGAGAGCAAGAGACTCTCTGCCACTGCAGGGTCAGAGATTACAAACTCAATTGTACTCTGCTGGGCGACATGTCTGCTCAGCAACTTCCTGCTAGCGACATCAGAGGGGAGGAAAGTATGGAGAAAGAGGGGGAGGCGAGGGAGGCTGTCCATGCTTCCAGTGCCATTAATCTTTCTGTTTGTGTGCAGCAAACAGAAAAAGATTTCAGCTTCCTCTTGCCCATAAACCCAGTGAGACTCATTTTAATTTTTCGGGTTGTCTGTATCACTCTGTCCTTCCCATTCTTGTGAAAGCAATATCTCAAGAATGCCTTGAGGGAATTTCTTTAAATTTGGCACAGATGTCCACTTGGTCTCCAGGATGAACTGATTAGATTTGAGTGGTCCAAGGTCAAGGTCACTGTAACCTCACAAACCACAGTTTTGGCCATTGCTCAGTAATTCATATCATAAGCATGACACAAAAAACCAATTACACTGATAGGATCAAATCAAACCAAAAATATCCATGGTTTCTCCATCTCACCTGCTTTATGAATACATTCCCTAGATGTGTTACAAGGTTACCAGCGTTGTCACGGGCATGTCATGTTTGTTCTTTAAAGACTGCCATGTCAAAATGATCTGACCTCGAAATCAATGACAAACACAGACAGAGAGTTTTAATCAGATAACATTTTAAAAAGTCATGTTGCATTCTGTGATTCAAAGTACCCACTATAATGTATATTATGCAACACTATTTGACCTGATAAATTATTTTTTTAAAATAACGTTACCTTTTGCTCAGTGTCTGAGATGGATGTGTTTGTGTTCAGTATCTTTGGGTCGGAATCTTTGTCGGTTCAAGAAAACAAGAATTGAGTAGGTTCTCATCTATGAGGCAAAACAACGTTCAGCTGAATGTTGTTTCTCATCTGTAGAAGTGTCATGGTCTCACTCAGTAAATGTCTTAATTCCACAACACAGAGAAATGTGCCTTGACATGACTTTCGATATTTAAAAGGCAGCAGGATTGTGATCATTATTTTAAATGAGCTCCGGTGATGAAGGCAAGCAGGGAATTCACAGCCTGCACCATAGATATGTGATCAAGCAGAATGCTTTCCCTTTGTGAAGTGACGTCTTGCTGAAATGTCTTTCAACTTTAGAGCTGAAGGGTGGCAGCAAGGTAAAACTACAGAAGGTGTCTGAGAATCCACAGAGAGGATTTCTTACAGATTATTTAAAAAGCTATTGAATGAGAGTATAAGCTATAAAAAATACACAGTTTCCTTCTTTCAAAGAAACTCCCAAGCTTAATCAAGGATTGTTTTGCTGTACTTAAAATCACATTATCATAACAAGTAGAAAATGATGTGTTATTGTTCCAAAAGACTCCATTTAAATCACATCTCCAAAAACTGACATTCATCTGTGATTTCCTGTAAATGAGTCAATAACGGATTGGCATGCAAGAGAATTAATGTTATATTCTGGTATCCATAATAACGAATGCTAAGTGACACATTTTCTAATGTTCATAAATGAATTAACACCTAGAACCATCTTTCATATGCAAATAGTGGCCTGATTGGGCAGCAACAAGTATCATAGCCTACCTTTACGCTCATGAGGCTCATAACTCTGTTCTCTTGGCTAGTAAAATCTTATTTCTCCATAGATCTGTATATTTAAACATCCTGCAAGGAACGTCTAAACAGTTATGAAACAGTCTTAAGCATGCCTGAGAGTGGCTGTTTCTGTATGATGATCAGTTGTTTTTAGTGCCTGTTAGCAGCACAGATTTTAAATTACCGAGTTCGATAAGTCATAAAAATAAAACTATGTTTCATGGTGGGGGGCTGAGGATGAATCGAGGAGTCTCACAGCCTGAGAAGAGAATCTGCTCCGTAATCTGGTGGTACGGCACAGAAACAAAAGCGTATTTTGTTTCTCCGTTGTCATATTACATCTTACATAGACATGAATAGATGCATGGCCTCTGTTTAACAAACAAGGAAGTATTAAAAATGCATTGCTTCATTCTTTCGCTAGGGTCAAAGCAAATAGTAGATGGAAATAGCCAGATCAAGATCTTTACTACATGATTCTCATACAGTTTTTTTTCCACTGGGGTTCTAGAATCAACACAAAATGAAAGTAGAGTTGTAGCAGCTTTAACTTAAATCATAAACTTGTATCTAGATGCAGAAGCAAATGATAAAAATAGGTTTTGAGAATCAATACAGAATTTGCAGTTCACTGTCAGCTAGTTATTTCTCTCTTGTGCCGTTGCCATATTTAGAGACATTTCTCGGAGCACATACTGCACAGCTCTTCTTTTCATGGTCCACTGGGCAAATATGCCATTAAATGCTTTTGCAGGCTCAGTGTGTGGGGTATTGATTTACATGCAACATAATTTTCTTTCCTCTCAAATATCGGGTGGTCAGTGTAGCAAGAACTTGATTCAGCATAATTAATTGAATAATGCTGGTGCAACTGTACACAGCCTGTTGCGAGTGTTTAAAAGAAATTGGTATGTTATCACCAATGAGCTGCATCCTTGGTCTTGCCATGAAAGCACACATCTTTTTTCAATTTAATCACAATTTTTTTACTATGAGCTATTTTCAATGCTGCGATAAGATTGGAATTGCTGAAGTCATCTTCTCCTCTGACCTCAAGCTCAAATAGAAAGTGCGAAGCATTTAACAGCATGCTGGATAATACAAAGGACTGATATTTGAGCACAGAGTCACCTCTCTATCATCTCTTGCACTTTCTGCTCAAAGTTTTATGGAAAAAAATCAAATGTAATGTATAATTAAAATGATCTAAGATGTTGGTTTAAACAGAAAAAAACATCTCTCAGTTGTTTGTAGTTTATGTTTGAAATAAAACCAGTGTTGGCGTCCTGGTGTGAACTGACCATGTGCTAAATTGATCATTTAATCATATGTTAGCAATCAAAACTTACGCAGCAGCACAGTAGGCCTCCGATTTGTCCACATGCTGAGTTTGTAAATGAGGCTGTGATCAGAGAGATTGTTTTTAATGTTCTTGCTTTTGAAAGTCCAAAAACACAAAAGTTTAAAGAACGGATTAAACGTAACGTGACATCCAACATAACGCAACGTCTCACAGAAGTGTTTCATCTTTTTGGATCCCTCTGCTTTTCGTTCAAAGACCTTTCCTACTTTGCCTTTGATTGGCTAGACTTAATATTCTTGACCTAACCCTTACCAAACTGCTCTTACCTCATCACAACCAACACAACCAATCAAGGCGACTACTCGGAGGCAGAGCAGGGCGAATCTTAGAAAGAAAAGCAGTGGGATCCATAATAACCTTAATCTGCCATCTAACTAGCTTACCACCAGCTGCTATACCAGATAGCATTTTGTTTGTCAAGCACACCCGTTAGCCCTCATCCTGTAGCCTCTTCTTTTGTAATGCTAAAAGTGAAAACGTACTGTATTTCTTTAATTCCATGTCGTCTACATCAATCAGCTCATAAGGATACGTTTTTGTCTGAGACATGCAGGTAGCCTCAATCATTTTATCACTGACATACGTAGCCATCAAGTGAATATAAGATAATCCTTTATTAATTTTGCAGAGGGAGATTATAGCGTCAGAATAAGTACAGATAAATAGAGAATGATTTTATATGTATGAAATAATAATTTAATAAATGGAAAATACATAAGAGCTATTAGACGCAAAACATAAGAATTACAGAGAATAGCAGCACACACGGAGAACCCACAATTAGTGTTTTAAGTGTATTTTAGATCATTTACAAGATTCTTGAGTCGGCTGGAAACATTAAAATGTCAGCTTGTGTTTTCAACCAACCCACGGAGCTAACATTAGCATAATAAAGCAGCTATCTACATCTGATAAAGTTTGCCAGGAGCTGTTCAGCCAGCAAAATCAAGGATCGCTTGAGAAACTGAGAAACTATTATTTTCTGCTTCTTTTGAAAATCAAGGACTTATTTAAAAAATCACAAACAATTTTATTTGGTAAATCTGACACTGTGTTATTGTGAACTGCATAAGTTCCATACAAGAATGGATATTTTGACAGATACTGATCACCGTGGTTTACTTAGCAAGCAGTCCATTGCTTTATTTGATAATAAATGAAGACCTTCATTGTTCATGAGCTATGATTCATGATTTTATCAGTGCAAGCAAAATATCCATGTAATCTCCAAGAGGTGTCTTAGCCAAAACATACTTTAGCTCACTGACACAAACTGTTAAATTATAAACTGAAAGGACATGTAAAGAGCTCTTACTCAACACCTTCTGTTGAGCAGTTCACTGTGTTCACTCTAAGAGCATATCAGCAGGATCACCTTGTCTATTGTAAGCCGTAGTACTAACCCCATGGGCTTAGAGAAACCTAAAACTCGCCTTTGATAAGAATCAAGGGACTGCCTTCCTTCTGTGCTCTTTTCTCAAACCATGCTCATTGCCAGCCTCGAGAGAAGGAGGGAAGAGACAGTTGGTTCCCACAGAGGCTGAGTGAACACAGATGGGAGGGCTGCACCCCAGTGTCGGGATATCAAAGCAAATATTCACCTTCAGAGACAGACATGTTCATAAACTCCCCGGTCCTTCTCCATTTCCACATTATGAAATCAAATGCCCACTGTGAAGTGGTTTGTTACCTTACTTAAAATACGAGCCTTTTTGCTGACAGCACCTGTGTTAAGGAGAGCTGGATTTGTGGCACCGATAAAAGGAGATTGTGGTGGAAAATAAGAAGTTTTAATGCCTTAGATTCCCTGGAATTTTTCTTTGAAGTCGAGGTTTGAAAGCAGACGTGGTAATTGTCTCCAGGGGTTCTTGCTGTGTGTGTGTGTCTGTGTGTGTGTGTGTATGTGTGTGTGTGTGTGTGTGTGTGTGTGTGTGTGTGTGTGTGTGTGTGTGTGTGTGTGTGTGTTGAAAAGGAAACTACTAAGTGGAAGGGTTTGCCTGTGTGACTCTCTGTAAACGCAATGCGGTTGTCTAATACTTGAACTCAAATCTAATAATAATAACATGTACTTATTTACTCAGGTTTGCAATATGTAGCTTCAGAACCACTTTAACTTAAATTCGTCTAATATTTTCCTAAGTAGATTTTTTTTTTCTTTCAAAATGCTATTTTCCGCGGCACATTAGAAATGTGTTTATTCTGTAGGAGTCCTTCACTCGTCAAACAGAAGCTTAACTGTGAGTACAAGAGAGAGAGAGAGCCCTTTTCCCTGGAAAGTTCCAGCCGTTAGCTTGTTGAGACTAAAAAGCTTTGACTGTTGTGAAGCAGGCTTGTTTTCCTCTCGCCTGAGGGCCACTGCAGGAGGTGAAGTCATAAACATGGCTGGGAAAGTGGAACTGGGCTAAGTGAGGAAGTCTGTGTGAATCTGCCCGAAAAAACACATGACTTCACTACACCTGTCAGCGATGGTGCTAGCTCAAAAGCTAATATGTGGGTCGCTCTTTACCAACAGCGTTTGTGCAGAGCTGGGCTGTAATGCTCATGAAGCCGGGGAGTAGAAAATAATTTTAATGCCTCTCTCTCCTCGGTCTTCCAGGGGATTTTATAGTGAGGTGGTGGACTGCGACAGCTTGAAGTAATTTACATCATAACAATAAAGAACTCTCAATTGCTGACGTGCAGAGTTGATTCTTGTGCAAAACATGACAGCAGAAAAACACCAAAGCATCACAGTGAGTATCACTAAGTCCTGCTAAGATTGCTCGCTTGGTAGTTTAATGTAATCGACACAATGTAGTGAAGGTTTGAATAAAAAGACAAAGATCTTCAGGGTAATTTATTAAAAGTACAAACTTGTACATGTACTGTAGTAACTTGGGTGTTTTACTTTTTTACTATCAGTGCAAAATGTCTCAAATGTAGATGATTAGACTGAAACAGAGCATTTTCTGAGCGAAGGGAATTTGCAGCACGGCAGACAGACACGGCGGCAGTAATTGGAAAATCGTGGCCCCGGCGCTGAGCTTTTAATAATGAGACATGTCTCTCGTTGTGTTGAGGATATTAATAATGTAAAGATTCAGGAGCCAGTGTTGGACACTCCTAGATAATTAATGTTCACTCTCCAACTTGACACCAGTTGATTCTGCAGGTGAAGGAGTATGTTAAATTTTTAATCATCGCTGGGCAACTCAGTGTGCCGGCGCTCCAATGAAAGGGACAAAGTGAGGAGCATTAGCCGCCTGTTTAGATGGAAAAGGTCAGTGTTTGCTACCAGTAACATTCAAAGCCTGTGTCCATACAAGCTGAGGATACATGTGTTCACACCTTTTGCTTCCAATTAAAAGGGTTGTTTAAAGGTGTGTAAGAATTAGTTGAGCATGTGATGGTCCCTGACTTCAACTTAAAAATGTTGTGTGTATGTATACATAGTTCCCGCTGAAGTAAAAGCTGAAACCAGGGAATGTTCGGCAATACAAAATGAAATTTGTGCTCGAAAATGTGATTCATTTAAATATCAAAATTGTTGAGCTTTAATCAGGATTTAATCATCGATTCATCAGGTTCAGTTAAGAAGCTCGGTGTTAAAAGCATTTTAGGTGTGAACAGCCATTAATATTGTTTATATGAAAGACTAATCACCTTATCTGGATTAAAAATGAATGCTTGCATGTCTGTTGCCGTTTATTGGAAGATGATATGATTTCTATTAATGTACATAGATGCCAGTTAAAGAGAAATAATTAAAATGGAGATGAAACATATAAAGATAAATGTAAATGCATACATGGGGATGTGGTCTTGTGTTTCTAGGATAGGGTTGCTGTATACGTGGCTGAGAAACAAACTACAAGGTTCAGCTGAAGTCTAAAAGACTGAAATATGCTTCTGAGAAGGCCACGGGCTACATTTACATGCATGGAGCCATTTGGCTGCTTGCCATTCTCCAGCAGAGATCCTGTTTGCATTAAGCTGTTTACATGAACTGTGGATACCTTGAAGTAGGGTCTCTTTGTGACCATGAATAAACCAGTTCACAACATATTCCTATCCAGTGGAGCTGGTAATTATCTACTGACACAGCCACCAGGTCAATTTGCAATTTTTGACTTGAGGTTGTCTTGACTGAGTTATACTGAATCCAAGAAAAGCTGGTCCTAAAATGATAAAATAAGAAAAGACCAGGGAGTAGTTGGCCATGGCAGCCATCAATACAGCATCAGAATCAAGCAACATGTGTTTACTTTTGTTTCTCTTTTTACCGTTTAACCAGAAACGCTGTTCTCACTCAGCTGTTGTCATTCATTTTGATCAACTCTACTTTGCCGCCTTTCATGATGCTTTGCTGCTCTTAATGAAACTCAACACTTCCTGCAGATGTTTCACAGTAAATGTGACGTGAAAAGATGATTTCTCCTGAACCGCTGCAAGGCTTTTAATGTGAAACAGATGGAGGAATGAGTCTGCATTAACAGCAAACAGCAGAGGAGGATGAATCAAAAAACTGGGAGGATTCTTACTAAAATACAATCAAAAACATGTAAAAGTGAGAATAAATAAAAGCCTCTCTGTCATAATGTGTCTGTCTCAGATTAATGCCTGGCTCTGTCTTCAGATCAGTTGAATAAGGACACGTCTAATTTTGAATTCTCAGTGTAACGTTTGAACATGCTGACCCAATTTATCCAGTATAAAGTGCACAAATTGGTTATTTTCAGTTAGAAAATTGTGTTGAAGGTAGCTGCTATATGGGTTGTCTGGAGCCACAACTTCCCCATAGGATGCAACCTGAATATATTAGATATCGTTTTCTGTATAAAATATGGGAAAGACTTTCCGATCTGAAAACTGAAGCCCGCGTAGAAGTTCCTTAAAACAGCATTCTTTCCAATAATGTGATTGTATGTAGGCTTATGAGAAAATAAGTCTATTTCCCACTTTGGTCCCATTTACAAGTAAAATTGAAGATAGAGCATGGTATGCTGTAGGGCATGTCTGTGTTGACAATAACAATATAATAATATCTTCATGAATACTAATATTCTGGCGGTGTCTATCCTCTCCCTCTTGTACAAACTTCTGCCTCCAAAAAACAATGGCGACAGCCGAAATGCCCACGGATCTCGTGGGGAATATCTGGATGAAGTGTGGGAGGCCAAACCAAGCCCCCAGGAAGAGTGCCAGGCTTCGAGGCCAACTTTTGTAGTGATCAAAACCGTGTAATTACTGCAAAAATTTCTTCCAGTAAGAAATTAGTGGCTGCAAAATGGCGGAGGAGTCTTATTAGTAGCGTCGCAACCGCTTCAGATTGACTTGTTTCTTCATCAGAATTTGAGCCATTTGGTCCGATAACATTTGAAAATTCGACAAGCGCTGCGTGATTAAATAATTGTATTCCCATTCAAGTTAGTCAAGTGCTAAACCAGATGTATACGGAAGGTCCGGGTAATTTCAAACCCGCGAAGTGGAACTTTTTTGGCTTCCTGCATCACTGAGCAGCTTTCTTTGGAAGGAATGGGGATCTGCCTCTGAAGCTGGATCCAGATTTTAATTGTTAGGTGCGTGGGTGTAGCACCCGCTCATTCCTATGAAAGTGACTTGGTGGTGCATGAAACCAAAGAAGTTTGACTTCATGTGTGTAAAAATTACCAGGATCTTCTTCGGGCTAGAGAGCACTAGAAACTTCCGCCAGCCAAGCGACTAACTTGCAGTTTAGCCTTCCGCTAACTTGAATGCTAACACTTAAATTGTGCTGTTCTTCTAGACTTTCCAAATGTCATCAGACCGCATGGCACAAAATCTGATAGTGAAACATGTCATCTTGCTTGTATACAGTGTTTTACAGCCACTTCTTTCATAATGGAAGCTTACAGTCTTTTTGGGTCAGTGTGCGTCTTGAGATGTTGTAATTATGTCAAATTAGCTTCAAGCCTGTCACTGTTTCTGGATGTTCGTAATGTCCACAAACCATAAGGTGTTGTCAGCGTGTCTTTATACTCGGTGACGACACATTTGTTTGAAAATCCAACCATTTAGTGCCAATTTTTTGGTACTTGTTCTGGATACACAGTAAAATGGATTCAATTAAACAAAGAGGTTTACCAAACCTTATTTGCACTCATTGACATCATTTGTGGTTTTGTCGTCTGCAGTTAATTTTGTGACAGTGTTTTTGGTTGTGATACATGAACCGTGTGTGCGCTCTGGTCCCATGTTGTGCAGCGATGGAAAAACAAATACCACACTAAATGCGTGCAAAAGCTGAAAGGCAGTTACAGTACAGTTTCCTGAGGGCAGCTGCGTTTGTTGGAGGGTTAATGAATGCCAGAAACAGGCATGTGTTGTTCAGCGAACACGATAGATTAAAGAACGATTGGCGAACGATTGCTGTTGCATACATTTCCCAACGACACCCTTTCACCTCCCACATGTAGCCCATAGCTCTGAGACAACCCATCTGTTTCTCCATTCCCTGGGTGAAAGCAGCCTTGACAGAACTGCCTAAGCAGTATTTCAAGAGTGTCTTTTCTGGGAAGACATGGTTGGCTTTGTGTAGTTCCCTATCCATCAAAAGCCCAGCCTCTGTGTTTCTCCCTCACCTTCTACTGTTATTATCCGTCTTTTTTACCTAATCATATTCCTCATTTTTACTCTCCAGTCCCCCCCCCCCCCCGTCTCCTCCTGCCCTTCGTTCTGTGCCTCTCTCCCCCTTGTTCCACCCTCCTCATTTTTAAAAGCCACATGCTCCCAGCCCGTCTGGCTCAGTTGCACCCTGCCAATGAAGGGCTTTTTATTGGGCTGAGATTGAGTGCAGCCAAGCAGGGCCTGGCTCGGGCTGAGGCTGGGGCCAGCCTCGCAGTCCCCCCGCCTCCATCTTCCCACCAACCCCAACCCCCCATGCACAGACCACTCCACATGCCTGTTCTGGTCTGGCCCTGTCGCCCAGAAGGAGATTACTTGTCTCTGCTGCCCTTAATTGCCGACAGCAGCTGAAAAGAGCCAGAGAGAGAGACATTGTAGAGAGAGGAGAGGGAACAGTGTTGGCTTGTTGAGCTGTTACTTGACAAGCTTGGACTCAAAGGTTTGTGTTCCTGCTGTCAAATCCTGGCTATGTTTTAGTTGGTTTTATTAAGATGGATGTTGTTTTCATCAAATGTTGCTTGGAACTCGTTGCCTTTTGGACTGCGCTGAGAATGAATAATACAGTATATAGAACACAGATGATGTGTTGAGGAAGGGAAGCGGATGAATATGAAGCATAAACCTCAGAACACATCACTTCATTATATACAGAGTGTGGTAAAGGCAGCAGGGCCACTGAGCCGCCTCCGTGCCTGCTAAGCCACTGTTATTCTTCTGTGCCATCCCTTTCTACTTTTTCCAATGAACTTGTGAATTTCATATTATTACAGTTGGTTATTGTTGAATCCCCTCTGGCTTGATCCCAGCAAATTAAATAGTGGGCAGTTTATTGAATTGCTGCTCTCTGAAGGAGCTGTGAAGCCGTATGAACTTGTTTAGTATTTTAATACGTAGGTCTTCATTCAGCCGAGCTCTCGTTGAAATGTTTCGAAACCATATTTACATACCATACAACATTTACACGTTACCATCAAAGCAGTGCAGTATATCTAAGCATCAAAATGCTCTCAAAAAAAGAAGGTATAAAAATATTCTTACTGTTTATAAGGAAAACAGCCCATATACCCTTCTCTGTAACATTTAAAGGAATAGTTCCACATTTTTCTTGCAGACTTTCTTGCCAATGGTTAAATGAGATGATCAAGACTCTCTTATATGTATATGGTAAATTTAAAGCTAGCACTAGTGAACAGTTAGCCTAGGCCTCTTTCCAAACTGTTTTAGGATTAAACAAACAAGATGTAGAGTAAAAACCTAAAGATACTTTGTGCACAGCAGCGCTTCTCTCTGGGTGCAGCTGAAACAGGGTCCAGACTTTGTATTCTGTTACGTATTTTTTTTTTTATCTTCTTATTTAATATGTAAAATAGAAATGTATGTGTATCGGTTTGTGTCTTCAAATTGTGGTGGCTATGGCCTGTTGTTGTTGACTTTTTTATGTTTTTGTATTTGGGAATTTGATCTCACTGGATGCTCCGATTAATCAGCAACTGATTGTTTAAACAAACACCTCGTAACCTGAACGAATCTGACAAAACAGCAAGGTGAAAGGTGAAAGGTGAAAGGCGAAGCTTACTTTGTGTTCTTTTTAACATATTTCTTAATAAAATAGTGACAATCGTTTACTGCTGTGTGCTGGAATCAATTATTTTTTGATCTATTAAGATACAAAGAGCATTAGAGGTGCCAGAGTTGTGTTTACCTTTATTTCCAGTCTTGATGCTAAGCAAGGCTAGCAGCTAGCTGCTGGCCATAGCCTCACACAGTGGTGTAGTCCACGTGATACGCAGGAATTCGTGTATACCCACTAAAAAAGCTCACTTAAAAATGTGCAAAGATCTGTAACAATATAGTTTTGTGACAGAACTTTATCTTCAGTGATCTTGTTTCGCAAATACCGCAATAAAAATAACTGCAATAAAATAAATTTTGCAGGGGAATGTGTCTCCTCATATCACTATACCTGACGTCACTTACCAACGAACACAGTTGCTTGATGGTCATTTCCACGGCTAGACAGTAGCTCTCAGCGTTGCAAGTTTAAGATAAGCTGACATAATGTAGAATCACGTCATGTTACTGAAAAGGAGCCTGATGCTAACGTTAGACCTGAAACGTGAAAGTCACATACAAGTTAGCAGATATTATTGTAGCAGCACCCCAACAGGGATTGTTGGTGTGCGTATTGAATTATATTTACTGCTGTACCATATCTAGTGTAAGTTTTACTGTGAAATCTAGCTAACTCGCTAGCTAACCTTTAGCTAGCTAGCGAACTAGCTTAGCTAGCAAAGTAACATTATAGCTAGATTAAACGCTCATTATTTGTCTTTGTTTGTAGCACATTTCCCTAATTAGCGTCTCTGTTCTCAAGCTAGGTAGATAACGTTAGCTTGCAAGCACCTCCCTTTATTGAGCAACCAAGGCACAGCAGCAGTATCAATCAGCAGAGACAGCGGTGCGTGTGTGTGTGTGCGTGTGTGTGCGTCGGTCCAGTAGTCAACAGAATACAATCCTTTTATCCCTCTGTATATCTCCTTGTTTCTTTTAGATGAGAACTGGCCGGCCTTGTGGACTGAGAGTCAAGCTAGGGAATTTACAAACAGGCATCCTTGGTTAGAGTGGAGAGACAGTCAGTTACTATATGCAAATGACAGCATAGTTAATTCATGCTCATCTTAAGGGGTAGTGGTCGATCGATATGGATTTATCAATGGCTGATGTCGATGCCGATATCATGTTATTGTTTTTTTTGCATCTCATAACATACAACAGGACACAAAATTGCTAAACTTAAACAAACATTGCTTAGATCTGCACTCTGTCTGTAGTGCACTTATTTTAAATGAAAGAAATGTATCAAGTAAATAAATATCCACAGGTAATCAAAAAACTGAACCTTTTAAAAGAAAAAACAACGTATGAATGAAAAATAAGTAAAGTTTTAGCAAGCTTAACATCAGCATTTGTCAGCTGATAGCAGCATCTCCTTATTTGTGAGAGATAACCTGTTATCCTACATAAATAAATAAAAAATAAAAAAACAATGTGAGTGCACGCAGTAGCACCCACAAACAGGATAGAAGCATTTATTATTTACTTATGTCCAGTGTAAGTTCTTTGGCACCCAGCAGCATCTCTTTGTTATTACATTATTACCTATTGTATGTATAAGTTAGTGAGTGTAGGAGCCAATATTGTGTTAAGGATAGTTAAGATTTTTATTGTTGGTTATGGTGTTTTATACTTCGGTATGTTGTGTCTGATGCCATTATTGCTATCACTTTTCTGCCTAGTTTCCAATTGTTCTATAGCACCTTAACTAGGCACTGCACATGCGCACTGCAACTGACTGGAGGGCAGTTCAGAGGTCGGAACGTGGATTAGCAGCAGTGCTAGATGCAGAGAAAAAAGGTTTTTTGACCATTAAACTAAGTTATGTTACTGTTAGGATATTGTTGTCATCTATGGACCTTGTGTAGCCTATATCTTCATGTGTGAGGACTCTAAGAGAAGCTTGGATGTATATGGATGGAGATATTATACCTGGATGCACAACAACTTGAAATAAAACAACAAAACGACGATCTGCCTCTCCTGTGACTTGTGAGTGAAGAATACAAATGGTAACATATACAAATCAAGCCAATTGAACTACGCCGCCTACTGCTAAAAACTAAGTGGCTTTGGAAGTACGTTAAATGTTTGCCACTACAGGGAGAGTAGTGGTGCTAGTGTTGGTCCGGGACGGGTGTGTATGAGGCTGAGAGGGCATCATCACAGTATACCCACTACAATAAACTAGACTACACCACTGGCCTCACATTTAATGTACAGACATGATTGTGTGATCTTTCTTGTCCAAGTCTTTGCAAGAAAGCAAATGAGCATATTTCCCAAAATGCCAAACTATTGCTATAAGTAAACTGACAAGGTGACCAAATTATACACACAAATACAATGTTTATATAAAAATAATTTTTTTAAAGACTGCGGAGTCATTCGACCTGCTGAATGCTGATTGAAGACAAAAAAAAAACAAGTGATATTGGGTGTTAGTGGGTTTTTAGTCCTGTGTGAACTGATCAGAGGTTGAAACTAATGTGAAAAAATACAATTTTGTTAAAACGCAAGGCTGATGAATAGATTTATCCTGAGTTGGCGTGCTGGGAAGGTTGAGGTGTATTTCTGAAAACAGTTTGGAGGTCAGCCATGCAGTAGATGCATTTCTGTGCTGAACAGGAGCCAATTGTCAATGATGTTTATGAGGCAGTAGAAGCTGCAGAGTCCTTGTCTCACTCTTCTGACTCTAAGTAAATTGGCCTGAGGCAACCGACAAGTGATATTCAGTTCACACTGAGGCATTTTAATGCACCTGTCACAAGAACTATACATACACCCTCAGATCATGTCAAACACACTGGTCCTTCTTCCCAGAATGCCCTTGGGCTGTAACCAAGACCTGTCATACAAAGAAACCAGCACACTAACGACTCGTTTCATTCTGAATCTAGCGTGACAGTCATTGTCACCCGCGGTATTTTCACACAGTTCCACTGAACAATTTCTTAATTCAATACCTGTGTTTTTCAACAAGCTCAAACCTAATTGTGTTGTGAGCAGGACCGCTCACATTAGATGCTTCCTGATGAATATGGAGGGCTTTAACAAACCTCCTTGTCACACAGCCACAGTGTTTTGTGCCCTTTTGATTTACACGGAATGGAAACAATTAGGTGGGGGGAGGTAGTGAGGCAAAGCAGTGGCACATTCAACAGCTTTAAATGCTAATTAGCTAATGGAGGATGAAAGAGCAGGCAACTGGCGGTGTTTCACATGAACACACTCGAACGCTCACTCAAACTGTGGCTGCAGTTACGCTCGTTTCATCTGGATTTAGCATGACCTATTTGTTTCCATGGGTGCCCTCAGACAATACAGCCATCTTGTGCAACTTGAGATTTTTTGCAATGATTTTAAATGAGGATTAACTCATCTCTTCAGAAGGCACCACCTTTTAATGTCTCTTTCTTTATTCTGATACGTTTTCTTTTATCAAAACGTTATATATAATTCATCTTAGATCATAAGAACATGATCAAATAAAGGTACACCACCCATACACAAACCAACCTAATCACCTAAATAAATCATAGCTAAGCACAATTCTGCAAAACAGCTGAAACAGAACATTTGTTAAGGAAGAAATCATAATATTGCTTAAAATACCCGTTTTAGTCGCCATGATGCAGAAAGAAATGTTCTGACTTCCTGTGAGAAAAGCCTTGATAATATCTAGGTGTGTGTTTGCATCCATGTTGGCTTGAAATAACGCCTCCACTATTCTTCCACCTCCTGATGTGAAAGGTGGCGCATACTGTGAACGTGATCTGCCACGTTTGGTACAGATATCAACCGTCTGTGGGAGATTTCTGTGATTTGCAGAAATGTTAGCAGCTGAACAAACCCCGCTGACTGGGCTGACACAAACATAAGCCCATTTCAGAAAAGGAATATGTTGCGCTGCTGAGATCGTCATGCCGTCAGAGTGATGGCTTTTTGTCCTTCAGAGACGGGTGTCTTTTATGTTAATGTTCCTTTGACTTAATTTCACCATTAGAAAGTCCTGCATACACAAACATTGAATGATAGGATGTAATTTTAAGATGCTCCTTTGTTTCTGTTTAATACACCCGCAAGCTGCACAACACAAGGATATTCATCAAGTCCAATGAAAAGATGTGCTGGTCTGATTATTACTTTGGTTGGAAGGCTTTTTATTTAACCCTTTGACTGATCTGATATGAGAAGATAATGATCTGTTCAACAACAAATATATATGAGTCAAACCTTCGTGTAAAAGCATAATTACAATGAAAGAGGCACTTTTGAGATTGACCGTATTTTCGTTTTCGGCTCAAACTCTTACTGTTTTAAAAATAGCGATTTTAATGCTAGTGTAAAAGTGCCCCATGCACTCCCATTGAAAATGAATTTGAGCCGAAAACGAAAATACTATCAATCTTAAAAGTGCCTCTTTCGTCGTAATTATGCTTTTACACGAAGGTTTGACTCATACATTCACAAAAAAAGCCTAGGTTGCATTTTGGCGAGAGTTTCACTTTAAAATTGGCTCTTTCACTGTTTTTGACTTCATTAAACTGATTTTGTGCTGAAGGGATGATGACTGAGATATTAGATTTATTAATGTGACCTAAGAACAAGACAACATTTCTCTCTATCACATTTTACATTAATCTGATGGCATTCAGTTTAGACTTTGATTGGGACTCTTGTCGGGACTTATGTCGAAGGTGACGGGGATGCTTATCTCACCATGAGAGGAACTTGTTTTATTGCTATCTGCTTTATGTAAAGAGGTGCATCTCTGAAAGCGAAGGTCTACTCAACTGCTACAACAGTGTCTTCTTTGAAATGTATCTTTACTATTATTATGCCCTTTTAATTATACTGTCTTGTCTGATTTTCTTTGTATTGTCAAACCTTATTATATGTTTATATCATGTATGATTAAAACCATTTAGAATAGAATCATTTCCAGCTTGATCATGACCTAACAATGAGGGACACAGACCAATAGTTATTTAAAAGTAATCACATACACGATGCTAAAACACTCAGGATTAAAGTGTCACGTAGACATTTAAATGAAGACTCCATTATGCTGCTCACCTCAGTAAGCTATTTGAGAAGCACTGCGTCATCTAACAGTTAACAGGATTGATCTTTACATTGAAGGGGGAAGTGAGTGTACCCTCTGGCTGCTTGATAAAAGAAGGAGTCCTTCTTTCTAATCTGATCAGCGTTAATTGCTACAGAAGGACGCTCGTTCTTCAGTTGTATGAATAGATGGAGACAGTGATGATGTTATTCTGTATTTTCAGAATGTCAACAAAGCCAATGAAAAGTCAACAGTTAATGTGATGTGTTTGTCTGTTCTCTCAATACTTTCTGAATTCTTTCAGCAGCAGAATGGCGTGTTTGTGGATTATCTCAACAATGACTGACTGAATGCCAATGAATGCCCTTATTCATCAAAATGAACCAATATATCTGTGAGGCCTCACTGATGTGTTGATGTGTTAGTTTTTGGAAATATTGAAAGTCTGTAAAGCTGAGAAATAAACAGTTGGCTGCAACTGATTATTATTTATGTATATAAATATATATATATATATATATATATATATATATATATATATATATATATATATATATATATATATATATATATTATATATATTATATATATGTATATATATATTGTATATAAAGCAGTCACTTGGTTTTTTAGATTATTATTTTTTTAAGTTGTTGTTTGTTCCTTCTGAATCTCAATGGGATTATTCACTAAAAAAAAAAAAGTTGAACCGATAAATAGTTTAGTCAAGAAATGTCAGATGTCATTAGCAAAGAATGTCCATCGCAAGTTAAAAGGTTACATCATCAGAACACAAACAAAAATAAACCACATCAATATTACATTGAATAAAAGAAGTAAATCTTCACATTTGGTGAAACAGGATATTGTTATTTTCTTTTGTGAGTTGCATCTGAGTTTTCCTTCATAAATGGCTCAAACAACTAATTGTGTTTTAATCTAAAACACCTGATGATTAATGAATTGCTAATTGCTCAATCTACTCAGGTCACGAATTAGCACCAGGCTGGTCAAGTGTGCAGGTTGGTGGTAGATCTGACTCAAAACCCAGCCCAGCAAAAAATGATAATCCATGAGTGGCTGGAAAAATCTGAACATTCATTCGCCATTTGGTTGCTGGACATACAATATAAGGTAATATTGCTACTAAATGTTTCATATGTAAAGCTCTGCCAGGCAATAGCTTCACAATGAATAGTTGGACAACAGGCTGAATGTAGTAATGGTTTTAAATTTCCCCTGTGGAACACTTTTAGGGCTACAAGCTGTTTTTTTCTACATATTTTTATTGTTGTCTTTGCATGTGCACATTCCTGCCAATAGTTTCAACATTCAAAGTGGTCTAACGCTGAATGTGAGCAGAAACCACAGTTTGTTTACAGAAAAACTCCACGTCACCTCTAATCTTCTCATAGGATTTGATGACAATTAAAGCAAATAAAGAACATTGTCAAGCTTATCCCACAACGCTACACTGCTGGACTATCAACCCTCATCTTGTTTCACCCCTTGGAAATCACAAATGATTTTCTTCAAGGGCTGTTTGGGGAATTTTCTATCTTGGAGGCAACGTACTTGACAGGGAGACCTAATTTAATTGGATTCACTGTGTTCTTTGGAAAAAGGAATCAAGGGGCTCTTTACGGTTCCCCACCAATGTCTAACATCTTTGAGTGTTTACATATTTTATCACTCACCAGTGTATTACACTCAAATCAAGATGGACTGTAATCTGACATAAAACATCTCTATCATCTCTCCCCAGTTCATCAGGGACCATACAGATGGGTTGCCGACTCTGTTGATTTCTCTTAAAAGCCCCAAATTTGTCACAACCTTCAGTGCTCCTTTGAGGGAGATAGAGAGGCTGTGAATAAGAGAGGAATAGGGGGGAGGAAAAAGCATGCTGTCATGAAAGAGCCGCTTCCTGGCTGGCTAGATGCAATCATGGGCACTATCTGATAGCGCCTGAGGAAATTGGATGAGCTGAGAGCCGTTGGCTGCCAGTGATGGGAAAGATGACTCCTTTGTCACTGTGTCAGTCAATTCCCCACTCTCACCTGAGAGACCAATCAATAACACAGGCAGAGAGAGCTTTTCTCTTGTCTCTACACCTCTCTGTGCTGTGGGCCGCTGTCAATTATGAGCTGTAAAACACTCTCTCCTTCATAGGAATGTGGCATGACATTTTATACGGTATGCATAAATGTGTCATGGTTGTGGTTAAATGTGATGTATTTCTATAGATATAGAAGAATTATGATATGTTGGAACGGTTCTATTTGTAATTACTAGATGAACATATCCAGGCTGCACAGTATGTCTGTATTATTGTTACAAGAGACTGTGTGTATCTTAGATTTTGGATATCATTATTTTTAAGCGTCATAAGTGCTTAAATTTCCTGGTGTTACAGTAGAGTGATGTAATTTTCTAAACTTATGAGACTTGTTCTAATTGTTTGCTCACCACTCAGTCATAATGTCCAACTTTCTCTTGATTATTCATCAAAAATCTTATTGTGCAAATATTTTGAGATATATACTACTGGGTCATATGACCTTAAATTAATATTGCGACATTTGTAGGCTAGATCAAGAAACAGGAAATATATCAGGCAATGCTAGGAATGGGAACAAAATCGAATATTATATTATATATATATATCACATTACATATCACAACATTTTGAACACATTGATATTGTGATGGTAACAATAGGGATGAGTTGACTATTGGTGCTTTGCAAATATCTAAGGTGAATAGTTACTATAGTTACATGTTTTGGTTTGTAAACAATTCCTACTTACCAACATTTTGTAAGACTGGCCACAACACATGTGTGATGGCTGCACTGTTTTCTTTTGGGGCACTGTTCTATGTGTCTGATACGATTATAGACACAATTCCAACAGAGAGAGACCTTTTCGTTAAATATTAACATAGAAAAAGAAGTCTCTTTCAAGGATAAGTATCGCTCTGAAATGACACAAGATGTCGGAGTTGGAGAGAGAAGTTTGAAGTTTAACAAGAGGGACTGCCAGCAAGACTTAATTTTTAAAATCATGACTGACTATTTACAATAAATGATTTTGACAGTCAAGATTAGGAAACTATCAGCTCACCTCACAAGATTTCAGACTGACACGTCTCCTTGAGTGAGTCTTGTGTGTTTCTGGTTGGAAAAAGGATCTTATTATTAAATATAAATGTAAGAATCATTTCTGTAATGTTGTCAGATACCTCAATCTGTATTCTTCAACAGTTGGCCCAAAGGATTACATCTCAGCCAGGTCACAACTGCTGGCTGAGATGATCTACTGGACAGATTCCAAACGTTTCGATTCAAATAAATCATTGACACACAAACATGTAGATATATGGCCAAGGTTTCAAAAAACTTTCCCCTCAATTAAATGAGTTTTTTCATCGGTAATGTGGATATAATGACTAAGTGGGTAAAGACAAGTATTAGAACAATGTGAACAGTTCACAAAATTACCTTTATTGACACTTTACTGTAATGCAGCCTTTAAAACCAGGAAAAGAAAACACTGATGTCATACCACGATGTAATGACATCCAAAATCTAAGATTGTGTGTGGTCTCATATAACGATAATGAGATAATGTTGATGTTTTGCCCAGCCGTAATAAAGCATTGTCACAATAGAGGTATTCGGTCATGCATACATACTTATACATACATACTGCTTTGAGGAGATTTTGAGATATTGAGATTTATATTTGTATTAGGATATCGCCTAAACATATCACAATAGTATATCATGGTCATTTAGCCCAGCCTCAAACATACTGTTGATAAGTATTGTACATGAGCCTTTAACAGTTTTCTTTGTGTTATTCTTGGGTGTTTGACAGCGTGTTCACTCACAACATTACATAAAGAGAAGTCTTTGCATGTCCCGGATTTTTGTGCCTGTTGTAATGAATTTAGTTTCACAAGTGGTGCAACTGCAGCTCATTAGCAGCTGCATCATTAGCTGTGCAATTTTAGTGCTTTAGGCCCAGAGAGACTCATATCAGTTGCTGTCAGGCATGTTGTATTACATCAGGCATGGAGGGCATCTCACATGATGTATTTAGAGACACTCACTGAATGATTCATAAATGTGATAGCAGGCGTAACGAGCTTTAACATATTCTGTGCACAATATGTCCATGCTAGTTCTATGTAAGATGATGCTAAACTATTTTCTTCTTCTTCGTTCGCCCTCCCCACTGCTGCAGTTCCCCGATACCTGTGAGGAGTCTGCTTCTCCATTCGTCTTCATCTGCACCAACCCCCAGGAGCTGCTGGTGAAATTCCCCATGAAAGGGAAGCACAAGATCTGTAAGTCCTGCTTCTTTCATGTAAGGGGAAGTGAAGTGGATGAAATTAGTCTGAGCCGAGGAAGGCTTTTCTTTATTTCTTTATTTTTTTTTATCGGCTGTCTCCCCTGCACTTGCACCCTCACGCGCATGCATAAATGGACTTGTGAAAAAATGATAATGATAGGTAGAGGTTCTGATTGCTACATTTTCATGAATAAAACAAAATTACACACACGTGCGACGTTCACCCACATACACATCCTCTCTGAGAGCCATCTGTAAAGACAGGGTTTTGCTGTCAGGTTGCCTGGGGGACAAGCCAGGCCTGGATGTGCAATGCTGTTGCTGTATTGTGTGATTTATAATAGGACTCAAGCACATTTTCCCTCTGCTGCCATAGCTGCTGCTGCAAAATGATGTACCTGCAAGCTCTTTTGTTAATATTTCAAAACCCTCTAAAGACACGAGTGGATTGTTTATGCAGCTGTGGCTCTCTCAGATCTTTCCAGATCGATGGCGAAGGCTTTTTGAGAGGCTCAGTGTAAAATCTAGCAGGAGCTGAACCCTTTTTACAAGTACTTTCTTCTAAACTAAAATTAATATGATGACCTTGTCTCTGTTTTTTGTAAAAATGAGCAACAGTTTTTCAAGGTTTTCAAGTCTGTAAATACTCTCCTGCTGCACTTAGTTTGTAGTAAAAATCAGTCTACTCATGAACTCATGCACTTTTATTTTCATCTTCACTTGGCATCAGATTGTTCATATATTTCACTCCGACTGGCATTAACATGGTCTTGAATAAAAGGCTGAACCTGATGAAACATGCTGACACATTGTTACAGGCTTGCTGTCGTGGGCTCACGTCGCTTTGGGGAAATCTGCACCTACATTATTCAAACATACAGTAGCTCTGTGGTTTATGAATCAGCAGCTTACTTCTTATCAGTGGAGGAATAAATATGACTTTGTGGAACTTCTAATTGTACATTTCTAACCACTAATAGAACTCAGTATTCAGTTTTACCAGCAGCTGCGGTCTGCTTCTTTTCCATTCAACTGGTGATGACTCTGAATTCTCTCCAAAGGAACAACCTGATGATGTCACAATGAACTCTGCAGATTTGTTTTCCTGAAAAAATGATCAAATGTTATCGCAGATAAAACAGAAATACTTAAGCTTTTTTTTTGTGGGTTTGGTTTTGATGACCTTGCATTCATACCATCCATAAAGAAATTCTACCCGCAGTATTTTCAAATTGGTTATCTTTTATTGCTTGCTGAGAGATCTGAGAGATGTATTGGTACAATACAAATCTCCGTCTTCATTAGTGTCCAGCTGCCTTCCAGCTTTGTTCCAGCTCTGGCTCTCTCATGTGCAATTTGATATACTTATGCTCAGCTAAACGTAAGCACCAGTTTTCTGACAACTGCAAACTGGTGACTGCTGTTCTTATTTTTGTTAAGCTGTAAGTGTTTTATTTATCAAATGCACAGTTTATACTGGGTCATTCTGAGCACTGGAATACTAATAACATGGCAAACAACAGCTATGTAGTGGGCAGAAAAAAAAGGTTAAGACATCAAAAATATGGCCAAAAAATAGCAAAGTAAAGATAAATCCATCAAAAGGTGAAAAATAAACATATACATACAAGTAATTCACAAGCAACAGAAACACGATACCTAACAGCATAACATAAGAGATAACATACAATAAATATACTAAATCATAAATGTTATAGCAGTCAAGACACTAGCAGCAGTGACAGACTGACAGACAGGGAACATGAACAATGAGAATAGAGTTAAAAATTATAAATGTTAAATGTAGAAATGAACATTAAATTGTGGTTAAGTTAAGTCAAGGCTCTGAAATATATTGATATTACTACTTTATCAACCTAAAGGCTCTGAATACTTCCTCCACCCCTCGTGTGCATTGATCACTACATGCTCCCTGCTGTTCATGTTTGCCTGGTTTTTGGATTGGTTGTCCTGACCCACTAGACCTACACGGTCCAGCATGTCTGATTCTTCTGTCGCCGACGAGCTTTTCACTATCTCACTGTGTTGCTCTCTCGCCCTCTCTTCCACCTCAATTCCCAATGCATCTCACGGGTCAAGGCATTGCCACTCAACTTACTCAGGGGGGCTTAGCACAAGTATTTTTGGCTCCCCCAGCAGCTTACGTTGACAATATCCGCTTGTCACTGACATTGTCAACCATCTCATGCTTCATCAGAATGAGCCAGAAAAGGATTCAGCTCCCTGCTTCTCCAGTCCTTTCAGCACACTCAGTGCTTTATTACATAACAAGGACTATTGTTAACGGTTTCACAAGTGTGTTAAAACAGTAAAATGGTCGCTCGGGTCCTTGGTTGTATGTAAAAACTGCATTGTGAGCCTGCTCATATTGATTATTTCAATAAGCGGGCATGCTGTGGAAAATGGGAGTGGGAGTGTTGGCTATTCAATATTAGCTGGTATCTAAGAGTATTGATCCCTGATATGACAAAATAACAGCTTATTAAAAGTTAAACACTGAAATTTAAAAAGAACAGAATCAAGCCCCTTTGTCAGCACCCATCAGATGTTAGCTTGAAAATCCGTCCTGGTTTCATATTCTTTTCTTTTTTTTAACCCACATTAGCTGTTACCTTGGCAACAGCTTCTCTTCCTGGTGTCCATTATAAGACATACATACAGTTCAGATGCTTAAATATAACTGCTGTAGTCCCTATCCATTGAGTCAGTATTACATTCACACCAACACAACACAATGGCATCCAATTCATGTGTGTTTGGTTTGTGTGAAACACTGACCTGAACACTGATCTGTTTGTTCGCGAGCCAGTGATGAGAAATATCTTTGCTACATGTCTGTTTTTTTACTCGACACTTTTGCATTTTGTGCCAGGAAATATGCAGCTGTTTATGTTTTTACACGAATAGGAAATGTTTTGATTTGGAAAGCCAAACTAATGAGCTAAAAGCTACGTGATGCTGCAGACGAGCATGTTGTTCATTTATCGGCAGCGCTGGTAAACACTTTGCTTTACTGACACAGTATAGTAATATTGCATATTACAGCTGCAAGCATGAAAGGTCAGAAAAGCCAGCACATTCATATGTGGATGAACATTATTGGACGCATTTAGCAATCATGAAATAATACGATGCTGCCTCCGCTCTGCAGCCAGTTTTACAGTCGACTCTGTAGATAATATACTCAGCTACGCTAGATTCAAACTCAGGTTGATCAGTCATTACCCTGTGGAGGAGTCTGTGACATTTAAAATGGCACACAGCCAAGGCTCACTCCCTGTAATAAGGGATGTCCATTATGGTTTATGGTCACATCCTGTGAACATTTGTACCTGTGTGTGTGTGTGTGTGTGTGTGTGTGTGTGTGTGTGTGTGTGTGTGTGTGTGTGTGTGTGTGTGTGTGTGTGTGTGTGTGTGTGTGTGTGTGTGTGTGTGTGTGTGTGTGTGTGTGTGTGTGTGTGTGTGTGTGTGTGTGTGTGTGTGCTTCTGTGTAAGCTGAAGGTCAGTCTGGGTGTTGAAAGCTATTTGGCTCTCTGACATGAACCCACATGTCCCTTTTCTCTTCCTTATAGCTATCCTTCAATTGCCCTTATGTTTATAATAGCCTGACATCATCTGGATGCTGCAACTATGTGCACACAGAGTATTAGAAAAACACATCTTATAAAGAGTACTGTATATAGATGTGTTCTTCATGTAGTGTATGTTAGTTGTAAGCTAACCCAAACCTGCATATTAACATTCATTTATTCTTAAAAAATACGTTTATGTTTTTAACTCTGTTTGTTGTAAAAGTGCCAAAATGAGTGGTCAGAAACATTCATGGAGCATCAGCTGTTTCTAAAGATTCAAACACAGGTAACACTTCATGATAACCATCATTAATACATGATACATTTAGCCTATAGTTAAATCAATTCAAGGTTATTAGTTATTTCACTGTTGAATACTTTATAAATGTTTAATGGACTGGAGTCAGCATTCACCTGGGGTCACCTGTTCATCAGGAGTAACAGCCATTCATACACACTGACACTGATGGACGCGTTAACATGTAGACTGCCAGGAAAATACATTTGTGTCATGTTTAGTTGTTGTACAGATCAGACTAAGAATGACACATGAACAAACCCATCCGTGAAAACCTTCAGAATATAGATAGTAATGAAAGTTTGGTGTGTGTGTAACTCTGAAGTGGAGATTTGTGGCTAAACGAAAAAGTATGTATGGTAAAATTCCGTGCAAAGTAAAACTTAATAGGGTAAAAAGACACAAACGATCATCATGACACTTTAATTACTTACATTAAGACGGTTTTATGTCTTCTAAAATGTCACATTTGAGTATGAAAATCAAGCTACTAATTATATACAGTATGTGCCAATTTGCATTAATCTCATGAACAAAGGTCTGAACTCAAATAAAACAGCTGAGTGTGTATTTTGGACGTTGTCTTTCCATGTGTCTTAAAGAAGACATATTATGAAAGCAAAATATCCCAAAATCCAGAGTTTGATCAGTGCATGAAAAGGATCGATGTTTCTTCTTGCTGTGTCTGGCTGCAAACTGAATTTATTTAAGCTTAGCTTCAGATTCTTCCAAGTATTTGAGGGCTTTTGAATAACCATCCATCTCAACTTAGATTGGTAGACATCATGCTGGGACTGTTGTTGCTGAAAGAGCCTGAAGCTGCTGTTTGCTGTTCTGCAGAGCAAAGCGTGAGGTAACCTGAGAGTTATTACTTTGCCTCGAGGAATCAAAACCCTCTTGCTTCCAAGCATGAAGAGTGCGTATGCAGATTAATGTTCCATGAGTGAATGAAATGGCTTTAAATCTTGTTTAAAGAGTGCTCGGCCAGCAAGAATAAAACGTACACATCTCTTTTACAAGCACGACTATATTCAACTGACAAAAGCACAGTTTCGAGTCAGTCGAAAAAGAGTTCAGGGTCATGTGTTCAAAGCATCTAAAGCCGCTTGCTTCTTCTTGTGATAGTGTGTCAAACTTCAGTTAAAAGCGTTATCACAATGAAAAAATCCAGCTCTGTCGTCTATGAAAATTCATCAAGGTTTAACCGACATATGCCAAGCAACAGATTCACACATGAACATAAACATGCAAATGAATCGTTTTAATCACACACAGTGTTGCACACAGAAAGTGCCAAAGGGAAAGAAGTAATTGTTCCCATTATAGAAACACGACAGATTGTCCTCTAACAGCTTTCAAAGAAGAAGAGGTCATTTCCAGCTCTTCACTCTGTTCTTGTGATATTACACATGAATTCAGTGAGTGCTTTGTGAATATTGGCTTATCTTTTTCTATAAAGATTAGGCACTCCGATGGCTCCCCCGCAGACACAAAGAGCTCTCTTCTGCTGAGGTTTGATCCAACTACAGGGAAGGAAGTCATGGATATAATTGCTAAGATGAGAAATTCAGCTCCTGCAGCCGGTCATGATGAGATCTTTTTTATCTCTAGAAGCAAAAGTCATTGACATATATAATCTCGACATCACTGGAAACTGGAGTCATTTCAAAGGACCTCAAGGTCGACAAAGTAGTTCCCCTGCCTTCAGCCCGAGGTGCCAACATCATTTTCATCCATTTTCTTCAGATTCGAATGTACAGCAGACTTCAGCTGGGTTTTAATAGACAATCAAATAGTAATGAATAGCAGTTTTTGAAATATTCCCACACAATTTTGCTCTTCCATGGATGGAAATATAAGCTCTCAATATATTAAAGATCATAAGAATTTGGTTTCCCTCACTGGTGGACAGCCTGAAGAGGTCCTCCGAAAACTACCCAATTTGTCAACTGCAAAAGTGAGTCACTTAAATGCACCCGCTATCAGTAGTATATTATGAAGCTTGAATAAAACAATGGGCTGGGTAATGATAAGACAACTGCACCAATTTAACAAAGTCAAACTAGAGCAGATTGCTTCCTTTCTCCTCCAATGTCATCGGTTTTATTTTGGAAGAAATACACCACAAAATGAATCCTTCATTTATGTGGTCTGGTTTGTCCTTATCGTGAGTCATTACATGTTTATTGCGAAACACTCTCACCCTCTTGATGTCCTGAGGTCTGCAGTGTTATGATCTGTAGAATATGGGATCCTGGTTGAAGACAATCGTGTGCTTTATCACAACCAAACGGAAACATATCGGTCACTGAGGCAAGCGCACCGATGAGATTCAACTGACTCGGTGCGGCTGCAGACAGAGTTCTAGTAAGCATGTTAGAGGAGGATATCACTCTAATGTACATTATTATGAAGAAAGATGACATTATTCAAAGATTAGACATTAAATTAGTTTGTCAGCTGTTAGCTAGTATATTACACTGGACCTTTACCTCACGTGCAGAACATATAATACTGCTGTAATGTAGCACATATGCTTGCAGCACGCATGCTTGTCTTATGATTTGTCTCCATGTGATCTGTTAAAAAATACAGGCCACAGAAATCCAGAACAGTACACATTAAGCACACTTATGGGAACAGCTTGAAGCCAAATAATCTCTATTTACTTGTTCCTGTTTGGCAGCCAGGCGCTCATGGACTCCTGAGTATATATCACAAATAAACGATTCCCTATCTTTGTTTCTTATGCATTCAACATCACATCCCATATACACATCGCACTTCCAGCACTCTTTCAATGTCATTTGCATTTTCCACACATACATTATCAAGCTGTTGCAATATGTATCCATTTTATCCCTCAGGTTGCCCCACATATGGAAATAACACATTATATTCCCAGTGAAAATATTGCAGTTGAATGTTGCTCTACTAACCATCCGCTGCACTGTTACCTTGTGATTACCTCTTAGTTTTATGTGTGAAATCACAGCACCATGGGATTGCACATAGAGAAAGCCAATTACCTAACAAATGTCCACCTTCTCTCCTGAGGTGGTCATGATTTTTTTCTTTCTCCTCTATTTCTCCCCTGTGCTCTTCCTCTGTCATCCACTGCCGGGAGACAGAAAGAGGTTAGGGCGACGGAAGTCCTTTTTTGGTTATTTATTCATGGATTTTCCATTTAATATTCATGCCTTTTTCAGGACTATCTCGGTGCAGACAAGAATTTGCTGCCTCGGAGGCAGCCGGGGCCAAAAATCAGGTTTCAGCTCCAATGAGCCCAGTGGATGAAGGGGAGAGAGAGGGAGAGATAGATAGAGAGGGAACAAGAGAGCGGGGTTTCATGTGTTCTCTAGTAAATGAGAGGCAGGCCTTGAAGGTGACAGGCTGTGTTTATTACTGATCTGTCAGCCGGTTAATGGGGAGAGGAGAGGAGAGGAGAGAAGAGAGAGGAGGGAGCTGAGCTGCTGAGCAGAGACCAGAGCACACTAGCATGGGAGCAAGAAGAAGCCCCGAGCAAAAAACTCTGCTGTACTAGATCTGCTTGTTCTCACAGATCCAGTGATAACACTCCTGCATGCCTGATTTGCATTCACTGGCAACTAAATTAAGATATAATGAAATGATAAAGGGGGGGGGGGGGGGTGTTTGCTTTGTTGTTACGAAATATTTACTTTTCAATGAACAAACATAAGTAGAAATGATGTACTCTGACATATTGATTACATACAAGATATTTAGATCCATGTAAATGCTTAAATTTCATAGTCTGTGACCAAAATTTGTGCAAAATGGTGTGATTGTATCTTTGTATGCAGCAACACTCTGATGAGATTTAAAAGGTGTGCACATGGTGAATTTTCGTGAATCTCGCGAAAATTCTAGTTCAGACAAAACTATCTCAGACTAAATCCATCCGTTGACCAAACAAAGCATGTTTTTCCTTTGTCCCACATTTTCATCTCACTTTCAACTCAGCTTTGGTGGAAACAAACTCACAATTGGATTCGATACGATGCAATGTGAGGCGATGCTATACACAAACCGGTGAAACACGGAAGTAAAGCAGCGCCACCATTACTGCGGTGCTTTGCTGCTAAGGAAGTAGCGTGTTGGTCCCATAGCGATTGTTGAAGACATTAGCTGTAGATGCGTAAATGTTCTTCTATTTCATTTTTTTAGTATGTATGCTGTTCAATAATGCCGGGAAGAACATGTTGTGAGACCAGGCGGTAATTGGGACATACGATTAATTCCTCCCTCTCAAAAATCCGGGATGAAAATGTCACAAACTTACCCAGCTTCTCAGTGAATTCTCTGGCATCCTTCTGGGCAATAGTTGTTTTCTGCAGGTGAAGTTGTTGCGGCAGAGGAAACGATTCAGCCGACCAGCACTCACAGATAACTCCTCATCTCTGCTGTCACTCACGGTGGCGGACATTTGTTTCGCCATCGCCCTGATCATTTTTCGGGACACTCTCTCGTGGCATGCCCGTTTGCTGATAACTCATCCCCGCATGTTTATCTCAGGCTCCTCGCTAGCCTTCTTCCTCCCTCCAGCAGGCAGCTTGACCCTGCTGCTGTCCTCCTCGTACAGACGCTGAAGCTCCGTTTCTCTCACTCTCTTCTGGTCGACTGAGAAACGTCTAGCGCCTGCTTTTCCCGAGTTTTCCTCTTCATATTTTACGACTTAAAGTTTAAATTTGAAGTTGTACTTTTTATTGTTTTCCTGGACCGGAACCATGGCGATTATCAGTGTGATACTGACTGACAGAAAGCAGCACAACACGTGAAAAAGGCGAAGAAGAAATAACGTGTAGTGTCAATGGTCACGTCTCCTGCTTTAATTAAAAAAAATAAAAATAAAAATAGACCCGACATTTATTTGGAACTGGCAGTTATTTATCAAAATATACACCTGAATCCGGCGTTTAAAACACCTGACATTTTCACGAGCAGGGTGCGCCCATTAAACATCCACTAGAGGGCACCGGCAAGTCACAGTCCGCAGCCACGCAGTAATGGTGGCAGGCAAGATGGCGGCGCCCATAGATTTTGCGCCGGATTTGTGTATACGCTATGATACGGTATATGATACTGAATGATACAGTATCATACAATGTGATGTGATATGAAATGATATCAAACACCGATTTACGATACAAAGCGATACTATATATGATACAGAATAATACGATACAATGCAACGTGAAAGAAAATGATATTTGATATGAAAGTTACAAAACAATACAATGCGATTCTTCTTTATTATCAGTTTGCGCTGAAATTCATTTTCAGTGGTAGTTACCGTTTAGAAATGTACACAAAACACATCAAACAGTAATGACCATTAAACATATCACGTTATTCCTCTCGATTCGAGTCTCAGTAAACAGCACACGGTTTTTGGTTTAATAACAGAATAGACTGATGCATATGTGTTGACTCTAATAACCTGTTGAAGGGCAGAGGCTGGTATTCTCTGTTTCGAGCATGCGAGGAGTCAGAGATAGTGTTAGCAAGTCTGAGCAAGTCTGTTATACATAGACATGGGACTAAAAATGGCTATTATGAGGGAATGAATTGTAACCTTTGCCATGGAGGTTATGGTGTTATCAGGACATCTGAAAGTGTAGCAGACTATAAAGAACGTAGTGACGGAGCAGGTGATTAGCTTTTGGTGCTGATGAGTATCCGGGTGTTAATCACCAGAAGAGAACTTGTTTATCTTTTTGTGCTCACTTGAAGAAGAAAAATGTGGCATGATAATTGTATCAAATGCTTATCAGTGTGTATTCTGAGGGCAGAGGAGGATTTCAAATACTCAATGCATTTTATATAATTGAAGTAACCTTTTTTTTAGAACTTCGCAGCCTTGACGGAGACATGCTTTGCCTGAGAGCTTTGTAGTATTTGATTGCACTTGAGCCCGGAGGTTTTTATCAGCTGCCCTTGGTAATGAAACCTTTTGGTTTTCCATCTCAGTAAAGGGTGAAAAGCCCGAGTAAAGCAATTGCTCTTTGTTGAAGCAATAGATTTGTCTTTGCTTATCTCAGCTAAGCATTGTTGCCTTTATCAGTCACCATTACAAAACCCATAGCAATCAGTGTTTGACATGCCACTGCTTTCTTTAGTGTCACGTTTACTGCATGAATGGCATTCTTGTTGTAATTTGGATGAATTTTATAATCCTTTAATAAAATATACTTTCTTCATATGTGCACATCATGTACAAATGTGGCCTTTAAACAGCCGGTATCTTTCTCTGTGTGATGAAGGCATTCAAAGCTCACTCTGTCTTTTGAGCTCGATGTTACTGTATTGTTGCAGTGCTCAGTTTCTCTAAAGATGCCTGAGGGGGTTGTACTCCTGAGGTGAAAATAGATTCAGTCTTCAGGAATATAATGTGGGTGAAAATGTTGCAGGAGAAGTAATGCCTTTTTCATGCACTCAGCAGACTGAATTGAAAAACTTTGACTTTGGAACCAAATTATTTTCTGCGGTACAAGACAGCAGCGCTTTCTTTTATTGTGAGAACAACAAGAGAAACTAGAACCCTTTTTTTACACACAGGCTTTGGCCATCAGAAGTAGTTGTTTTCATTCTTACCTGAGGCTAAAGTACATAGCTTATAGCTTATTCTCAGCCACCCTGATCCGGGCTCATCTCCTCCAAAGGCACCACAGACACACCAGTGTCTCTTCTGTGGTCTTATATTCTTTATTTATATGGGTCAATGTACATCAGTGGGTTACACGCTGGGTGCATTAGCTGCTCTTACTGGTTTCAGTTCTTCGTGGTGCTTAGCAGTTAGTATGTCAGTGCTGCTCATGTTTGCTGTTTCTATTTAGCTTTGATGTTTGGGTGAATTATGCAGCTCTCTCACAAAGATTGGTACAGAAACACATCTGGGCCTGTCTCTGTTCTCTGACTGGACTCTTAAGTTGTGTGCCCTCAGTTTTCTGTTTTCACTCCCACATTTCCTCTTGTTTTCTATATTTTGTCCATTGTTTCTCTCAATTCTTCTTTGTCTCTGTACGAAGCCTGTCAGGGTAATCAATCTGGGTCAGTGCTGTGGGGGGGATGCAGACAGATGTGCTTTGCAATGTGATCGATGTCCTTGATTAGTGAGAGATTACCCTTGTGGCTCTGTGTGTGTGTGTGTGTGTGTGTGTGTGTGTGTATGTGTAACTTATTCAGAGAGTGTTGCTAGTTAGCATGAATGCAGTTAGCATGCTCCCTTGATTTTGTTACTTTGTGAGGTTGGCAATTGAGGATCAATAGGTGGATTATTTGCACAGTTGAAGTAGCTGATGGAGGTGAGGATGTTAAACTAGACACGGTCAATGAATCACCTAATGTGGTTAAAATCTGTCAGTGGAAGTTTTTTCCACCCGACTGCAAAGTGAATTTTACACCAAATCTAAAATGAGACTTCCTTGTACAGCTTGAGGGAAACCATTAGTCAATTAACAGTAATCAATTCAACGTTGTAGTTGTATAGATTCTCTGGTTGCAGCTTCCCCTTTCCCTTGTTTATTGTGATAGGACATTTTAGATATCTTTGGGTTTTGGACAGTGGGTTGGGCAAAACAAAACATTTGAAGTCTTCACCTTGAAATTCAGAGTCAGTCTTTATTTTTTTGACCATTTTAGAGAATAAATAAAAATCAGTAAATAAATAAATAAATCAGTTAACATTGGAAGTAATACTTAGCTGCAACCCTGATATGATTTATCTATCGATCTATCTGATATGTATCAGGTTGTAGTTAATAGATTAATGTCAGCCATATTTCACAATGAAACAGTACACTCAGAAAATAGTGGCTGATGTGGACAAATTAAAGTTGTCATCTGTGACTATTTTATTGCTATATTTGCTAAAATTGTCATTATGATCTGACAGTAGAATAAGATACAGGTCAGCTGTCTGTGGCTCCACCCAGTGGCCCTAATTTGATATGCAAGAATCCACCACTCCCGGATCAACACAACCAATCAGAGCCAAGGGGAGTGTCTGAGAAGTGTCAATCATTCTCGTGTATATGCTGCTGTCAGTCCCCCTCCCATGCTGCTCTTACCTGGTCAGATACGTTCAAGCCCAAACTGTAAACAATGGCGGAGAACAGACAACAACAACAGAGCCGAAAAAGGCCCCACCATTGCCCACGTCAAAGAGAAGAAATAAGAAGGCTGGCGAAGAAAAGCAGTGTTAAAATAAATACTTGGGCCAAGCCAGAGAGAAAACTAGGATAAATATTTGAGCATCATTTCAGAGGTGGAGGGAGCTGCGGGATCTGTAAGGACTCAAGAACGACACAGAATTGGCGGCTTTTCTGCTGGACAAGTAAGGACCTCTGTGTTTTAACTACAAGACTATGGTGGCAGCGGTCACAGTAATACTCGCAATAGCTAATATCGCCGTACGATGTTGCACTCCAGCTACGTAGCTTGTTGGTAAATCTAGCTTGTTAGCTTGTATGCCAACTCTGGTGTTTAGCTCTGTCTTTATGGCTACTGGTAAGCAGAAGTGTCTTTAAAGCGACCAGGTAGTTATAAAGTTAGTTTGTGTTCAGGACACTCTGAATGGTTGAATTGGTTTAGAGAAATAACGTTACTCATGCTTCAGAAAGAGAATAATCTGGGTTTATGTTGTTGTTGTTGTTATTTTGAATGCGCCATCTTGGTTATCTGGCGTCCTCTGTTACCATGGTTACAAGCCTGCTTGTGCAGAGCACGCTTCTCTGTCGGAGGGGCTTAAAAGGCTGCAGCAGCAGAGAGGAAGAAGGAGGGACCTGAGAGCTGGGCTCATTCAAATATTCTGGCTTAGTCCACTAGACTGTCACAATTATCGATGCAGACCAGTATTTCTGTTTTGCGATATTTCCTTAACTATTCAAATTCAAATAAGTTTGAACTTTTTATCTACTATTTAGACTTTTTACAGCGACAATTGCTTAAATGCCTGAATATGACCTACATGAGCAAACCAGACCATCAATGAGAATGAACTCTCTTATCTGTAGGATTACATTAACTACAGTAACTTCACTAAAACAAAGTTTACTATAAAAGTTTAGAAAATTAGTATTTTCAAAAATGTTGGCTAGCCAGATGAAGACCTTTGTGGTGGTACCGCTTTGGTCCACAGGGGCCACCACAATTAACAAAAAATAAAATGTTCCTTATAGATTTAGATAAAGAAGTTTATTCAATTTAAAATGAATAAACTGTATATTTTTAACAACAACTGTTTTGAATTTCACATGCAATACATATCTAACATCATTTTATATCCAGTGTGCTCTGCAACCGTCGTGACAAGAATATCTGTTGACAGTGATGTTGATGTTTGACACACTTCAGAATAATATGACATTACCTAATGGTGTAAAGAGTGACCTGTGAAAAACACAGTTGTATTAATATAAACACTGACACACTGCTACCACACGGCCATCAACGTTTCTTTCAAACCCAATGTAATGACCTTGCTGCACTTGTGAGAAAGATCAACAGTGGTAATTCCCCTCGCAGTAGGCTGTCAGCTTTCCGTCAGCTGTCAGTGTTTTCACTTTGCCTGTTTTCAAAAGAGCATTTGATTCTTGTAGTTTTCCTCTCCCTCTGAAAAGAAGCAGACAGATGTAATAGCCATTAGCCTCAGGGAGAGACAGCACAGATGTGTCAACAAGGCTTGACTTTTACAGTCCAAGAGAAGTCTGAGCAAACAGTGGCTGTGTAGAGGCCTGTGTGGTTGAGCACTGATCCTACGACACGGTTGCACGGCATTGCCCCGGGACTCCAAACAGACCGTGACTCTAGTTCTCATTACAAGAGTGGGTCAGACCACCCCAATACGGAAAATAAATAATGCAGGGGAAAACCTGAGTGCTGCCACCTCACTGACAACATCCACACAACCTTGTCCTTCATGAATAAGTGGTTCAACCTTTTATAAACTCCTGCTGTAAGCTGTATTTTTATATGCCCTCTGTTTTGGTGGAGTCGAGTGTATGTGTGTCAGTCAGGGCTGCAGCCAACCTTAAAAATGATTTTTATTAATCTGCTGATTATTTTCTCAATTGCGAAATAATTAGGCTAATAAAATGACACAGTGTTGAAAAATACAGCCTATATTATATGATGCACTTTGAAATGGAAATGGAAATTGGAAAAAGGAAACTGCACTTGAACGCACCACAAAGCCGACCGACCGCCAACGACCTTGTATGTTCTGCGCATGTGTAAGAGAAAATAACCCTCCATACCTTCAGGTAATTTTAGTCCATAGATGTGTTTAAACAAACCGTGCATTTTTTTTCATACTGTTGTCATTAATATAACCACAACTAATCGAGAGTATGTCTAATAAAAAAGTTGCAAATGATACTGGCAAAGAGACAGAAGGAGAGGAGGCTGGAAAGGAAAGAACTGCTTGATCGAGCGAAACCAGCGTGGGGTTGAGTGAAATCAGAGTGATTCATTGAATTGAAATCAGTGTTTTAGAAACTAGAATCAGAAAAAAGTTCTTACTGTCATATTGATAATATTTTTATGTAGATAAATCATTTTTCTTTTCAATGATACATCTACAGGGCTTGTGGAATTGTGACAAATAAAACTCTCTTTTCCTTGAAAACAGTATTATGATTGTGATTTGGGTCCAAAATGATTGTAAGATTTATCACTGTGTGAGAATTCTGACGGTTGGTTCCAGGTTCTTACAAGGCTGAGCCAATAGTAAATCACCATTATACTGTACTGCCCTGATGTTAGCTAGCTAGGGATAGCCATGTTTATGTTAGCAATGTTCACATTAAGTAGTGTTAGCAATATTAACATTCACTAGACAGCATTATCAATGTTAATGTTTGCAGCAAACTGTCAACCATTTTAGGGAAACAGATGATCGGAACAACAACAGCGTTGTTGCTTGAATGCAATGGTAGGTAGAGACTGAGGGCTCTATCTTGCACTCGGCGCAATTGACTTTGTACACTGGCGCTTGTGTAATTCTTATTTTGCACTCGGCGCACATTGGAGTTTTCCCTCCACAGACGCGCGTCCTTAAATTAGGGAATGACTTTGCGCTCTGGGGGCGGTTCAGCGAAAAGAGGAGGCGTGTTCCGGCGCAAACGTTCACTGGTGCTATTTTGCCGTTTCAGAAAACACTTGCGCAACAGACCAGGAAAAACCTAGTCTAAAGTCAGTGGCGCTTATTCAGATGCTATTTTAAGGGCGCATGCTTGGCCATAATGTAGCGTGTGCTCAACGTGCATACACTTTGCTTCTCTCATCTACAAGGAAGCACTTCCCGTTTTTGCAAACCATACAAAAAAAGTTGAAAAGATTTAAACAGAAGCACTAATTCTTTTTCCCTCTGTTATGCGACGCGACCGCTGTAGCCGTGAGGGTCCGGGAGTCGCAATGCGCGATGTGCTCCTAGTGGAGCAGGTGGACAGAGATGGAGTTGGGGGAGGAGGAGGAAGGAGTAAGGTGCACAACAGGAGCAGGTGGTGCGTTGGAGACTTGAGGCGATGCGCCTGAGAGGCAGCAGCAACATCGCCACCCGGTCAAGACGGGCATTAATACCTTGCCGCATCCCGGGCAGTGCATCCGGTCTGACAATGCTGCCACGGCGTGTAGTGGGTCTGGATCCTCTGCACCTTGGTGTTTGCGCTGCTCCGTCATCAGCTGGCCGTTGCGCACTGCTCGGCCCGTGCGCACTGCTCCCGAGGTGCGATGTCATGGGGATGCCAGCCGTAGAAAAAATTACGGCAATTTCCTCCCACGCCAGTTTAACCAAAGCTACTTTGGATGGATTTCTCCCATCCCCATACAAGGCCACTTCTCGGTCTTTTACAGCCCCGACGAGAACGTCGGTCTCCTCGGCTGTGAACCGCTCCTGGCGTGCACCTGGCAAATGCGCCATTACAATAGCAATCCGCCATGGAACAAGCGCGCCTGCTCTTAAAGGGAATGTGAGATGACGCTCTGATTGGTTTATTGCACGTTACCCCCAAACCATACCTATGACTAATGTAGCTACTTCAGACCAACCCATTTTAGATTTGCGCCGGGCGCAAGAGTCATTTATCCCGCCGGCATAATAGCAACAGCGCCTGAGATCCGCCCACAAAGCTACTTGGGATTTGCGCTTGATACTTGCGTTTCAGATCGTCAAAATAGAGCCCTGAATGCCACATTTAGTAGCTGAATGTTACTAATAACGTCTTTTAGACATTTAGACACAGATAGGATGAACATGTATAACACAAACATAAAACTGATTTCACAAGTTTAACTGTTGGACACAGGATCACACTGTACGCTGAATATTGGAACAGAATTGGCTTCCAGACTATTGGTGATGTCACAACTCATGTTCGTAGTCCTGCTACTCAGAGTGTGAAAACAGACTTCTACTGTCACACTCTGCACACACACACTTCATCTTTCTCCACAGTGAAGCTCAAATATTTCGCTCTAGGAACAAGAAGAAAAAATCATCTTTTGACCAGATCAAAATTAATCGATCAAAATTCTCTGCAATTAATTTTTTGTTAATCAATTAATTGTTTCAAGCTCTGCTGTCAGTCTGTGTACGTAATCTAAATCCACTCATTCCCTCATTACATACTTTCTCATGGCTTCTAAAAACCCTCCAAAAATCAAATTTTATCTTAATTTGATCTCAATTTCCTGTCGCAGTCGCCATGGAAAGTCCAAGATGAAAGAGTTGAGATTCTAATTAAGCTGTAATGGCAGCAGCGAGTTTGTTTTTTTCCTGCCTGTACATTTTCTCCATACTCAGCCCTCTCTCCATCCCTCCCTCCATCCCTCCATGTTTAGCTTGATCTCTTCAAATTTATTTCCTACTTTGTAACCGGAGGCAAGAGCCCTTGACTTGCTGCCCCCACAGCCACAGCCAAGGCAGCCATTTAAGTTGTGATTAAAAATTAATGGTTGAGTGAGAGGCAGCAGAGAGGGAACAGGGGAGGGCAGGCGAAGAAAGAGACAATGCCCGAGCGAGAGTACGGGCTTTGGAGAGGGGAGCAAGCCCAAGCAGCAGCTGCTCCCTGATAGAGGGTTGGAAGGTCTTCTCACAACTCTGCTGTGTTTAACTGCTCTGCTCACGCCCCACCATGAATATTGCATTACCGCACTATAGGGCTCCTTGTGTTACCCCCACTGAGTGTTGAGCAGAGTTGCGGCCACAGTGCCCAAGCATCCAAGTCGAGCCTTCCCCCCACAGTGAAGGGGCCATCCACATTCAGGCAGACACGCCACACAGACCAGCTTTCACACCACATAATTGCCAGACTGATTTAGAGAAGATCTGCGTGTCACAGGCAATTATAATAAGTTAAGTAACAAGAAAATGGAACAACATTTTCTGGCATTTAAAGCCATTGTCACTATTTTTTTCTGCTTCTGATCTCTGATGAATAAGTTTAAAACACACGGATGGTTTTCATTAATGCACACATCCATGGCCACAGTGGTTGTGTTTCAATACATTTTATCTCTCTTAACTCAACGCTTTACAAAGATCATGAGAATAAGGGACAATCAGTTTGAGTCTTGCCTAGCTAACTCAGTGCATCAGTCTGACTCTTGGGCCATTTCTTTTAAAGCTAAACAGAAATACCACGGGGACCACACAAGGTCCTGACCTTGACTTTACCAGATGATGAGTAGTGGCACCTACATCACCGCCTGACCTTTTCTTCCTTCTGGCCTCTTTCTCTTCACCGTTTCAGCACGGCATTTCTCAGAGTCCATTACCCACTGATACATGGTCTCATTCCAGTGCTGCCAACACTGTTCCCCTGTAGTGTAGCTCATTCAGGATTGCAGCTCACAGGGCTTTGATCAGTATGGCAGCCTATTTAAAACCGTAAAACAAGACTGAATGGAAATAAGTGTTTTGTAGGCTCTGATCTTTTTACATTTGGTCATTGTTCTTGTCAGCTATGGGAATAAGTTATTTGGCAATTTTATAAATTAGATCTTGGGATATAGTGAGATAAGATGATATGATGAGATGACAGGTTGTTAATAAATCACCAGTTTGACCCAATAATCTTAATGAAATAGAAAATATGCTTACTCACTTTTTTGCAGCGAATTATATGAAAACATTAATACCACTTATATGTTGATAGGCTAACAATAAAGCAAGGAACTGATTAGCTTAGCAAAAAAGCTAGAACAAGGATGAAACGGCCTCATTCTTTACAAAATCAGTTTGAAAGCTCACTAATTAATTATTGTTTTCACTTTAACTTTTTTAACCCAAATATGTTTTCCCAAACCTAATCAAGAATTTTAGTTCCCTAAACTTAACCAAGTAATTTAGTTCCTTAAACCTAATCTGGTATTCAACACCAACACGAGTCACAAAACTATGACATCTGCACAACGCGATAGATCAAGGTTTAATGGCGATCTGAGAACAAAACTAATTATAATGTTCTAGAAACAGCAATATCAGATACACCAGCTATTTCCCGCTGCTTCAAGCCTTTATGCTAAGGTAACCTAATCATAGCTCTTGATATTCTTATCCAACTCAGATGCAAAAAAAAACATAAAGATGTATTCACATAACATAAAGATGTATTTACTAAACAATGTTCTCAATGCTTGTGTTCATGTGTAGAGACCCTGGTGATACTGCGAGCAAAGTTTCACGTTGTGTCGAGCCTTCTTAGTGTTTTAAAGATAGCAATTTTGATGCTATCGCTAATTTGCCACTAGCACTTCCATTTAGAATGAGTTTGACTCGAAAACGAAAATACAGTAAATCTTAAAAGTGCCTCTTTCGTCGAAATTATGAATTTACACAAAGGCTTGACTCATATACATTCACTAAAAAAGCCTAGTTTGCATTTTGGTGAGAGTTTCACTTTAAGTAATGAAGCTGAACAACATTATACATTAGATCAGAACCATTAAGTGAGGCAACGATACCCGACTTTATGACAGTTTTCCGCTGAAAAGCTTGAAAACACATTAAACGTGAAACATCGAGGTTGATGTGAGCACTGATATTAATAAAACGATTTTTGAACTGAGCGTCACTCTCCAAAGGTTGACTACCTCCTGCTCCTAAATGATGCATCAAATAGAAATGTTTCATATGTTCTTGGAAAATGTAGAAGTCCTTTAATTTTTTATCTGCTATGTGGATTATTTCCCACAACTACAATAACGGTTGAGCCCAAAAGGGAACATACTATTCAATTTTTTATTGTACTGTAGCTAAACAAGCTTTTTATATCTGAGTTGAGGATCTAAGCTGTCTGACACATGAAGGCTGAGGCTTGTCTGACTGCAGCAGTGAAGAAAACAAGCAAGTGCAGCTAGATTGAATTCTCCAGTACCTGAGAGTTGTTTTTGGTTCATGAAAATAAGCCTACACAGTCAGATAGACGACTAGAATATTTCCTGTATTACTGTAAACACTGCAGCTTTGCTTGTCAGAAAGAGGGCAGCGCATATAAGTTCTGAAGCTTGAAGCTAGTAGAAGTGGATGTCGTCAAAGAATGTCAAGTTTAAGGTATAATCAGATTTGTAATATGCTCTTGCCACCTCCTCCTCATCACCCACCTCCTTGTTGCTACACTCTGTTCCTTCCGTTCTCTCCACGCTTCTTACATAATTTGTTAATTCTGTCCTATTTCCTCTGCTGCTGCCATCACTGTTCTTGCTTTAGGTCCTATTTGCAATGCTAATGAGGCGAGGCGGCAAGTAATGGTTTGTGGGGAAAAGAAGCTGCCTGGAAAGATGGTGATATGGTAATATGGCTCACTTTGGCACGGGGACAATTTTCTCAGAGAGTGGCTACATCATTGCACACACGGTGTCACAGTGTAAATATGACCAGACCTTGTGAGTCAAATGAGCAAAACAGAAACTACTAAAGCTGAAGCCTTGAAAAAGAACTATAATCTTGTCCTTTACCTCTCCCTTTCCAATCTCTGTAGTGGACCAGATGAATCTTGATTAAGGCAACAAGCAAGAAGCCATTACTCGATTTCAGCCCATGTCACCATCAGGCAGCTTTCAGTCGGCAGCTCCCCACTTATCTCCCTACTGTCCATGTGATTGAAATTACAGTCACGCCAATAGCAGAGGCAAGTAAATGGATTATTGAGCAACTGTAAGTGGCTCACTCTGCAGAGCTGGCTCTGTGTGCTCGCTGGCTAGACACAAAAAAATCTAATAGCGCTGTTCTGCACGCTCCAGCTCTCAGATGAGTACAAGATGTATTCTTGAGCTTGATAGATCTATTTTTTAGTGGGAGGAATTTCAAATCATTGTGTTCCCAGTTGGTTTTATCTCATCTATTTGAAATGTAAATGCATACATACAGGCTTAAATCTACTCTTTAAACCATTGCTCTGAATTAGAATCATGATTTGCCGATTAAAAAGTTGCCAGCTTGATGAATCATTGAGCATCCCACTCTCACTGATTGTAAATACTTATTTATGCCATCTAAGAGCTGCTATGGTTCAGTTGATTGGTGTCTAATTTTGATAATGCATCCATAGAGAGGTGCAGACCGGTGTAAGCTGCATCTCAAAGCCCATTAAAATCTAACAAATCTCTTCAATTTTCTAATCTTATTTGGTCGTCGCGATCTTATCAGATGTCAGTACTCGTGTGAACAGGCTTTCAACGACCCATCAGATTCGATCTGCCCGGGTGTCACAATTCTCAAAATCCACGCAACCCATTATATAAATGATTAGAATTATTATTATTATATATAGGAAATGAAGTGGAAATACATGTTTTTCTTCATTTAAACTGTATTCAATAAGAAACTGCAATAATCTTAATTGCTTAATTGCTTAAAATCTCAGGTGTGCTGGTGCTACCAATGAAAATGTTTATTAGTGGCACTTGACAGATTTTTGAGTGCATGTGTGACTAAAATAGTTTCACCCCGGAGCCCTGATTTTTTGCTTTATGGCCTTAAACTTTCTTTTAGGTGTGTCGAACATTGTATGCTCATTGGAATTGATTTTTTATTTAAAGTTGAAACCGTGGCACCCTGAACCCTGAGAGATGAACACCGTTAAAACTATATCTATGCATCTTTATTTTCCTGATACCCCAAATTTAACAGCACACTCAAAATGTAACAATATATTGGAATGTTTAAGGGCTACCGTTTAGTTATTGGAGATATTTGTTCATAAACTTAGAACATCACATCATCAGTATACTGTGCATGTTTTGATACGTGTTCTTATTTGCATTTCCCTGCATTTTCTTTTTTTTTTTTTCTTTTAACAGCATTTCACAGCATCTGAATGGCGGGTCTATCCAAAGCATTCAATCATTTTAATTCTGGCAGAAGAAGCAGAATGTAGTCATTCTAGGTCATTAATGGAACGTTGAGGAAGTCCTGTTCATTCGAATACCAAATTCAGATACTCACATCACAGTCAAAAGATTTTCTCAGTGCCATCAATATAAATCAGGTCTCCGGACTCAGTGTAAAGAGTCTAGAATAAAGGACTCAAGTCTTCTATTTGATATACATGGTATGTAATCATTGCCCTTTATTGTTAAAAATATAAATATCACATTCTCCATTAAAGTGAAAGACACCTTTTCTCAAGTGTCCAATTAAAGGAAGTGAAGAGAAACGGTATCAAATCATCTCTGCAGACCTTATTGCATCCCCCGCTGCTCGGCCATCCCTGGTGTTTTATTAATTTTTAATGTATTCACAGCAATTTCTAGTTTGTCTTTTGTACTTTTCTAATGTCTGTTTTGATTTTCAAAACCCGATATACATCAATTAGTGGAGGAGCAGTGCTGCACCCTGTAGGGTCTCCCTCCTGGCTGACTGAAGAGTCTCCTGATTTCTGTTGATCCGACTCATCCAACATAGTTCTGTTTCCTTTGTTTGCAGTCCAGCGCTTAATGGGAGAGATGGAATGAAGTGGTCGGGGTGAATGGGTTGTTTGTGTTGGATGAATTCAAACATCTATGGAAAGGAGGGGGTGACAGAGGGGGAAAGGGTAAAGAGCCTATATGTTTGTTTTAGCGGTAGCCAGTGGGTTGATGGTGGATTGTGTGTGATGAAAGGGATTAAGATTACCCTTTTGTGAAGGAACAACAAAATAAAACCATAATGATACAACTGGCATATGGTTATACTTTACTTTAAGCCTCTTTTGCCTGATCTACATCAGTTTTGTTCTATAAAAGACTGTTGTTTTCGTCTCCTGTGGTGTTTTATAGGCTATCTTTAATTTCTATTCTGTGGAGTGAATTATGAGGGTTATTTATTATTAAAATGTATACAGATAATGGTATGAAAAGACATTTTTCTGTGATTTGTTGGTGCACACATATATTAAGAGCTTAAAGATAGATATGATGTACAGCTGAGTTGAGATATGATGGCTGTAGCTGTCACTACGGTGCACCAGGGATGATGTGTCCATGAAAGCTGCTGGCTGGAAGTGCTGATGTTACCTCTGTGTGCCATATACTGTCACACACAGTCTGAGTAAACAGCACACAAACCTGTCAGATGGGAAATGCAGATTATGAGAGGGAGCTTTACAATCCACCATCGCTAGATAAACGACAAAGAATGCTCAACGCTGTGTGTGTGCGGAGAATGTTTCTGTTTCACTGCCAAAGACATAATTCTTCTTTGTCGATGCTCAAGAATATAATCAGGGATGAAAAACAAACTCTTAAGAATTGTAGAAGGGGATTCAAAGTACTTTAAAACAAAATAACTCCAGTAATTTCACTCTGCCTTTAACATCCAATGTGTTGAATTTGAGTGTAACAGGGAAGTTATTAATTCACCAACAAAATGATTTCACGACTTCCTCCTTTTTTTGCAAACTTCTCTCACCTTGTTTGGTTTTTATAGAAATACAAGACAATGGATGCTATGTTTCTTATGAAATATACATTAAGCAGTCCTTTTAAACAACAGGAAGATGGGCTGCAAATATACGCCTATTGATTGATTATTTAGGCAATATGTGTGTGATGATTGATTATTCATCATCAATTAAAAACTGCTAAACATTTGGTGATCTCACCATTTCATATGTGAGATTGCACTCAAGTGCCAGAATAAATGTTATTTACGTACATTTCTACCAAACCACAGATACGTTACAATTGGATGTTGGCTTGTGTTGAGGTGAATTTGACGGTCAGCTAACAAGCATGACATGTGAACGTGATATGAAATATTTGGTACAGACGCAACCTTGACATCTCTGTGGTTTGCCGAAATTGTAGCTGCTGGTTTTGGACTGTTGGTTTGACAAATCAAGTTATCTGACGACGTTGCGTTGAGTATTTGGATATTGTAACAAGCAATTTTTTTATCAAGCACAGTTTTCTGAGGGTTTATCAACCAAACTTTAAACTGTTTAATCATATTTAGCTAAAAAGATCACTCAGTTCATCAATATGTATTATTTGGCTCTCAGTCTTGTCTGGTTGAGAATATGTACAAAAGCATTGTGGACATGTTCTCTGTTGTTTTGAGCATTTTATTCAAAGCAGGTTAAAAAAAGACTCCATATATTTTATGTTGCTGTATTCATGTTGCTCTGCCTTTTGTTTTCCAGTATTATGACAGCACAGTTAAATTCAAAATACTGCCAACAGCACATGAGACAATCAGTTCAAAGGTCGACGGCAATTTGGCTCAGCATGATATGAACCATAACCATGCAAAACAGCTGATCGGACTCAGAAAATCTGTCTGACCCTCGGGTCAGCTCCATTAAGCAGGCGGAGAGACTTAACCAGCTGTCAAAGATATTCTTTATTTTTTAAACACCAAGCAACAAGAAAGAAACATACAAAACCACAATTGATAGTTCAAGCACAATAGAATCGTTTCTTTTACTGCATCCATCCAGCTCCTACACCAGCAGCAGCCACATAACGCTGAGTACTAGCGTTTTTTCCCTTTTCAGCACAGATTTGATTGTAAAATCAGTCTGTTTGAGTAGCACACCACTCGAGAATGCTTTTCACATGTGATTTTTTACATAAGATCACCTGCTCCTCTCCCACTGGGTATTTTCCTATTTCTGTGTCTGTTTGCTAAGATGGAGCAACATCCTCTATTCCAGTCTTTGAACAATATGGTGAAAGACCTCAAACTTGCACACATAAATACAGTTAAACAAGGAAACAACAAATGCCTAGCCTAAAAATAATCTTACATATGAGCGCTGCAAATAACAATTATTTTTGCTGTTGATTCATCCACAGATTTTATTTAAATTCTTTATTTAAACACTGGATGGAAAAAAAGCTCAGGTTCAGTGATATTAACAATGATATCAAGTTACAGATGAGATAAAATTAAATATGCTTCAACTGTGATAAGAATAAAGTACATTTCTATATATTTGTGTCGTCTATAAAACATTAGAAAACATTGAAAAATGACCATGACAGTATCCTGGAGCTACTGATGAGCAAGTACAGCGTTAACTGTAACTGTCAACCAGCTAAATGATCTGTATCCATACCTGATCAGAGCTTCAACCGAAAATGGCTGCAACTAACAGGAAGTTGGTAATTACCTCTGCCGGGGGGGGTTTGGTTTCACCTGTGTCCGTTTGTTTGTTTGGTGATTTGTTGGTTGGTTGTTTGGTTGGTTTTATTCAGTTAGTTATTTATCATTAACATCCCCAGTTGGTTGGTTGGTTGGTTGGTTGGTTTGTCAGCAGTATTACACCAGAACTACTGAACAGGTTTCCACAAAAATTGAATGGAGGCTGGGCCTCAATCCAGAGCAGCTCCTATTAACTTTTAGAATCTAGATAAAGGGACCGATCCAGGAAAAGAAGCAGTAGGTTGTTTTTTTGTTAATTTCTCAGGGATTAATGCTGGATTTTGATGATGTAGGTGGCTGTTATGTATGACTGTTGATATTTACAAATTTTACTTGGATGACACTGGTAAAAAGCTCATTATCTGTATCAGATATTCCTTTCAATCGAGTACTTGCTCAACCCTACGAAGATCCTGAGATCTCCGCAAATGTCCAAGTCATCAGTTCAAATACTTGTTATCAAAATACTTGCCAACTAATTTTACTATCAATCAACTGGATTGATCATCCAGAAGTAACAGCTCTTCAAAATACACATGTGCTGGATGGTTGGTTGGAATTTGTAGTATCAGTAGTCAAACAGTAATCTGTGTATAGCTTGAGGATAGTGGAGGCAAATAAGCCTGTCAGAAAAGGAAAGACGGGACTGTTGAATTGACTCCGAGGAGAAACAGAGGCTCTGCGGTCTCTTAAGCCTCCAACAGCGAGGATGGAAGTGACGGCGACTTCCTCCTCTCGGTTCAGCTCGCTCTGTAGCTATTCACTGTATGAGCTCTAAAGTGTTTATCTCACTCTCTCTGTCTGCCGCACATAACCCTCTTCACACTTCGCCTGAGAGCACCTGAGCTTTGAGGAAAGGACACACACACACACACACACACACACACACACACACACACACACACACACACACACACACACACACACATATATATATATCACATATACATATCATATACACTATATATATATATATATATATACACAGAGACACAAAAGACACAGGCACACAATGACTCCAGCTGAGCCGCCCTCCTCACAGCGGTGTTTGGACCTCATCCTTTTCGATGTGCAACATGGGAAATAATCTGTAAACTAGACCTTTAAGTGTCCTTTTAAAGCATTTCACAAATGAAATTAAAGTTTTTAATATTAATTAGTTAACAATTAATTGATTATTTATGTGAGATAATTCATTTTTTGTCATCCATAGTTGCTAGTTGTTAGAGGATTGATATGTTGAGGAAATACATAAGTACATTTATCATGATCAATCAATCAGCGCACGCTAAATTCAGCACTTCTAAGAAACCCGCTCTCTGGCTTTAACTCAGCCTGGTTCCAATTCCAGCCTCTGCTCCTCCGATATCCAATAAAGACAAAAGACAAAAAGAAAATTCTTCAAAAAAAAAATGTTAAGAAGTGCATAAAAAAAGTATTTTATGATCCTCACTCAGGCATTGTTCTTGCTTAAGTCCAGTGCTTTGTAGTTTAAAATGGCCGAATGAGACTACAGAGGATGTCAGGGAAATAAAGCATCATAAAGCCAAAGACTCTATGACTCACTAGTCCGTCTCGTCAGGCTGACTTTATTTGCTGAGTTGAGATTGATCAATTTATAGTTAGTGTGTTTAGTATAATGACTTATGAAAACAAATTTTAATTTGATTCTGATTGAATCTGACAGGAAGCTCAGAATGGTAAATGGTTTGCATTTTTATAGCGCTTTTCCAGTCTAACGACAGCTCAAAGCGCTGTACAATACATGCCACATTCACCCATTCACACACACATTCATACACTGATGACAGAGGCTGCCATGCAAGGCGCCAACTGCTCACCAGGAGCAATTTGGGGTTCAGTATCTTGCTCAAGGACACTTCGATATGCAACTAGGGGAAGCCGGGACTCGAACTGGTGACCTTCCGATCACTAGACGACCTGCTCTACCCACTGAGCCACAGCCGCCCAGAATTCACGTAGTTTGTTTTTAGCCAGACATAAGCTTTTAGCATCTGACGATTACATTTACTCCTCATAAATCATAAAAGTGGTGTTCATCTGTGAATATTATCTTGTTGAGCAAAAGTGTGAATATCCTAGAAAATAATCCAAAATCCAGTTTAACCAGTTTTTATCCCACAGACTTTTTTTTTCGAAGGAACCAGCACCAGATGCTACTTTCCGGGTTTCCCTGCAGAACTCTATTTACCTTATTATGAAAACTTACTACAAGCACTTTATCATAACTTGACTTCTAATGAGTCAGAGAAAGCCTGCTAGGATATGGCAGGTTATCACTAAACTCCCATGACAACTGAAAATTAGACTTAATATTGCTGTTTGTCTGATATTTATAATCATTCTTCTTAGTTTAAGTCTTGGAACTCATTTATAAACCGAAAGTGTGTCCTCTACCACCGCCGTTCTTTCACTGTCAGCCAGAAATGAGGGGAAAACCAGCCAATTTAGAGGAAGGAATAGACCTCAGTTTAGAGAATAAAAGAAGAATTACCATCACGAACATGAAAAAGATTGCCTCTCAAACCGTTTCCTTCTCAGCTGCTCTCGCTGCGCTCACATCAAACGGCTGTGCTGCCTGAAAAGGTCAGAATCAGCCAGAAACACTTTGCCTCTGTGAAATCTCCCACCTTCTTTTCATGGCCTAATTATTTCAAAACAAATGTGAAACAATGCCACATTCAGCACACAGTGCAACTCCGACAGAAGTGAGAGTCCACAGAGAAGCCTTGAAAGTGTGAGATTTAAAAGTCCAAGCTCAACAGTTCAGATAGATGGCAAAGAACTGAACAGAAGGTGGAAATGAAACTTTATTAATGTCAGAAGGGAGATTAGGTTTGTGCAAGGAACAAGATTAATACAGTCAAACAGGTAAGTGTAAAATACAATATAACACCCACAAACATAATACAAAAAATAGCAATAAAACAATTGAAGCAGAGGGAGAACACTACACATTAGCACATTTACAGAGTAGATACAGTAAAATCCATCCAGCTGAGTGCTGATCCAGCCTCACACCCACACATTCTCTCATCTGATACTCTTCCTTGAATCCCCGCTCCCTCAAACATTGCCTTCCTCCCCTGGCTAATTATCAAGTACGGTGCCTTTTTCCTCCAGCAGCTTGTTAAGCTCTCCAGGAGCATAGCTGACCCACTTTACATGCAGATCTGTAGGCTGAAACCCTGCTGGTGGCTCCTTTCTCTCCTTTCATTGAGCCCCACAACACTGCTATAGATTAGGGACACTTAACTGAGATACAGTTGATAGTTATCTGAAGAAAAGTACACAGTGATACTGCTATACTGCTATGTTTACAACAGGGAGCAGATCAATTTCCATGTCGGTTAATACTTGTGAATAAAATACTGAATGTAAGAGAACAGAAACAAAGGGTTTGATGTTATATAGATATTATTGTTAAGGTAAAAATGGTTTGGAATCAGTTGCGCTTGATGACCTACATTTATTTATTTATCTAAAAATGATTAAATGTTTCTACAGAGACAACAGAGTGGCAATTTATAGATGTAAGAAATGGTAAAGTCGAGCCTAAAGATGGTTTAAATTACAGCTGGCAGAAGTCTTGCTTTGGTTTGCATATTTTCTTGACTAATCCCCTTTTACACATGAAAAAAAGTCACTAACACCCACTAACATCTGGCCTTTGTCTTTAGTGGGAGAGCAGACATTCAGCATTCACTCCTGGGTCAAATGACTCTGCAGTTGTCCTGAGTATTTATTGCTCAGCAGTCCTGGAAATATGACACCCAGGTGGACAAACTAATTGTCACCCCTGTTCCAGCGCAATGCTGTTCAAGTTAATTTGAGCTGTTGAGTGTAAGTTAATACGTCCGTCACACCAGAACAATAACAGAGAATCAGCAAATTAATCTGCTGGCAATGGAAGAACCAGCACTGTAGATTTTAATCGTGGATACATTTATCATAAAATAAATTATTAGTCTGCAGTACGTGGCAGTTTTGAGGTAGTCCGATGTAAAAATGTCAAATTGTGAACTATTTACCAAACATACAAGGTATTTACAAGGTTTAGTTTTAGTATTTATCTGGAAAATAATAAAATCCCTGTTTGCAGTCTTGATGTAAAATTCATGTGTGTTCCTAGATATAATTAGATGTTTCAGTTGTTTAGTGCTGACTAGATACTGTGGTCTAATACTGTCTCTATGTTCAAAGAAACACAAGGACATTTCACCCTTTCACGTGTTGGTTTTACCAGAAATCAATGATCCGTAAACAAAGCCATACGTGGTTGGATTCACAGCGGCGCACCATCATTGTACACTGTTAAAAGAGAGTTTCTCTGAGTTTCCACTGGTGAATTAATGACAGTGTACAGTTTCCACAGTTGGCAGAGCTCAGACATGCAGCTTTCTGTAGAAGAACGTTATGACATTTTGAGAAATTCTGTTATTTTTAGTCTTGGCTGGGAGGCTAACAATAGCAAGGATTGATGGATTAATGGTTAGCATGTTAGCATGTTAACACTGTGTTAGCATGTTAGCATGTTAACACTGTCAAGTCAGGTCAGTTTTATTTATGTAGCCAAGAATTCACAGTTTGTCTCAAGGAGTTTAACAGTGTGTACAACATATGACACCTTCTGTCTGATCCTGGATCAGGAACAAGCTACCCAGTGTTTTTTCTTATACTATTAGTCATATTATTAAAATCAGGGTATAAGTGAGGCTGATGGGAACGTGTGCAGTTCGGTCACCTGTACTGATAGTTTGCGATGCTTTTGTGTAAACTTTGACATGTTGTTGCTACATAAAGTCAGGAGATCAATAAATTTGTCTTTTATTGTAAGTATTTAGTATTTTGTGAGGTCTTCTCTTGACAGCTACTATTTAAATGAAACTGCTGACAGCACTGAAGAGCATAAACATCTGAATTCTTCCCACAGATGTCCATTAGTTGTTGTAATGTTAAATGTATCCAAGTGTTGGATTAGAGCCCCACTGCGGGTAAAATATTTCCTTGGACACTTGTCATTGTTGGACGAAATCAAATAACTCTCAGGGCAGTCGAGCAGAAATGATTTTGTGACATATATGAACTTGAATTGCATTTACATCAAAATTCAGCCGACTAGATCATAAATGTGACATTTTTACGATTGCAGCCACGCCTCCCTCTCAACACACTGTCCTGCACTGACGTCTGTTTTCATCTCAGTTAATTGTTGAGCTTTGAGGCAGGATGTCGAGTCAAGAAGGAACAATTTGCTCTTTTATTTATATATTCACAAAAGTTTTTATACCCAACATTATTTTAGTTGTGTCAAAAGATCAATTTGCCTGTTCTGTTAGTAACTCTCAGGCTTTTGTGAGGTTTTTTTTCTCGTACTGTTTAATATGTATTAAACAAAATCCAAAATATGACTCTAAAAACTATTTTTTGGTAAACCACATGCCCCTTTCTGAGTTTGTAATAATCTATCTCATTCTGTTCTCCCGTCACAAACTGCATCAGTATGTCCACAGGCAGACAACAGTGCATCCTATTAGCACTGTGAAGTAAATATCGGTGCCCGCTCACGCTCAGCGTAGACGGAGACAAGACTGGAATATCCAGCTCCAATTATAACCCTGCTTGTACGATGCTGCCCGTCTCAATGCCTCTTCTTTCCTGAAGGTTACACCGTGTTCCACTCATCAGACTGGAGCCACCATTAACATGACTCCCTGTAAAAGCATGGAGTCATTCTGAAAATCTCCATCATTAGCCATACCTCCCTTGTGCCGCCCCACCCCCACTCTCCAAAAAAATCAATAGCATCTGCTGCTGTACAGCTAAGCCTGCTTCATTGCTGACGGAGACAAACAGCGGGTGAGCTAGATTGATTAAGTATCAAGCTATTTTTAGAGGGGATGACTTCTAAGTTTGTGCACATTGACGAAACAGTAAAAAAGGAGCCAAGCATTTAATGCATTTACAACGATTCCTGCAACTAAAGTCTCATCACCATCCGCTGTAATGATAAAATAAACATGAATATGTAACCCATGCCTGCCACAGCTTTTGAAATAGTGATGAAAGGGCTGCAGCACACTCTGTGTCTGTGCTGCAAGGGTTTGTCACATGTCTACAGTGGCTGTGGGTAATTAGCGTGTGACACAGAACACTGCTAAGCTAACAAACGATGCATATAAGAGATCTAATTTCATGTTGTGGCATATTTGCCGTAATTATCAACCCCACCCACCTCCACAGCCACCCATGCTCTATTGAAATGTTAGCCTCTTCAAGTATTATCATGATGCACGTGACAGCAAACTGTTAATCAGGAAAGGGCTTTACTTCCTTCACCCTGCACCCCCTTCCCCCAGCTGCCTCTGTTTATTTGCTCTGCATCTGTTTGAAGTGTTTCTTTGCCTCGACAACAGAGAGCTTCCACTGGTGGAGGAAGTGTTTGTATACGTGCATTTATGTTCCAATAACACGATAGGTTTTCCTGAACTGTTGGAGGTCGTTATAGCCATGATTTTAATGAATCGTATATATCTGCACATGCTTTTTGTCAAGCTGCACTCCTCATTTGTGCACATCCATGTGCGGGTTCATTTATTTTGGGATGAATTCATCTGCAGCCGAGTGTCTGCCTGTGCGCATGTGAATAACACGGCTCAATTTCCATTTTTATGAACAATCCAGTTACCTCTGTCAAGGAGACTGATGGAGAGAGCTCTGCTGGATCAATGTCATCGTGCCTCTGGCATGCCAAGGAGCGTGTCCACTGTGTTACTGCTTCCTTTGCTTCTACTCGCCCCCTCCCTACATGCACTTACACTTTGTCATACATACACTCTTTCTCACGGATTCACATTTTTCCTCGCCACTTCTCACACATCAGCAGACGGGCTTCATTCTGACATTTGACAGGCCCATCAGCATTTTTCTTCCTCTCACTCCACAGCCTGTAGAGACCCAAACATAACCTTGAGCTAACTTAACCTTGAGCTTAATGAGCTACTTAACCAGCCCCAAGAGATTCCTCTGATATTTGCTGGTCCTGGTGTTAGCTGTGGGTACTCAAGTAAGAACCTGAAAAGCGGGAACAAACTTGGTGCTAAAATATTTGTAGCAGAAGGTCGGTCACTTTTAAAGCCACAGCTGTTATTATTTTTGTCAGAACTGCAGCTCTCACCCACACACAGACACACACACAAACACACACCATTTGGCGCAGGCTTTCATTCAAAGTAGTAAGAATTATGTGCAGTGGGAGTGGAGGCACTAACCCTGGCAGTGTTTGTACTCTTCTTTGAGCTGTGCTGCACCACATGGAGCACGCAGATGGATAAATCCTCGAGGAGTGTAAGATTTATCTGAAATGATGGTGGCTATTAGACAATGTCAAGCAAATAAAAGGCCTTCCCCTCCGATTCTTGTTGATTCCAGTGCAAGAACGCAACTTGCCAAATTAATTCCCCCTCTGGGCTTTTATGATAAACAGCATGAAGATAGTCTGGCAAAGTGTAGCGTCTTTGAAAGTGACTGTCAAAAAGACAGATTCATCCCCGTCACATGTCTTGTGGAAGACGTGTGAGGCAGAGGTTTTGTTCTTCTCACCCACTGAGGATCGTAAATGTTTGAAAGACTTGAAGCAGACTGCAAAGACCCCATGCTAGCTTTGTGTAGATGTCATTTAATCCCATGAAAGGGCCCCGCAGAAAGAAACGGTCCCATTGAATTACACAAAAATGTCAAATGTGTTCAGCCTAGGTACAGTACATTTGTGCATATTCCAAAAATACTATTCCTGTATCAGTGTTTACTAAATTATTTAGCGAGCTGCATTAACGTCTGTTATTTTTCTGAGAGTGCTCCACAATCGATACAGAGGATCTATTGTGTTGTTCTCTCTCTTCAGCTGCTGCTCTTTTTGTTTGTGTTGTTCTCGGCTGCTGCAGTCAGTCGGATAAATCACAATCAGGCAGGACAGAAATTGGAGATACATAAATGAAGCCACACTTTGTTGGATTCACCGCGATCCAAAATTATTGTACATGTTCAACAGAGGAACTCTCTGAATGCCAAGTTTCCACTGGTGAAATAATTATAGTATATAATTTCCACAATGGGCAGAGCTCAAGAATGCAGCTTTTTGTAGAAGAATGTTTTTGACATTGTTGGCAATCTGCTTTCTCGCTTTTTTTGCCAGGAGTCAGACGAAATGATCACTACCATAAAGGCTGATTAGCTTAGCTTAGCATAAAGGCTGACACAGGTAATCCAGTCTGGCTGTAATCAAAGGTGACAAAATCCTCCTACAGTTTAAAAACAAAAGGTCACTGCTCCCAGACATGTAACCCCGGTGAAACAACAACTTGCTCTTTTTACACTCTGGTTTTGGTCAGATCAAAAAAATGGATATAAGGTGTTAAATAGTGAGTTTATGAGGTGTTCGCAAGCAGGTCTTCCAACCCCTGGATAGTGCCAGGCTAGCTGCTTCACCTGTTTTCACTTTGTATGCTAAGCTAATCTAAGCTAAGCGATTCCAACAAGTGACATGTGAAAAGGCTGTTTTACATTGACTTGCATGTTGGAACTATTTCTCTCTGAGCCCTGTGACTTCCTGGAGTTTCGCCTTCATGATGTTGCCATAGGTAACTCACTGGGACTCCAGGAAGTAACTAGTTCAAGAGGCAAAATAAAAATGTAACCAAAATAGTCAAAAGTTTCACAAAATGATATGTAACGTCCCATAAAACCACTTTTTACAGTTTTTACAGTTTGTGTACAGAATGAGCAGAATATAACGTGTCATCAGTGAGCTTGTGCTTGTTTGTTACCTTTGAATGGAGCCAGACTGTCCTTAAAACAATGTCTCCCTAAAATTCTTTATTCTATGCTAAGCTACGCTAACATGCTTTGGTGATTCCTCCACCATACAGATAAGAGAATAGTATTGATCTTATCATCCAACTCTTGGTAAGATAGCAAGCATATTTCCCAAAATGTCAAACTATTTAACCTTTAACAGCAACCATTTCTAAATGTCAAGACTCTAAATTTTCCACCAATGACTCAATTTATTGTTCAATGTTTAAACAGAGTGTCAAGCCCCAAAAATGTAGCTGTATGCAAGATTCCAATGATCCTGTTCTTTATGTGTTTGTCTGGTTTGAATAAGGGAAATCCCCCATTGTTTACTGCCGCATGTGTATTCCTGAAGGTATCGTATGTACACGGTAGGTAAGAAGATTCCTGGTTTTCTTCAGACTGTGATTGCTGCTGTAAATTGGTTTTATCAGGTTTACCTTCTCCCAGTAGAACAATCTGATTCTCATACGGCTCATTGCCCAATGAAGTGTGAGGTGTGTAGCTGTTGAGTCCGAAAGTAATGTTATACAGTATTTATCAACCAAGCTATACGGTACAAATGTGGATAATGTGTGTCTAGTTTTTTATGCTCGATTGCATACATACCCCTTCATATACACACATGTGCACATATGAATACTTATGTTGCTGAGTGGCAGCAGAGATGGCTGGCCTCACGGGCTCTGCTCCCCTGAGGACGAGTCTCAAGCTGACGGCTAAACAACAAGCACTACTGTACATGACTGTGCAGGAACAAAGCAATGCACAAAGCTTCCCATCTCCTCCTGACCTTAAATCTGGTGTGTGTGTGTGTGTGTGTGTGTGTGTGTGTGTGTGTGTGTGTGTGTGTGTGTGTGTGTGTGTGTGTGTGAGTGTGAGTGAGTGAGAGTGAGTGCTGGAGTGTGTTCCCTCCACTGTGTATCAGTGTTTGTGAGGAGAGAGTGCCTGCAGGGGTGTCAGCGGAGGTTTAAGATATTCAGCTTGCTGTCAGCACCGACACATTTCTCCCTCTGCACCGCTGCACAGATATGCAAATCCAGCCTCCTCAGAATGCAGAGCACCAGATCAGCTTCAATTTATTCCATTCTGCTCTCTCCCTCTCTCTGCACTCACCCTCCCTCTCTGTTCTGCTCTGCTCTCTGTTTCCCTGCACCCCCCTCTCCTCTTCTTCTCTCTCAGCTGTCTCCACTCTGTCTTTGGTTTTCTGTTTGGTCTTAGCTGCTCTGTTCATGGCATATGCCCCCACTGAGGAATTGTATGGAGGTGAGAGGATTTCTACTGAGCAGCCTTCAAGTCTGGGCTTAGTGCAAAGAGGCGCTCCATTCTTTCATTCTAACACAAGGTGCACGAGGTGCAAGGTTGCCTGAATGTGTGCATTTGAACACATATACTCTTCTTACAAATGCGTGTGTGTGTTTTAGTCATGCTGTTATCGAGAATTGTTTGTAGTGTGCACACACAACAATGTACCGCTCCCTTCCCTCTTGTTAATTACCAGCAATAGAGCAGCAGCGGCCTACATTGCTCGTGGTGAAACACAATTAGTCAGTTGCCAAGCTGATCTCAAAAAGGCTATCTCACCAACACACAGTGTCATCAGTAATCTAGTCTCAGCATAATCTAAATGCCAATGTCTATCCTCTGTGATCCATCCCCAGCCCACACTACATTTACATTCTAATTAGATGTGGCCAAGGCCGCTTTATAAGGACTCTCTTTAATAACACGGCTGTATTCACCTTTTCAGAGTCCCATTGCGGCTGTAAAAAAAGCGGGCTACATTTTATATTTTGTCCCTTTGACATTGTGGCTACTGAGGATTTAAGCAGCTTTTTAAAGCCCTCGACGACCGAGTGTGTGTAGCCTGACAAGAGGTTTCCTTGTCTCTCAAGGATTAATTGTAAATGGGACTGTAATAAATGTAGATGTGATGTCAGAGCAGGAATGAAACGCCAAACCCCAACACAGTACACCCAATTTGTCCACAATTAAGCATAAAGGACGTGTAATTTTGGTCCCAGTAGGATTGTTTTCAACATTTATTTGAAGACTCAGTTGACCTTGTGTTTTATGTCGTAACAATGATGATACTTACAATAGTATGTGTTGATTGCTATTGGAACTTCTAATCTTCTGATTGTTGTCTAGTTGTCTGATTCACTGAGTAATTGTTTGTTCAGTAATATAGCATCACAGTTTTTCAAATTCCAAGTTGAAGTGACTATGAGGAATCAGAAGCCTGTTTCATTAACAAAGATGTTCAGGTATTTATTGTAAAAAAGGGAGGAAAACAACAAATAATGTAGTTTGAAATGCTAAAAGCATATGATTTTGAGGAAGCACTGCGATGAATATGCTATTTCAGCTCGTAGGACTGTTTTTACCACAGAGGTTTCTCGATTATCTTCCATTTGTGTTCTATTTGTGGACATTGAGACCATTTTGTCTGTTTTGAGCCTATATCACTATCTTCGGTATCCAATCACATTCAATTTTCATCAACACTTAAAGTCACAGGCACAATAAGTCGGTAAGAATGGAAACAAAATGTTTTAAACCGCCTGAAAACAAAATCGCAGTTGAAAGATTTGTCAGAAGTAAATGGAGGTTTGATTTAGGATTTCTTTACTGTGAACTTGTAAAAACTTGTGTTGCACTCCCTTTACCTTCATTCTTTTTCCCAATCCCTGGAAAGATTTCAGGCCCGGAAGTTATATTTGCTTTAAAGGTTCATTTTCTAAGATGTTGATTGTTTAGTCTCATTCCCAACTCATCAAATATTGATGCTTTGGGTTGGTGGCCAGCTGACCTACCAACCCAAAGACTCTGCAGCTGTCTCACAAATTGGACCTTTAAGGCCTGTGATCAGAATAGATTCATTTTCTGTCAGTCGACTAATCAGTTATTGGACCAATTGTGTCAGAACCAACCTTAATGCACTTTGTAAGAAAAGGAAAGTCTCAAGTCCTGAACAGTCGATTCATTCGTCTCTGACGTTGTATTTCTCGACAGTCCCGTGTAGAAACTCACTCTGTTGGATTTAAATTCTTATCTTGCTGTAATTAGCAGCTCTTTGTATAATTCTGTTATATGAAAATGCTCCTTTTTTAATTGCAGAGAAGTGACAGCTGTTAAAACAACATGCAGTTACAGGCGTTCAGAGTGTTTTGAGTAGCTGCCTGTGTTGGGGTTTCAGCGACAACACGTTTTAACAAGAAAATGTGCTAGAAGCTAATGTTAAAGGGAAAAAACCATCATGTGGATCACTGCCCTCATTCTCAGTGTTGTGAATGCTCCCTCGAGGGTGGTGAGAAGTCTGATTAGGATACTTGATTCTCTCATCATCAGCAATTTCATTGCACACCGACTGAAATAGTTGATTTTATCGGCTGAGGAGAAGATTGGCAGGTTTTCAAGGTGCGATCATCAAACATCATAACTGAATACTTGTTTGTACTTGTGTGCTTTCAACAAATCCTCCAAATTACACGGCTGAACACATTGTTTGTCCTGTAGAATGGCACATTTAGGTTTTCTAATCTGATGCCACTATCGTTTGCAAGTGCCTTCCAAAACTGTTACAGATTACTTTTTTTCTTTTTTCTTAAACAAAAACATTTGTTGAATGGTCCAAATTATACAATATTGCCATATCCGGGGTGTTTTTCTCTTCTTCAGACATGGTGATGCGTCATAGATGTTTTGTCTTCGAATGCCGGCAAGTTTCACCCAACCACTTTATCATTATACCCTTGTTATCACAAGACTTGGATAGCGTTATTTTTTAAAGCAACTTGTTAATTTGGATGCACATCTTCCTTAATTTGTATTGATGAAATTCATACAGTAATGGATTACTTATTAACTAAATAACACAGTACTTGAACTGCACAACTAGCACATTACGTTTCAAACGTAATTGTAGTTCTCTACCCCAACGCTGGTCAGTGTGGACAGCGTGGTGATAGTATTGTACGGTGAGTTACTCCTCTGTGATTCCAGCTCCTCATCAGCATTCATATGAAGTTGAGATGGATAATCTTAGCAATGTGAGTTTCACATGACTTGGATTTCCTGAACACATACTTTTTGTTCAATATGAAATATATGTTTTGCATTTTATGTGCTTCTTTTTAACCAATACCTGCTGTACTTCCTTCCACATGTTACTCACTTTTTTTATTGGCCATGCATGAGCAGATAGTAACGTGATGTTAAAAATAAGACCTTCCACGTTTCGGTCAAGCCTGTGGAGGATTTGTTTTAGTTGCTTAACTCTGCTGGACTGTGGATTTCTTTGTGAAGGACTCGGGTCAGATTTTCACACAGTCCAAAGGATGTGACTTCATTCACGCTCGAGTGCCTCACCTCAGTGCTTCTGTGTGCTCCGCTAACAGAGAGCAACAGCAGCTAACAGCAGCTAACATCAGTTTAGAAATGGAGTCCTCCAACACAAATGAACGACCAGAAGGGAATTTCAACAACCAAGTTAAATTGTTTTGATCCTTGTGAAGTCTCAATGAAACAAAGAACTTTATCCGCACCTTTTTTCTTAAGAAGAAAACTGAAAATAACATTTATAAACTTTTATGCAACCAGTCAGATTTCTTGTTATGTTTCAAATTGGTTTCAAATTGGCTTCTTGGGAGTCCAATATGGCTTCTGAATTACTCTGCGTGGTCTAATAAACTTGGAGCCTTCATGGATAATGCATGATGGACTGTAGTGATATTGGGAAAATGGAAAACGAATAGGAAAACGAAAATGCAGTACAGAACGCTGTTATCTTCACTGAGTCCGCTTCTCGGGACATCTGAGTTCATTATTACGCATGAACACTTACAAAGATTACCTCTTCATGCCAGTGGTGAACTCTTGGTGAAACTCGAGAGTTAAAAGCTTATCCATAGTTACAGGTAAATAATAGCAAACAAACAGTTCTATGGATGAATGGTCGCTTTTAAAAAAAGCTATTGTAATACATCCAAAGTGCCATAAGCTTGTCTGTATTACGCTGATTGACAAGTTTTGTAAACATTAAAAAAACCACAATCAGGATGGTTTTAGATAAAATCCTGATGGTGTCGTTCTCTGCTGGAGCATAAAGCCAAAACAGTAAATGGTGAGAACGGTCTGAAGTTGGATCTAGTAAGGGAATTAGAAATTCAATTTGTTTTAAGCAACGTCCCGATGTCTGTATATTCTCTCGGATGAAGGGAGGCATTAATGCTCAGACACAGTTCAGTGGGGAAATGCTAAATAGATCCATAAAGCACAGAGAGCTCCTGCCTGTGATCCTACAGTATATTTATGCTTTGAACAAGATGTGGCACCGTGCACAGAATTGATTTTGTTTTCATCTGTAGTGCTCATGTTGTCTCCAGCTGACTGCTCGGGTTTTTTCCCCGCTTGTGAATGAAAATCAGAACCCAGTGGCTTCGACAATGAAAGCAACAAATCATAAAAACATGTGCTCTCACTTACACCGCAAAAAAAACATAATACAATCAGCTGCAAACGCCAGAATGAAGTGATGAAATCTGAATTAAATAGTTCTGAAATTTTCCAAAGCTATTTTAGTCAAATGCAGATCTTTATTTGCAAAATGTCTTGAGGTGATTACAAAAAGGCTTGACAATGAATTATTTCCTATGATCCTTTATCAACAATATTGAGTGAGGCTACAACTCAATTATTTTCATTGCCAATTAATCTGTTGGTTATTTTCTTAACAAATAAATTTAGTTTTGTCTATAAAATGCCCGAAAATGATGAAAAATGTTGATCTGTGTTTCCCAAAGACTAAGATTGCATCCTCAAACATCTGGTTTTGTCCACAACCTGAAGACATTCAGATCAGAAACCAGAAAGAATTCACATTTTAGAAGATGAAATCACACCGTTTTGACTGCTTTTACTTAAAACATTACTCAAACCAATTAATCTAAATAGTTGTCAATTATTGAACACTTGACATCTAATCAATGAATCATTGCAGCTCAACTGTCGAGCTCCAGTCTTCTCGATAACAAAGTGTCCTGCAGCTCCACACCAGCTCATTTTAACAGCATCGAAGAGAAGTGATTGATAAGCTGTGAGGTTCTGGTCCTCGTGGCCACGGGGGAGATCTGCTCTCTGAGTAAACATCAGCACAGGAAATTCCTGCTAACTGACTGACTCGCTCGTTACAAGTTTCTCACTAATTGTGCTTGAAAAGCCAGAACCAGTGTTTCTTTTAAACTGGAGGTGTTTAACTCACAGCGCTCCTCAACAGAAAATGGTCAGGCATCAACGGTGCTCTGACAGAGTAGGACATGAAACACATGGCTTCCAGAAGGAAGATCCATCAGCCCGTTCATCTGTATTCAACAGGAGCTGCTACGTGAGAGAATCAGAGAATTCTTCTCTTCTGTCACATAACCTACCTAATTAAACTTCAATGTTAAGCTGCCATCACCAGTGTTTAAATGTGATTCATGTTCTGTCACTGTGACTTGTTTGTGTCACCAATGAGGTAAACTTACGTCATCACGAGACCTGAAAGCCAGACTCAAATTTAACTTAAAGTTAAATTTTACCTACATTATAACAGAGACATCTGTAGACTGTTGACACCTTGAGGTTACATATTTGAAAATCAAGAATGAGAAACTCTGATGTTCATATTCAAAGCCCAGAAATCAGGAAACTGTATGTGGCAGCAGATAAATCATCGTTGGACTGAACAGGTGCCATCTTTACATTCAGTCTCTAGTTGTTCTTAAAGGTCCCATATTATACTGGTTTTCATAAATTTCACACAGCTGTCAGAGGTCCAACAACACTGTATTGATATGCGTTGCCCCAAACCCATCCGTGGTCCTGAATTTCAGCTGTGTAAAAGTCGCTCAAGTGAGCTCTACTGAGAGCAGGCTGTTTCTGTGCCTGCACCTTTAAATGCTAATGAGCTCCGTCTGTCAACGCCTACTTGGAGAGCCTTGCCTGCTACATCACTCTCAGGGAGAGGAGGCCTCTTACGCTAGCGGTAACATGCGCTAATGGTATGGTGGATGTATCGTTATGGTGGATGTAACATTATGGCTTGCGGAGATGCTTTCGTTCAACTATACCAGTTTGACCCAGAATCGGACCCAGAAGGAGTGGCTCCTGAAGAAGTACAGACTGAGCGGCTGCAGCAGGACATTTCAGAATGGTTAGTGTGTCTGAATAATGTTAGTTTGTTTGTTGTATAGTGTTGCCACAGGTACCTTAAAAAAGTAATCCGATAGACTGAGTACTGATTACTCCTTTAAAAAGTAACTTAGTTACTTAACTGATTACTTGTTTTTACAAGTAACTAAGTTAGATCACAAGTTACTTTATTAGTTACATTCAGTAGGAGCTGAAATTGGCCAACTAGTAAGCCAATTTCCAGCTGACTTCACCATACTCATAGGCAACTGTAAATACTATCAAACCGCGGCGACACTTTTCGGTGGCTCAGGTGCAGTTGCTGGGTCCGGTATGGTTAGGACTGATCCTTTAATGAGGGTCAGTGTCGAGGCAAAGCCAGCTTTGAACTGACCCTCGTTACTGAAGCAGTCCGATGTGAAGTGATTAGCACACACACAAACTTACACGAACTGCAGCCGGCACGTTGTCATTAAAAATGAAACGCAACCACTGTCTCTTCTGTTGTTCTGTAGCTGGGACAGAATATAGGCACTGATGTTGATTTTTACAACCAACAACAGAGGAATTTGCATGTCTAGCTCTGAGCAACGACATTGTGAAACACTGCTATCTCACCGCTGGACACACCGAACTTCACCTCGGGGATGAACGCCCCCCTCTCTGATATCTCCTATCACCGCGCAGAGGTGGCCGGCCTATGAAAATGACTCCTTTCGTCACGTAATGAAAGGAGCTGAATCTGAACAGCCTCTAGGAGCGCCGTTTTACCAGTGGGTGGGCTGCAGAGACCATGCAGGACTCGCTTGTTTTCCTCATTCTGGGAGTTAGAAGGCTCAGGGAGGAACAGCTTATATTGTTCCCAACAAGGAGCGAGCATCTGCAGCAGCAGGCGGCCGCCCAGAGAAAAGGCGCAGCGTTTCTTTTTTTGTGCAGCTGCACCGAACGCCTCAAGTTGAAATTCCTAACTTTTCATAAAGCTACTGGTGACGTCGACGTCTTCTTCTTCCAGGCCCAGGTGATAAGATTCACCACCATTTTTTCTCCTATGGATCATGTCATAGATTCACATCCTCCTCGCTCTGATGTCCCGATGTCAACGAAAAAACAAATGGATAGTAAACCACAGAGGGGCAGTGTCGATCGTACAGCAGCGGTTGTAAAGTCATTGTTGTCATAGAGACGATTTTTCCCATCAGTGCACTCATCATCTCAGCGCTATTCTACCTGAAAAAGATGCTATGTGTACTCATGCCCATACAAGAGCAGGGTAAGAGTAATGTGAACAAACTGTCAGTAACAAGATAATGTCTATTTTAATGATAGTTTCCTCACATTAGCTTCCCAAAGCTACTGGACCTACACGACCAGGTGAGATCCAGTGAAAGGACAAAACTTACATTTTCTTTCAAACAGTCCACATTCAGTGAGCAGCTTTGTTTATTATGGCAGAAACAGGAAGCTTCTTCTTGTCAGTGTGCAGAAGTCTCAAGCAACCGCAGAACTTTCAACATTTAAATAAAGTATTTTAAAGTGTTGTGCTTCCGCAGCTTCAGGCAGAAACGCTGGTGAAATATTAAGAGCCCATGAACATAAAAGCAAAAATGATGATGATTATTAATTTAATTTTAACTGACAGGACTGAGCTCCGAGCAGTTTTTGAAACATTCATTTCCAGAGGACTGAATAGATGCAGTAAACTTTGTGGTTGCAGTTGCCAGGATGGCTGATTGGCTGTTGACATCGATGACTGTGAAATGTTCGGCCTTGTCCAACATTATTTGGCTGAGAGACTTTTAACTGTTCGCACAGCCGAGCGTTCCTGGTTGTTCAGCTCGACTGGAAATGAAGCACATTTGCAACGTTGTTTGTCATGCACAGTACATTTGTGTGGGAAGAGAGGGAAAGACTGTGGACGGTACCATGACATCAGCTCTGGGTTTGTGCTGTGGCCTGTGAATATAACGCGACCGTAATTGTCAACAGTAGCCTGAGTAATGATCATCGGGTGAGTCCTTTTTTCTGAACCACAGTCCCCTTTAATGGGCGCTATTGTATTTATTTTTACACTGAAAATGGCCTCCAGCATGTAATCAATATGTATACTGTGTGACACCATTGTCTCACTCTCAGCACAAGCTCACACAATTGGATTGGTTTCTGCCAAGAGGCTTCTTTCCCACAATGTAATCACAATCTGTTATGTAGGAACTTGTAATAATCATTGTTAGTGTCTATTATGTACAAAACGTTCACACACTGAACATTTTGCTTTGGCTGCACTTCCCTCTGTTGAGCTTTTAGAGCAAAACTCAGCTTGATAATTAAATGCACAACGTTTAAGAGTTGACCAGAACAGCAAACGTCAGATGTTAGCTGCCGGTGTACCTCGCCTCGAAGCCCTTTGAACACTGAAGTTGTTAAGGATCAACCCGCTCACATTTTTCATGCTTGTCAGGATGTTAGAACCACTAACCCTCCAAATATAAGCTTTACTCCACAACCTGTGAGGCCAATATATACGTCAAACAGTCAATTTTAGTCCTGACAGTGTGAGGCAAGTGAAAAACTTTCAATTTGTCAGGTGGAGGTGGTCTTCATCACTTCGTAGCTTCTTGAAGCTGACAATCTGACATTCATGCTTGCTCTCTGGAGCGGCTAGCTCGGTGTGTGTTGGAGAGAAAACTGGCAGAGCTCCAAACACTTTGCAGAATGTTTTATTTTCCCTTTCTTGTCTGTGTTGATGGATAATCAAATTTCAAACAAAAGGCAGAAAAGATCTGCCAGAATACAGAGACCGTCCCGTTACATCGTTACGTCATATGCATTGAACTGCTGAACACATGTTGTCTTCTGTACCCTGGTTGTTGAAGTCTGAACCAGTAAGTCTCCTTTCAGTAACAAACAACCAGCTTCTCAGCCCAACTCAGCTGAAATGAGTAGCTGTTGAAACAAGTTAACATCAGTTTCCTGACTGTGTTTGAATGAGTATTCAGCGAGGCTTTGTAGCTGCTTTAAGGTGTTACAACAACTATAACTACCTCGTGATGATATTTACTGTATACAATCACAACTGTATTTAAAGGTGCATTGTGTAGTTTTGGAGAAGAAATTCAAACTTTGATATTTACACTATTAATGAGGTAATAATACAAACTCAGAAATATTCATCTTTACTATAACTGAATAAACCAACTGTTGTCAGGGGAAAATAAGGTCCCAGAACACTGTTTACAGATAGAAAGGTGGCAGGGTCCGCCATGAAATTGTCCTTTAAGGTCAGTTTGTGTATTTAGTTTGTTTACTCATAAGAATAAAACGGTCAAGAAAGATCTTTCTCTTCTGATTAGAGTTTCCTCTCCAAAACTACATAATGCACCTTTAACTATACTGCCACCAGCCTTCACTCGGTGTGTGAACACAGGAGATGTTATTATATCTGCTTATAACTACATTCTAATATTTATATAGTGTTAAATATAAAATATGGGGATTAAAGTGCTTCAAATGAATGTAATGGTCAATCTTAGTGGATTAAGTGGAAGCAAATCTGTTAAATCAGCTGATCCTCATGCAGAGATGTGAGCAGATTATAATGCAGCACATGGTGAATATCACAGAGAGAATACATGTGAGGAGAGGGAGCCTACTGTTGCCCACACTTCTTCCTGAAGGACATTTAAAATTGGTGTTGATTATCAAAAGTCATATTCATTCAGGGCCACATACTGCTTTACCGGTACAATTATACTGATTTCTGAAGTGTATTATATCAAGCAGAGCCTAAGAAACCACATGAAAAGCTGAGTGTTGTACAGTGAACTGATAGCAGGTACAAGCTATGTTCTAGTTTGCATGGTATTTCGGGAGCACTGATATAAACCAGTTATCAACATGTCCTCACTGCTCCACATCCGCCCACCATCCAGCACTACTTCAGCTGTCCTCCACTTGTCAGACACCAGCTCTCTAGCGAGTTGTGATGAACTGTCATGTGCGTGACTAAACCGGTTCAACAGCGTGCTGTTGGTTGGAGAAATCACTCAGCCATTACAGCCCCTCAGTGTCTGTGAAAACAGCTTCAGGCAGGGAGGTTTGGACCACGAGATGGAGAGAGACTGTTTTCTCTGCAGTGGGAAGCATGGTTAATGCTTCTCCCTAACCCCTTGCAAACAGCATGCCAACACAAGTCTCAAACAGCACCTTCTCTATCCACTTGTAAATTCACTAGCTCGGCAGCACAGGAAGGGAATGTAAATTAGGTGTGACTAACAGCAAGATGGGAATCCGAGCAGTTTCTCCCCTCCTTTCTTGCTGTTCTCCCCTGGCTACTGAGGCTTTTGTACACATCCACTTTCCCGCAGTGCTCGAGGCTGTCAGCTTGGTTTCATGTGCAGAGTGACTTGAGCTGGAGGTGGACTAAGCTGATGCCAGATAAGGAAAAGCAGATAGAAGGGCAGTGTTGCAGCCTTTTTAAAAAAACGTATTTGATTTATCATGAACTGGAAGTCCTTTCACTTGATCTTCAAATCCATCGGATCAGTCGTGCTTACTGAAATATGTGAAATACAGCTGCCGCATGTGATTTCTCTGAAATATTTTAGCTGTATTAGACTGCCGCAAGCTTTGTTGTCATCTCTTCATGTGGTTAGGATGGAGATACTTTTATTATTCCAAACAAATCTCATGAAAAGACCAACATGAACAATAAAGTAATCCTACTAACGAGTACAACCTGTGCAGCCAAATGCCTGGAACAGATTATTCCTCTCTGCCGTATTGCTCCATTGTTGTCCAAAACTAGTAAGAAACACATTGTGATCATTATGATGAACATGGTCAGTATGACAGTTTGCTCTGACTCAGTATGACATTCTCTGACCTGGTGCTGAAAATACTCTATATTTGACTCTACAGCTGAAAATAATCCAGAAGAACTTCACTGTTTGAGTCACTTTACTGAGGACTTCACTTCCCTAACTTGATCTTTTTAGGCCAGCTAGCAGTGTGGCTCTAGAGAGGGCAGTGTTACGACTCAACGGGGTGACATGAACTTTGGTACAGACATTTGCGGTGCCTTGAAGCGGGGGGGGGGGGGGATTTATCCTCAGATGCATCACGATTCTCTCCTGAAGGATTACATCAGGATGTGGAAAAAGTCAGCAATCAGAAATTTGGAACCAGATTCTCTACACCATCATCGGCTGTAACCTGTATGTTTCTTATGGCTGGATTATATTATAATAAGCATTTGTTCTTTTAGTTTTCATTCCATCAAAGGAGCAATAACTGAGCCATGAGCTAAATAGCTATCGGTAGCTAGCTACAACCAGGGAGCAGTTCACTCTGGTGACAAGCTGCCCGCTATGTTTTTGGAACTTCCTTCGAATTCTGGCCATATTCTACAAATAACACCTTTTAAGGCTCATGGTAACTGATAATAATAATTGTGTAATAATAATTGTGATTCCATGGATCTCATATCCGTCACAACCTTAGCTAACATGGATGTAGACTATTAACCTTGTTTAAAATTGAAAGTACACAGTTGTGGCCAGTTTTTGAGGACATCTTTGTTGCATAAAGAGACAGACAAACATATTGCTGCTTTTGGTTGATCCATAAAATGTGTTCAGAGTAACACCAGCTGTATCTACCAGTGAACCGAAGACTCACCCGTTCATCTGAGCTATCACATGTCTAGAATACACTGGTGGGATTTATGCCTTCCCGTCTATTCCTTGACACCATGTTTGAATTCAAAGCGTTAAATCCTTCCATTTAGTCTCAGATTGTTAAAGCTTCTTCCCTCTGAACTTCTTTTCACTCTGCAGGCAGTACACATGTGATAGACTCTGAATTGGATATTGTGCGGGCCCAGTGGGAATCAATGTAACAGATACTGTTGAAGGTGTTCCATTCAATCACAGAGCCGGTGGTGCTCCACTTTTCACTCTCCCTTTCTGTGTCATCATTTGTAGGCATGAAATAATTTCATCGTGTCAAAGTGTGTCATCAGAGGCGGCATCAACATGTGGTTCGAGTGTATATGCATAGCTGTTCTGGGTTTATTATTCTGGTGCTCTGGGACCGGTGCGTAATAAAAGAGAGAATACAAAAATCTGCCCTGTTATTCTTCGGTGCGTGGGCAGTTACTCTCACAGAAAGAGAAACAGCAACCAGCCAATTATTCTTGCGATTATTATTGCAAGGAAGTGGATAGGCCCGCGTGTTATTGATGTCAGGGAGGATGTCAATGGACCTCTATTTCAGTCTAATAAATACTCTTTGCACTGTTGCCCCTGGATATTCAAGGGATTATGCAAGGGCTCTTTCCATCAGCAATGAGCTATATCCTCCCATCATGTGTAATGGTAATAGTATGCATGCAGTCATACTTGTGAATATGTAAGGAGACCATCCAAGTGTAGTGTTTGTTTTGAGGATCTGTGTGGCTGAGTGTGTGTTCACCAGTGTGTTTTACGGTCTTGATGATGGAGAGCGAGCCCTCTGCAGACAACCTGTGCTTATTTTATGGCATCCTCCCCAGCTGCAGCATGTGGGCAATAAACCTTTCTCCAGCAATCTCCAAACAGTGCAGCAATCAATGGGAAATTATCTCGGCCAATCGATGGGCCAGCCTTTCTATTTCTCCCCTCTCTCTACCTCTCCTGCTGTCCTATCTGTATCCTTTCTCCCAGCAGCCCTCCTTCCCTCCCTCTCCTCGTCCCTTCTGTCTCATTTTTTGCTGTCTCTCTGTTTTTTCCACCCACTCCTTCACTCGACCCCCTCCCCCACTTTTACTTGCGTTCCCTCCAGCTCTCTCAGCTGCGCAGCACCTACTCTGAAATGCGACAGCTCAACAGCTCCCGAGCCATTAACAAAAAGTCGCCTCCACCCGAGGAATATGTAACAATGCTGGATGGACTTTCCTGGCGAACATAATGAATCTCACTTGTTCATACAACCGGAGAACGCTACCTCTGACAGTTATGACAACGAGGCCCACTTACTATGTTGTTGTGGCTGTTGTCTTTGGTTGTTTGTGGCCGGTTGCACAAAATCTCGTTATTGCTCCGTGTTTTACTTACGGATGTATTTTAATAAGTGAAGGAAATTGCCTAAAGGGCACCTCTCAAACGGTTTCCCTGCATAAGACAGAATACTAAGTGGCTTCCAACATTCAGTCCTTTAAGCAGCGTAGATACTCTGATGTTGCTATGGTGGCAGAGCTGGAATGACAGTTGACTCTCACTGAGGCTTTACTTAAACACAAACTGTGGAACCGTCAGACTGCTATACATTAAATAAGTGATAACACAAAATCAACAAAAATAAGATTTTTAATGGATATGTATTTGCATTAACATCCCTTTGCTGCGTTGGTTTTGTAGCCCCAACTGTTTTGATTCACTCTCAGCACTGTTAAGGTGCAGTTTCAGTCCCAGCATTCAGCTGCTGTCGGTGAAAAGGCTCTAAGAAACGACTGTGAACCACCTGCCGAACACTTTATGGCAGTCAGACACAGTTTGGCGTCTGGCTGGTGAACATAATGAAGCATTGAGGTGTGAAAGAGAGAAATATTTCCATCAGGACTTGGGGAAGAAAACAGACTGAATATTGAACCTACGTTTGCCAGGTGGCCATGACTTTGGATACATGCTGATGATGCCTCATGGCTGCTGCTGGAAGTGTAAAAAAGGCAACTGTTTAACAGCTCTGTTAGGTGATAATGCTCGTCGCTGTGCTCCCAGGTGGCCAGAAGATGAATTCATGCGTCCTTCATAAGTAGAGTACTTGAGTTAATTTCTTGAGAAATTGGTTGAATTGTGTTCCTACAACGTCAAAGCCTAAAGTAACAAAGTTAATCAATGTTATGGTACGTCTCATATGGAGGTTGCTGAACGAGACTAAACCTAATGTGAGTGAAACTTTGAAGCATTACCTCGTCCACGAACACTTGTGCCTGAATCACATCAGCTGGATTTTCATCAGCAGTTGTGGTTGTAAAGTGGTGTAAGTCAAGGTGTGTTAGTTTATTCAGGTAAATTAGCCTCAGGAGGTCACTGCTGCAGTCCAGGTGATAAACTAGAGCGAAGATAAAGCCAATTTTTAATCCCAAATGTCTAAGTAGTCATCTCCGAGCTCTCATGCTGTTGGTAAATAACTCCAGGTCAGAGCAGAATCCGATGTGACTGGAGTGTTTATTTCTCCAGAAGGTCTGGTTCTCTGATTGTCTTGCTGGAGAGCCATACAATAAAAAGAAATGTTTATTATGTCCAGAAATCTGACCGCTGATCACTTCAATATGTCTCATACCTGTGGCAAAGTGTATTTTATAGAAAGGATTAAAACCTTTGACACATTGTCTTTTCATTTCAGCATCCTTAGTCTTCCTTAAATTTAAAGAATTTATCATTATACTTGGATACAAATGAAACAAACAGGGTTTTTCCTGGCTCTGATTGGGCGTTTGACTAAAAAGCGCAGTTAGCAGGATGTTCTGCTTGTTCGCTAGCTGTTTGGTTAAACACGGTTTAGAGAGGATTTTGATTGTTATTTTTACTATAATTCTTTGTGTCGTTGGTGATTTACCTTTAGAATGGCCTCATACCTCTTCGGGCGGGTGCCAAAATATGTCTATGCTGGTAAAACACTTGCTAACTGACTTGACATTGGCTGAATGAGTAACGGACACAGTGTGACTGCTAGACACTCATTCACTGAGTGCTTGTTTCCACTTATATAATCAGTTTGTTTCCATGCATGCATGCTGATGCACATAGAAATGTCACTGTGCCACGAGAAGGAAGACTGCCAGATCCAGTTTTTCACAATGCTGACTCCGGCTCGACAACACCCAACACAAAACCAGAATGATGCATTTCTGTTACGGTGGATTTATCATTTAAGTAATCTCGGATAAATTTTTGGCAGCGTTCGCCCCAAAAGATTCCAGACATCTTTTCCGCTCCCAAGCAGCACTTGTTGCTGGCAGAACAGACAGACACTGACAGCCATTCAGACAGAGTTGGAAATGGTGAGCAAACAGCACTTCTCCTAAACACCTTGTTTATGCTGCTGCTACCCACAGAGTTCAGCCATAACGTGACAACATGAAAGGAAAGTACAAGTGACAACCACCTCCCCTGCCTGTCACACTTGTATCATTTTTTCCCCCTGCCTCAGCCAGGGGGAAAACAGCCAGCTAATGTGGTGGTTTGACAAGCAGGAGACGTGTGTGAGGCGGAGAGACGGGGTTATTATTTACCTTGCAGTTAAGGATGAGGTCAACGCAGGTTATCAAAACTCAGCAGAGGTTGTTTTGCACACAAGGACAAAGCAGCAGCAGACTATAGTTTGTGAAAAAGAGCTGTAACTGAGGAATTTGAGGAAGATGTTTCTGCACTGAGAGAGAAGAGTGTCGGTTGCAGTAGATCAGGAGGTCATTTCTGGTCAGTGGCTGCTGGAGTTTGTTTACACACCATAGCTACAAGTATTTATATAAATAGCAACTTGATAAAATCCCTCTTTGAGATTCTCAGCTGTTTTCATCTTTTGTAAAAGTTCTCATCTGAGGTTCACATGAATTAGTGTGCAACAAATTATAACCGTGGAAATTCTCAGTACAATGGAGGCCACTGTTTTATGGCTTGGAAATGGTTGTCTGCTAATCTGCAAGTTCATGCAAGTGGCTGCAGGAGCCAGAGAGTTGGCTCAGCTACAGAATCCAAAAGTATTAATGAAAGAATCCTTGACTGTTACATTCTTGGCAGAGAATAACACGCACAGATTAACATTCCTTGGATACATCAATGGGGAGTGCACTGAGAAACGATTGTACAGTGTAATGTTTATAAGATACGACTGATAGTGCTTCCAAATGTCCTGCTTCCCTTTGCTTCTGATGAGGGTCCTTAGGGTTGCTCCGATATACGATGCCATCGTCCATCGCTGATGGCTGACAGCCATCGACTAATAATCCCCGACCATCGTGATTTAAAAGGCTCCCCGACAGAGAGCACAATTAAGTGGCGTGTCCCCTCAGAGTTGCCGTAGGGAAAGAGTTGTTGTTGTTTGTGATATGTAGGGAGAGGAAATGAAAATAAGCATGTTGCTGCTCAGTGCAATAACATCACGTCTCCATATCCCATTATTTCATTCTTCTTACACCAGCTCAGTTAGGTGAACCCACGACACCAGCTGTTTCTCTCAGTTGTGCCATTTTTATAATCATTTTTCGTAGCTTAGCTTCTTTGGCGAGTCAGCCAGCGTTGCTTTATACATGTGAGGCTGAACAAAAAGTTACGGACGTGTGCTGCGGAGATGAGGACGCTTTTGAACCTGGCACAAGGACGTATGTCGGTGGTAACAGGTGCAGGCTGACACAGCTGGAGATTAATGTCAGAGCAACAGTGAGAAACAGCGTCCACAGTGGTGAGCTAGTACACAACTACTGCCTCACCACAACACTGAGGGGACACACTGCCTCAAACTCATAAACAACGATGTCATCGCCCATCACGATCGTCATATGCCAATTCAGCAGACACTGGTGCAATCATATCTCTTTGGCAGAGTTGAGACTGTTGTTGCAGATGTGTTCAAATCATGTCGGTTTCCCACAAGGATCCGTATTAGGCCCTCATATATTTACTGCATACATTCATGTTTATCTACCAACTGCACATCGCAGTCTTCATTATTATGCTGATAGTGTCATGTACTCCACCGGCTCTTTGCACAAAACACATCTTCTCCAGATCACAATCTGATTGAGATGACCTCCAGATCTGTTTGTAAGATTAATATGAAGCTCGTTCTAAAGTCTGGAGGACTGAGGACTGACCAGGGCTAGCTGTTTAGCATACTGACTTCAGTATATATCATTTCAACACAACACATTGACGTCAGAACTGTTATTTCTTCACATACTGTTACTAATTTTAGTAAAAATTCTTACATATTGCAACTTCCACTGGCTTGTGGCAGGTTTCACACCATCCGCTCACATATGGTAAATAACAAAGGCATGAATACATGTAAATAGTACAAGTTGTCCCTTTAACCAATGCATGTGATTCACCACAGTGCCATCCAGTCAATCACTCAATGATTGTATTGAGTGCTGTGTGTGAGTGAGATGTGTTATCGTAGTTTTGTATGTATTTAATTTCTATAAAACACATAAAGGCGGGTTTATGTGTAGCTCAGTGTTATTCTTTATTATTTTTAACTAACAGTTATCATCTTCTGTATGTGAGCTCTTTGGTACCATTGGATTCAGTGATCGTACATCTATAATCAACGTCACTGAATTTAAAGACACCTTATTTTACTGCCAACAAAGGCTGAGGTCCAATCACTTCTGCTGCTACTCTCTCTGTCGCTCTCTCTCTCTGTCTCTATCTCTCTCTGTCTCTCTCCCCCTCCCTCTCTCTGTCTCTGTCTCTCTCTCTCTCTCTGTCTCTCTCCCCCTCCCTCTCTCTGTCTCTGTCTCTCTCTCACTCCCTCCCTCTCTCTCTAATCAGCGGGCCTTGAGCTCTCAGAAAGGTCACTCTGTCCCTTTGATGGTGTTTTGATTCATCCCTTCCTCTTCTCTCCCCTCCCACACTTCCCTTTCACCCCCTTTCTCCCACAGGGAAGCTGGAGAGTCACTACCACCAGGGTGCCAAGAAGGGGCTGGTCCCATCAGCTGCAGAGTGACGTGATAGGAGAGGCTGAGGAGGAAAAACAGTCCCATCTCACGGGAACACGGAGGATTATTTGTTCTGAAAGATGGCCACATTCTCTGCTCGGTGTTCCCAGTGAGGAGTTGTCAGTGCTGACATATTAAGTTTCAGCTCTGTCTGTGTTTTTTCATGAAATGATGCAGCACAGAGATATATAATCATTTTGACAAATTTCTACATTCTGCTTTTTGTCTGTATTCGATTGATTGCAAAAATAAAAGGTTTCACTAAGTGCTTCTCTCTGATTTTTTTGTAAATGAGCTTGTATGTTAACAAGACGCCATCTTTTAAAAGATGTGATTTTGACGACCACCATTGTTAAGATTTACACCTCAGGTTGTATCAGGCCTGTCCTCCCTGCTCTCACACCTCGGACCCCATTTAGACCAACAATAGAGCTGTGTTAGAAAACAGCCTCCTCCTCATTAATGTCAATGAGAACATTGCATTAGCACAGCAGGGCGTTCGACACAGACGACTTCAGTTAAAGAAAAATGCGAAACAGTTGATCCTGGCTCGTCAGCGTCACCCAGCAACACCGTGTTTAGAGTCATCAAAGAAGTGCAGCACAGCACCAAACCATGTAGCGTCTGAACTGTAGCGCTGTGCTTATTCCTCACAAACTCTGAGTGGGAAGAGAGGAGTTATTGGAGCCATGAAAACTTTTCAGAGTTGTAAAATCCTTCCTCAAACAAGTGTAAACTACCCTCAGACTTGTGGATGATGTGTGTGACCTGGTTTTCTTGGACGGTACTTCATCTCCTCCGCTGTACCTGTAGCATCGTGCTCAGAAAACCTTTTGGCCTCTTTGGATGTAAAGACACAGAGTTGGTTATCAGACCTGTGTCAGTGCTCCAGACTCACCCTCACACAAGTTTTTTTTTATAGATCACAGGATCAGTGCACCAGCTCTTGTCTTCCCAATACACTCCAGTTTGTGCTGCAGCCATTCTAGGCTGCAGCCTCCAGAGCTGAAATTGCAAATGCAAAAGGGCCAAAAAAAATAAATAACAGTTCCTTGACAGGCTCCAAAAGTGAGTGAATCATTATAGACACCCGAAAAATGTAAAATTTGTACAGCTGAAATGAACTTTTTCACAGACGGACGCAAGAAGGGTTTTAGTTTTTATAGCCACTCATGGCAACTTTGTTGTGGGTGAATTTTAATATATTTTAGTTGTTTAAAAGATGTTAAGGCTTAAAGCAACATTATGTGTGATCCGACCCTCTCACTGAAGTTACAGAAACAAGTGATACAGTTACAAGACACTGAACCTTCAACATGATTTTGAATCTGTTATTTCAAGATAAAAAAAATGACATTATGATGCTTTAAGTGACAGCTAGCCACTAGCTTCCTAGCTAGCTGTCAGAAACATGGACGCATAATCAGAAATAATCAGAAATGTTATTTGACCGAACAACTATCCATCCATCGTTTCACAGCCGCTTAAGTGCACCCTGTGACGCTGTAGTTACCAGGTTTGGCCATTTGGAAAAGTTAGCTTCAAAGTTGGGCTCTTGTCCTGGAGGCTTCAGCTTCATTCAGCTCTACACGTCAGACACTGCAGAGATGGCGACAGACAGACCGGTTTATAAAATCTGTGGTTTGAATCTCTGCATGTCATTTCAGTCTCGAGCAGGACTGGTGGACTCAATACAAACTACTCTGTGGAGAGGCGGCTAATGAGTGTAAAAACAGTCTTAGAGTGGGTGTGATGAGATGAAAAGGTTAAGGATTATCATTTAAAGTGCAGTTTGATAAAGGAACCTCACTTGTGTGCCGTGTTATCACCACACAAAGTCTTCCCTTCTCCACAGATATTATTACTTTCTGCCCCCTCAGCCATTAATTCCACTCTTCTTAATCGCAAAGATGCTTCAACACGATTGTACATCATGAGTGTTGTATTAACTTAAGTTGTCGTATTAAGATAAGAAGTCCTGCAGGATTACTTCAGATGTTTCGCTCTGTTGACTGTGTTGAATCACTTTTTAGTGCTTTTGAAAATCGAACAGGCTTCTACAGAGCTTCGCTCACAAACCGAGGTGTTGTATGAAATGCCGTGACTGGGTGTTTGCTTACGAACAATAGTGCGATATGACTCAGTAGACATTGGTTAAGCCTGCTTTTTTGAAAAGGGTTATCATTTTCCAGCATCTTCACTTCCTTTAAAAACAAACCAAAGATGCCAAGTCTCTTCAGGAGCCCGACATGCACAGACGGCTTCCCCTGGAATCGCCTGTTTGTCCGTCTCAGAGGTCTTCTGTGTACATTCAAATAAACACCAGGGTTTGACACCTTTATCATGAGGTGCTGTTGTAACGGGCTTTGATTGATATTTTGCCAGTGCGATGTCATCACATGTCTCTTATATTACCTGCTCTCACATTACTGTGTGTTTATTTCCTTCTGAATGCTCTTTGACTAAGCTGATTCTTGCCTGAAGGCGTATTTTACCGTGACCTGAAAAGCGTAGCATGAATCACCAGCACACACACCCATCCCGAGCTGTTATGTTTTTGCCTGTGCCTGGCATTGTAATTCGCTGTTGATTAGCTCAGATTTACTCTTGTTTGAGTTGCAGATTAGCTACAACTCTCTGCTCCACTCCATTCAGCATGAGAACGCATAATTGCACCAGCCCTCCCACCCAGAGATCGTAAGAGCTCTCCTTTTGTAACGTTTCTCCATAGAAGGTGGGGGTTTTTTCCAGAGAGGCTGCTTAAGAATTTACTAAATTCAGCCCCAGTGAATCAACAGTGACAGCTACTTGCCCTGTGGGTGGCCTTTTCTTCTGTCTTCCAGATCAGGGGCATTTCTCCGGATGAGAACAGACATCCAAGTTCACATAAACAAGGCCTCTGTGCTGCAATGCTGAACAATAAAGCACATGCAGTTTTCACTAAGCCTCTTTAGATAAAACCATAAGATCATGTGCTGTTGGTTTTTCATGCACAAGAGATGTGATGTACTTGTATGAAAGGGAAAGCTGGAGGTGATTCATTTAACTATTGAAGCATGCCATACGGTCTGAGCTACAGTGAGCTGCAGCAGATGAAAAACAGCAAATTCGTCTGTTTTTAAAGGAAACTTTCGACACTTTCAGAATGAGAGTGTGCTTATTTTTGTTTCTCATTTCTTTCTGGATGTCTGATTCAAAGCTTCAGACAGACTCCAGGACAAAGCTAGCCTGCCTCTGACGAGCAGAAACAAAATCCTCCTACCAGAACCTCTAAAGAGCACTATCTACTGCATTATATCTCATTTGTTTTAAGGTCCAAGTCGTAAGAAATTAGATTTTTGAGTCTTGTCAAATACTGGCACTGTTGAGATGGTGGCCGACCCGACCTACAATCATCAGTATTTGACTAGTGGGGAATGAATCAGCTTTCTTACAAACTGGACCTTCAATATGTACACAAGTGTGACAATTTACATTTAATGTCAGGGGAATATGTGGTGGACAAACTCTCCTGTCACTTTCTAAAGTCTGGTTTCTGTTTGTTTAAAAATCATTCAGATCCCAGAAATGACGCAGAACATAACTGCTGTAAAACAGTGAATTGCATTAGATGTATGGATTAAATAAACAGGACATAATGTCTAGATGAGGCAGTTTTACGCTGCTTGTAACAGTGTTAAAGACATCATGTTAAATTAGTACTTTGGCATAAGTGAACGTCACCCATAGGAATAGTACAAGAGTAAAAGTATTTGATATTAAATGTACTCAAGTTACAGTGCTTGAGTTAATGTACTTAGTAACATTCCATCACTGGCTTGAAGGCAGATTTTGTTACCACTGGACGGAAGGATGCCACCTTCATACCCCTGTTTAGAGTATGTTGTGCTAAGCTAAGCTAATTGACTGCTGGTCCCAGCCGTACGTTAACAGACGTGAGAGTGGTCTCGGTCTTCTCATCTACCCTCAACAATTAACAAATAGGCCTCTCTCCCTAAAATGATGTGCTCCTGCTTTAGATCACTGCAGCCTGCCATCACTGCTGAGTGCCTGAGGCTTCTTCTGTAGCATCGCGAACATTAACCCTGCTGTTATGATGCTGGAGGTCGGGGGGAGGCGGACAAATCACAGTCAATAAAGCAAATTTAAAAAGCAGGACGTCATCCGGTTCTGAGCACCAGTAAGTGCTCCAGCTAAAATTCCTGTCACAGTCCAACTTTCATCCAGTCAGCGATGGTACTGAATTCAATTAGACATGAAAAGGTAATGTATTTATTCATGATTTGGGCGGAAAAAATGCCCAGTTGAATTTCCTGATTGAAATTAAATGCAATTGACTCATATCCAGCAGTATGCCCTCCTCGCCATTAAGCCAAGTTTCTAGTTGTAGAAGCAGCAGGACCTTTGTGTGCTTGCTGAGAGACTGATTGGACTGAGGGCGCAGGGTCCCATCCCCCCATCCCCACAGGCCTGGAAGAGGAATTAGGCTTTGGAGCACTTTAGAAGAGGTGGCGGCAGGCTGGGGAACAATACAACCTGGCTGAACAGCTTGTGGCTCATCCATCTCATAATGTGTCAGAACACTGCCTGTCGAGCCGGGGTGTCCATTGAAGACAATTCAACGGCAGAACTCGATGCCTTGAAATCATCACAACAGTCCCTCATTACCACTTCACACATACAGCACCTCCAAGGTTTCAGTGAGCCGAGAGAGAGCGTATTGCGGAACTGGAATTCACTAAGAGTAGAGTATCGATGAAACCTGTTTCACACTGGACAAAAAAACCTTCCTCATACCTTCTACATTGTGTCTCATTCATTCCCAGGTCAAAGGACCGCAGTAGTAATGAGGATCTAATGGTTTGATCTGAACATGACAACAGGGTAGACACACTAATTCACACCCCTATTTCCAGCAAAATGCTATGATGGGTGTTGAAGTCATGGAGGTTGGCACATAAATAGCTTTCCATCCCGGCTGAAGCAGCACGCGAACATCCATCCGTCGCTGTTGGTTTTGAAAGAAAGACTGAAGATGCAGAAAATTAAAAACCAAAACATTCGCTGGTCATCATGTTGGTTTCTACTGTTTCTTGTTTTTTCCTGTTCGTGACATTGGACGAGAAACACCAGGAAAAATAACAGAGCATAATTCATAATAAAAGCTTTGAAATATTATTTAATAACGGGGGGCTTTTATTGTGTAGAAGTAATAGTCAATGAAACATGTAACTGAATTATCTTAGCCACTTTGTTGGCAGAGATTCTTCTATAGTTATGCAGAATTTGGACAAGCAGGTCATTACTTTAAGACACATCTTTAAGCAGGTCGCCCAGTTTGTGGTGGAAATGCAAATCCCTGCCGCGTCGAGACAAACTGAGCAGAGCCAGGTCGGCAGATGTAAGAACCGAAAAAGTAATTACCAAGACCAGAGTGTACCGAAATCAGGACGAGATCAAGACTTTGAGGAGTTGACACTAAGTCAAGACTAAGACCAGTACGAGTCCTGTGACTCTTGTATTTCACTACAAACCAAAAGTGAATACAGTGATATCTGAACAGTTGTGGTCTGCAGAGTCCTCTTTGTCTAAGACTGAGATGACACCAAGTAAAAAGCAGTTGAATCCAAGACAAGACCAAGACCATCAAAAACTGGACTTCAGACCAGGACTGAAGTACTGCAACATTACTTTGGACAGAGTCAGGGTGGTGTTAACCAGTGATGCTAACCCACTGCTGGCTGTAGCTTTATATTTAGCCTGCCCACATGCAAGTACTAGTCATCTTCTCATCCTACTCGTGGTTAGAAGGCAAATAAGGCAAAATTAGGCAAATTTCCAAAAACGTTGAACAATTCCTTTTGTAGTATGAGTGCGTGTTGAATAAAACACATGTCCTGATCATACTGTAGCTCCAACTGCCTAACAGGAGCCCTTAATGTAAGATCAAGGCTTTATAGAGTTACTAAGTAGAGCAGAATTCCCTCCTCACCTGCCTCTGTGCTGCCTCCAGAGTGTGTCATGGCTCGTCGGCTTTGGTTAGTCCAGAGGTACGAGGTGGGCCCCATCTGAAGATGGGCGGCACATGAACCTCCATCCCTCAAGGCAAGTGGGTAAAACACAGAGCGAGATCTAAGAGGTGGATGCCAGTATGTGTTCTCTCTCTGTGAAGAGCTACGACCTGTTTGCCCTTGAGGGGTGAGCGCAGTAAATGTTAATATCTGACCTATAAATAATCTTTTCTGCAAACGACGCGAGGAATTCCATGTGGTGCAGCTAACAGTAAATCTGCACGGTAACAAGACCAAACTGGCTTCAGAGAAGGCGTCTGGCTTGACAAGGAAATGATTTGGAAAAGGAGAGCAGATGCATAAATTCAATTAAAAATGGATTTCCCATCACAAATAGCTTTCACTTGCTGCCATTTCTCAAGATCCACTGATACGCAATCAATTTAGTCCCTGACCCCTGACCTCCCTGAAAGAGAGTGTACCTGTGACAAAACAAATGCAGTGATGTTTACAATCATGGCCACATCAATTTTCTGAGGAGAACACCATGAAACACAGCGTGAAAAAATAGAAACTCTGACTGAAAGAAGCTCCTCTGTGTTCCTGTTATAATGACTGTCCTCAGAAAAGCCCCCAACAGGGCGTCTTCACAGCATCTCTGGAGTTTTTCAACACAGATGACGCCACACAGACGATCGCGTGTCTTCAAGGCCTCTCCTGTCATGGAGGGTAAATCTCCCAACATAGTGATTTGTCAAGCTTTAGTCGCTGAATATGTAAAATAGTCCCTTCCAGGCTTGTGTTTTCTTCGGAGCAGGCACTGTAACAGATACATAACATGATTACCCTGGATTAACTATTAGCATATTGCTATACGATAGACAATAAATGCAAGCCTCTGTTTAGCCACAGGCTTTCAAAACATGTTCTTATTCTCCAGCTGTAAAAATGTACGATATGACAGATGGTTAGATATTTGACTGTTGACATCTGGAGACATCAAAAGAAAATTGCCAGAATAGAAATACTTAACAATCCCGGCACTGTCAATAAATCCTTCTTTTTAGACCCATTACATCAAAGATATGTTTTCCACATACCTCATGACTGCGGGATGATTTCTGTTTGACTAATTGGGTCAAAACCACAGTTTGTCCCTAATAAGACACTTCATACAAATTTAGAGCAAGTCATTACTTTCATTCATGATCTAATTTTTGTGTAGAAGGGACATGGATCATGTGGTCAAAGGACAAATGAATACATTTAACGATCTGTGAATCCCCAGTTGTTTCCACTTCCTCTCGATTTTCCCTTTACATGCGATGTCCAAGTCACATGTTTGGCCTGAGAGTCGTCTCGGAGTCAGATCTGTCTGTTTAATGACGCCACTGTTCATTGTTGCTTTGTTCTTGGCTCTTTACTGATTTCATGTTTTAGAAAAAATATTTCTCTTGAGCTTAATGGATGTTGTTGTCTACATGACTCTCATTGATTTAGCACTAAATTATGTTTGCATAGCTTAAACTAGGCAATCAAACACAGCAAATAAAAAAGTATACAACTCTGTAAATGGACTTGCATTTATAAAGCATTCTTCACATTCAACCCATCAACAGACCTGCTCGTCAGGAGCGATACAGCGCTTCCTATTCAAATGAAGAGCTATTCAAAGCTCCCCTGATGTTTCTATGCTCAGCCATTCACACACAGAACAGCCAGCGGGAACAATCTGGTTTCAGTATCTTGTCCAAGGATGCTTTGACGTACGGACACAAATCCATTTGAACATCCTATAACAAAACTTCGGCTGTGTCCAAAATCACTCTCTCAATTACTAGAGCACTGTGATACGGGTTTTTTTTTAACAGAAACTGGTGTCCATGTCATGGATGATAACGTTTTTTGGACAAAGCTTGCTGCTCTGTCAGGCTTTGAACTGAATGCTAACATTGGTATGCTAACATGCTCACAAAGACAATGCAAGCATGTTGAAGTTAAAGTGGAAATAGACTCCCTGGACTGACTGAATCCACAATCAGCCTGTATTTTCCCTTGAGATGTCTCCAGTGGCAGACAAAAGCCTGGTGAAAGTGAAGTTTATAAGAAACCAATTTAAACATCAGTGCTGTCATTATTCCATCACCATTACGCTGTGCAGTGAACATGTACTTCATAATGACAGCTCTTCATCCAGTGGTTGTTGAGACATTTCAGACAAAACACCAAATCATATGAACAAGTCAACCTTATAACGGTGCCGGAGGGAAAGTCAGGGGATCCCTTCAGTCATAAGGTTCGTCCACTGGGGACCATTAGTGTCCGAACGCAGTTCAGTGCAATCCATTTAATTAGTTTTACTTAACTCAAACCTAAAATGTCAATCTCATAGTGGAGATCCATGACAGATGGAGATGAGAAACCAGTGGAACACCAGTCACTAAAACCCGTCCTCTGGGGACTACGAATGTCTGTTTGTTAAACTAAATCTAATATTTCTGGACATATTTCAGACAAAACCAAAAATGTCAGTTGTATTGCAGCACTAGAGGTTAAGTCAAGGGCTCACCTACATCCTTAAGTGTTATTAACTGGGGACCATGAATGTCTGTATGTAGTTTCATGGCAACTCATTATTTTTTTCAGATTCTTTGCTCAAAACCAAAAGTGTTAGCTTCATGGTGGCACTCGAGGAGAAGCCTGTGCGATCATCAAAATCATCAAGCTCGATCCTTTGGAGATCATGAATATCTGTAGAAAAATTGTACGATAATCCATTAGATTACAGATTACATTAGACATCCCGTGTAATAGCAAAATATGTAAGATTCATGGTGGTGCCATAGGACCAATCACTGTATCACCAGACACTTAAAACACATCCTCTGGGGACTGTGAATGTCTGTACAAGATTTTATGGCACTTAATCAAATATTGACATATTTCAGTCTGGCTGTGAGGGGGGTTGAATGACAGACTGCTGCTAGCATCTAAAAACGCGAAAACACCAGAAAATAATTGTGATAATTCAAAAACAATAATCGCACCGTGTCAGTCTGGAGAAAGAACATTAATTGGGTCATGGTTAAAAACAATCTATCAATAATGCTCTGATACTGTAATGTTGTTTTTTTAAGCAATAGTATCACTTTATGCTTCTGTATCTGTGTTTGATTCCTGTAAATCGACACAGATTAAACTTTTTTTTTTAAATGCTACAGAACGAGTCTCCTTTAGACGGGTTTTAAAGCTTTCTTTTATAGAGTAATGGAAAGAGGATCGGGCGAATCAAGCCAGCCCCTGTGTGATCCCACATGGCTGGCTGATTAGCCTTTTCTCACTGATGGAAAACACATGGCGTCCACACAGCCTGTTCATTCGAAGCTTTTCTGTTGGTTCGATGCTCAGCAGCGAGCAGAGCACTTGTTTTGGAGCCTCAGCCTTTACGGGCAGTCATCATCAGAAATCTGTCCCCTCCAGTTCTCCACTTGCCCCTGACTGTTATTTAGCTTTCCGATGGGGGCTGGTTGCTCCCATGGGAAGCTATGAGTGTGCCAGCCAGCAGGAATGCATTGGAGGCAATAGAGGAAGATGGAGGATGGATGGAGGATGGTGAGGAGCTGCTGCTGCTTTTCCCTCTGTGTGAAAATGAGTCCATTAATTCAGCCCCCTCCCCTTCCTCTCCCCAAGCCCTCCCTGTGCCTGTTGTCTCTGTTTGTTAGCGAGATGATTCCTTCTGTCATGTCAAAGGCAACATTATCATATCCTTGTTGCCTGGGAAACCAGCGCTGAGAGAGACAACGACTTAAAGCCTTCATGGGTGTTTGAAGCTGGTAAACATGAAAGGTTATCCGTGGAGCTGTGAGAGTTGGAATCCTAACATATCTGAAAGGGTCTTATTGTTGGAATTTGTTTTTTTTTCTCCCTTTCAGCTCACTGAGAAATTCCCTCTTGGTTGTTTGTTAATCGTTAAATTGGAACACAGCGTACGTCGTCACAAAGGTAACGTGTACAATTTGCGCTGAAGCGAGAAGATCAAGTTCTGACCTCAGCATTCTTTTCCTTTATTTAATCAGGGTCTTAAAAGATTTAAAATTGTTGACATTCAACCTGACACACATTTGACATGGCTGGAAGAAAGAGAACCTGCAATTATTTACAGATGATATCAATGCATTCCTTACACACAACATTATCTGTAGTCTGTTCATGATTACTCTCCCTCTCTAAACCACATGTGATTACAGTGTGTAACAGAATACGCTTCACTTCCTAATAATACACCACTTATTTGGGGTTTCTAGGATCCAAGCAGCTTTGTTAATGTTTATAAATCATCTTCTGAGGCTGTGTATGATCAATTGTACGCCATTATTTCGAACATTTGGGTTTCCAGGTTGTGACCACTCCAACAGACGGTTCAACCACTTTCCTGTGGGAGGTGTGAAAACTGCAGAGTGTTAGATCATCAGCATTTATGACAAATATACACCAACCAAAGGGGATTATTATACACAGCGATTGATTCTTGACCAACCAAAGACTGACATATAAACATAAATGCCTATCAAATAAAATTATAGAGCTGTTATTATTATTATTATTACTGAGGGTTTTTGTTGCAATCAAACGTTGACAGTTGCAGTTTGTGTGATATTTTGATCAAAACATGATTTGCAGATTCTTTCACTTGTTTTTTATTGTGCTTCATATAATGATGCACTGGTTTACACTTTTTTCAGATATATTTGGACACAAAAAATCAATCAACTTAAAACAGTCTAAAACATTAAAAAAAAACTAAAATCATCAAAAAATGTGTTAAAATATAACAGTGTTGACATTAACAAGACGTCTGTGTATTGTGATGCACGGACATCTGCTGGAGTTAGCATGCTAACCAGTAGCTGCATAGCTAACTGAAAAGGCTAGGCAACAGCAGCCACAGATAGCAGCAGGTAACAGTTACTCTGCTGACATGCAGGTGGCATGCGGGTGGCCACTTCGTACATATTGTACCATTACAGTAGTTATCAGTTGAAGCCGTAGTCACAGTTTCCCTGTATTTGTGCTTACTGTCCTTTTAAAGTGGAAATGTTCATAACACTTTCAACACAGCAGATTTCAACGGTTTAAGTATCATTCACCTATATTTTAATTACACTAAGTTTAGGCGAAATAAATACACAAATAGGATAAATGAATGAACTGATCAGAAATGTATTGATTTGTGTTGAGAATGCTTGTAGAGACGGTAATGGAGCCGGTGAGTAAAGCATAAAAATGTCGTATAATTGAATAAAGACTTTATTTCTTAGTTAGACCAACATATTGTTTTTTTTAAAATGAAATTCCTCCTCTTAAATCATAACCCTTCTACCTCTCATAGAACTTTAATTGAATGCTGCCTGGATGTAAATATATCTTGCTTTGAACATGATGAGTGCAGTTTTAAATTTGACCAGATTAATACATCTCAGTGAATGTGACACATTATGTACATCTTCTATGTATAATGGTTGTAGGTTGCTTTAATTCATTAACATGATAACTGTCTTGTTGGTGTTGGTCAGACTCTGTTACGGGCTGGATGGACCTGGGCTGCTGGATGGACCTGGGCTGCTGGCCTCAGTGTTTATAAACCCTGGCTCCGGCCCTGCTCCTGACCACCAGCTCCCTGCCTCTGTAACCCAACACACTCGGTGCCAGCTGGGCTGCCTGCTGGATCTCCCTCATTGACGACAAACAAATTAAATCACAGTCCATTCAGCGCAGTTAATCCAGTTCCGTGTCTTTAGCCCGGGCGCTGTGGACGGTGTGACAGTTCAATCCGACTGGAACGCCTCCTCCTGGATTTCCTGCCCGCTCCCGCTGCTGCTGGTCGGCTACATTGTATCAGTTCCCACACGGAGAAGCACCACGGCGCTCATCCACGGACGGTGAACGCGGAGGAATTAACCTGGATGGAGAGATATTCACTGGGGGATTAATTGCCAGTAGGTTGCGAGAGTGGACTAGACTTGTGTCGGGCTTGAGGCGGCACCGATAAAATGCCCTCCGGACTCGGCTGCTCTCGGTGTGGACGGTATCTCGAAGTGTGATGGCAGAAGTCCAGTGAATCGCTGGCCTCCCCTCCTCTCTTGTGTTGGGTGTCTTGGGGAGTGCGCTGCCACTGCTTTCTGCTGCTTCACATCTAAAGAGCATTTTACTCTTATTTAGAGCCAATTACTCCGAATTGTTTTGATTTCTTTCTATGGAGTGCCCCCACACCATGGACAGAGATGGGTTTGGAATAGGAGTGGCTAGCTAAGTCGGTAAGTTGAAACACATTTCTCTGTCTTTTGCTCTCATTGTTGATAGTGCTACGACTCGTTAGCCATTTAATGTTAGCATTGCGTGCAAGGCGAGCTGGCTAGCGTTACACCATATAGCCAACACAGCATGCAGCAGCAGCAAGCAGGCAGGCAAGCAAGCTAGCCAAGCCTGACTGCACTCTGAGCTCATTGTTTCACTCTGCCAGCTAGCGTACTAGTCACATTAGCTCATTACAACACGCTAAGTTAGCCCTGCTAGCTCCCCGAACTTCAATGTGTAAACATGGGAAACTGGCAACTTAACCCGAGGAACGTTAAAGCACCAACATGCTAACAGCTAACTACAATTTAAGTTTGAGTAAACGGCTTTTAACGGACAGCTTTCCCCTCGAGGAGAGTCCGTTTATGAGTCTCACACAGTGAAAACAAACAGTTGTCCACCTGCACTAGGAATTGTCATGTATATGAAATGTTGGCAGCTAAATGTTCTGAGTGTGACTGAGTTAAAGCTGCAGATTCCTCCAGTGGAGTGGAGTTTAGCAAGCTGGGTACCGGGGACCCCATGGCGTCCGTGAGAGTTCCCTGATTTCCTCAAATAAACTGAAATTGAAACGTATTTTTTTCCTCTCCACTCACGTCTCACTTTCTAGGTTTTAATAGAAAGTGAGAATGTGTGACCCTGACAATTTGAACCCAGTGCTTCACTCCTGCTCCTGGTTCCACTGTAATAAGAGTCTCCTCCAGTGGAACTTCAGGAGACTAGATCCTAAATAAAATGGTGGTTTGTGGTCTAATAACTCTACTTGAGAGCTTCTGACCTGCATGAAATGTGGGACTCTTCTCTCCAGATTCTTTTTGTTGGCTCATGTTATCCGGGGCTGTCCCATCTCACTGAAATGAGTCATTCAATTAAAGCACAAAACATTTTTTACAAGACCACTACGGGCTAACCCTGAGCTCTACCCTGTGGTCTGTGCTGTCCATGGAGAATGACTGTGCCACATTAAAGTCAGGCCCAAGTATCCAGCATTTGATAAACTACATGCAATGTCTGGCTGAATCTGCCATATTTGCATTGGCAAACTGACCGGATCGTGGCGACAAAAGTACAAAAATAGGTTTTAATGGCCACTATGCGTGTAAGTGTGCAAGATAATGTTGTTGAAGGTTCTGCACAGCCTTGTGCATTGTTCCCAGTGCACCACTTTACACACTTAATCATATGTAATTGGTTGTTCATGCTACTTGTGTTGCGCACTTCTGTTTTTATTAGTGCAACAGATAAGTGCTGACAGTGCAACTCTTAAGATCCTCCATCTGGCGTGACTGAATGAATGGACACGTAGTCTCAGAGAGTGTTTAGCATTACCTCACAGGGACATACTGACAGAAGAACTGTATCTGCGAAACGGCAATTTCAGTTTTGGTGGATGTTAGTAGCCTAATGTCGGTATGGCTGCCACAATATCAGATTTTCACGACTCGATTATTGAGGCTTAAAGAAGTCACATTAACGATATTATCACGATATCTTCAGATGTAGTGGAAAAAAAAACATTCTGTCACATTCATTTTTATCTTTGTTTATTGTGTGTTTTGTCTTCCCCCCCGAAAGGAATAACCCTGAAAATACCAATATAAGGAGGTGAGAGTCTGTCACCATAAATGTACAGAAATGTACACAAACCCAACTACCCCTAAGGAAGTTTTGTGTTTTATGGCAGGTGGCCACCGGAGTTAAGGCACATTACTGCCGCCTACTATGAGGAAGAGAGAACAGAGAGAACCAGAAATTATTTAGGAAGCAATTTATTATTTAGCTTATATAACCATATGTGTATTATTAACACAAATTAGTTGTTTATTGTTGTTTAATTTTAAAATATCACGATTATCGTCAGTATCTGTAAATTTGTGACGGCAATTGCAAGTATTTTGCTTCTGATGTCAGTGTTGGTCGATAAGCAATAAAAAACTATGCCACAGAAATGCCAAACTATGTTTGATTCAGAGCCCTACCGATAAATCAGTTTGATGATAATTGGTGTATCACAGATATATTGGGATCAGAGCATTTGTCGTTCGATACATGCCAAGGGGAACATTTCTTTGTAGTGAATTAAGCGCAGAAAATAATGCTTTTCGTACTTAGTTTTAGAAAATAAAGTTTTTGAGAATTGTTTGCACATTCTTCAGAAGTACATTTGAAGGATAAGTGCAAACAATGGTGTTGATGTCGTCCTATACATCTACCTGTATCTCTTTCTTGTCCTTTTGACAAGTTTATATTTACACTGAATATGTGTTGCTTGGTTTGCATCATGGTCAAAACTATTGAAAAAAGACATCTCTGGGATCCATATCCATTATTTGATGTAGTACATTTTCAATAACTTTCCTTGTTGGATTTAAAAACCCAAATACTGTTGTCAGTGTTCAGTATTCAGTATAATCCAGTATTGGTCAGGTAACAGTTTGTACTACCCGGTCAAAAACGGTCTTGTTTTGTCCAGAAGTAGAGATAAGAGCTGCTATAACATGTGTTCTTAAAGTAAGCGATTCAGTATGAAAGGGTGGTTTTGTTTGTTCATTAGAGTTGGTCGCTGAAATGCTTAATCACCGACTGTCGATGCTATTTGCACAGATAAACACACCAATCGCCCAGAGAGACTGAAGAAAACTTTGGCAGGGAAACATTTACTCGTTCCTAAGGAGCCTTAAGCGTTCCTGCCTAATGCTGCAGTTAATTTGAAAGATCAGTTTGGCAGCTCCATTGTCCGGGTGTGGCTATAACTCTGAGCTGGTGACTCTGATAAAAGAAAATCTTAACGTGAACGCAGCCGTACAATATTAAATGGAATCCTCCTACACACAACTGTAGCAACACTTCCATGTGCTGTTAATCCACTTTGTTCCAGTGTGTCATACAATAAACATGGCTGATTTGCACCATGTAGTCATCCTGAGGTAGGGAGGATGGAAGTTGTGAGTGCCGCTTCCATTAGCTAGCAGCAGACTTGTGGTTTTGTAGCACTTAACTGTTTGTCAAAGAGGTCAGTAGGAAGAAGCAGTTGGTGTGCTAGAAGTGTAGCCTTGCTGGGCTGTAGCTACACTCTGTAATGATTTCAGGTGTCACACAGGAAGTTAACACAGCAGAACGAAAGGATCACACAGCCCTCAAGAAGACTAAATTAATTGTGTGTGTTGTGAATATGAACCTTAGTGTGTGGGACATTTCACGACAGTGTTGTCATGATATTAGATGTTTTACTTGGGAGTGTACTTTTACTTTACACTGTCAGATAGAAGAAACCGTTTCTAATATTCAGAATCGGTATATATCAATATTTAGATGTGTTTGACAATACTATAACATACTATAACACAGCCACAAAAGGCTGTTTTAGTCCAGTGAGCAGTGAGAAGGTAAACTTTACTAGAGCTCCTGTAATTTGTCAGCTGTGCTTATAAATGATTCAAGCCTTTCACTTAGGCTCTAAGAGTGTTTAGTCAATATTGATTTATTAGTCTCTTATGCATTGATTTGTAGGGTTTTTATGGTGTTCATATTGAGAACTATTATTTCTCATTCTTCTCATGATACTTGCCAAACTAAAATAACAACATGACATCGAGCCTGACCCATCGGTGCATATCATATACAGATACAGATCATTTTGTATTATCAGTTTACATTAATTGCAAACCAATATATCTGTCAGGGTCCCCCAGAGATGGTCATAATTACCAAGGATTTCTTTGCCAAAATTAAGATAATGTAGCTCACAAAATAGTGGTTGTAGCACCAGTGTTCCTTGAAGTACTTCTTTGTCGTCTTTGTGCTTTTCTAACAAGTGAAACTCGGCACCGCTTCACTATGAGGCACAGAGCTTGCACTGCTTCTTTTCCAGCTGACTACCTTTTCAAAGGCAGTTCCTCTCCATCTGATTACCTTTTTTTTTAGCAGTAATTTGTTCTACTCATTATGAGGGTGTTAGGAGCCTTGTTGCAGCACGCCAGACAAATTTTATACAATCTGACAGAGCCATCAATTGTAAAGTGGAAGTGAAATTTAACACTCTTAAGCTCCGCACAATAGCATGACATTTTATAGTTGTAAATTCACATAATGCCTGAATGAGAGCCTGAGGTGAACATGAGAGCAAGTCCTCGTTTCCTCCAGTTAGATTTGTGTGATAACTAAGATGCTGTGATGCTGATGTGGGATGTAAACCTTTTCAATGTGGTAGTGTGGAAACGACCGATGGTTTAAGTGATTGTTAATGTATGTGATGATGCTGGGGCTTTCGGTCAAATGTGTTTCTGGTTGACTTGAAGGGAATGTGAAGTCTTAAGGATCTTCAAGAAATGGTGATAGTGTTGTGTTGTATGTTAACTTTGACCTGCTTTTCTAGAAATCTGTTCCTGATCAGGCTTGGTATCAAAGTAACTGTGTGGAAGAAGAGAATTTAACAGTTTTTGTTTAGAGGGCCAGGGCATCAGATTAGTCCAGGACAAGGGGATTATGTTGGCTTTGTAAGGCTCCTGTCATCTCATGGCCGCACACCAGCTGATGGCAAAGTAAGATTTAATCCATATCCTTAGCTGGCTGCTAATTTGAAGGCTTTCATGTCCCTTTTAAAAAATACTTTAAAAAAATTGAATGAAGCCGTTTACCTTGGGGGAATGCATATTCTTGGGTGTTACTTTGGTCAAAGAAATAAAGATCACATGTGAAATGAGAAGCGTATGCATAGGCCTGTCACGATAATCAATTAATCGTACGATAAATAAAAATGAGCTCGATAATTTTGTCGGCTTCGATAATTTCCATTTGCATGCTTGTTTGTTTCCCTCGTGTCTGTCACGTGAAGCCTCGTCAGTCACTCTTTTTCTCCGTGTGTGGAGGCAGGGCCCTGACCCTGACATATCACTGAGTGCAGAATTAGAGCCCCGTGAGGAGTTGCAAGCCAGAGGTAACGCTAGTTAATATAATAAAATAATAATAAAAACAAAGATGGAATTAGTTTCAAAGCTGAACTCGACAGCTACGGTGTGGGAGCATTTCAGATTCAAACTGAATGACAGTGGTGAACCACTCACAGGGCTCCAGACTGCGACCAAAATTTGAGACAGTGCAACCACTTTTTACATCTAGTCGCGCATGTACGACCAGTGAATTTGCTGGTGTTTTTTCGTTGTTGTTTTTTTTACACTGGCACATGGAAGGGGCAAATAAAAGAATCTGGAATCACAGGTGGCAGGGCCGATGTGTGTGGGGGGGAAGGGTCCTAAAATTGTTCCGAGTTGTTCAGCGAACAATGGTGAAACGAACTCCCGCGATTCCACCAGATACATGTCGCTGCGTGACGGCTCCGCCATGCCAGCAGAGCTGATAGGTTTAACTTTAGTCTGTTAACTTCCACCAGGTCCGCTGCGCTGCGTATCTGCTCCGTCCCAGCTCCAGCAGCCCGAAGCCCTCTGGAGCAGATACGCAGAAGTTCTACGCAGCAATTCAGCTGAATTTAGCACCGAGCAGGCAGGAAGTCACGCACCGAAACAACAATATAACATTCGGTTACATTTCAAAGTAAAACACCCCGTGTTGACGCCAGCACACAAATACCAATAAAGAGACAAAGACGAGCTCTTCTACCAATCCTTCAGTCGGGAACACTTCGTGTTGTTGTTTTTATAACACATACCTATAACTGTGGTACTGCAAAACCGGATCTGAGCTGTAACGCAGCGGACACGTATCTTGTAGAATCTCTGGGTTATTTTCTCCCCGATACGCCCAGTAGTGTGCCAGAGTCAAATCCTAACTCAGAGGATGAGGCCAAGTCTGAAGACACAAGTGTGGCGAAAAAGGGCAGAAAATGCTGCTTTCGTGAAGAATGAGTGAGCAAATTTGACTGTTTGAAGTCTCAGAGAGACGAATTCCATGAGCTGTAAATTTTACAGTCAATACCCGCAACATGTGGGGAACACGAAATTTGCAGGTAATGCTGGCACTACACAGTTAAAACATAACACATTGGTCACTCACAGACAGTGCAGTTCGCTACATCGCTAAAGAGATGCAGCCCTTTAATACCGTCGAAAAGGCAGCATTTCGACAAATGGTGCAAACATTTGACAGCCAGTACAAATTGCCTGGGAGAACATACGTGTCACAAACAGCAATTCCACAACTGTACAGCGTGAATGACGACATACTAAAGGGCTAGGGTTATTGTTTTTGGTTGTGTGTAATTCAATTCAAGTGCAATTTTTGCTAACAGAGACTGAGAGTCCTTTTTATTTATTGTTTCTGGTTGTTTTGTTTATTAATTTTGGATATTTAAAATGTCTTCTTCACATTCCAATGTTAAATATTCTTTAGAAATAAAAGTTTATTGATCTTTGAAAGAGTGTACTTGCATTATTATGCCATTATCATTATATTAGTTGAAAAATGGTCTCAAAACGACAATATTATCATTTATCGCAATAATTTCTGGGACAATTGTCGTCCAGCAAAATTTGTTATCGTGACAGGCCAGCTATGCATTCCTTAATTCCCTTTGTGCAGTCGGGAGTAGTAGTAGTAGTTCACCTTTGTAGTTCAAAACATCGTGCAGTGTTTCCCCCAGGTTGAGATTTATTTGAAGTGGTCCTCCCTAAGTGATGGGGGTTGGGCTTGTTAAAGCACTGGTGTGAAACCCAAATATCTTAAAGGGTGAAGAAAATCAGCTTTACAAACATGACCATACTTTTATTTGATAGTAGGAAATGTAAATTCCAATAAAATACTTTTTACTTACTAATCTGTCGGCTGCTTTTAACAGGGAGACATTTAAGAGGAAGATCAATGCATGAAAGAGGATTTCAAAGTCAAGTTGTTTGTCATTTATGCTGATCTCAGCCCTCGAGATACAAAGAAGAATGATTAGTCAATTTGTTGTTCAAAAGAAGATTAATGCGCAGCTATTGTTCATCTATTAAATGTCTGCATCAGTTTTCAAGTAAAGAAAAAAATTCTCAGTAAACTTTCTCTTGTTCAAGCTTCTCAGATGTGGAAATGTGCTGCGTGTCTGTTTAGTAACATTATAGCAGATGAAATATTTTGGATTTTGATTGTTTGTTGCTTGATTGCATCACCTCAGGCCTTCTAGAAATTGCAATGGACATTTTGACTGTTCTCTGAAGATATATAGGCCAAATGAGTAAATGAGAAAATAATTTGCAGATAGCTGATTTTGCAGTATTCCTACAGCTGTACATTACCCACCTGCCCTTAAGTAGGCTCCCATTAAAATGTGTTCAGTAGCGTAGATGCAAGTTATAACAGTTTAATAGAAAGCATGTATTGAAGCTTTCTTTAGTCGGTTACGTGTTTTGTGTTGAGTTCTGTAGTGTGATCTGTTGAGAGAGAGTGAGAGAGAGAAAGAGAGAGAAGTGTCATCTGGAGCTGTTGTTGGAGATGAGGAGACGTTTTTCAAGCAGTGACCAAACCTCCCACCCACAAGAACAAATTGCTGAGGTCCAAACACAGTTTTCAGCCAGCAGCAGTGCTTGAGATGTTCGATGCACCCAAGAAATATTCGATATTGCAGACACATTTTGGCGCAGCGCATTTTAATGTTACTCCAAACAGCTTACTTCATGAATATCATTAATTGAAACTGCCTGTTGTGGTTTTATGTTCACAAGCGACAGTGAGGTGTTTTTATGACAGCTTGTGGTTTACTTGAAATGCAGCGGGTTAGAGAACACAAAGGATCTGAAATGGATCTGCGATTCTATGTTCAATATTGATCCCACCTATTCGTCCCTCCTGTGGACCAGTGTGGGACAAATGTATCTGTTATTATGCATGTAAGTTGTTCTGTTGTGTGAGAACTAGTGATGTTCCTAATGTTTAAACGGTTTAAATTTAGACTAGTCAACCGGTTTAAAAGTCGGGGGAAAAAAACCCAAACTGTAGCAATTAAGTACAATTTAATCTACAAGGTCTGAAAAAAAGTGTATTCAATAATCAAATCATATGTTAAATCCCCCTGAAGCACATTGCACATTATTCTGCAAAATATGAGAACAATTCACTAAATGAAAGTTAACAAACCATATATTTTTTTAAACAATATTAAATGTAACAAGAAGTCTTTAGGATCTGTGCCTGATCAGGGCTCCACTAAACATTTTCATTGATTAGACCAGTGTGTCTGAAATTTGGGATTTTATTTTTCAAACAGTTGAGGTTATCGCAGTTTCTTGTTGCTTGCAATTTGAATGAAGAAAGACACGCATTTCCACCTGTATTGTTTCCAAAGAATATAGACGTGTACGTTAGTAATAAGATACGTTTAACTGACTAGTATATGTGGTGGCAACCCTGACATGTGACGACTTTAAAGTCGTGTCATGGATCAAAGAATATGCAACTCTGCTTTAGTTTTTATTGCCCTGATTGGATTTCTCACCAGTGGCTTGTCAATTACAGCAGAAAAGAGCATACCCTGAATTCTTGATGCTCAGTTGCTTCTTTGCCAGAGCCTGGTGATCCATCTTTTCCTGGGATGCGAGCCCAGGTTACACTCAACTCTCCTCCACTTGGGCAATAAAGATAATGTCAGCTCTTGTGGCGCGGCACAGTCTTGGGTGCTGCAGAAATGCTGTCTCATTTGCCTTTGGTTTGAGGAATCGTCGTCTTTGCTCTCAGAAAGAAAAGCTGTAGAAAATATGAGTCAATTCAAGCTGTTTCAATTCAAGGTGCTTTCTTGCGTTGTTGTTACGAAGCCCTGTCAAATTGCATTAGTATGTATAACAAGCGTTTGCTTTCAGTACTGTCTTCATTCATCCGCTCATAAGCAGCATGACCTCATTTATCGCTCTCGCTTCACTTGTTCCAGACATTGGTGATCTTTTCACTGCAATCCACATATGACAATTAACCATCTACAAATGGGTGAACAGCATTCCAGTGTAAAGAAAGAGGTATGAAAATGTTGGAGTATTCTAAAGCTTTTCTACAAATTGATAACCTAATTTGTTGACAGAAAACAAATATAGTGTCCTCCCTGAAGCTGTGAGCTTGAGTCGAGCTGTACAAATGCCACTGTCTTTATAAAGATACATCTTTGAGTTGAGCTTAGTGAAGAGCTTGAAAGGTCTGTGAAGATGTGATGTGTGGGAAATCCTCAGAGCACATCAATACTTGAGCGTGGTGGCTGTGAGTGGGTGGTTCTGTCCCCATTGCCCTAATCATACTGCAGAATCCGCTGTCATCTGTCGAATCAAAGAGAAACCGTTGTCTCTCTTGGATGAAATGTGCCTCACTTGTGATATTGACAAGTAAATGAGGGAACATCCGTAAATGACACAGTTGCTGCCGTCTAAAGTGGAATCACATGATCAAGTGGAACTGCAATACAAATGTCAATACTTTGTGAGCATTATTTTTCCGTCCATGACTGTGTTAATGCTTACTGAGTTCTGCTATGCTGTTTCGCCCCGCTGCCTCAGCACATATGGCACCAGATGTATGAAAGTGTTCCATCCGTTTTTAGTTTAAAGCATCTTCACATCAAAGCAGCTTCAGTTTATAGACCACTGAGGTGTAGTCATCCGGTCTTACCGTGATCATGTAAAGTTCGTTTTACACAGCATGGAGAAAAAATTAACCCTGCTTCAGTTGTAGGATATATAAAGATCACAGTGCTGGTTTATTAGAATATATGTAATATATGATGTATCTTCAGCTGTTCTCTGTGTCTGTCTTTTTTCTCTTTTTTGCTTGACGTGTTTGGGGTGACTTCTGAACTGGATCACAAGCTATCAGTTGCAAGAAATCCCCATTAAATCTGCCAATTAAAAAAGAAATAGTCACATTTTGAAGGTAGTTACAGGCAGAGTTATACAGGCCCAGTGATAGTTGGACCACTTTCAACTAGTTTGTGTAGTCTAGCTGCTGCTTTTGATGACAAACGCATTCATTCTTTACTGTGGAAATCTGTATTCTTTTTCTGTATGAAATCTTGTTGTCGTGTGTTGGCAAACTTAAAGTTCATGTCAAATAAAGAACGACATCATTGACAGACCCTGTCGACACTGTTGCAATGACTATTAAACTCAAACAAAAGAGACATAGAAACTAAAGCTGTACCGATTTGTCGATACATTAATTAGTCAGTTGACAGGAAATTAATTGGCAGGTATTATGATAATCAATACTTGAGTTTTTGTTGTTGCAAAATTCAGATTCCAGCTTCTGAAATGTGAGGATTTGCATCTTCTCTGTGTCTTATGTGACAGTAAACTCAATATTTTGCTTTTGCAGTGTGGACATTTGTCCAAACAGTCACAGAAGCAATCTTTTGGCTTTAACTTAAATGGATTGGACTGTCCTGACTGGTTTGGAAACATAGGGGTGGGTAACGTTTCACTCGCCAGCTTAAGCCAGATTTATGTGTCTGTGTTGAGATGTTGTGGTTTCCATGTGCGGGGCAACGGACGCAATAAAGGCTGCATGGAGACCACAAGAATTGTAATGGAATAGTTTGGCCTGCTTTGTGTTTGTTCCTACATTTTTCCATTGTTGGTGGTTTGTTGATAGGGAAGAAAACATGGAGCAAGCTGCAGAAATGCTTGATAATCCCCCTTTTCAGACAAATGCGTATTTTGTGATTTCGCAAAACCATTTCCACTAAAAGCCTTCTTCTAACCACAATCAGCACTGCTATAAGAAAGGGAATAAACAAAGGTAAGCCCAATTACTTTAGGTGTGTAATAAATGCACAACACGGCTTGATAATGTACAACACATCCATCTTATGAGGTAGCTTTGCCATGACAGTCAGCAGGTTAAATCCTAAACCAGGTTATAAATCAGTTGCCACGCTCTAGGCATCTACCGCAGGAGCAGCGAAACAACTCAACAGAGAATCATAAATTCAGCTTCAGTGTTATTAGTAGTGAAGTGAAATACTGGGGTCCTCCAAGTTTTGAATATATCAGACTAAATATGAATATGGAATATATTAGGGCTGAAAAATACCACTTGTGCCATGGCCTATGTATATGGTGAGTCGTTGCCTTAGATGTTCCTCTCGCCATACTGTAATCTCACAGAGAAAATGCATTAAATGCTGTTATAAAAGGGAGAACATGATGCCTGACAGTCTACCTGTTTGCTTTGCATTTTAATTTGGCAGGCACTATAAAAGAAGATTGACGATGTCATCCAAAAGGAAAGCACACAGGCATGTAGCAGAGCAGATGTAGATGGATAACTGAGGTAGGTCGTTAACATTATTTACAACCTGAGGAAAATGCATACAAACCTGTGCTCCTTTACTTCAGTTTCAGGGTGACAGAGCATTTGAGCACTGACCCAGTTGACTTGCATTTTTGCAGGTGGATGCACTACTGTGGTTTTCTTAAATGGATGACCAAACGGTGACGGTGGTAGCAAATATGTAAACAAGGCTGTCAGACGTCTGAATGGGGCAAACGCATTTAAACTAACAATCCTGCTGTGTTGCAACATGTAAACATGGTTGTTTAGTTAAAGGCCATGTATAACTTAATAGAGAGCTCAGTTTGTGTCTAAATAATGTAGATGAGGACTAACATGAATTTAAAAGTGGGAGTGAGCCTTGGTGAAAAGGTTATGCAAACATCTAGCGCATTGTTATACACAAGTCTAGTTTTATCACATTACACTGGGTGTAACTGAATGCGGGTTTTTTTTACTATCTGTGAAATGTAGCATGCTGTTCCTCCCCTGCCTTGCATACATTTTCCATTTCAGACACTGGTATGATTGCGTATGAAAGTGTCATACTCTCAGATGTAACTGCCAACTTTAGCAATTTTAGGGCACAGATTTCACTTGCAAGACAGTGTGACATACTTGATATAGCCTGTGGGTATAAGGCCTGAGATATAATTGCTTTTAACCACATGTTCTTGTAGACAACCGGCTACGCCTTGAATGTAGTTGTTTACATACTTGCCCATATGCTGGGTGTGTTGGTGTAGGATGCTATCGCATATTCTAGCTTGTCTGCTTGCTGACCTTAGAGCCTGACACATCCCCAAACCGGCCTTCACTGCCCTTACCATTCATCTGTGTATGTTATCTCTGGGGACGTGCAAAAGCACACAGAAGCAGGATATGCAAAGTAGCATTCATGTACGCATATGTTGTTAATGTCAAAATATATCTCCGGCCTTTATATCCTGCCCGCCATTGACCGACTAGTTCTGTTGGCATTCTTCTTCTCTTCTACTATCCGAATTTTAGTGCTATCAAAATTCCTATCTCTACAGGAAATGACAAGGAAGCGCTTCTAATGCGTGTGTCAAGCGTGGCTGCTGCATCGCCTCATTTAGAGATTTGAAGTCGCGCCTATTTTTTCCACAACATGCACGTGGTTCTTGAAACCGACCTCTAAACACTCATATGGACATCATACAGTTATTCACTACAGTTTAAATGGCTGTATGTAGAATATGTCACAAACATGAAGGGAATACACACAACCAGTGAGGGGCAGTTTCTTTCCTGTGCACTCGCTTTCTTTTACTTTGTCTCCCTCGCTCCCTCTCGTTCCCCCTACGGCTTTCTATTTATCGATAATTATTAACCAAATTATTTTTCCCTCTTTACCAGAATGGTTTAATTGATTTTGAACTGTCAAAACTTGCAGTTTTCTGATGTGAACTGCTGGTGTTTACTCCCAACAACCATCAGTGTCTGAATGTGACACTTGTACCTCTCAGGAACAGACCACTGTTGCATGGATTCTGGAAGGCTACCATGTGAGAGTGACAACGTTATTTGAAGCCCTGCTTGTTGACTCGGCCTCTGTTAAGCAGCTGCTGGAGGAGAGGCAGGCAGTTATTTGAGGTTAATGGTTGTCCATGCCCTCTCTCTAGTTAGACATTCACATGGCAACACCTCAACTGTCCAAGGAACAAACAGTAGTGCAGTTTATTAGTCGCTCAGCAGCGGCTGTTGTCCTACCATAGTTAGACTCCTGACCCTCCACAGGAGCAGTTAGACTGATGGTCTTTTGTTCCTGCATTACAGATTTCTGCAGGTCATCTGCACTATAGCAGGTTAGAAGCTTCAGTATGTATTAAACTAGTTTGACAGTTTGAAATACCCACAGAACTTACGTGTAGATATTATTAACTGCACTGAATGCATCATGTGCAGATGGGCATGTCACATTTCAGTTGGAATTTGTTGGAATTCTGCCCGGCAGGCTGCCCATGCAGGAATGCATGTAATAAACAATACTCAAAAGACTGAAGTGAAAAAATGCTGTCTTTATTTTATTCTATCACACAGACACAGACAGATCCGTGAAGAAACAGACAGTGACACGCACACCCGGCAGTGATAGACAAGGGACTGTCTGCTCTTTAGCCTCAGGCCTTGTCCTTTCACAACTCTTCCTTCTCTCTCGTTTGTCAGTCAGTATTTAAGAAGATTCATCAAGCTAACTTTAGCCAACATATTTATTTAACTCTCTCTCTGTTTACATTCTGGTTTCAGGAGAAAAAGGTTTTATATAACATTGATTAAAGCAGTTAATATTCTTCTAATTCTACTAGATTATAACAATTCACAGTTTGGACAGTTTTATTCACAGTGTCACCAGTGTTGATATCTTGCTTTTTGAAAATTAGATGTATCCACAATGATGCAAGTACGGGATAAGGTTACATCTTTTGATAGATTTGCCATCTTGCTAACACATTTTCTTTTGCGCTATTTTAACCACTTTAAACCAAGTTCCCAGCCCCAGTTTCAAAAAGAAATGTTGAGAGAAACATCAGGCCTGAACCAAAGCATATGATTTCTTAATAAGACTGTACTCACAAACAAGCTATATTTTGTAATATACTAACCTGTGTCTGTAACTTCCTTTAAATGACAGTACTGTTCTGGCATTACGGTGTAAATTGTGTTCAGCCAATGGGGCATACAGAAGCTTTTAACAAAGAAAATCTCTTAAGTGTGGTCTTGGCACATGGTTGCAAAGTGCTACACTAAATTTCTTGATTTTGTCTTTATTCCATGTAGACCAGGATTTTGCATCTAATGTCTATCGTCCATCTGTTCATCTGAAAACCTCAATACAATCCTTGCCATGTTTACAGAAAATGTTCTCTTGTTTCTTCAAATGATCTATTAGTAATGTTTGTGTGGTAGTATCTGATACTTTGATTTTTGTGAGCTTCCCTCTGCAAACTAGCTTTAAAGCACCTTATTTGATATTAAAATGAACCCTTTAACAAACTCTGTTTATATATAGTGATAAAGGAAACATGCATCGTTGGTGTAGTTAAGTGAAGTCTTTACATTAGTTAATAATCTTGACTTGAAGTCGCATTTCAGTTGAGCTAACTGGAGGCAGTCAGGCGCAACGGTCACCCTGATTATCCTCTAATGAAAAAGAGCTTGACCCTGCCGACTTCACCAACCAACCCAACCCCCAACATCACAGCTGATTCCTGTGTGTGATGTGTCTGCTGTTCTGACATGATTGCACAGTATTCTAATGATCAAATGTTCAATTCAATTGAAAAAATGTACTATTGTTAAAAAAAAAAGACATTTCTACTTTTGAGCGGTAGTGTAAAAGAAAAGTTCAAATTGTGCATGTAGTTGGCCAAACATCCCTGTTCGTAAATAACTGTGATTCTGCTTCAACAGTAGTTTTTCTAGTGCTGAGTTTTCTGGAGTGGTGAGATATGAGTGAAGTGAGTGTTGAGTGATGAATTGTCTTTACTAACCTTCCTTAAGATAAATTGCTGTTCATTTGCATATAAAACAATGTTTGTTCTTGACAGCTGTTGTAACCAGATTAAACAAACCGCATATCAGAAATGTACTGGACTGTATGCAGTTCACAACAATAGCCGAAAAAGAGTCTGGATCAGCACTATCGTGAATTAGCTCAGGAAATTACTCATCTCTAAAATGTCTCTAAAGCCATGTTCAGTTAAAGAGTAATGACACAGATCACAGTGACAGTAACCTCCTGTGATTACATTACATCACAGCCGACAATATCCAGGAAGTTGCTGACACTTCATGTTTGTTCACTACTGCCATTGCTTTACATTTCCAACTTGCACTTTTGAACCCTCATCTCACTTGACATTTCCCTCTTTTTTCACTCCCCAACATCCACTCTATTAGGACAAGTTTGATCAGAGAGCTGACCCACTGTTGCTTAGCCACGGAATGTGGTGGTTGTCATCTCAAGGCCAACATTTTCTTGGCTGCAGTGAGACCAGCCCAAAGAATGTGTCTGTGTTCCAAAGACAAAACTAAAGAGTAGTCGTCCAGAGAGCAAGTTGAGGAGGTTTCAGAATCAAACCACATCAGGGCATTCCCTGTACATGTGCTTAAATGGGCACAGGTCACGATTGGGAGATATAATTACTTCACATAATGAGACTTTCTGTAAAAGTTTTAGTTGTACCACACACAGTTTTTGCCACCATGTCCTGACATCTCTTCATCAGTTAAAGATTGAGATATTAATTTGTATAACCAAGAAACCACCACTCTCTATTTTCTTTCAGAGACTAGTAATTATATATATAATTCAATAATCTTTTAAGAAGAGGGTGTTCTGATCTCAGTTGGATACCATATGCCCAAATGGCTGATCTTGAAATTATCCTGGTAGATCATATTCAATGTATAAATCATTAAACATTTACTCAAATGGCTCCAGTCAATGTGGAAATGGGACAGGTATATTTCCAGCGAGAAGTGAAAAATTGTTGAAAACACAAATGTAATTAGGCTTTTTTCAACTGTATTTTGAAAGAAACCAGGTCCTGCAAAATATTCTCCTCAATTGGTCTCTGAGAGAGGGGAGAACTAGAAATGAACCAAGTAGAGAGAGGATGTAGTGCACAAGACCAAAAGTACATCATAAAATTTGACAGGGCCAGCCCTCCCTGGGTCTTGTATCACTTGAGAGTTGTGAGTTTTAAAACAGGCTTCCTTTCTTTTCATATTAATTTGGAGATGGAAAAGGGAAGCTTTTCCCAGTAGCCAATATGAGGAGCAAGAGTCATCATAGAAAAGGAAAAGTTAACAGGAGGGAGTGCATCCATTTTAACTTGATTTATGGGCTTGGTGTGAAATTTAGAGATTCAAACATCTTTCAACGTCTTTCTCTACTTGGTTGCATATAGCTTGAAATGTTCATACTGCAGCTGAAGAAGTACAAAGACAGATATCAATGCAGAGATGCCCCAAAATACCCTTCTAAAGAAGGTCGCAGAGTTGTCTTGAGGTTGTTTGTCACAAAATATCAGGCTTGCCAGTTGGTCTTCAATGCCTGAACCTGTTTGGCTCATGTGAAGACCATTGTAAGGTAAGATTAATAATCAACAAAAGTCAGAAAGGTCAAAACACGTTTGCAGCAGTGCCTAGTGGGAAACCACCCTGACTTTTTATTCATAAGAACTCTGAATATGTGGCTGAGGAGGGGTTGTATCTGCCAGCAGTAAAGTCAACATGAAGCACTTCAGGTGTTCCCTCATCTCCACTGGTACTTTCCCTGCTTTTGAATTATTCGGTTTCTTGGTTAATGGCAAAGTTCCCTTAGTTTTTTAGCACTACAGCAGACTTTCAATCCATAAACCTTGAAACATTTTCATCCAAGTTTATAATTTAAGCAAATCTGCCACCCATTCATCAAATTGCGCTTTACTGTTTTGTCTTGTTTGTCTTGTAATTACTTTTTTTTAAAAATATTTTCTGTATAATGATCATTTATAATATTTGGCAGTGTAGCAGAAGTAACTACTTGGTCCCTTCTATTTTCAAACATGCTGCAGCATTATTATGCAGATGATTTCAGTCTATACATGAAGAACTTCATTATCAGTTTGATGTCCTAAAGTCTTCTTTCAACAAATCAAAGATGGTCTATATAAAACATGGCAACCTAGGGCATGTCACTGAAAACCAAGACAGTCTTTCGTGTTATTTAAAATCATCAGGCCCCCCCTTGACCTTGTCACCGCAGTCTAAGTAGCTGATAACCAAGGCCTTGGATTGTTTTGTCTTTTTTTCCTTCAAAGTTTAGTATCATTTTCCAGTATCAGGACCTTCAGGGATGTAATAACACTCAAAATATGAGTGGATGGGAGGCAGTGGGAGAATCATAACTGTTCAAAGGTGCACTAAAAAGTCAGTTATACTTAATGAGTGGTCAAAAGGCAAGCAGATTAAGTGATAAACAAAAGATCCACAAGGCATCTTCCCTGGATTATTCACATAGTATTGTAGCCTGACCGTTATACTGGTTGCCAGATTTTATCGTATCACAGATATATCAATATCTGCGCATATGTTGCCAGTTGCCTATATGAGATGGTAATGCAGACAAAGATGCTTTGGTTAATTTATGATATTGAATTCCTGTGTCTTATTCACATGATACTATTATTTTATTTAATTTTACAGTTCTCGTCAATACTGGTATATCCTGACACTCCTAGAGGAGTGCTGAAAGACTACTAACAGGAGCATATGTCAAATTAGTGTTAAACCACACTCCAACATATGGCAGATTTAATAGTCTTATATCAGTATACATTAATTGCAGATTTCAATGTAAGGTCTTTCCACCAAGAGATTAAACTGAAACTCTCGCCACAGAGCAACCTAGTCTTTATTTGTGATTTGAATATGAGTGAAACCTTCGTGTAAAAGCATAATTAAGGTAATTACCTTTATTATAAGGTAAAGGTCGCACTCGGGGATCGACACTTTTTGTCTGCCATGACAGCGGCGTGCTGGAGATACAGCTATTAACGTGAGTTGTTCAAAAACCTTCTTTTTAGTAAACTCTGTGTACACATACAATGTTCTCAATGCTCGTGTTCATGTGTAGAGACCCTGGTGATACTACGAGCAAAGTTTCATGTTGTGTCGAGCCCTCTTAGTGTTTTAAAAATATTTTGATGCTAGCGTACCAGTGCCCCCGCACTCCATTGAAAATTAGCTTGCCCAAAAACAAAACTATGGTAAATCTTAAAAGTGCCTCTTTCGTCGTAATTATGCTTTTACACAAAGGTTTGACCCATATTCAATCACAAATAAAGCCTCGGTTGCTTTTTGGCGGGAGTTTCACTTTAAGTATGCATGCAGTCAAACTATTTTAAAATTGCCCACAAACCTGAACAATTTTGCCACAGTAGATTCTACTGTTAACAACTTGCATTGAGATAGAGTGTCTCCATTATAGAATAGAGTGAGCGGAGATAATGAGAAGTGTTTTGAGAATTGTAGTGGCTGGCTTTTGTAATTCAGAAATCATAGCAGAGGGGAATGGCTGAGCATGTTAATGGAGCTGCTCTTGTTTCTCCTCTTTGAGCACAGAAAAAATCGATCTGGCACCTTGTCAGTGTTTTGAGATCTGGGTTTCCTTACACTCCGGACAAATGTGTGAGTGTTCTTTTCATTGTCTGCATCGCTGTTGCCACGGACAAGCCTCAATATTATTATTTATTTGTACTCATGATGGAGTCGAATAGCCACCTTAGACTGGTCACCACTATTTAGGCTTGACAAATTATGATGTTCGTAGTGCCATTTATTTTTCCATGTTTTCCTTTCTACAAATATTGGGGAATGATGTTGATAGTGTGCTTAAAAGGAAGTTTTGCATAAATGAGAATTCCACTATGAAATGGCAGAAAATGTTCTTCATTAAGCTTTGATTCATTTTAATGTTTGTTTACTTTGATTATTCAACTGTGATTACAATAACAATTCACACATCATCTGTCAGCCACCTAACCTTAAGAGCAAGTCTTTGTTCTTTCATCAAATCTGCTAATATGCTTATTAAAGTGAGTGGTAGAAACGCTGCTGAGTGATTAAAGACTAATGTTGGTTTTAAAGTGATTTCCTTACCAAGATGATGTAGTTAATCAGTAGTTAGTCAGCTAATCTGTAATTGCCCTAAAACATGCTCATATTTCAGACTTGTGGCTTTTCTGGTACTGAGTGATCATCTTCTAAAGAAAAATGTTTGATAAAGAATACAACATGATTACACTGCTGTTTACAAGTACTCTGCACGCAGCTCTTTATTTCTATGTATTGCCTTGTCAGTTGATTTGTTGGCACTTATCTTCATTTCCCCAATATTTGACATGTCACTTCAAGATGAGAAACAAATCTTATTAGAGCCATTTTGATGTTTATTCTGTACTTTACTTTTACTCACTTTACTTACATAAGACTGTTTGTAGTTTCTTAATTTGCATTTCTCTTCAGATGCCTCTGACATCAGATTTGACTGGTGGTTTGAACAAGTCATATGAAACATCAATAATGCCTTTTATATAAAAAGCCCTTACACTAGGGATGCACATTGTTAACCGTTTAACCGTTAACCGATAACAGGAACTTTGACTGATTAATACAGTTAAAAAATTTTTTAGCTACTTGTCAATCAACTCATGGGAGCGTGTCGACGCGTGCCTTTACGTGCTTTCCGCCACAGCCCACTTCACAGCAAAAATGAAGCGAGCAAAAAGGAGTTCTGTGTGAGACAATTTCGACCGAAAAGGAAATGAGGTTATTTGCAAACTATGCGGTACAGCACTGAAATATTCAAGCAGTACCAGTACAATGCAGTACCACTTGAGAAGCAAACATCCAGGATCTGATGATGGAGGACCATCACAGCAACATTTGCCCTCCATGATGGCAGGGAGAAGATGTGACGTGCGGCGGTCTGAGGAGATCACACACAGTACTTTTGAATGGGTCACAGACACTCAATAGAGCATTTAAATCTTATCGGTTAAGTAAGGGATGATGTATAGAACGGCAGTCATTATGTATAGAACGGCGGTCATTGTGTATAGAACGGCGGTCATGATCCGTCCAGACCATGACAGCCGGTTCGTGACCTCTGGTTCGTCCTGTCGGGACTTATTTGCCCGAAAATGACCGCCGTTCTATATATTATCCCGCTTATTGCACGGCTACTTGCCAACACGAAAAAAAAAACGTCATACAGCATGTCTTTTTACAATTTATTTGTTACCGTTCAGGCGTTCACAGTGTTTTTCAGCAGAGAAATAGTTCGCCAAACCGACGCCGTTTCGCTTCTCCCTCTTTGCTGCTTTCCTCTTCGTCTTTCCTTGACCTTTGATGACAACTCAGCCTTTTACCAAGACACGAAATCACCGTATTTACCAAAAATAGTAAAGTTAATGTGAAACTCATCCATAATAGTGGCATAGGAGTAGTTTTTTCCCATATGAAGTAGACTACAGATCAGCTGACGTCGCTTAGCAACCAAAGACGCTGCGGTGATAAGTGACCGGGACTACTTGCGGAGCAAAGATTTTAGAGCGCGGAGTGATACGAAATACGCAAATCAGAGGCAAAAAGGCCACTCCATTCAAGTGAATGGAGCTTTATGCAGCATTAAGAAGAGCCTTGTAATAACGGTTCTTAATCGGTTAATGAGCGTCGGTTATCGGTCAGAAAAATTTTTTTAAAATGTGCATCCCTACCTTACACCATGGAACTACTTCCAGCCTATGTCCGTATAAACATTTAATTTAAAATAATATTTTACATTGTAAAAACTTGTTCTAATCTAGATTGTCTAGTCTCACGTTAGTTTGGTACATTGCCTAGCAACCCATAGCTCCACATACTCGCTGGGTAAAAGTATCTGTGGAGCTGTCTCTTGAAGTGTGTTGGTGATGGTGGCTGAACTTCATTAAGTAGCTACTCTGTAAAATCTTGTCTGTGGCTGCCTGTAGTACTTCTTTTAACAATGCACATGCAAGTTATTTACCTTTCAGTTATCCAGTATAGTTTAATTACTGCACATGGGCCCTTTGGACTTATGTTCTGCAGGAATTTTAACAGTCCATTTTCACTCTACTGAAGTTGAAAAATCAGTAATTTTTTTTTCTCTGTTTTGACCTTTAATTCACAGTGAGTATTTTCGCACATCAGAAATGGAGAAAACTAGTTTTCATGAATCTAAAAATGCTGTAAATTATGCATTAGTCCTGCTCAGACACAACGAGGAGCTCTGGATGTAATGTCAAGAAACCAGTTTTCGGATGCCTTTAACTTAATCTGTGATATCTTTGTTTGAATGTCTTTCTGTGAAGCGGCAAAGGAATTTCTCTGTGCTCAGTTAACGGGTAGCATTAATGAACACTAGTGCGGACGGGTTGTTTGAACAAAAATCACTTATTTATTCACCTCAGGGTGCATGTAATGATGATGTGAGAGTGAACACAACATGTAAGATGCTGATAATTGCTGAGGATCAGTCGTCTTTTTATCAAAAGAAGAAGAGACAGATTTCTGTTTCTCCACCTGATTATAATGTAGGACTCCCATGGGCACTGATGGTTGTGCGGTGTGAGAGCTTTGTTTTTCGCTGCATCACACCAGTGCCTGGACATGAGCACAGGACAGCGTTATCAACCATAGAGCAATCTGCATATTTTACACTTCTTTGGTTACTGTCAATTTGAGGCATACAGCTGCCAGTCCAAGAGATGCAGAAAAGTGCTGCAGTCAGGGGGAAAAATGTCTGTTGGCAGCAATGGGAACATTACAGAGAAAGCCTTTGATGTGTTCAAGGAGTATCAGCCAATTTAATTTTCTCTTAGCTTCTGAATTAGATTGAAGAGAATGTATTGATTTGATTGAAAGATAAAACATACCTATGTAAGCATTAGTATCAGCTCCAGTGAGGCGGCACTCTGCTGGGGATCTCTGCGTTTCTGTCGTTGACATATCTACTGACAAAGATACTGGCTGGCCCGCAGACTCCTGATTCCCATCACCTGGAATGGCTGGGTGCATTTCTATTTTGGTAATCAGCTCAAGCACACAATCCAATTACATGGAGGTTACTGTTTCGCTCTCTGGATGGGAAGCAGCCTTTTGAATGACCTGCGGAGAAAAGGATGCACACTGTCAGAGTCTGCATTCAATTCAGGTTTGTTTTCTTCCTGCCTATGATGGTGCTTCAGGTGCCTTTTCATCTGCTACCAACTCATGCATTCAGTCTAAGTGACTTGTATACAGAAGGCATTTCAGATGGACTTTGTGAACACTATAAATGATTTATGTTGGCGAGTACGTATAGGTCTTGTTCCTATACATATTATCAGTCAACTGATAATTGGCAGTTCAATGTTTTAATTAAAGAATAACCCATTGATGGTCTTTTTGATGATCAATCGTTTAGGCCCAAACCCAGTGCACCCATTTGTGTGTTTACATCTAGAGGTAGGAGTTCTAGATGCTTGCTGGGATTGAGTGGTAGGACGAAGTGTTAGGGCTACATGTACACAAGGATTTTAGAAGTTCAATCTGAGGGTTGTAAGAACTCTGTTGTTTCAATGTATCACGGTCCTTTTCGTTATAACAAGGATGAAACTGTTGCGGCCACTTTGCTGATCTCGGTTGCTAACGTGCTAACACACTACCCTCACATTGTTTTGTCTCGCATTTTGATGTATTTCAGTCCCCCACTATGATGGCATATAAAGGCCAAAAAATAGCTAGAACTTGGAAATGGCATTGAGCCCTGGTCTAGTAAAAAATAAATGTCACAGACAAATTAGAGTTCAACAATATGTCTCTAAATGTGTTTATTTTTTCTGACCAAAGTCAACAAACCCAAACATTCTCATTCTAAAAGGATATGATGTTGACAGAAAACAAACAAACCATCTATTTGCTTTAGCCGTTTCTTTGGTTTGTTGTTTTACTTGTGTAACTTGTGTTGGGGTTGTTGGCTCAACCTCAGGGCTCCTGGATATCCATCACTGTTCAACCAGTCGGCGCTGTTTGATACACATAGCCACATCTATTCAGGGCATGTAGTCGAGATCTTTGAGATGTTAAGATCTCCTCTTTGAGCTACGACAGACCAGACTCTTCTCTGCGTCTCTGCAGGACAATTTTAAAGTAACTTTGAAGAAACATTTTTCAGCCGTTAATGAGCTTTGGTGTATTGGGAGCAGAGAAGACGATACACACTCAATAACGAATAGAAACAGCCTAGCATAATGCAAGTTTGTATGATTGTAATTATAGCGGTAACAACGGTGAAGAAAGGCCTGGGCCCAGCGGCACACCAATAAATATACACATTTATCAAGGCAAGAGCAACACTCATGACATTTATTATTATTAATGAAGGTATTCCCTTAAATCTGTGTTTTAAAACTAAGTGAAAAAATGTTGGCTGTCATTAAAGTAGCTACATTTTAATACAGTTTGAAGATATACATCTTGCTTCAGTAATTATTGTGATAATATCATGTACTGAGATTGTTCTGGCCTAGATAATCACACTGTGAAATGTTCCTGTCGACACATGCCTAATTTGAGGGCATATCTCATTTATGCCTGAGCTGAACTGTTTTTTTATCGGTGCAATTCAAACTGTAATTATCTGTTCTGCTCTGTGACATCCAGGACTCGAAACATGTGTTATCCATCAGATTCTGCAGATTCTGTTGGTTTTGAAAAAAATGAAGTAAAACAGATGTATACTTGGTGAACTCCATGTTTTTTGGAGAGTGAAAAGGGCACTATGATGATAGCGTTTTTCATGTTGTTGAAGCATTTTCTTTTTAATATTTCCTCTCATATCTGCTCAATCTAAATCTCACCTTTGTCTGTCAGAAAGCGGCAACAATTAATCGATTTGTTGTCAACAATTAAATTACTTGTGCTACTCAATTTGTGTTCTTTTTTAAGGAGAAAAAAAGTCCACATTCCTTTGTAGCAGCTTCTTAAACATTAATATTTTCTTTCTTGGGTTGTAGACATTTGAGTAAGTCATCGTTGACTTTGTGTGACATTGATAATATTAATTTTTTTTTTAGCATTTCAAACAATTTTTTTTACCTTGTTATGGCATTATAAAGCCCACACAATTTATCTATTTATGGAGAAAATGATTGACAGATTAATCCACAAAGAATATAAATTGCAGCGAGGACTGGAAGATTTGCTTTCAAAATGACGATATTTTAGCCTATGTTGGGATGTTTTAAGCTGAACAAACAGAATATTTGACAGAAATATCTCCAATTAGAATCTTTTAGGAGATCTGAAGTGACACCATTTTTTAAAGATGAATATTTTAATGGAACGCTATTTTTAAGCTTTATTTCTAACCAATCTTTATCTCTATTTTGAAATTTCTTCAAAAGCACTTCAGACTGAATCCAGTATCACACAATCATTGACCAAAACTACCTCAATATCGATATTACTACAATATTGTATGAACGACTATTGGTACTCACACAAAATATTAACAATTATATTTTTGAAACATAATCATCAGTAATGTGGATATAGTGACTGAGTGAGTAAAGACAAGTATTAGAACAAGAAGAACAGTCTGGTCAGTTCAGAAAATTACATCATCTTTCTGTAATGCACAAAACACACCATATCACATTACGATGACATCTGAAATCAATAAAATATATATAGTCTGGTATCCTGAGAACGGCAGCCCAGCGTGGATATTTTCTGGTGTCTTTACTCGTTTTTGACAGTAAACTGAATATCTCTGTGTTGTGTCCTCAAAACAGGAACTTCTGAGGATGTTATCTCGGGCTGTGTGTGCCATTATTCACCATTTTTACTGAAATTTTATAGGTCAAACATCTTATCAGTTAATCTAGACAATCACTGGCAGATTAAATGACAAAGAAAATTATAGTGTAGTCCGTCACATATGAACAGTCAGTAAAAATACTAAGCAGATCTTGTGTTGTGCTGTTTGACTCAAAAGAGTTGGTGCATGAACACAGATGAACCTCATTCTGATTTCTATTTCATGCACAGATGGTGTTATTAACAGTCACATACAGAAAACGACATTATGCCAGGTCTGAGTTGGTTGTATTTCACAGCGAATCGACCAGAAATGGCCTCCCCCCATCCTTTCCTGCACTTTCATTGCAACTTATGTGGCCTCTGTGATAGATTGCTGACTGAAACTGGATCTGTGAAAAAAAGGACAAGCACTCTGGGAGTTGCACAGCCTGCATGCCTTTCGCTCAACGGGGCACTCGCTGGGACATTTCCTCAGTGGGGCTTTTTCAAAAGGGCTTGCGCTGCAGTTCCAGCTAAGGGCAGTACAGTAGGTCAACTGCCGATAGAGTTACAACCTCGCCTTTGTGAAGGTGTTGGACAAATTAGACCTCACAACTGTTTACCCAGTCAAACAGGGACAGCTGCATCTCTCCACCCTCCAAAACCTGCCACTGACTGTTGTTCCTTTGGGGAGCCATCTGTGAGAAATAAGCAGGCCCGGTGATCAAATGATTGTTAAACAGTTTTACCTCTGTCACTGCTGGGGGTGATATGAATGGCTACTTAACTGAATCAACATGAGCTCTGTGCATTATGTGATCCAGCTGCCATTTTGCAGCACACTAATGAGGGCTGAGTAATGGTAGATGGTGCAAAATGACTACTTTTCTGTTAGTCGATGGGAACAATTAAGCTTTAAAGACCGAACTCACATGTGTACTGCAACAGATGTAGGTTTGGATTTATTTCACTTTCTTGAGGAAGATGAAAATGGGCTTGTGAACAGTCTGGTGTGTGATATCATAACTGGACTAAAGGGCTTATAGAATATTACTTTGAGCTCTTCCATTATAGAGATATTTAATTGTACTGCTAACAGTAATGAAGCAGAACATGTGCTGATATCCCCGTACAATCTCTTTGGATGCTGTCATAGTTATTGAAGAAGCTTCAGGATTTGACTTGATAAGCTCATCAGGATGAGCCGTGTTTACATAAAGCTATTAATCTGGGAGTGTGAAGTGAATTTGTAATCATTTCAGAGATGTGGTTAAATGGCACGCAGATCTGCTCTGTTTGCAATTTCACAATTCTGTCAAAAAGGTAGAACCTAAATATTTCTGTAGGCTGAGCCAAAAGTTGGCATCACCCCATTTCCCTCAACAAACAGTCATGGAATTTTTCAATTGGATTCTGGATTTTTGCAGAAAATAAGCTTGATGGCCAACACAAGTTTATGATACAAACACTTTGCTCGACAAGATAATCTTCCCAAATCAAAATCCACATTTTGAAGCCTAAGGGAAATGTACGTCAGATGTAAAACGCTAGTGTTGGGTGATAAACCAACCACGTTGCAGTTACATTTGCACAAGTTTTCAACTACACTAAACAATACACACTACAAATTGATCTACAAGTAGGAAAGTTTTAGAAGGAATAGTTTGTAATTGCTGTCCAACTGTAAAGACGGAATAGGGTGTAGATGAGTCTCCATGTTCGGCGTGATGACACTTAATGTCTCATTTAGCCACTTGTTACCCACCACTTTTATTAAGACACATAAAATCTATATAATTCACAATTTAGTTACACATTTTATGATGTAGAACAGAATGTGAGAATCTTAGAAGCTCGTGTTAACCACTTTATTTTGGACATTTAACTGAAAACCTGTTCAAGAACCTATTGACCCTAGAGATGAGGAAAAAGGAGATACAAACATGCTAATATATTTCCAGGTTTTAGGATTCATTCCTATGGATCTCTGTTACTTGTTTTTAAAATGTTGTGAATTTATGTATTTTAAAAACCTTTTTTTTAAGGATAAATCTCAGAGCAAATCATTTGGTATCAATTAATTACCATAGTAGTCCAAGTGGGAATTATAGTAATGTATCTTATCTTAACCATGTTGTGGTTTCTAATCAAAGAAGCATCAGACACAACATGAAGATGTTAAAGCAAATGCATTCATGAAATAAAAATATTGTGGCCAAACATTTGTTTCTGCAAGTCTCATGAGGGAAGATGTCAAATATCCACCAGAAAATTCAGAATTCATAATTTAGTCTGCAAACAAACACACAATTGCTGCTCGTCAGAATTAAGAATACATAATTTCATAGTAAGGTCTATGGAGAACTACACTGTATACTGCCTGTTTGAGGCGATATTTATCTGCTCACCCTTCTCACCACTCCAGGATCTTTTTTGCTTCGTCTTTCTTATCCGTCACGTTCTTTATCAAAATGGGAGATGAGAACTACAGATTTATTAATAATTTACTGACTGCATGTAGTGAGCTTACAGGGGACTGAAAAGAACAATGAATAAGAAATGTCAGAAAGTTTCATCTTTATGGTATGGATTCATCCTCGTGTTCAACACCATTTTATTGAGGCTGCAGATTCCGGGGGGTCAAACTGAGCCACTGGTCTGAAAATACAAGTTTCTTGATATTAGAAAAGCTGTTAGAATCACTACACAATGAAACTGAACGGTCACGGTCAAGACTCTGTGTTATGTTTGTTGGTACATGCATGTAATTACGGTCATTATTTTCATCATTCCAGAATACATTTTAAGAATCTTTAACATATTTCCTCAGAAGATTTCTACCAATCCACACACCATTAGTTGTGTTTCTTTAAATCTGAAAAACTAATTGGCGGGTGCTGAAGGCGAGTATTAAAAAGCGACAGTCACACTGATGTAGCTGCCAGGGCAAAGTGTATTTGCATAGCATGTGTTATTCACAAGGGAAACTATTCGCTTTACATTTAAATTCCATGACAATATTTGAATGTAGTGGATAAACATAAAACACAGTAAAGTTGCCAAAGAAACCCAGCCGCTCACTCACACAGAAACACACACGCTTATGTTTCAAGTTTTTCCTGTTACTTGCTGCAAGCAATCAGTATTTTACAAAGAGAGGTTTACAGCCATTTAGATCAAACTGGAAGGACCTTCAAATGAATGCTTAGAGTTGTAAAGTTGCCAAAGAAACCCAGCCGCTCACTCACACAGAAACACACACGCTTATGTTTCAAGTTTTTCCTGTTACTGGCTGCAAGCAATCAGTATTTTACAAAGAGAGGTTTACAGCCATTTAGATCAAACTGGAAGGACCTTCAGATGAATGCTTATCTGAGTTATCTGTATCTGTAAACCTTCATGTCTGAAGGCTCTTTTCAACGCAACAAGGTCTTTCATATCAGCGTAGATCTTCAGTATTTGTGAGATTTGTCTTTTATTTTCAGAAAGACGTGACACATTGTGACCTTTTTGGCCATATTGTGTAAGCAAATACACCAAACGGATGTTCTCCTGAGGCACTCACTGCTTCATTCATGTTTTTAAGCTGCTCTGTTAATGCAAGATTATCATTGTGCTCTCGAGTTGAAAAGGCACGGCTCCATAAACTGTGCGGGGGTGTGTGAGGCCAGCTCCTCCTTATTTATCATCAGTGACACTATCAGCAGTGCCTTGTGAAAAGATAGCCAGTCATTCAGAACAGTGGGGCCACCTTGGCTGTCAAAGCAGGATTTAAGCTACATTTCCCATGGTTGCCATGACAACTGTGGGAAGTGATTATGAAGACAGGGTTTCGGAGCAGTGCTGTCACACCAGTGGGTATTACCATGGTGGTTTGCGCAGTGATCACCAGAGAATTACTGGCTCATGATCAAAAGATTTTTGTGTTTGTACCCAGTGAAATGCTGTTCTGTGATGGCAGAGCTGTAGTACTACTATTTATATGTCAGAATTATTAGACTAATGTTCCTCTCTTTTTCTTTCTAGGACAAAATGTGGATAAATGGGACAGGAACGAGTAGAACGTGAGGATTCTCTAACCCTTGCCCCCAAGTCCCAACCGTCTGAGAGGGTGTCGGACCTCACTGAGGCAAACCTGGGCCGTTGGCACTAAAATGTCCCTAAGTGGTGGCACTGCAGGCGGGAAAGGTGTGGACTCTAATGCGGTGGACACTTACGACAGCGGGGATGAGTGGGATATCGGTGTTGGAAATCTGATTATTGACCTTGACGCTGACTTAGAGAAGGACAAACTTGAGATGTCTGGCACCAAGGACGGCATGGCGGCACCACCCAGTGCAGTAGCAGCATTGCCTGACAACATCAGGTTTGTTAGTCCAGTGTCTGGCTCTCAAGGCAAGGAAAGCAAATCCAAATACAAGCGCAGCAAGAACTCTAAAGACAATAGTAGCAAAGCTTCAGCAGGAGATGGGGGTAAAAAAGAAACTACAGGGCGGACTCAAGGGGAGCCAACAGGCACAGCAGCCAGTGCAGGAGCTGCTGGCAACAATTCCACCTCTGGGAAGAACATGGAAAAAGGGGGTAAAAACTCCAGAAGTGTTCTGAGTGGCAAAAAAGAGAAAGAAGGGGCTAGTGGGAAAAATAAGAAGGACAAAACAGATGGAGCCCCAGTCGTGGCAATTGCTGCTGCGGAGAAGGATGTTGTGTCTCAAGCTCAAGTTGCTTTGGGGAATAGTCGTAATGCGTCCTTTGAGAACACACAATCGACAGACTTGGCAGAAGCCAATCAAATGGGGAATATTGCACTTGAACCTGTTGGGATAGTACCAGCATTGACCGCAAAAACTGAACCAGAGGAGGTGGAAAATGGGAATAGTGAATGCAAGACACTAAAGAAGGTGAAAAATGAAAAGGTATGTTTTTCTTTTGACTCCCTCGTGATGCTGCATGAAATTGTTTGGTGTTGTTTTACATATTTTTCTGTGACTAGTCCTGTGTTTTATTTGTCTTTGTAAAAGGGAATTATTAAGTGCATGTTTTACTGGGGACATGTGCAGTTGACAATTGCTGGCTTGTGTTGCAACATGATCCTACTATTTGTAAAGTTGCTGTTAACAGATACATATTTTGTGTAAAGTTGACAAATGCAATATGCGACTTTAAATACATTTATATCAATAAAGTTGGCTAATTTCATATTAGTTTCTCACGACAAAATCTGCAAAAAAACATAGTTCTGTTTTTAAAATCGAACCCTAAATTAAGTTATGCTAGCTAGTCTGCTAATGTGTTTTTGAGGATTTTGAGTGATTGCTCTAAAAGCTTACTTGTGCCTAGAGGTGCAATGATAAATCACTTTATCATTTAGTTCTCAATTATAATTTAACCTCAACTATTTTGATAATGAATTAATCACTTTGAATATAGTTTTGGGGAATAAAGCCCAAATCCTTTGATTCCTGCTTCTTAAAAGAGAATATCTTCTAGTTTCTTTACTCCTCTGACAGTAAACAGAATATCTTTGTTTTGAGACATTTGCGGACGTCAACACTGATGTGACTTTTTCACCATTTTGTAATGTTTTGTAGGCCAAATACGTTTCGACTATCAAGAAAATAACTGACAGATTAGTCCTTAATGAAAGTTATCATTAGTTGCAGCCCTGCTGCTGCCCTAAACATCTTGTTTTGAAAGAACAGTCATGTGTCTAATGTGTTAGCTTTTCTTGGTTTGAGACAGTTCAGGCTTTCATCAGTGTAATTATCATGGGATGAGTTCATATAATAAGACTTAACACTGTAGAGTTCTTGAAGTTGTGCTTTGTGATCTCCTGTCGCTTACAGCAGGCTTGGAGATGCACTGTGCTCCCTGAAGCTGCAGCCTGACATGTGATGCATAAAAAGACCTACTGCTGTTTTGTCTTTTATTACCACACAGTGAATAAGGGTACCCTTGACACACATGATGCAGAGGCAAGCTACAGGAAATAGCCCACACAGGCTTGATTTATTTTAAAGGGATACACAAGGGCTTTCATATTTTTAAAAATGACTTATTCTTTGTTCAGAATTAATATGAGCTGCAAATAACCATGGAAGTGTTATGTACTGTACCTGAGTCAGTAAAGCCAATTACTAATGTCATACATGGATATAATTGTCAGCCATATACACGACATCACATCACGACTGTGAGCTGAATGTCACATCGTGTTCCACTTTATTTTCTTCACACAATTTCAACATTGATGTTATCTCACAAGAACAATATACAGATTCTTGTATCTGTTCACCCACACTTATCTTCTTCACTCATAGAGTTGATCTATCACTGTGCCTATTGTATGCCTCATAGCAGCCTTTTCATGCTCTGGCACTATAAAAGACAGCAGAGCAGGGAGGTGCTGAGGACTGTTTTTGTCTGTCATCGTGTTCCATTCTTAATCCCACAAGCCCCAGCAATGCCTGGTGGAGCAGAGTGTGGGGGAGGGAGCTGGTGCAAAGCACGCCTTCGTCGTTTTTCCTGCTGCTCTGAAAGTGGCATGGGGGATGGGCTGTGAGGAAGCCTGTTTGATTCCTTAAATCCAGGACACCCAGTCATGAACACAAGCTGTAGAGTCTCCTTGGACTGACGGCTCTGAAAGGAAATTTCTGGAAAGTCTTTGTAATCATAATGTATTTAAAATGAAAAGGCTTTTGAGGGAGAGCCACATGAATTGGTTGAAGGCACTGAATAAAGGAGAGGGGTCACAACAGCTTTCAAACAGCGAGCTGCTGAGAGGTATCCTTGAAAGCTTGATGGAAAAAAGGATGTGATTATAGTGCAGCAGCAAATCAACAGTTTTTTGGTTGGCAAACCCAGTTAATGGATGTGATGAAAATGCATCAAGAAGAGCTTTTTTCCCCCTTACCAAGCAAAATTACTAAAAAACATTGTCATTTGGAGGTTGATAGTCAGTTTGCCGTGCTTACCTTACCATAGAGAAACTGGACCGTTTCATCACATAGGATGTGCAGAGAAAATGGCCAGCAATAGTACAGATGGATCAAAATCTACACCTATAACCACATTTCCAGCATTTTATTCATTGTGCATCTTTAAGGATTGTTTTTATGGAAGTGAATAAACCTTCTTCAATTTTGAATACATCGTTTTTCCGTTTGCTTGAGGTGGTTTTTGTTTTTCTGAAGAGAGAATAATGTACGTAATGAGAGATGGAAACATCTTTTCTGAACGGGTTCTGACATAGCGAACATTTAACTCGCATGACTGAATCTGAAGAGGCTGTTTAAACAAGCCGAATACTTCTCTATAATTTTGTCTCAAATATGGTGAAGGTGACTTGTTTAGTTTCTCCTTCTGCTTCTTGTTCTGCCTTTTTTTCTTCGGTGTCCACTGGCAGTTAGCAAGCAAGTGGTTTTGTCTCCAGTTTACAATCTCAGCTTCTACTCTGTTGTAGTCATGTGTAATGTAGTCTATACAGCTAACTTCTGATGAATGTAGTTAACTCACTCCATACCAGTTGATAATAAAATGCCTCAGTTGCTTTATTTATTTATTTCGGGACATTTAGTTAAGCTTTGCCCGACACTTGGATGGAACTACAGGTAATGAGGTTGATAATGAATATTCATACATAGTTTTCAATGAACACAGCCATTTTATTTCAGGCACTGGTAAAAGCCAAGGTTATGGAAAGATTAGATACTGTAATAAAATCAGGATATTTTGGATATAGCTAAAGAACTGAATACCTTTTTTATATTATTCCATTGAACGTTACTCACCAGAATCAATAACCGGTTTGCTGTAAAGTAGGTTTTTGCATACAAGGTATTTGCCTGGGTATTGTAGTGTAGGTAACGAGACCTGCAAGTCAAGTAGTCGCCAAGTGCACAACCCCACCAGAAGTTCCTAAAGCTAATATACTGAATTATATACTATAAATTATTTTTTTTTACAGTCAGAAATACGCAGTTGTTATTTTTAGTGTATGAGAAAAAGTAACCCTGACCCTGTGACCACTATGCAAAAGTGCTCACCCAGTGCGGTTCCTCTGGGTTAGGAGACCTCAGCATTAGTGTCAAGCATCTCTTCACACTTCTTAACAATCAGTAGTTACAGTTGGCCCTTTTTTAGTGGATTCCACGTGCCCTTTGAACTGAAACTGTGGTGGCAATCAGTCTAAAGTTTCACACCCACTGGACTGACAGAACTGCAACACACCAGTCTCATACAGACTCTCATCCTGAACCCCACCATAACATCAGCCAGAAACATAATCCCCACTCTTCGATGGAGCATTTTGTCACAGGTGTGACAGTAGAATCCCATTTCTTCATCATTCACCAGCCATAATAGCGAGCGTTTGCTGTCCACAGGCTAGAATTGTTGGCAGCCGGCACAAAACTTGAGACTTAGTCTGATCAAAGGAAAATTGCTGAAAATTATGACTGACCTGACTCACAACTTCCTGTCAGTGCCGTTTGGGGTTTGAGGTTAAATACTCTCTAGATTTTATTTGTCCTTGTGGCTTCGGAAATGTAAATTCAGAAAAATAATTTAACCTGCACATCGCTTTCTTTTTGAAGTGACAAGATTATTATATATGATAATGTTTTACCACTATCCCATACATTTTTTATATATAAGACACTGTGTATATTATACGTTTCAAATAATGCAATAAACAGCATTATTCAAGAAAAGACTTGGCACTGGGATATACACTTTTGTCAGCCTCGTTATAACCTGACTGTTGATTTAAGCGATCTGTCCGTCCCATGTCCAGTATAATTCAAGCATTAATCAGTGTGTGTCTCACCAGCCGTCTACCTGGTAGAGGTGTAATAGCGTGGCTACATTGTCTGTGTCCTAAGTTAAAGCTCCCCAAAGCACTGGCTCTCGGATGCTGAATAAATCATCTCTACTTCCTTCTTACAAGTGCTAACCACCTCTGAGTGTGTCTCACACTCCCACCTCTCATTATACAAATCTAGAGGAGCAAGGCATTCGTCAGCTGCCTCGGTGTGCCACTGGCCTTGATAAATGGAGCAGCTCTCATGGAAAATTACATTGGCAGTGTTACTTTGAAAAGGGGGACAGAAAGGAAAGGCTGAACTTGAATGACAGAGCTCAGCCACCGCTCTGCTATGCTGCTGATGTCCGACTTGACTAGCTGGAGTTCTTTCTCTCTGCCTGTGCCTAACAGACGGCAGCTATTGTGTTACAGCTCGTTCCTTTTTAAGTAGTGCCGTTTTAAAGGCACTGGAACAGAAGACACACTGCGAGTTATTTTAAGAAGGGGAGTAAATTACATCAAAAGAGAGCCTGTTAGCTTACCTGTCGCGGCCCTCGGTAAAGCTAATTCTGTGGAGATAAGCAGAGTTGTTGCTTTTTTAATGGAAATGATTAAACAGCAGGAACTCACTCTAATCCTTTTTTATTTAAAATGTATTGGAGGCTCGTATCATTGTTCAAATATGTGAGATCGCTTTAAGACTTTTTGGAAGACTTTGCACAAACATGTATCTTGAGCATTCAGAGCTGATACCTATTTACACTTGGGCTGTCTCAAATACCATTTTTGGGCCTTCAAAGCTTCAGTGCGAATTACCCATAACTGTTGGACATCAGGGGGTTGGGAGGGCAAGCTGTCGAAGTTGCAGCCTTTACTGACCAACATTACATTATTATTATTATTATTATTATTATTATTATTATTATTATTATTATGAGTTTAATTACAGACGAGGGTAAGAGGAAGAATGCAGTTGTGAGACCAACTGGTACTCGATTTTTGGAGCTGATGCTGATACACATATAAGGAAGTAAAAAACTTTTGATATCAATATATCAGCCAACATAATATTTTATACCTATGTGCCTCTGTTTTGGTGCATCTGGTTGAGGCTGCAATTCCTTTCGTCGAAATACTAATCTTTACCAGTTTCAAAGGTTTTTTTTTTTCTTCTAAATTTTATGAAACCCAGGCCTACTCCATCGTCATTGCTCGTTGGGTGGTCAAATATCTTCAGAGAAGCTCTCCCCCTCATCGGTACGAGGTGGAATTACAGGAGTTTGTATTCAGCCATTTCGGCAGTTTTCCAAAACTGACAATCTGACATTTACACCCACTTCAAGGTGTGAATGGTCGACTGTGCAGAGCTGAGAGGGGAGCCGGGGTTTGAAGAAGTATGAAGTTGTTGTTTTTTTGTACAACCCAACGCAATACTTTTAATTTCTCTGTCTCAGTCGGATGACACATTTTCCATACTAGTCCTCGTCAAGTATAACCAGGCCATTACAATTCAAATCATGTTCAATACGTTGTTCACTGAATAACAGATTTTAATCACAGCATTCATGGAATCAAATTTGGGAAACAGTTTTAAACACGATGACAACATTTTCATATTCTCAGTGTTTAGTTCCACAAGGTTGATAAATCATCTCCCAGCCATATTTCAGTTCTGTTGTGATTTCTGCATTGTTGCCTCTGCCTGTTTGAAGTGTTGGCCCTCAAGGAGTCCCTCACTACTACAGGAGAAAACATTTGACACTAATTGTTTTCCACAGCTGCCATTTAACTGCTGCCTTCCAAATAATGTCAACTGGTTTGAGCTTGTAGGCAAAACAAAACACGAGACTGCATAAAGCTTAGAAAAAAAACAAAATCAAGTAAGGTGATAATAGACCACTGAGTTCTTTTTAATCACTGAGCAGCTGTTAGAATGGATAAACAAATGTGATTGTAGTAATGTTACATTTATTTATTTTTTCATGTAAACATCCACGTCCCAAGGTTAGTCCTTTTTGCAGCAGACCAAGACACATACCGTGCATTCCACAGATTTTCAAGGTTTACAGTGTCTTATCCCTCACTGACATGCCATTGCAAATCAAAACAGTGAGTAGAATCTGCAGAAATCAAAATGGCTTGTGTAATCACAAGATGGGGAACAAAAGGAAATATTTTTTTAAATGTCTTAGTGGCAGTTAGTGGTATACAGCGATTTAGTGCTTTTGGATTGTAGGGTGAAAAAACACTTTCTTAGGGTTGCTTGGCATCCAATAGTTTAACCTTCAAACCTTTCTGAGATATTCAGTGTTAGAAACTCAAACATTATTAAATAACCCCCAACATTCTCTCTGATATTATTTAACATGCATATTAGTTATCAGTTATTAATTATTAGTCCACCAGAATTATTGTTAACTAAATTTTCATGCAAAAATATGCAAATAATTTTAACTTTTATCCTCCTTGTAGTAATTTCAGTATCTTATATCCATCACCTCATCTTTAGCTGTATAGACGAGTCATCATCCTTAACTCTGAAAATCCATACCAGAGAATTGTTACAGCATAAGCCACCATTAAACCAGATTACTCAGCCCACACTGCAGACCACATATCAGATATTGAATTAGGAGAAGAATGCTGTGGCCCACAAAGGTTATGGTCTTGTTGCTCAGGAAATCCTTGTCAGGAGGCACCGCAGGCTTTTTGTTTGGAAATATTTAATACAGTAACCAGTTTTCTCCAGTCATAAATGCTGCCTGTACTCACCTTGACCTTAGTGAATGTTTAGCTTGATTTGTGTTCCATCTCACCGCTTCCAGAAAGCTTTGGGGATTTGTTGTCACTTTTGATATTAAGTATAAAGTATGCTTGCTTTTACCACAAGTGCAGTGGAGACTGGAGAGTTGTGGTTGGAGTGAGTACAACTGGTCTGAGTAGTGAAAGGATCAAATTCAGTGCTGAGAGCCTTATTGGAAGTTTTTCATCAGACCTTTTGATGATTTTCCAGTTTATTCTCCTTGAATTCTCAATAGCAGGCAGTTTGGCTGTCAGTTGTATTATCACTTACTGCTTCTGTCATACAGACCTGAGGGCATGTATCACATTCATGTAGACAGTAGGATTTAAACATGTTGGACTTGAACATATTTGTTCATCACAAGTGTTTTAATGTGTCTTAATCAACAGAAAAGTGTAATGTGCATATAAACCTTGAGACTCCATGCTGGGAGTGTGAATGCCATATTGTTGCTTCTTTATCACACAAGCTCAGTGATTCTCTGAGTAGTGGCACCCTAAGACTCCCACTTTCAAGTATTAATCTTTCATTAGGTTTCATAGTCCGAATTTTTAAAACTTGCTGTTTTTTATTTTGTATCATAAAATATTTTTGGATTACTTTAATCGGTGTAATTGTTTTAATGTGTGTTGTGTTTTTTTTTTGTGTTTTTTTGATGGTTCTGTTTTATCAGTTTAGACATTATTGCTGTTATTTAGATTGCAGACCAGAGGCTCCTGGTACATAAATGGAGGATAGATATCAGTTTTGACTGCAATTCTTTCCATTGAATCAAAAAATGTGAGCTTCTTGTGTCACATGCAGTCTGTAAAAGCATTCAGCCCCTTAAACTCGATAATGGTTTATTTTAACATCAGTATCATTTTAGAAACTTAATTTGATCTTCTGATTTAAGCAAAGACAACCTCGTAAATTAACATGTTTTTCTACAGAGACAGAAAATATGTTGGACTACTAATCCAAAATGCAGTCACAGATCTGTCAAACAAAGCCTCTGTCATGCTTTGTCTCTCTCTCTCCCTCCTAAGCCTTACGCGAGGTGTGTTGCTGTGTCTGGATCAGCCTGCTATGAGGGAGGCATGTGTGGGGGGAAGGGAGCAAAGGCTTGTACAACTAATTCAGCTCATGAAAGACTTATGCAGCAAGAGCAGCTGTCTTCCATTGTCAGCCTGCAAATTTCCAGTGTGCCTCATTTCGCCTCTCAATGTGTGAGTAGCAGAGAGTACAGAGGAAACAAACCAAAATAAGATGGAAAGAAACAGACGAGGGAAAGAGAAAGCCAAATATCAAGACTTTCATTGCACTAAAACGATGTAGGCTTAGTTGTGTTTCTTCTATTTAAAACCGAAGTGGGTGTGTGGTTGGACCATGGTCTAATAATAAACTCTGAGCCTATTCAGACCCCGTGTGCAGTATGCAGATAGATAAAAAAGACTGCTGTGGTGAGAGGGCATATGAGGGGTAAGAGGAGGGTGGGGGGATAAAGACCCGCCTGAGATTCTGAGAGGAGGGGAGAGATCGTTGCACAGTGTTATGAATGGATAGAGTCTTTAACCCCCCAGCACACTGAATAGTTTGTCACAGGCTGCTGTGGCTGTATGCGGAATGAGAGGAGCTGGCTGAGAGCTCTTGGATTCCTGAATCCTTGAGGCATGTGGTCTGATTAGCAGAACAAAACCCACACAGTGGGGAGGAGCAGACGTGCCCCCAACCCCCCCCAAACTGGAATTTTCTACCAGCAAGGGAAGAGGTGGCTCAAAATTTGTACTGACTAGCTCCGGTTGTGAAAGAGTTTGCAGGCTATGTGTGGGGATGTTCAGTTGTTGGCAAAGGCTTTGTTTTTGCATGATTTCTATTGTTTGGGCCACATGAAAAGAATTTCCTCCTCTTCTTTGCTAATTCTTTTTGAATTTGTCTTCTGGTGCACACGTTCAAATAATTATCAATATCGAAACATTTCACCATGAAACCTTGATGAGAAAACATTTGTAGTCTGACAGCTTAACTGCATGTGAGAGGATTTTAGTTTAACAAAGAGGAAGTTAACAGCGAGGCAGTGTTTGAGCAAGCAGTGATTATAGAGAGGATTACGTGTCTTGCCCTCCCCCCAATACTTTTCTAAGGGGATTGTTTGCAGCCAGTTTCCATTTGTCAAATGGAACCTGTTCAGAAAATCACCAATGTTTCTCACGCCGTGGTTACATTTACAGTTATCAAAGATCATTTTTTTAATCTGAAAATACTTTGTTCACCTCTTTATGTTTTTGGTTGTTCTGCATTAAGTTAAGATTGAATGCTATTTATTTTTTTTATTCATATAGTATTTGATGAAAATGAAAATGCTTTTTCTTGAATCTCATCTTAAACCTCCCTCATCAGAAGGTGAACACCCTGCAGGCCTCCAAAACCACCCTCGTGCTTGATGGGTTATCTTTCGGCTTGTGTGTCTCATCAATGAGTTGTCACCAGAACATACGTGCTTTTTTATTTAAAATGAGGATGTAAGATCAGTAACATAATACTTATGTGATGCCAATTATTTCTCATTTTGGTCCCTAATGATCTTTATTTTTCGGCTATAGCTTTAACAACATCATGACTGCAGCTACTGATTGATCTGCCAATTATTTTCGTAAGTTATTGATTGGATGTTTCATTAAAAACAGCATAAAGAGCCCTAGGCAGCTTCTTTAAACGTCCTCTTTATCTGGTCATCATTATAAAACCCAGAAACATTTTATTTATGATTACGTAAGACCAACATAAGCAGCAAGTTATCACATTTGCGAACCTGGACCGATCAAATGTTGAGAACTGACTTAAAGGTGGGAAAGGCACCTCTGGAGAAAGATAATTGTTAAGTCTCATTCTGGGTCATCGAATACTGGCACGTTGGGTCGGCAATCTGTCAAAAATTCTAACCCAACGCTTCAGTATTTAAAGACCTGAGACTCAACAATCAACTGTCTTTCCACAGAATCACCCTCCCTTCCATTTTTAATGTTGGAGACGATCTGATGATTTGAGATTATGGTTCATCTAGAAGGCGTCCACAATCTAGCTTTTAGGCAAGCTGAAGAGATCACAGTATTAAATGTGCTTTTACTTTTGTTCCCAAACTTCATTTAACCTCACTCCCTGGCAGATCCACACTACGTAAACAGACCAATAGTCATGTAGCCAACTAGATGGCTTTGCTGATTGGACAGATAACCTCATGTGGTTCTTTCTTAGGAGACATAAAGAACACAACAAGACTAGCTAGCTGTATGGTGGATGAGGAGCTTATGCCAAAAAATAACTGTTGTGTGTTTAACCATGCAAATGGAAAGATGGGTCTAAGACTTTTTATTCTACAGGTCTTTTAAAAAATTTTGATCATTAAAATTGTTGCAGATTAATTAACTTTCTGTTGACTAATCAGGATTCAAGAAGTAGCTGCTGCTCAACTCTGCAGTAGTTTAAGTTAAGTAACAACAGGACATATGCTCACTTCTGTTGGGCAGGATGGGAAATAAAGAATGAGATTGCCTTTAGCTAACAGCCAGCTGCTCTAATACATGTCATCTAGCAATAGTATTTCTTTTTATGGATACTAAGATATTTGGGAGGTGTTCTTAACAATACAGCATGCTGAAGCTTGCTGCATTCAGATTCTTAACTCAGGTCTGCGCACCAGGTCCCACGGTGTGATTATCTATAATTGGCCTAAAAAAAATACCACTCAACCGGTTGTATAGTCTTTTAGGACAACAACACAATTGTTTGTGGCTTGTTTGGTTTCAGTTTTGGATACTAGGAGTGTAGTTTTAGTGGAGATCCTCCTCTGGGATATTGGCCAGGAGGAACTCAAGTTAAAGTGAAGTGTCGCCTGCGTTTCTGAATAAAGAGAGGAGAGGACGTTAAGAGGATATATCTGTGAGTGGAAAATGTATGAATGATAAAAGGGTATTCTGTAATTTTTTAAAAAACCCTCACTGTTTAATTTCAATTTAAATAAGCAGAAGTTTCCTCTTACTGTGGTGTAATAAAACCATGTTGAAAGGTTTATCCTCTAGTTATATGAGATTTATGTTCTTACAGTCAGTCTTTTTAGTGTCAACTCCTGTCATGCACAGCTAGCCTTCTTGTCATTTTACTCCCAGTTAAACCCTCACAGAGGTAGACAACTGAGCAAACACATATAATGGCTAATCCATTTCCTTATCTGTCAGATGGTGTTGTTTGGGGCTGTTTGTCGGTTGTTTGCTGGCTGAGGAGGTTCTCTCGGCTCATCCCTCTTGTTACATTTTGCTGTATGTCAAAAGGCTGTCTGCCAGAAATAGAGCAGCAGTCCACATTTCAGCATGAGAAATTGGAGAAGCGAGTTAGATCATGCGCTCCGTCTTGCCTGAGAGCCAAGCTGAGAGGTCAGCCTCGAGAGCAAAGCTTTTATACGAGCTTTTCTCTAATCCAGTGATTACCATGCCCATTTTGAGCATAATTGAATATCATCTGTTTAAATATAAATAACTTCCTTTTGTATATTAAAATAAATTAAACAATTGTAGCTGTGTCGTGTAAGAAATGTGCATTTGAGGTTTGGTGCGTTTGTGTCTGTGCATGCATGCTTCCAAGCTTGGAAGTACAGATCTGAGATGAAAGGTTTTTCTTTCCCATTCTAATCCACACAGACAGCGAGGCCCTTGTGATTATTCCCGCCCCCTTCTCTCCACTCATCTCTTTGAATGCAGGGCCTTTCTAATTCACCCTAAAAAGGGTTTCAAAAGGGGATTATACCGCTGATAGAAATTAAAGGGAGAACACGTCCGTCCTTTGGGACCAATGTCAAACATTCATGAGTCGATGGATGCTTGCACAACATAGGGCTGAATTTGGAACTGGTTTGCATTTTTGCAGTGCTGGTTTTTATCCAATACTAAGCCTCTAATGATTGAATGGTTTATTAATGGTATTTTCCAGAGGTTATTAATGTAAGTGTTTGCTAGTTGTTATTTAAAAGAATTTCCCAAAGACTTGCTGATCCATGACAAGCCGGCAGCAGCACAAGAGTGGTGCCTACATGTGATTGGACGGTTAACATGCCCCCCCCCCAACTCATGTGAATCTTGCCATGAACATGTGATGTTTGTCAATTTAAAAGTCAGGAAATTGTTTGTAAAAAAAGAAGTAAAGAAACATTTTGGTGTGTGTGTGTTTGTGTGAGAGAGAAACTGCTCTGTTGACTTCTTCATCCTGCTCAATATGCGTCACCAACATGGCCGCCATCTCTGCACAAAAATAAGAAATTACTAACAAATGTGAAAATCACAACATTTTGGCCATATTTATTTGACTGCAGTTACCTGAAAGTAGAGTTGCTCAGTGTCGTGAGCTGTGAATATACAGCTGGACTTAACAAGGTTTCGGTTGTGGGTTTTGGTGAGCATTCAACGAGACGACGTCACTAAACGAAACTATTGGCTGTGTAGTTTTTTCCAGATAAATATTTCCAGTGTTATATTTCATTAGTTAAATGACAGACTATAACTCTATCCAGTTGATCATTTATATTTTAAATTCTTCAAAACCATGTGTAAATCATGGTACAACTCAAACAGGATATAAAAATAAGATTTTACTACCATTTTTCTCAAACAAGGTCCCATTGTGGTTGACCAGAAGGGTTGACTTGGCCTCTCTATGGTTTATAGATAATAATAGATGAACTACACAATATTTAGCAACATTAACAAACTATGATGAACATCGGTTGCAGCTTCACACTAAAGAATTGCTTGATAAATGGTTTATAAAGCATTTGATTGTTAACCATGAAATAACTGAATTTTAAATAACTATGAATTAAATATGTATGAATAATGGAAGTGTTACTTAAATTTTTAATAAAGAAATGTCATTGTAATACTCAAAGTGACTCGCTTTATTGACGTCCACTAAGGATATCATTAAAGTTGACAATTATAGGCAGTAATTATGTTCCAGTCAATTAAAAAAATAATTTAAATTATCTTAAATGAGAATGTCAGCGGGAGATTACCAATACTTCATTAATTTGAGTTGGAAACATACAGGCAAAGTGCTTTATTCAGAGCAGCCTTTAGATGTATTTATTGGGTAAAGAGTGATTCTCATGAGAGTATTTCACTGAAGCCCATCATGGTGAGCATGTTGGGGGAACCAGAGTGTTCTGAGAATGAAGTAAAGCATTGAGTGGCTCACTGACCTGGGCCTCTGTCCAACAACTTAACGCTTCATCACCACTGAATCCCCTAAATCCTCCCCCCAATCTAATGCTCTTCAAGAGAAATAAATGGATAAATAAACTATATATGCATGAAGTGGACAAACACTGTTTGATTGAACCATTCTGCTACCTTAACTGGAGTTTTGCGTAGCTGCCAAGTCCTTTCAAACTTGATGACATGGAACTATTTGACTTTGGCATCAAGGAGTCGGTCACTGTTTACACGACATTTTAAATTAATGCATCTGGCAGAGGTTCTTTGACCAGGGCCAGACTTGGCCCACGAAGGGGCGGTGAGCACATTAAAATAACAATACATAAAGAGTTATGATGAAGTTATAATCATCAGAACCACTATATAAACCAGCTTTACTGACTCTGACTCAACCAAACATGGACTTCAGACTGCATGTTCTGGAAACATTTAATGCCAAACAAGAGTCATAATAGACAGAGCCTAGCTTGGTCTGGTACCATTTTCTGAGATACTGAAGGTTTGAATTCTGAAAAATATTGGAGTTGATATCTTGTTCCTGATACATTTTCTGAACTTTTGCCCTTTTCATTTATCCTCATTGTCCAGCAAATCCAGTCTTCTCAGTACTGCATTCCAGACTTCTGATTCCTCAGTCCTATAAATTATATGTATTTACATGATTTACTACATGAAAAGCCTTTAATGGCATGGATGATAAATGTAGGTCGTCCTCTATGTATACCTCTCCTCAAAAATTGGTTGTTTGCCAATGACTTTTATAGTCTCCAGTGTGTGAGGGTTTGATTTTCCCATGCTGTTTCTTTTCCTTAAACAAGAGAGATGCCACATGCATCAAAGTCACCCCTGCTACAGCGGTCCTCTCATGAATGCTGATATGCTCAATGGATGGAGACTGCATCAGTGTCCTTGAATACCGAAGCGTTGCATTATCTGTTGTAGGCAGAGAATGAGTCCTCTGTCAAAACACTGTGCATCCTATTGGCTGTTTTTCCAGACCCATTTGGTCAGCAGGCTTGTTAGTTGTTTTTTGTTTATTGCAGTTGTGGGTGAAGCTGTGATGTGTGTAGGACTGCTGGAAATAATAAGGCGACTATAATGAAAAATTGAATGCAGGTGGATTTACTCTTCATCAGAATCCCTGTTGGTCGACACTTTAGAAATTATTGTTCTTCCTGGTATTACCACTCATATTCACACAAAAAGGCATTTTAATTTTTCCCAATACCCTCAAAATGAATGTCTTTTGGACAGTGAGAGAACCAGAACCACCTGGAAGAAACACTTGCAAACACGGGGAGAACATGCGATGTTGACATGGAAAGTGTCTGGAACTGTCCCCGGCACTTCAGCTCTTACTCATTACAGGGACCAGTTGGTTGAGGAAGTACAAGAGAGGAAAGTGGAACCTGGGGCAGCTTTTGCCAAAACACAATGTGATTTCATTGGCAGCACATTGGGTTAGGCCATTAAATATGGGAAGTGTACCCATTCTTTGTTGATTACTTTGAAATGTGAACATTTTACTGTTAATCTGTCAATCATTGAGTTGCAGGACAAAGTGATTGTTGTGTGAAAAGTTTCCAGAGTTGTGAAATCCTGCTTCATGTTATCATTAACCTTTTGTGTGTTGTTGACATCCAATAAGTGATCACTGTGTATCTACAGTGTTTTACAGTGCTACTCATTAGACTCAAGAGAAACATGTAACCTTATCCTGACCACTGCTCCATATAGATATTTACCTTGCAGTGATTCATCAAATGTGTTCAGTAGTAAGACGAACTAGACATTTGGAACATCATCAAGACAGCATGCCGAGCTCATCACTTAAAATACTACTCCACCGTTTCCATGGCGACATTGTAGCAGCCTTAACTGGAGCATAGGGGTTGATGGCCTGGCATGTTAAGAATGAATATGATTTCCCCTCGCTCGATATGCAGGGCTCGCCTCCTGAATAAGTGGTCTATGCGCTGTTTTTCTGATGATCGTTAAATAGTCCTGAGTTAATTTCTTCCCCTCACCATACTATTTCAAAATACCCAAAAGGTCTGTGGGGTGTTTGCGCAGCAGCAAGAGGAGAGGATGTGTGAGTGGATCAATAAAGGTGAAGTTAATATGGAAATGAGCTCCCCTCTGTAGTGGAGGCTTGGGAGTTGTTTAGTCCTTGGCGATGAGCTGAGCTCGCACATTCAATTATGTTTCATAAGTGGGGCCTCTCTGTCCATCTGGAAAACTAAATTATATTTAATCATATCCATTAGGTTTATGTATCCCTTGAAGAGTGAGACATTTGCTGTTAAATCCATTCACTTAAGTCATATGTCACATTTATTATGGAGTTTTTTATTGTTAATAATATAGCTAGGGTTCATACTCTAAAGGTCCCAGCAATGTGGTTATTCCTGAAGAATGGGACATTTAATATACCTAAAGAATATAATGCAAGAATTCTTTGTTTCTGTGCTGCACGACCTTCAGACTTTACTTCTCCTCTATTATGATCTGGGCTTTTGTCCTGATCGAGTTAAGACGAATGTAAAACGTATTACATCAATTAATCTACTTGATTTTTGCAGACCATATTCACAGAGTGTACATTGTATTAGATCTGCTGTTGGTAGCCGCAGGTCTGACTGTTCCTCGTATGGTTGTTTCTGACATGCCTCTGATACTACCATGTCCAATGAATATACTCCCCAGCAGCGACCTGTGCACCTGCATATAGCTTAACAGATGTTTTTTTACTGCACAAAGTCAGTATTCATTAGGCTTGGACAGTGTCAAATATTTATATTACAATAATTGTCCCTCCCAAATATAGTGACGGATGATCTTATGAGATGAGCTGCACCTAATATTACAATATTAGGTGCATCTCTTCTGTCACTGGTTCCCCACTGCTGTGACAGCACCACCTGCTAATTTATTTCAAAATAATAGAATGAAGATGCTGTAACAGCTGTTCGACACTTGAGCAAATATCACAACATTTGGTAAACTTATAGCACATCTATAACACAACACAACACAATTGTCTGGTACGAAGGTGTCTCTAAAAGTGTCAGCGATGTTTCAGAGATACATTATTGATTTCTTTGGGAACAGTTTGTTTTTCTTTTAATGGAAAAAGAACTGTACTAAACTGAACTGATAACACTGCCAGAGATGCTATATTGATTTTTCCTGGGATGGTGTTTACTCGGGTACAACAAACTCAATTTCAAATTTTTTGCTGTTTTTAATGTAAAATCCCTGGAGTAAAGTATATTTTTATGTTGAACTCTGGTGAATATAAGTCACCAGGATAAAGTCAAATTGTTGGTGTAAAATAGCCCATAAGAAGGATTTGAAAATGTCAAAAAAAAAAACAATGAACTGTTGATCTTTATAAATCCAGGAAACACCAGTGCTGGAAAAACAAATATATATACATATTCAAATTGTGACTGTAGAAACAAAAGTCACATGGAATTGTGATTATGGAAAATATAACACCCCTAGAATACATACATGTTCTTTAATGCACTAGGATCAGTTTGGTAAACAGATTTTAGATATCAGAATTTGCATTTGGAAGGAAAAATAGTACGCTAAGTAAGCGAGGAAATAACTTCATTGGCTTGTCAGCTCCGTTTAGTTTTTTAAAGAATGTAAAAAAAAAAAATACTACAGGTTAAATTATTTATCTTGATCTCATCTAAAATCTAGTATTAGGTGTGAATTATTAAGCTCCAAAGAGGCAGAGTGTTGGTAATGAATGTACTTGAGTGACCTTAAAATAAAAGCCAAATATAGAGTGAAAAATAATCTTTGTCTGCTGTTGGCTAGCTAATGTTGAACATAAGGAGCATAGTCAGTTGTGTGTTTTTTATAAAATGTTAAGTAAATCTTAACATCATCTAAGTAGTATCTACACGTGGACATTTCAAATGTCCGAAGTAACACTCTGTTAAAAGGCATTTATCTATCACTAATGATACATAACTCTGACCCCTGGCTCTTAAGATTCCCAGGATAAATAAAGATGGAGGTATCATCTGTGTTTATGGAGAGCAGCTGCAGACAGGGAGGAGGAGGGGGACTACAATGACTGCAATGACTGTTTATTTTTATCAGGGCATTAGCAGATTAGGCACTCAAACTAACAAGGTCATCAAACTCCAATGGCTGAGAGCAGCAGACCTCTGCTAAGCAGCTGGCAGATAGAGGGGAGATTTGGTGCGTTATAGTTATAGTGGGTTTCACTTTACCCCTGCTCCCTCGACATCACCGCAGCCTCACTTATTAGTGCTTTTAATGATGCGAAGGGCACAGAGATGTAATTTGTTCAGAGAGTCTCTACCAGCGGCGGCAGTGTGATGGCTTACTGTGTTGCGTTGACATGTCCTGCCTCATGTCCTTTGATGAGGCAAGTGTCTTAGGAACAGTTGAGGGCTCAATCTCCTTTTGTTATGCAAAAGTGCATCCACTGAGCCTTTTCAAACAGCTTTTAGATTGATTTGATACGTGCTAAAGTGGATTTATTTCCAGGTCAGCCTGCTTTGGCATGTTTTTCACTCCAGAAAAGACTTCTCACGTAACTCCTTGGATTATTCTCAAGTCAGCACCGGACTATAATTATCGAAACAAGTCAGAGACGTGCCGTGCGGATCAGAAAATAAACTGTGGTGTGAGTTACCCAGACCTGCCTTTACAGCTATTTTCCCTTCTCACCAGTAAGTGTTGAAATGCCATGTGGTACGAGCTGCAGCACTCATTGCCCCAAGGTGTTTTAAGGTGTAAAAGTCTAAAGGGCTTTGAAGCTGTATTGGAGGAACTCCTGGCACTCAGTAATAGTGCACATCACCACCCATTAAGATAGACATGGTTCAATAGGAGCTCTGTGAGACAGCCAGCAGTAGAGGTCAATCAGAGTAGCAAGCCCCAGTTAAAGTAGCAGCATGACGGGCGCTGCAGTGAGTGCAGCTCGAGCACTATCTGCAGAGCAGAGCTCAGTGCACTCCTCCACATGTACAAACACAGCCATGGCCATAACCTCGGCACCTTTATCATCTGAGCAGCTGAAGCTTCAACTGCATTTCTTACAAGCTGACAAGCCGAGAATAGATTCTGGAAGCCAATCAAGGGATTCCTGCTTATCTACTGCCTGTAATGTAGGTATGTTTAGCATTTTATTAGGGCTTAATGATTTATATTTTGCCTGAGTGCCAAACTTAAGTTAATACATCATCCAATTCTGTAATTTCACTGAAGCTCCTACAATCTGGCACCAGCACTGAAAGTACTAAGTGTATGTTGTGCAAAGTAGAATACTCAATGTGCTTGTTTGTGGCAGTCCCAGCAACACAAAACAATAGAAAATTGTATTTTAAATATTTTATTGTTATTATAATTTTCAGTGTGTTCCTTGATGTTTGGCGTAGGATTGTCTTCCTAATGTTTGGAGAGGCACCACCCACAGATGAGCGTCAACACAAGGGAAACAGACTAACAGAACATCTATAAATAGTTTGAGGTTTGGGACTCTGGGGAAATCTCACAGCCTGAATAACAACTTGTTTTCCTTGTATAATATGTGTGACTAGTAAAAATGTCTTTTGTTGCTTAGCTGATAAAGTTTCTGGATAGAGTGTCTAGGAGCATTTATTTTTGCTCGACTGCTAAGGGGAAAGTTTTGGTTGCGTCTGTGAACATTGTGGTGAACTGTAAACATTAAGTATACTGCACAGGGAGCTAGATTTCTCCCCAGCCTGATCTCAAAGTGTTGGTCAAAGCCTCAGACTTGTTAGACGACAACAAGTGAATCATTGGTATTTGGGTGGGAATCCAGGTGGTTGAGCCATTGATGACAGCCTCTCAGTTTGCTGTCAGGTTTCCCTTTGCTGTGAGATAAAATTTATGACTATTGAGAGGGGAGACGAGAGAGAAATCCTCATAGGCTCAGTTAAGTTTATCTGGATTTCTGCTTCCAGCACAGCCTCTATCCCTGTTGGACTCAAGTGGGTGACCTTGGCAGGAATGTGGCTTATTGTTGTAATAGATACTGTTGTTGTCGACTGACCTGTGGTCAGAGTGGGAGGATGACAAATGGGAGAAAGGGAAAAAGGAGAGAATCCCAGACAGAACCTAGTAGAGCCGGCGTGTAGATTAACTTCAGATCCGTTCCAGCTGATGACAATGGAAGCATTCGACATATTTACAGTGTCAGGATGAATTAATAGTGTTCAATGTTGCTCTGCAGCTAACTCCAGTTGGAATGTCTTGTTGCTGAGAGCATCCAGGCACAAGCCACAATGAAACCAGAGTCGACTCGATTAGATGTCAACTATCGCCAGCTATTTTGATTGTCAATGAATATTTTTGATTCTTTTGTAATAACTTTTTTAAAATCAGATTTTCAATGTAATCAGCATTTACACACTAATTGCACTAGGTTGCCTAGTAGATGTATAATACAACGTACAACAATGTGACCAACAACCAAAAATAACAATACAACAAAACAAATAACAGACTCAAAGACAGGACAATGGAAACCAAAGTATGCCATGTCCTTACCATCATCCAGCAAGGGTGAAAATAAAAGAAATGAAAAGGAATATACACGCAGACATATACATATAAGTAAATATACATCATTCTAGAGGTGCAGGGAGGGATCTTTCTTAGGGAACATGTATTCTTTGTGATGCATGTTAGAAAACTAAATATTTTAACATTGGTCACACAAAATAAGACATTTGAAGTAGAACTAAAATGAGTCCTCGAGTAAATTGATTACTGAGAAGCAATGCGGTGGCTATTTAGCAAGGTATTATGTGTCCCAAAGTTAGTTACGTTTTGTGAAGTAAATAGCAGCACATGCAGTGTTTCTTAACTGATTCCTCATTTATTTGCCGAAATGCTTGGTAAAGTATTTGATGCCAAAAGAATTGAGCTGCAGCCCTAATTTGAAGACGTCATGCTGTAGGAAATAGCATTGTGTAATTTATACTATTTTCATTACATTTTACAGACAAAAGTATGAATTGATCAGTTGCCGTCAGATCAGTGGATAATACAAATAATCAATAGATTCAGCCCAACTTTAATATTCAGTTTTGCACAACAATAAATTGCATTATTATACATGTGTGTTATTCACTAACTACTAACTGTGAAACCACAGATGTTGTAAATCAATGAGACAGAAACAATAGTGTTCCAGTTAATGGAGTACAAAGTCAGTCTGTGCAGACAGGTCCTCGTTTAGACCTTCAACATGTTTTATCAGCAGTACGAAGACACAAAGACATGGTCAGGTTGCCCTTCTTCTACATGGAGAGTATTTAGTCCCTATGATACCCTACAGCCCACCCCAGTGCACTCCTCACCCAACCCCCACCCTGTCATCTAACAAACAATAGCAGGCGTAGACTCGAGGGAGCTGGCTGAGCCCGAGCGAGGAAAGGAAGGAATTAAGTTGACAAGGTCAAGCTGAACCAAGACAAGAGAAAAGTGTACTGAACCACCTGCTGTGTGTGAGCCAGCCAACCAAGCAGATATCCAGCTTCCCCACCAGATCTCTGAGCCGAGCAGGTACACAAAATGTGAACTTTTTGAATAAAGGAAAGAAGGTAATCTTTTCCGATTTCTCATTTGTTTTGACAATTGCCATGTATCATGTAGAGACGGTGCTGCCTCCCTCAAGGGATCATTTAGTTGCATCTTCCCATCTGTTTGTTAGCCTTGTTGTGTTAGAGCGTAGCTTGAGGTAATAATGTGGTGAGTATTGGTTGAGTTAAGCCTACATGATATGATGTGGAGATAAGACAAGCAACATGCTAAATATCTTGATCTTGTGACTGCACAGAATAACATCAAGAGGCAACACTGAAGGCTACCTTGACACTGATCCATTAGCTGTTATTTGTCTTCGTCTATAGAAAAGATTTGTCAGCGGCTCTAATGTAAGCATGCTAACAGACTCGAGTAGAGTAACACTAATACATATTTATATATGCAGGTTTTTAAAATGTGGGTTAACTCACTATAACAGACAATTGACTCCGTTGCTAGGAGACTAGTTTGCATTTATGTGTTTTTTTATTGGTGAGTTGCGTTTGACTTCACAAATTTGCAAAACACAAAATCAGACTTGTTTTAAAAAAAGTCTCAATAACAATTGTTAGTTGGCCCTAGTGATATTTTGTCGAGTGAAGTGGTTATAAAGAATGGTAGACATCTTTCTCTCCAGCACATTATAAACGGACATTAGCATTTAGCTCTGACCACTGAAGTAGAGCTTCACAGTGCAACTCATATGAGTCCTCTCTGAATATTTGAAGCTAAAACAGGGTTTTAATTTGCTCTTAAATACACTATATTTTTATAATTCGCTCAAAAAGCATTATAAGTAAATGTTGTTGTTGTTTTTTTTACAACTTGGGTTTCATTTGAATAATTTTCATGTTTTACTCTCAAAGTTAATTGCTGAAATGTGGGGATGCAGTGACTTGGCCAACAGCACCAGGAATACAAGTAGTCAATCAGTTGAAAAGGCTGTAAACGAGGCTTCAGTTTTACCAAATATTGGTCTAGTTGGATTTTTGCAGTCTGATCGTTGAAGCAGTAAAAGCAGAGGAGTTTTTCTCTGTGTGACTTTGCTTTACGGGGCAAATTAGGCCACTGCTTCATAAGTGAGCAAATTGGTAAGCTCCACTTATCTTGGCTCAGCCCCTTCCCCTGCGGTCTCCAGTGCCTTCTGTCTTTTTATATCACTTTTACTTCCCGTCTTTCTGCTGGTAGCTGTAGGAGCGGTCTTTTGACTAATGTATGTCGTCCTTTCATCGGCAGGTGCATGTCACCACAGGTAAAGCTTCTCCTGCTCTCTGAACAGGTTTCTCTGTGACAAAGCTGTGTGTACTTTTTCCTCCAGTATATAATGGAAGGCATTGGTAAAATAGTAGCTCTGAGTGTCACACTGAGAAGATGTTAAGTTTGATTACTGCTGAAATTTACAACAAATTTAAAAGCATTACTCATCTTTGTAACAGTTAAGCTGTGATTCACAGCTGTTGTTAAACGCTGGGAGATTAAAGTTTACTCTGCACTGCATGTGAAGCTTTTACAGACATTTTTCATGTTTATAGCTTCGTCTTGCGCTCTTCTGTTTCTGAACTTGGAGGTTGCGTTGCATCATAAAATGAGCCGTTATGTTAAGTGTATAAATGTGGGCTGACACTAATCTGTAGTTCCTGGAGACATTTAAAACAAAATGCATGAGATGTCCTGTAAACGTTGAGTTTTTTAGGCTTTTGAGGTAAAACACATAACTTAAACATTTACAGAAATGTCAAACATCATCCTAACTCCCCTGGTCTGTTATATGAGAAATATATGAGTCATTTATATGCATAGCACAGGCCTGTGATGTTAAAGAGTCATATGGCAAATGGCTTCTTTGTTAGACAGTAACTGTTTCAAGTGAGATCCTTGCTAACTCATTATGGCTCCAAAGAGATTGTAGGTCGTGGGTGACTGACTTCATCACAGCTTAGTTTCCTCTCTGTATTATTTGTGTGTGGTTATGCTTTCCTGAAAGCACAATTAGCTGCTAAATCTGAACAGAGTTGCCTGGAAACTGAGTGCCTTTTGCCAGCTGGTGGTCTACAATAGATGTCAGGTGTTCCTGTTTGTGTTTTCTCTCTCAGTTTCTGTGATTTACTCTGAGCTTTAAAGAGAATGACAATGTGGTTTAGTGCAGGAATTAGTCCCGTGTACAGTGTTAGAATCAGGTGGCTTTCACAACTTGAAAGGGAATCCAGTTATTTTAATGCCTCTCTTTTCTGTCCTCAGGCTGATCTGAACATTTTTATGATCAAATTAGATGAGGCTTGTGCATTTGTTTTCAATTGTAGCTTAATGCTAATAACCATGTTACTTCAATGCTCTCAGTGATGCAGCTCACTATAAAAGCTACCCAATGATGTGATTGCATGCTGATAATCAGACTGTGGTTTGCAGTTGTCTGGATTGGCTAGAATTTAAATTCATTATGTGGATTTGACAATGTAGTACAGATTACAAGTGCCCATATTGTTTGTATGACAGCCAGATGAAAGGGGCTCGGGCTTCTTCTTATGTTTCGTAACCAAGTGTCAGTGGTGCTGAAAGAGGCACCAACTGGAGCCAGCAAGAAGTGTAATCTCCAGTGGCCTTCGACCTCACTAACTCACCAAAGATGTTCACAAGGTTTGCCCCCGATGTCAGAGAGAATTACATAATTGAAGCAAAACACTGAACTCAGCCAACTCACAGCACTTCAGCAAGGATTCCTTTTTACTTCATAATGGCCCCTTGTGTCAAGAAGAATTACTTTTTCCCTTTTCAAGACAGATGTTGTTTTTCTTTTGATGTTGAAAACGGCGCTGAATCTCCCGGGCTTCATCGGGTTGGAAAAACCTGACAGGCCAGTTCAGATCAAGTTAGATTTGATTCGACTCAATGTGTCTTGATTATAGATGTGATAATAAATAAATAGATTTCCACTGTCTGATAAACATCTCAGAAAGTATCTGGATCCACGGTAATATTACCATTATTATCATTTTGGCCCATGTCTTTTTTTTTGTTTGTTGGTTTGTTCGTCAGCAGGATCACACAAAAACTACTGACAGAGGATGGTCCTGGTCCAGAATAGACCAGATTTATTCTTGGTGCAAGTCTAGGAATTATGATAAAAAATGTTTTTTGACATTATCTACAACTTCTCAGGGAATATTACATGAATCTTGATAAAAAGAAATCAGGCATATTCAAGTGGCTAGTATCTATGAGCACAATTGAGGCGGATCCAAATAAAAATATGGATCAATCAGATTTAAGCATCTCCGTCTGATATTGGATTAGGCTTGATTAAATTGATTGTTGTGCCTTGCCAAGGTATGCACTCTACTGAGTGCCATTGTAGTTTTTATTATCAGTTACATGACCTTAAAGGAATGAAAATAGAAGGGTTTTTCTACGCTATATTCACAAAATGTTATGACCTAAATATTTGTAATAACAGTAATACAATGAATAATGTGGATGAGCCACAGTGTTTGTTTATTTATTTGGAGCCTCATTAGCCGGCTGAGGTAGAAGCTATTTTTCTTTGGATCCACACAAGAAGAAATATCATCTTAATATAAAACAATTAAAAATCCAAATCACAATGGCATAAATCTACGGAAACAAAACAGAAATAAAACAGTGACTCAACAATAAAAGCACTGATGACAACAACTTTGTTTCTGTTTGAGAACATTTATAATAGTCTAATAACTCACATTAATCATGAAAAAGTCAGATGAATGGGCCACACTTAGCTTTAAGTCCATTCTTGTAGCATTAATATGCAGCAAAAACATCTAACAAATGGCTTATTACACACTATGATGTAGATGTAAGCAGATATAAGTGTTTATTAATGTATCTGTCATTAAATTTAACTACTCCTTTGGGCACCTATAAGTGGTGGCTGGTGTATAAACGGCTAATGAACGACTTCACAATAAAACAGTCTTCATAAATGTTTATATACCGCTTGTAAATGCTAAACAGAGGGACTCAAGTGATGAATCTTCATCCCCGCTCACCTCTTCACCACAGCTTCAGTCTGCTAAAAGTCATGTTGATTGAACCACATGAGACATTACCCACAAAGCATCAGCTTAAAATTGCATATCAAGTACGTTGCTATTGTTGTGAAATACTTACATTTCACACAGTCTTGTTACATTAATCTTTCTCTGATATTGAACTGCAGCTGCACTTCTGTTAAGTACAGTCTTCAATTAAAGAAAGGAAAGAAATTGACCCGTAAGGACCTTTCTAAGATAAAAAGAGTATAGTGTTTTAAAATCAGAGACCATGATGATAAGCCCTCATCTATGGTCAATCCAAATGACCCTCCTCTGAGTCACCTTCCTAAGAGGGTTAAATGCAGGTCTGGACTTCGGTGTGAGCTGGATCCTATCAGGCGTGAGTGCCTCTCCTGATGTTACTGCTGTTTAAACAGCACTGTAACCGACTACCGCACTGGTCCTACATAAAGAGCAGAAAGGAAAGAAAGCATGAGTGTGCACAATAAATCAGCATGTGAGAAAGTGCTTATGGAGCTTATTGCTGGTACCTACTAATGCAGAAAAGGCACCGGAGGGAAAAGCAATTCTATGGTTTAGCAGCGATGTGTATTGAACTGCTGCCGCAGACATGATTCTCTGTGACCTGGAACAGCCGTCTCTTATGAAACCGTGAGGGGAACATGCAGCCATCCATACTCCTCTGTCAGACATGAGGGTTGTGTGTGAAAGTGATATGAGTCTGAGGCATTGATAGAAATGAATGTTGGCTTCTACCAATAACCATTTTAGACAATGTCTGTCACAATATCTGGGTCAACATGACCAGTGTGAAACTTCACTATGGGTTTAATTATCGTGTGATGACACATGATAACAACAACCTAGGTGTTCTGTTTGTGACGCAGAATGAACAGGCTTGGGCAATATGAAGACGTTACTTTGGGCTGTGGGAAACTGCGATGACAATTATGAAAACATTAAGACATTTAATAGACTTGATGTTAAATCAAATATCTTGACAATAATCTGCAGGGGTTAGGGTAAGAACAAATAAATGAAAATAATCATTAGCTGCAGCTTTAAACTCAGATATTATGTACAATGACAGATTGAAGGTATTATTCGTTCAGCTATATTGGAGCTCCACACCGCCTACTTGAGTACAGCCAAGACAGGTGTCTCAGTATGACACTACAGTGTAATCCTTTCATAATCCTCACCCAAGCTCAGTGCTCAATTTCTTAATCCCAACTCTAATAAACAAGTTAAAGCTGAAGTTAGTGTGTCCAGTAAAAAGTGCAGCATGCGTCTGACTGCCACGGGCGAGTGTTTGTGCACAGTTCTCCCCTCTGTCAGCACTGTGACGCACACTCAGTCCAACATTCATTGGATTTTTGTCAGTCAATTACACATTATTCTTGCCAGTGTGGCTTTCTCAGGGAGTTGGCATGGGTTGTCAGTTAAGAGAAGGTTTGGGCATTGTGGTTTCAGGGGAGATTTTTCAAATCCGTTTGTAAAGTCTTGCAAGGAGGGAAGACATCATGGAATTTGGCATCGACTGAGCATCAGGCAGAGCCTCAGGTAATCTGACAAGTTTTGCAGTTCAGTGCAGTGGTTTTTTCCAAACCCTGGACAAGACGTCAGGCATTTCACTGTGTGGGTTCACATTCTGCTGCCCCACTCTGAAAGTCCTTTTGTTCACTCATCCATTGACAGAACTTGGAAATAGAGCGCCACTGTTCATGCACATTGTGTGCACTGGTCCCATTTCCTTTGTGATTCTGTTGTAATTATTTTGTATTGCACAGTGAATGTGTCTTTCATTGTGAGGTCGCCTTGGACTTGCATGTCATTTTTATTCAATGATTTAAGTGTAAAAATCGACTCAAAGTTCATTTGAGTATTCAATCTGAAGATGGGCTGAGAAATGGCTGTGAATTCATCAAGATGATTTGAATCACATAGATTATTAACGTGGGGAACATGAGGTGGAAATGTTCTGGGAATCACAAGCTTTCAGTGTTCTTAAAACAAATAATAGTCTGATACTTTGGCTGAACCAGTTCAGCCTTTGAGTCTTAAGCTGACTTGACACTTATGAATTTAGGAAAATAACCCGTTATTATCCTCTCTGAGGTTCAATTTGGGGTTTATAACTCACCTGGTTATCACAAATATATCATGTTTAGGGGTGTCACACATTTGATTCTTTTCTTTTCTAAAAATACATCAATAATCTGTTAAGAGAAGCAACTGAAGGGCATATTGTGCATCACTGCAGAAGTCCCTACACTTCAGTTACAATGCTCTAAGTTTTTCTGATTGTAGCTTCTCAAATGTTATTATTTGCTGGGTTTGTTCGGGGTATTGGACAGTTTGTTGGACAGAAAGGACTCAATTAGGACTTAGGGAGACATGAACAGGTTTTTTGTAATAAGCATCGCCCGCTGACAGCTAGCCAAAAGAAGAAGGGAAACTGATGGTATGAATGTATTTGTATGAGCCTACCACAATCTATTTCTCTAAAGAAGAGGTTATTTCCAGGCTATTGATATGTCACCTCACCTCGGTCACAAAAATGCCAATTCCCGAAATGTCGACACACCGTTTGAGTTTGAGGAGTTGAGTCAATTTAAAGGAGGCTAGGCATGAACCTGTTTGCACCTTTCACCGTTCGCTGTCACTCTGAAGGAGAGTTTGATGTGTGGTCTCGTCTGCGGCTCTGTGTCTCCATACGGCCCAGGAACAGTGTGTGGTGACAGCTCGGGTGATTACCTGTCCTGTCTCATTCACTCAGCTGGCCGGCAGCTTGGCCCTATCATGCATCAGAAACTGACACGCAGTGATTACGATGTCGTTAGGCCTGACTCTCCGTCGCTCTCTGCACACATTAATTTGTTCTTCCTCTGAGCACCCGGAGAAATGTGCTCTCCACGCTCATTTCTGTAAACCATGAAATATGAAGCTTCTGCGATGACAAGTCCTGTGCTAATATTAAATTTCATCAGGGACTGATGTTTGGATTTCAAAGCACTGAGTTCATCACACATTCAGATTTCTCATTCTGAGATGGATCTGAAATGTCTCACACAGTATAATTCATCGCATAATGCTCCCATAATGATTTGTTTTATAAATGATGATCAATAAAATCAATTCACCTTGAACAAAATGTAATTGGAATATCAGGAAATTGCATTTTCTAAAAGTAGATTGTAAGTGGGCACGGTACACAAAAGTAAGAAGTATTAAAATGCTAATTTTTCCCATCCACCTTCCACAGTTAGTTTTTTATTTTGGTAGTTTATTGTAGTGTGTACTTGAAAATACAGAAAAATTAAACTTTTTTTTTTATTTGCCTGATTTTTAATGCGTTCAGCATGATAGCATGGTCACATTTTCTTATTAGCACTAAATACAGCTGTATATGAAGTAAAGCTGAGGCTGATGAGAATGTCATTATTATTATCATTAGGGCTGTAACGATACACCAAACTCACGATTCGGTTTGTATCGCGATTTTTGACCCATGGTTCGATACAAACCTCGATTTTAATTTTTTTTTTAATTAAACATTTTATTTATGTAACATTTCAATAACTTGAGTATATGATACTTGTCTGATAATATCAGAGGCGCAGTATTGTGGAGGGCGTGTCTATCGGATGGTCTGTTAACTGCACAGATCCCTCACTCAAAAGTTTGGCCCACAAAGCATTACAGAACCAAACGAAGGTAAGGTAGTAACTGTAACTGTCTTTGGCAACAAGGGAAAATACTGCAGCTGTAGGTGAAGTGTCACTCCTACTGCCCTTCCTACCGACTCCTCGTGACATTTCTGCCCAATAAACAGCGTCTGTCACCGGCAAATAAACTTTAACTCACTGAGTGTTCATGATGAAAAAAAATCTCTGCGTCCGTCAGCCCTCCAGACCAAGACTTCAGTGAACTTTACCCCGGAAGACAGCCTCTGTCGGGTTTTGATTGACAGGGGAGACACCGGGGAAACCCCTTGAAAACACACACGTCATCATCATCACGTGTACCGTCACATCTCTTTAGGAGTCGCAGCGCCGGCTTTCTGTGTGAATTACGCAGCGGTTCGTCTTTACTCCAGCGGTGCTTCGCTCTGTGTGAGCGAACAATGGCGGAGAATTGGCGAACGATCGCTGCGGTGTTAATGTGGTGTTAATTACAGCTCATAGGGCTGATCTGGACTGGAAGTTGTGTCGCGATTCTGCCTTCTCACAGCGCAAGACATCGTGGATCTGGGTGTCGTGATTTCAGCTTAGATACGTGTATCGTTACAGCCCTAATTATCATACATTTGCACATATTTGTAGGGCTGGGTATCAAACTTTGATACATCATTGGCACCGACTGACTTGCCTCGATACTATCGAATATTGAAAAATGTCTTGTCATTTGAAGAAATTGCGAAACCTCCCGAGTTAACCTCACCAGTGTCAGTGAGTCAGGGAGCATGTGGCTTGATTGTTGTGCCAAAGTCCAACGGTGCTGGTGGAAGCATGCAGGACCAACACTCACACACTTTTGTTAAAAGTGATTTCATGACATTGGTATTGCTCAGGAACCGTTATCAAAGTCAAGGTATCTGATATTTTTTTAAAGATAGCCAGCCCAAGTATTTGGTCAAAGTACTGGACAAACCGAAAGTAGGAATCATCATCAGGGAACCATGAATGTGAATTTTGTGCTAGTTCATCCAAGTAGAGGCTGAGATATTTCTCAAGATTATTAAAAAGTATGAGATTCTGTTGGCGCCAGAGGAAACCTCAGGGGATCAGTGAAGACATTAGGATTCATCCCCTGAGGACCATGAATTTGAAGATATTTCAGTGTGGACCAAAATGGTAGATATGCCAGCCAATGCTTCCATCTCTAGATGGATCAAAATGAAGCAGTAACTTCAATTTATGCAGTGATAAGTAGTTTTAGTTCTCCTCATCATACTCAGTTTGGAACAGTAAGTAGATTAAAACAATTATTTAAAGGGTGTGCAGGCTTATAATCCAATGTGTCAGTTGGTATTTTGTCTTATCGGTCTAATTGGATCCAGCATTGGCAGCATATTCGCGAGCACTGAGTGGTTTATGCCCAATTAATAAATGTGTGTTGTTGGCTGCAGCAGAGCATTCCTCCTGCAGTTCATTGCTAATGATTTGGAAAGCTTTAATGTCGACTGCCTTGAATGAAGAGGACTAAGCCTGGTGTCACAGTGGCCTTTAAATCCCCATCAGTCTTCTTCTCTCTGTCTCTTTTTCCGCCTACGCACATTTCTACCTCCAGTTCTCTCCTCTTCTCCTCGGTTGCCCTCGTCAGCTCCCTCCTTCCTTGTTCTTTTCATTTTCCATGTAGGCCAACTGTCTCTTCATCGCTGTCACAGTGTGTCAGAACAGGTGGAATCAATTACTGACCCTCAGCAACCCGCTCCCCATCCACAACTAGCTTTTTAATTGAGGGAATTAATGAGCGATCAGCCTGTGAGATGATTTGGTGTCACGGATCTTGCTCGGCTGTGTGCGAGGGAGGAAAGCTGGGGGAGGGATTGTTTGACCAATCCTGCATAACTAATTCTGTCCTTCCACAGAGGCAGTTCACATGTCCCTCCCTGCCTTTTCTGCCTGCTAATCACCTCTAAGGTTGAGGGAAGACAAAGTACTATATTTCAACACTAAGTGCTGTGCGGGGATGACTTTCATGGTCTCAGCACTTTGTGAACTTCCCCTCTCTGTGGCATCCGTTGGTTGTATCTTAACATCTGCACTGTATGTGTTTATACAGTGCTTCTGAAGTGTCTCATGTGTTTCTCTCTCTCAACCCCCACTTTTTTCTTCTTTCTTCACAGATGGAATCTCCTGTCTCCACGCCAGCACCTCCTCCCCTCCACCTCCTGGCCACAGTAGGCAACAGTGAGATTTCCTCGCCGTGTGAGCAGATAATGGTGCGCACACGCTCAGTGGCTGTGAACACATCCGATGTGGCCCTGGCTACTGAACCTGAGTGCTTGGGGCCCTGCGAGCCTGGTACCAGTGTCAATCTGGAAGGCATCGTGTGGCAGGAAACCGAAGACGGTAAGTGGAGAGGCTTAATGTGCTGATGAGGAGGAGCGGGAGTCTTTGGCAATCTCATGATTTGATTTAGTTCTGGTTCTTGGTTTCATGATTCAATTTAGATTAAGGCTGCACAATTAATCGAATATTATCAAAATCACAATTTGGTCCCAAAGTCTCAGAAGCAGAACATTCTTGCTAAAAGTGAAATGTGTCACAAAACGGCATGATAATGAAGAGCTGTAGTGCATTCTTGTTCTTCTGCTTGTTCAATACCTTTTCAGTGAAAATTGAAATTGTGATGTAAAATGTAGAGCCTAACCATTATCTGATTTAACAGAGGCAGGACATTTTACAGTTTAACAATAAACCCTTTGTCTGATGCACTGAAACAGTCAACTTAAAAAGGAAAGTAGTTATTTCAAGTCTCCCCTAAAATACATTGTCAAATGTGCACATACTGGACAACACATAGGCTGATATTGATAAATCTGCAATAGGCCAATATATTGGTTGGGCTCGATCAGGGCCCCCCAAGAAATGTGGGAAAAGTGGCCTTTGATGACCGCTCACATTGTTAGCTAGCTATAAAGCCCCTGCCTCACAATCTTGTGTTGATGAACTATGACCTTATAATTAAGGTTTTTTAATCTGACAATTTTGAAGTTGTTTAGCTATTAATTTAGGTTTTAATTGTTCTGGTACTATAATAGTAGTAATAATTTTAATTTCAAAATGTTTTGACACATGTAAAACAATACATTTAGAACCAATTCTTACAGCTGTCACCGCACAACAGATTTCCTTTCCAAGCCAAAATTAGGGAGGCAGATGTTTTTGAACTAATCCCATTTTGGGCGGTGTTATTTTCTCCACCTGATCACTGATGGGTAAAAGTTGTGTAGAGGTGGTGCAGTGTGCGTTGGCTGATCAGGTGCTCTGATGGATTACTCTTAGCCTCTGGATGAAGCCTTAAAATGAGCCCTCAATTTGAATTATTCCTAAAATCTTTAATCTTTGTCTGACACCTTGTTTGAGTCATGTCAACCTTCTCCTCCTCTGTGAGAAATACAAAATGAGCCTAGACGATTGCCTTTGTTGAAGACGGGCTGGTTGGATCAAGTTCTTCTCCTCCATCACAGCATAATACATTTAAGAATTGACTTGGAGAGCATGACACTCGCAACTCTGGCTTGAGTCTTATTTTCTCCATCATTACTGTTAAGTGAACCTCTTTCCTGTGGAACAATGAGTTCCTGAATGTTTGACATGAAAGGAAACAAGCTGTTTTGTGCTTTTGTTAACATGGTCTGTGTGGTAGCATTAACACATCAAAGTGGTACGAGTTTGTCAAGACTTTAGTGAAGCTTCTGTCTTGAAAATGACCATCTTGCAGTCATTACCATACATTCTTTGCTTGCTAAAATGTAATTGGATCTGCCCCGACTGCCGCAGGAGCCGGAGTTGGTACTAATGTGTGCTTTAACAGCCCACATGCTGCATAATATTGGCAACAAGAATAGCAGTTGGCAGGCAGTTCTTAGGTGGCCTTGATTAGTTTTTTTTGCCCAGGAGTATGCAGGCGGCAGTTTGTTGCACAGAGATATCTGCTCTCCACAACAACATGCCTCATAACACAAAGCACTTTTTTAGCAAGCGTGCCATTTGGAATAGAATTGGCTCCTCTCCTGCAGTGCAGTCCGAGTGAAATCTTAGACTCTGTCAGTTTTCCTCCCTTTGATCGAGACCGCATTCAGCTTATTTAATTTTGAGATGTATCACTAGCACTATCAGGTTCTGCTCGGTCTGAAAAACTGCCCTCTTTTTCTGTCGTGCATGTGAAATAACGCAAACACCTAATCTTCAAAGCAGCTCGCGCTCAGTTGCTCTGCGGGCATGCTGAGTACAAATCGCCCACACATCCACAGTGCTGCCTGTTGGTTCACTTGGAGGAAGCGAACAGAAAAAGGTCCCTGCCTCATCAACATTCCCAAAGCACAGTCCCTGCTATTGAGTGGCTTTTCTCCCCCTCTCCCTTTTTTTTGATTTTTGCTCCAGCCCTGAGCTGTGTCTGATTCACCTCTGTTCTCCTTTTTATTGCAACTCCTCTCTGTTACCAAGCATCCAGCCAGTCACCCCTTGACTCTGTTTCCAAGCAAACTGGGAAAGAGCGAGTGCGAGGCAGGGGGTGGGGGGTGGGGAGGACAGACAAGGCTACTTCTGTTAGTGACACAAACATGGCTCTGAGCCAACACCAGTACCATGTTTGTGCTCCCTCATTCTCTGCCTCCCACAGAGTGATTGACCCTCCCCCTCGCCCTGCCCCCTTCCCTTTCCCCATCCAAGTCTGTCCTTCGCCTGCACTCACTCTCTCAAAGCTGCTATTTTGGCTCAAAAGGTGGTGGTTTGGCCTGATGGGGCTCCGTCTTTTTCCTGATTCAACTCTTTGGCTCAGTGGGGAGGGGGCTGGTGGGAGCTTTGGAGTGGTTTTAAAAGTGGTATAGAGGAGAGAGGAGGCGGGAGGGGGAGCTCTGCAGGTGTAGCACACAGGTTGTTATGGCCATCGGAGCTGCGAGGCCAGTAGGGTTTCCAGAAACCAGCACATCTCGCTCTCTTTGAAGCCTCTTTTTATCTCAGACAAAACCTCTATCAGGTAGACATTGGGGGGTAGAAAATCACTTGATAAAGGCTGGAGAGATGTATTTGATAACTGCAACTGTGAAGGGGCCCTCAGCTGTCTGACACTGCTGCATGTTCCCTGCTGACAAAACCAACTTTAGTTTCTGTGCTGCTCCTGAGTTATAACCAGGTTTAGTTGTAACGGGCCATCAGATTAGTCGTGCACCTAAACGACCCAGTCTGTAAGTTCTGCTGCTCGGGTTCTCTCAGTAAAACAGTAAAAGCAGGAGATGTAGTTGGACGACGTTATGAAGTTGCGTGGGATGATGGGAGTTGTTCTTCCTCTTCATTGCTTAAAAAACAAACACTGTTGCAAATGAAAACCTATCTGAGACGACTCAGGCAGAAATATTCACACACAAGGTAATATTTGTAAGTTTTGTTGAATAAACAGTACAGATTTCTTTGAGTTTGAACATTTATAAGATACTAGACAGTACACAACCTCTAACAATACACATTTTAATGTAAGTATTATGAATGATATACTCTATTGCCGATGCAGAAGGCTGGTAATAAGACTTCTGTACTTTAATGGCACCTACCAAATTGCCTCGATATCACTGAGTATTAAAGAATGTCTTGTTTGGTTATAAATAACAAAGGAGTTAATCTCGTCAGCGTCAGTAAGCCAATAATCTCGACTCTAAAGTCAATTTCATGCAGGAAATATGACATATCATATCTTTAACTATACGATTGGCTCTGTACTGATGTTCTAAGGAGGCATCTCTCAATTGGCCCATTGTATTACAGTTTGCACACTACATTAAACAATACAAAGATGTGGATTCCTTCTACATCATTCTAATGGCACGAGCGGCTAACAACCCACCAGCTAGTTTTAAAATGAAAGATACCCAGATGCTGCTTTCTTCAAACTGTACTGCCATTCTGCTGGTTTTCCCTAAGAGACCCAAGAAAGCAGACTTTCTCGTGGTGGAGCAACTGAGCAAATGAGAACCAAATGAGGAAATCAAGCAAATCCAGGCAGAGGAGCAACAAACCGAGGCCCCAAAGACGGAGCAGAGGAATCCTGATTAGCAGTGAAGTTGAACAGTTCTCTGCATGACAAGTCTCATACAGAGCTGTTTAGGCATGCACCGTGTGAGTGCGCGTTTCATTTAGCATGCCAACCAACAGCTGCTTCATCACCTCCGCCTTTTGGCCTTGTGGGAGTAAATGAACAACAGGCTCTCAGTAATTGTCTGCGCCTCACACGGCTCACCAAGTGCCAGAGAAAGAAACAGATGAGGAGGAAGCAAGCGGCATCGAGCAAAACGCGATCACAGGAGCTGCACCTTCGGTCAGAGCTGACAAGAATCTGGTCTGATGAGGCCGAATGAATTTTTCATCCTGTGTAATTTGAGCACTGACGTAGCAGCCTGTTCAGCCAAATCTGGATAATGGCAACCTGGATGGGCAAAACAGCCCATAGAATTTAAGTAAAAAACACAATTTGATGGATAATAGGAGGTGAGGGAAAGTGAGTCTGTGTCATTGAGTCAGTCTGGGGGCGAGTGAAGCGTAGACAGGAGGATGGAGGGTGGGGGTTGGGGGCAGAGCTGTGGTATTTTAAGGACCCGGCACTGACACAAATCCCCTCGGCGCAGACGAAGCAGTGGCAGCTCCCAGGGTCGTGTCGGTAGAGCGATGGGCCAACCCCTCCCAGGCTTAGCATGCTGATACCTCCAAATGTCATCTCTAAAATGCTGGAGAAGTTTATTGCTCTTGAATTGCAGCCCAGAACGGCCTTGGCTCCTGCTCCAGGCTAGAGGGAACACAGAGGGGGCCCCTTTGGCCAAACACTGCAGCTCCATGCCGGTGCACCCCCCTCACACACGCACACACACCCTCCAGTACACAGCAGCCTATTCCTAAAACAGGTCCCACAGCTTCTTAAGCTCCCTAATAGATAAATAGTACAGGCTGTTTGTGATAAAATGTTTGTCTCGTGGATTATTAATGCAGCAGGCATTACATGGTTCTAGCGTTGGCTTTAGCACAAGACCTGAAAGCTTCTGAATAGAGAGGTCAGTGTGAAACATTTAGTCCTGTATAAACATTTAAAGGATGTCTTTTTTGCTCTCTTCCTCCGGCCCTGTCGAAGAGTTGAGAAGGGGAATATTGTATGAAAAAAGCACTTGGCTCTGTAGCTGACTTGCCAGCTATGCTTCCTTGCTCTTTTGAAGACCACCTGTCAGTGGCCCCATTGAAATGTTTTCACAAAGGCGAGCCGTGGCTGCTGTAGGTGAGCTTGCTATAGAAACTGTCCTTGAAATAAGAGTGAGTATTCTCAGGAGGCTTGTAGCCTTCTGCCAGGCCGATGAGCAAAAAGATGGAGTGAGAAATCAATCATCAAGGCCGTCTTCTTTGATAGGATACACATCAGGGCTGAGCAATATGTCAATAGACTATGCATTAACATAGATTTGGATCTGGTTATATCGTGTTGTCTTTTCCTTGTTTTAAAGGCTGCATTGCAGTACAGTGGTGTAATTTTCTGAACTTACCACACTGTTCTACTTGTTCTAATACTTTTCTTTACCCACTTGCGCCTCACCCACATCAATGTGTTCTTCACACTGCAACAACACAACGTTCTGTCTTGTAATCCGGAGTAGTGCAGTTGTTATTCTTCGCACACTACATGGCTGATCAGCGAGAGGAAGGTCACACACTACAAGATCACACACACGACATGACACGTCCAAGCATCCAGGTTGTTGGTGTGCAAAAAACAGGGAGAAAAAAGGAGGTGTGTGAGAGGATGGATTAGGATGAAGGGCAGCAGGAATTGTTTTTTTCACTGAAAACGAGAAACTTCTGGCTCGTATTGTTACAAATACTGAACAGCTTGTGTGTATTTGTTCTGATAGAAACCACTTGCTATTATTTTGCGAGCTCTAGACACATAGTTGCATGATAAGTCAGGAGTCAGAGAGCTGCACAGGAGAGACAACTTTCCAAACGGATGCTGGAAATCCTTGAAAACACATGAATTTTAGTGTGGTTGTTCCCTCACCATCTTCAACTCAACCAGACATGTAGCCTACTAGATATCCAGCCAGCATATGCAAACTGTCAGCGAGCTGTAAGCCCACATACCAATCATCTAGTGAGGTTACGATTGCGATTTTTAAAATTGGAAATTGTTGAGACTTTAATTTCGATAATCAAATGCAGTATGATCAATGATTCAGAGACATGGTCCACCATGGGCCAAACGTGGGCATAATTTCCATTTGGCAAGTAAATCTCATATGTGTCTCTGCCACACTGACAGTTTGTACTGAAGCCATTCATACAACTCTCCTGAGCGTCTCCGTAGATTTATCTCTGGTTCTCTCCTCTGCTGTCTGTCTGAGCTGGAGTTTGACACAGGTCTTCATTGTGCATTCAGGCGCATATCCTAAATTCTGAAATCTGCTTTGCTTTGTATGGCAAAGGATATGTGTGCTGACAAAGACATCACGGTGTGTTCAAGTGCAGCCGTAAAAAATGTCAATTACAGTTGTCGGAGCATAAAGTCTACGTCTTACAACAGCATAACTGTCAGTGCTGAAAATGTTTTTGAGTCTTCACCTCAAAATTGAAGGTCTACGATCATCGTTCACGGGAGCATTCACCGATCTGCCTCGGATCTGATCTGGGGATTTTTGTTGCCAGTGTTATTGATGAGCAGAAGATCAGGGCTTCAATCCTGTAGTGTGAACTTGACTTTCACATTGTGTTAATTTATTATATAATGAAATATTTGTGGATAGTCAATCCCTATGATATTGCTGCAATACAAGAACAGGTATATACAAATATTGTGGTATTGGGTTTTGTCGTTCAGTCATAGCATTTATAAAGTGCTTTTGAGGAGATTTCAAAATGTTGGATTAGGATGTTATTTGAAGGCCGTATCACCCAGCCCCAGTACACATCCTTCTTTCTCCAGCCTGCTCTCTATAGCTCTCCATTTTCCAGTTCCTTCACTATGTTTACTTTCCAATCTACCGAGCCAATCTTTACCCTCATTCCTGCTCACTCTGCAAGAGTGGAAGTGACCAATTTCCAAAAAATGAACCCTCCCATGCAAAGAATTCACCCCTCTTCCTAAATATGTGGAGGAAAGAAGACCCTGAAAGGAAATTAAGATAAAGATGACTCACCGTGCTTTGAGGGAGGAGGCTTGTCTTGTTAGTCACTAATTTAGTCCCCGGGTGGTGTTACCAAGATGGCGCCTTAGTGAACCCAAATCTCTTAAGAGGGACTTGGTTCCTTTTCATATTGGCTGAGGAACTGCATTTTTTCAAGCACTTAAATGGTCTTGCAATGTAAATCATACGCCTGGAGGAATTGGAGGCTTTGCCAGTGGTTGTCATAAGATATCACGTTTGCTATATACCCGTCAGCGAGAGCTTGAGTAATGCGCCTTTGGCAGACCTGTCTCTTAATCTGAGCACCATCTCCTTTAAGGAAAAACACCAGAGGGGTTGTTTTAACAGGGATTTCAGATTTACTCACATGACATTTAAGGAAGCAGCTCCTCGCTACAAATTATTTGCAGAAATAATTACATGCAAAGTTAGTAGAGATGGCAGATATTTATTTTTTTGGCTGTTACATTTGTTCCGCATGTTTTGTGATCTACTCTCGCTGTAGGAGTAAACATGTAATGATTTTTTGGGGGGGAGAAGCTGCTGCATGCGGCTGATAATGCTGCGGCGATGTGGATGGCATACTAATGCTCCCTTCCTTTGCCTCTCAGTGGTTTGAGAGAATTGACCTTCTCACAGGCTGTTATTCTTGTCAGTGAGAGTGACTTTGCACTTTTACCTCTTATGAACCGGAATGTAGCCTGAACTTTTCAGACGCAGCTCATTTGAAAGCTGTAAAAATTCAAAATAGAATCATCAACTACACCTTTGTAGCATTTGCTACTCACTAGAAAACCTTTACTTTATGATTTAGATGTGGACTTTGTAATGGTATGTTTGTCAGTTTAATTTCCCAGCTTTTTTGGGGGGGTAAATATTCTGTACAGTGTAGTAGGGCTGCAGCTAACACAGTATTTTTTTTACTACCAAAGAAAGGCCGTTTTGTTTTGGGTTTATTGATTAATAATTTGTAATAAAATATGAACAACATCCACTGCAGTTTCCTGTTTCTGCCTTCATTATAGGTTTAGGTGCAGCAAGCTGAACATTAATGTGGAAGACAAGGATTTGGTGTTTTACGTCTTCAGTGGAAGCAAATGGAAGCAGAAAAAGATGATATGTTATAAACAAGAGTTAGAAGTATTCTGAAAATGAATTAAAACAGTAACGAGGTACCAAGATTTACAAAAGTATGAACTGTCAAACTAGTTGAAAGATTAACATTACAGATTATAGATGGTACGACCAGGTGCCCATACAGCTCTGGAGTGCAGTTCACTTTAAACCACTGTTGTAAATACCACTGATCTCAGACCAGTGTACATTGATGTAAGAAGACATCCAAAATGTTAAACTAGCAAGTGGAAAACTTTGCATACGCAGCCAAGCATTAAACAAGTGCAACACTACACGTAGCAAACCAGCTAATATGACTATATGTCTTGCAGCCTTTTATTTAGCAAAGCTCTCGTCAACAACTAGAATCCAGTTCAGGTTCTACTCTTGTTCTGCCTCTTGCTCATTCATTCTTTCTTTTTCTTTTCTTAATTTAATCTGTCAGCGTTCTCTCCGATCTTTTCACCTCTGCAATGATTTCCATACAGAGAATATTGAGCTAGGTTCTTTTTAAAGCCCGCTGCTTTACATGAAACACAGTAATTATTCTAGTAAATTTATATAAAGAGTTCCCAGCAGTAAGAGAAAAATACATAATGGTGATTGACAGCTACTTTGAATGTTGAATTAGCAGCATATAAGCCACACACTGCTAGTATACTAGCTAGCTTGGTTGGCAGTAAACTGATCCTTGAGATAGTAAACAAACAAATGTATATTAGCTTTAGTAGTAGAGGGTACGTACAGATAAGACTCCAACAAGAGCAGCGGAGGGGAAAACAAAGCAGTCCTGTCAGTATGTGCTGCTCACTGGTCTGACAAAATGGTGGACATCAGTTAAACTGAAGCTGAACAGAATGTGCTGGTGGCAGAAGACCCGATTGTTTGTTTTTTTAGAGATTCAGAGACAAAACCACAAATTCTCTCGTATAATTTGAGAGGTGGCTTATAAAATGCAGATTTTTGGACTTTTTTTGATTAAAAATGACTCAAACTGTTGTTAAATCACAATAGATGCTGTCAATCTCATGTCAGTCAACTAATCTGTGAGTGGACCTGTCATTACAGCTCTGCTATGTCACTTTCACCATTTCTTTCAGATTAACAAAACAATTTAAGAGCTACATTTGACTATATGACCAGCTTCTCCAGTGCTGTAACTGACTCATACCATTCGTCCTAAATCCCTGTCTGCCCAGGATTTAAGAAAAGGTCAGTCTTAGGACTTTGTATTCTGACACTGACATAATCGGACAAGCTCGGCTTCATTTTATGCACCGCGAGTGCAGAAACACTCTTAAAATGGACTGTTGGAAACATGCTTAGACACTTGAATGCTCAAACGCCTCATTTATCAACGTTACAGTTATTGCTCATGGCAGCACCCGGCTATCTTTTATCTTCTCCCCGTAATGAATACTGACACTATTTTTCTCATTGTTCTCACTTTCTTGTCTACATGCAGTCTTGATCAGTGGTGCTTTTTAGTGCGGAGAGAACGGAGATGAGAAAAGACTTGTTCTCCGGCAAAGACGGCTGTAAAATCCGTCAATAATTACTTTAGTACCTGGCTGTGTACAGAAGGTGATGATTGCAAGAGCTGATAATCGTTCACATAAGTATTTTTTTTTTTCTTTAATCACGACACTTTTTAATTAGAAAGCTCTTTAAAGACAAATCCAAAACCTTTAATTTGAATCTTGTGAGAACAGTCTCATAATGTCACTACACAGAAGTGATCTTCCAGATAACAAAGGCTTCTTGACAAGGTCAGTCTGTGAAAATGCCATTAACCCCACTGAATTCCTGTTGAGTTGAAGCAGAGCATAGGTCAGCGGGTGAACCCACGGCCCTCACCAGCAGCACAGGACCTGACTTTTTTTTTTGGGCCCCACTGCAACCTAATGAAATGTGTTAAGGAGGGAGGAGAGGGTTTTTAGGGCCAGAGGGGGGGTCACCCATGCACCAGACAACCTGCTCCCCACTTAATTTGTCCCCTCACATTACCCTCGTTTTCACGTAATCCTCTATAAGTGCGTGGTGGAGTTCGGTGCGGCCATTTGTTGTTCAACAGCACTGAGAGGAAATTGCCGGCCAAGTCCTCTCAGTAATGTGGGCCTCACTCAGCTGTCATGAGTGACCCTAATAAGGCTGACACGAGGGGAGGGGGTGGCAACTGGGTTTGCTCCAGATCAGTCTGTTTCTTCCCCAGAAACAAATCTAGTCCGTAAAGACAGAGATCATGGCTCGCACTAACCCTGACATGTAACTCCCTGTGTGTAAACAAATCATCATGCATGGGAAGTCCTCTCCGTTTCTTGTGTAATTTGTTTTTTGCCACAGGGAAATTTGTTCGGGTTGTTTTGTCAAAGGCTTTCCATGTTTAGACAGACTTGGCGTTGACGTCCTTGTCCCAACAGCTTGAAAATTATTCCAAGGATGAACAGATAAATTCAAATAGCTTTCAGCATGGAAGCCTCATCTTAATCTTTTTGCATACCTTAGAGCATATCTTTATGATAATGCCAGGAGATTTTATGAATTCATATTGTCTTCGTCAAGAGATTTTTTTCAGACAAAACAGCTTGTTGTAGATTGTCAAAAGAGTAGATTCTACGTGGAACATCTGAAAATCAGTCTTTGATAAACGAGAACTGTCATTGATGATTATTTAAAAGGGTTCCTGGCCTCCTCCATGGAGCTTATCCCATCATTTTTAACCACCAGTCTCAACAGCATGTCAATCAAGTCGGCACAAGCATCAACAAATAACTGGCTTAATGAAGAGAAACTGTCGTCTGAATAAGGTATATTTTTGCAAAGAAAATAAAACTACTTTTGTATTGATTAAGGTTGTAATCATTGGTAATACTTCACCTTACCTTACCTAGAAAGAGTAATCTATTTTCAATTAATGCTGAATAATCAAGTCTGTGTTTACCTTAGACTGTTTTTAAGAGTCACATGCAGTGAAGAAACCCCAAAACTGGGGCGGCAACTCGTGAACGTTGTCATTATTGATTAATCTGCAAAATATTTTCACGATTAATTGAGTGGTTGTTTAGTTTATAAAAGGTCCAAAATGTCCCGTAGTCTTTATACTGTTTCTTTTGTCAAACCAACTGTCCAGAACTCAAAGACTGTGAATGACAAAGAAAAACAGCAAATCTGCTAGAACCAGAAGATGTAATCAACTATTAAAGCAGTGAGGGGATGGATTTACTTATTACCCAAGAAATCAAATAATCTTTACAGAGTGGCAAATCTACTTTTCACCATGAGAAATATGTTCTGATAGACATGGTCTGCCCTTTTTTTAGTTTTTGTCCAGTATCTGAAAGCCTTTTAAAGAAGGCGAGCAGAATTTATATTTAAACATGAGCTGCAACCTTTCCAGTTAGTAACCGTGTCTTGTTTTTTTTAGCCCCATTCCCATTTGAGTTGAGCTGCATCCAGATTTCTTTGAATGTCCTTGAGATGTCCCACATAACGTTCAGGGAACTACTTTATTAGCATTCACAGAAAGTATTGCAGCGGCAGAGATATCTGAGGTGACCCACAAGCCGAGGACCAATCAGGATTACAGAGTTCCTTGGCTTCAACAGGGGAGGGAGGCCAGAAGGATGGCACTCTTTGGAAAAAACACAAAACAGCGAGTAGAGAGTCTGTGAACAGGCATGCCAAGATTCTGAGCTTGAAGCAAAGAAACTGATACAGTGAAAATGGAGATATTGGCCTGTAGTGTAATATTTTTTAACAGGGTTTTCTGCAGCATATTTATTAGTGATGGTGGATGATGTGTGTCCATGAGTAGGAGCATTTTCAGTATCTATAGAATGCTTAATGATTGAGATGTGCTCACTGCCTCTGGTAGCACATCAAGTATTTTTGGCCAGTCGATGTATTCAGAGTGTAAACGCTCAATATGATTCAGGAATTTATGAAGCAAAGTGTGTATACAATGCTGCTCTGTGGGAGCTTTTCACCAGCAGACACCTGAGGGAAATTCAGATCTGTGTGGCGACAGGAGAGTGATCCATATCACAGAGCCAAATACACCGTGGAATATCTTCAGGACAAGATTGTGGAAGTCCTTGATAACTGAGCCAAAGGTCAAACCTCAGTCGTATTACAAGGAAACCTTTGCAGCAGCCTGAAGATGGTTTTTGAGATACTCCTCGTTCAGCCTGATCGAGGCTGAGTAAAGTCGTAGGTAGAATTACAGAAAATCCCAAAATCTTGATGTGCTAAGTCAACAGCTTTATTTTGGTGACAAGCCAAAGCGACATCAGTATGATGTCTTTATTTACAGCATATTGAAGTTTCACTTTGGCGTTTGTCTCATTTTATAAAATGCGATGTACATTAAAACTAATTCAGTATTGTTAAAGGTGCTATATGTAACTTGACTGGCCAAGAACTGTCTGAAGCAGTGAAAGTGCCAACATTAGGCTGACTGTTTTGCTTCTAAAGCGGTATATAGCGGTACCGACAGGGAATAGCTGACTAGCATGCTATCTTCAGTAGACATTTCTGCAACACAATATGTAGACGTACATGACATGAGGTCAAAACTGTTGTATCTTCAAACTGTTGGTTATTTTAGTAAAAGCGGCTCTATGTAGTTGTGGAGAATAAATTCTAACTCATAATTTTGTTGCGAGTTTATTAACAATATTAATGAGTAATAATACAAACTGAGAAATATTTATTTTTTTATGAAGCTGAAGAGATGGCAGGGTCCACCACATATAAACAATGTAAACAGTATAAACTGTGTTGTCCTTTAAGGCCTGTTTGTTTCTTCAGTCATGAAACCAAAGAGAGTTTGTTTAGACATTAAAGATAAAATAAAAATCAGTAAATGAAGATTTTTCTCTTCTTATCATTTTGATAATCTAATCACACTTTATGAAATGCATCAACTCCGCATTTTGGGGAATATGTTAATTGAATTCTTGAATGAAAAGATCAAAGCCTCTCTTGTGTCTCTGTTGATTATGAAGTCAATACCAGCATCTGCTTATCTTAGCTTAGCATAAAGACTGCAAACAAAACTAAAACAAATGTGAGCATGGTCTAAAATTCTCCTATAACTCTTGGCAAGTAAGAAAATTGTTGATTATTTCTGGCAACAGTAGCAGTAAAACTCCATCCATGCCCATCCATTGTTACAGCTACTGAAGTGAGGAGACAGCCAAACATAAAGGCTGAACGCTAATTAAAAATGATTAAAGACTTCTAACAACTCATAGTATAATTTCTAAACCCCTCGCTGGAGAGAGCAAGGAAGACTATATCCTGCACATCATGAAAGGCTACTCATTCATTTGCTGTGCCTTGATTTACATCCTGCCACAACCAGCTGCCAGAGCCATTTTGTGTTGGAGTGTTTGGAGAGCTTAGGGGGGCGGGCTGTTAAAGGCGTTTTAGAAAAGGTCTGTGTTCTTTTAATGTGACAGATATCTGAACTCAAGAACCTCTCCACTACCCCCAGCACACACAAACGACATTCGCAGTCGGATCCAGTCTTGACCAAGCACTCGTGTTTTCAGGCCAAAGGGTGAAGGAAGAGACTTGTGGGCAAGTGTCAGCAGGCTCCTGTAAACATATATAAATGCCTTATACACCCGCCGCTTAAGCCAGAGGCAGCCAGAGAAAAATGAGGTCTGAACTGTGACGTGTGTGTGTGTGTGTGTGGGAGGGTAGAAAGATTGTCAGGGATGGTTATACCATTGAAAAGAGGAAATGAGGGTGAGGGTGAAGGAGAGAGGGAAAATGGCAAGAGAGGTTTCCTAAGCTAATAAAATGCTCGGAGAGACGGAAGCTGCCAGCCAGCATTCCTGTGCCATTAGATAAGTTAGCTCACTGCAGCCTCCAGTTTCTCTGCAGTGCTTAAGTGGCATGCTGAGGTCACCACCGGGGAGCGAGGGGGGATGGTGGGGGAAATAAATTCAGAATGTTTTTTGTGCTCGGTGGTTGCCCTTAATCCTCTGAAGCTGTTTGGTTGATGATTTACTTTTGAATTTACGGGCAAGAGCTGCAAATTATCGTTCATCTGCCTCATTCAAAATGGCCCTCTGCAGCAGCCACTCAGACCTGTTTCCTACATTAACATAAATTGTGTTTACTGCAGTTAAATGTGAAAGCGGTGCAGGGTTAGGGCAAGATATTTTGTACACATCTGTAATCTTAATCATAACCTTTTTACCATTAATACATCAGACAAATGCTGGGACAGAAATGGACATATGGAGGAGTAAAGAAACGAAAAAATACTAACATTTCAGAAGCTGGAATCGACTGAGCTAACTAGCTCCTGGCAGCTACAGTTAGCAGTTTCTCTCGCGATATGCTGCCCCCTATTTGTTTTGAATTTGACAAGTGGTCAGTCGGTACATATTGTACCTTGAACTGTTCATAAAAATAGTTAGCAATTAATATAATAGTTGATTTAATTAAAGTAATAGCTTCATCTATTTTAAACACAGGAAATCCTGGCAAAAAAAAAATAGGCAATGAACTTCTTTGACAAATCCAGTGGACAAGTTTGCCTTTCCGTTTTTCGTTTTTCTTTGTTTTTCCTGCTTCGTCACATTCAATGTCACAAACACGCAGGACAACAGGGATCAGTAGAAATCAGTATGGAGGCCAGTGATGATGTTCTAGTGTTTACGCTTTTATATTTTCTACTTCAGTGTCTCTTTCTCACTCAACCCTGACTGAATGATGTTCGTGCACTGGTTGAACAGTGACTAACATAAAACTTCTTAACGCACCAATAATTCAGCTTCAGTGCACGTCACAGTATTATTGGAGATGATTTCCTCTAGGGCCGAAGTTTGTGTTTACCTTTGGAGTGAACCCCTTTCACGTGTTAAGCTGGTCGGGAAATAATACCAGGCAGCTTTGCTGTACTTTGAGAAGCCGTTGTCTTTATTCACAGCCAAAAAGCAGCCTGTATTGTACACCTGTTATCGCTGTCACTACTACTGCTACTCCTTTCGCTTCTCCTTCCTCTCCCATTCATTCACTGTCCACACGTACGCACGCTCACTCACTCTCGCTCAACTACTCACACCTTACGCACCTTACGCACACACACCTCACGCACCGCCCTATTCCTGAAAGGGGCTACGCCACTCTTAAAACAATGGCAACTGCAGATGCAGGAGACCTATAGACAGAACTTGAACCCCCTCCTCTTTCACTGAAGTCGCCGGTGTGGAAGTATTTTGGATTTCCAGTGAGTTATGTTGACAACGTTCACGTTGTCGACAAAAAAGCCACAGTTTGCAAGCTCTGCAGAAACTAGATGGCAGGTTATTTTGTTTAGGTTTCCAATTGACTGAAGATATAAGTTATTGTTGCATTATGTTGTTAATAAATGTTTTAAAAATGACGATGTAGTGTGGTACACTGTGAACAAAGGTCAGATATTATATTGCATAAAAGTCTAGTCTAAAAATGGCATAGCAAGCTGTGCTTTAAAAAAAATAAATGAAAAAATCGAGAATCGAGTCTAACCGTGACCTTAGAATCGAAAATGTAATCGGATCGAGTATTTGGAGAATCATGACACCCCTAATCTCCACCCAGATGTTATGGAGGTGGAGCAGAAAAATATCTTTGGCTAGAACAGAGACATTTGACCCGCGAATGAATGCTGATTGTAGTCTTTCCCACTGAAGACCAAACCCTGATGGCAGTGGGTGTGAGTGTTCTATGTAATGACATGCAAGCTGCTGCCAGATGAACAGTATTTGGTGTCTTAAGGTGAACGTACACACAGAGTGTTGGATCTCCTGGAACTAATTTTAGATTTCAAATGTGAGGTCAGGTATCACAGCCATCACAGGTCAGATTGTGTAGCTCACACCGAGTGCTACCAAATTCACACTAGCCAAATGGCAACACAGAAGCTTCTAAGTGTGACAGATTGCAGCAATACCAGTGAAGTCAAGGAGCTTCTCTTGCATACTCAGTTACAGTCTGTCAAACTGAACTGTTCACGTGGAATTGGTTTAATCCACCAGCTTGTTGCTTGTTTTTTTTAAAGCTGTAACTGCAGATCCACACTCTCCCCAAGGTAGTACATTTCTGGGCTGCAAAGTGAGATAGAGGACGCCAAAAAAAAGTGTTTGCCTACAAATAATTCTCCTTCAGGGAAATCGCCTGTGCCGTAAGATGGCTTATTTAAATGGAAGGGGCATTCAGTGAGTATTCCCCCAGTAACCTTAGTGTGATCATTCTCAGTGAGACCTTCTGCTAGTATCTTTTACAGGTTCTATGATACTGAGAGCAGCCGAGTCTGTTCCAAGTCATTTAGAAGATATCAGTCAGCATTGGCCCTTGGGCTTTACTGAGTGAAGAAGATTAAAAAAGGATCGTTGACATATATAATTGTCTCTCATGTGACACCCTTTAGCAAAGATCAATGCATTGATGCAGCAGCAAAGATGCACATTTTGTTCACTTTGTGCCGGCAGCTATATCTAAAAAATCACCGTCAAACATTCTCTGTTGTGTTTGTCGTAGGGCTGGGCAGTATGTACCATATATATCGCTTTTGTGATATGATACCTGTCTGTACCTACTCAGTCATTATATCCATGTTACTAATTATTATTTATCAAAAATCTCATTCTGTTTATATTTTGTGAAAGTGCCCACATTCACCTCTACACTACCTGGTTTTTGGGGTGTGTATTTACATTTTTACACATTTTTTCGCAGCGGATGCAGGATATGTTATAGTTTAATAGGAGAATGTGTTATCAGTGCACAGAAACTGACTATTTAATAGTTTATTTGATATTTATAAACCAACTATCTTTTTCTAACGTATGATCTTAAAAAAAGATTGTATCTGCGCTTCGGGCAACTTAAAAGTCAGGCTCTAATATGTTGTAATTTTCATTGTATTCATAGTTAAAAAATAAAAAATAAATGATGACCTTTTTGATTTCTTTTCTTCCAGGCATGCTGGTGGTCAATGTTACCTGGAGAAACAAGACATATGTGGGCACCCTGTTGGACTGTACACGGCATGACTGGGCACCCCCCAGGTAAGGACCACTGCCCTGTTCTCATTTCACCTGGAGAAACCATCATAATTGTATTTAAAGCAGTATTATGTTGAAATTGGCATGTTGTGTGATTCAACACACAGTGTTGAGTGGCTGTGACAGAGACACCATTCAGCCCGTTGCGAGACACTGAACCTTCAAAATGATTTTTGAAGCTGTTATTTTTCAGGGGAAAAAAAAGTTACATAATGTTTCCTTTATAATGCATCATTTAAGCTACAAGTGCTCTGTTAACGGTATGTCTCCTGTTGGGTATCAGCACTTTACTGTCACATGTGGTATTTTAGTTCAAGGTAAAGAAGAAAAGGTAGAAAATCAAGATTGCCATGAATCATTGATGCATTCTCTGTATCCAAGCTCCACTTAACCTTTTCACATTCTGTGTGATATGAATCTGCTGTGGTAGAATCAGCTCAAGGATACGTGGACCCATGCACCAATCTGAGTGTAGCTGGACCCTCCAAGTCCCTGTTAGTGTCTATCTCCAGTCAGGGGAAACAGGATTCATTGGCAAACGGCTGATGTCCCAGGAGGTAGTTGTGGAAATAGAAAGCTCCTCTAACAAGCCAGATTGCAGAATCCAATTATTGTACTAATAGCTTTTCCTCAACACTGTATAACATCACAAAGGCTGCAATTTCTTAGATCAGTGTTAGGTGGGCGGTAGCTTAAGGTGTTCGTGGTTTCTATATACTTGCTTTTGTTATGCAAAATACACAGGTTGTGTAAAATACATCTCCAAGCACTTGCTTTGATTTAGAACACCTACATCGTATCTAAATGTAAATATAAATCTATATTTGAAATGCATGGTTAAGTGCAATAGAGAAAAAAAATCAAGATTAAAGCAGAGCTAATGGAAAACAAGGAGAGCCTGTATCACACTAATGTATCACACTCCTGTATAACAATAATGTTCAGTAAGTGAGGTTTGCACACTAAGTGAGGTTTGCTGGGCTGTATTCGCAACAAGATAGTCTTACAGTTTGCAGCACGACTACATTAGAGACACACCATGAATAATTCAAAAAGCTTTCAACGGACTGAATATAAACTTGCGCCTGTAATGAGTCTAAATTCCTCCACCGCTGTCAGACTACGGATGTATTCACATCCCCTGCTGGGGCTGAAATTGTTTGGAGAGGCTTGCAGAGGAAGCTGTGAGTCATACCAGCCCAGTGTCTCTCTTTGTCACAGATTGCTAACCTTCACTGCTGCGCTGAAAGATAATTACATTACTGTTATGGAGAGATAAGGCCAAACTGCTATTTTAAGTATTTGAATGACTGTATGTTTTGATTACAAAGCAGCCACAATGTTCACTGCTGTCTTTTCAAATGATCTTTACATGTCCTTCATTTAGAATGTCATGTGGCTTTGTTTAAAGTGCTTACTGACTTGAAGTGCACAATATCAGGTTGTTATATTAAGAGAGAACAGGGACAGAACGATCGTGGATATAATACGATATCACTCTCTTTGTTTATAATGGTGTCGGGGCTCAAAATAATTTAAACCCTCTAGAGTTGCCATCATTGGTGTTACTGTTTTCTTTGAGATTGGTGTAATTGTGGTATTCTATTTGGAATACCAATAAAGTGAGTAACTTTGTAGTGTATATGAGATTCCCACAGAAAGTATATGACCAAACACAGGAGTAGCCCAGAATTTTATACCTATATCTGAAATAAAGTTAAATGATAATATCTTTAAAACCATACAGACATTTAGACTTTTTTCTGCCTTGTACTTTGACTATTAAATGTTTTGGTTCTCTGTGGTTACCTATCAGATAATGAGGGTAACTGGAGTTTGAACAGTAGCCTTGAAACAAATCTGAACCTGCCGGATAAAAATAAATTAAACATAATATTATACACATCTGCAATAGTAATAAGGTTAAATACCTATAAATTACAAGAGGTTTGTTGTATTTTTTTGTGAAGGACAGTTGATCATTGTGGAAAAAGCCAATAATAATCATAGTGATTGGATGTTTTGAAATATTAAAAACTATAAAGGGAAAATATGTGTTCCATTCTAACATCTTAACTAGAACACTGACTTGTATTGACATCAGCCATCGATACAATGACATCACTAATTCTTCCATTATTTTTGCCACTACTGCAGGTTTTGTGAATCCCCTACAAGTGATCTGGAGATGAGGAATGGCCGTGGTCGAGGTAAGCGAATGAGACCGAATAGTAACACCCCGATCAACGAGAACAGCAACTCATCGGACAGCAAGGGCACCGCCAACAACAAGACACGTGCTGCCTCTAACAGCAAAGGCCGGAGGGGCAGCCAGACTCCATCAGAGCGCCGCACACCACCCAACAGCAACACAGAAGACATCAAAGCCAGTCCCTCCTCAGCTGGAAAACGCAAGACCAAACCAGCCTCAGACATGGAACCCAATTCCAGCTCAGAGGACACCAAAGGCAACAAACGTATGAGGACAAACTCCAACAGTGGAGGGGTGGGAACGGGTCTCCCCATCCCTTCCATTAAGACAGAGCCACTTCCACCTCCACTCGATCGTACCTGCCCCTCTCCAGTTCTCATTGACTGCCCACATCCTAACTGCAACAAGAAGTACAAGCACATCAATGGTCTCAAGTACCACCAAGCCCGCGCCCACAATGATGATGACATTAAGTTGGAATTAGAAGCAGACAGTGAGTATGGAGAGGACTCAACACTCCACCCTGAACCAGGGAACTGTAATGGAGCCTCTATCTCTCAGAAAGGATGCTCGTCTCCAGCACGTTCAGTTACTCCAAAAGGCAGGAACTTTGATGCTCAGAGTCCTTCTCCATCGCCTGGCAAGTTTGGTTCAAAGCAGAGTAAAAAGAAAGTTGCTGAGGCAGAACCAGAAATGGGAGGTACACCGACAGATGGGTGTGAAGATGGGCTTTGCCTCACTGATGAGGCCAGTAACGATGGTATTGATGATAAGAGAGGATCAGAAAAGACCAAAAAGGGTAATTCAAAGGCTGATAAAATGGCCCAGAAAAACATGAAGTCACCCCGGCCGATTGGCCCTTCTTCTACAGCAACCCAGCAGATATACTCTTTTCCTCCTGGAAACCCGAATTCTTCCCCAGGGCTTACCCCAATGATACAAGGAATCCCCAAGAGTCCCCAAATGAAAGGTACACAACCTAAGCCACCTGCAATTGGAGATCCTGCCTCAAGTAGCTCCAAGGACAAGAAGAAGAAAGACAAGAAGAAAAAAGATGGCGGGAAGGACGCTGACAGCCCCAAGCCTCCAGGAAAGGGAGGTAAACTGGAGGAAGGGAAGCTTCCATACCCTGAACCCCCTGATCAAGGAAATAAGGGGGAAGGACTTCTGAATGGTTCCTCTGATCCTCATCAGAGTCGCTTGGCCAGTATCAAGGCTGAGGCTGACAAAATTTACAGCTTTTCTGACAATGCCCCTAGCCCATCCATTGGTGTAGCCAGTCGGATAGATGGCACCGGAATGCCACAGCCTCTCACACCACTTCACGCGGTGAACCAGAATGGTGCTGACAACTCTTCAGTTAAAACCAATAGCCCAGCATATTCAGACATTTCAGATGCTGGTGAGGATGGTGAAGGGAAACTAGAAGGCGGCAAAGTCAGGACAGAGGACCAAGCCATCAGGGAAAGTGTCAAAAAAGCACTCTTTCCAAACCAGACTCCCAGTAAAGATTCCCCATACTATCATGGCTATGAGAGTTATTACTCACCCAATTACGTCAACCCCAGTCCTAGTGGGCCCACTCCTGGCACGCCAGGGGCTGAAGGTCAGGTAAAGGTCAAAAAGGAGGAGGACCAGGACCAAGGTGAGGATAAAATCAAGGTTGAGGTTCATGAAGACCGCAAACCTGACAGTGGTGTTCCTGGCCAGCAGCAACAACAGCAGCCCTCTGTCATCCAACAGCGATCCAACATGTACATGCAACCTCTTTATTACAACCAGTATGCTTATGTCCCACCATACGCATACCATCCCGATCAAGCCTACCATAACCACTTGATGAACACCAACCAAGCATACCGGCAACAGTATGAGGAGCGGCAGCGACAGATGGCTGAACAGCATCGTGCTGCTGAGAAGAAGTCGGATGTAGCCATAAAAGAAAGAGAGGCCTCCATGAAGGAGGAGTGGAAACAAAAGAGCCCAATGCCACCAAGCCTCTCCAAAGCCCCAAGTCAGTCAGACCTTGGAAAGACGCCGCAGCCCTCAGGCAAATCCAGGGACTCGCCCTCTGAGCCCTCCTCAAAATCCTTGGGAAGCATAAAGGTGGAGGACCCAAAGTCTCAGCAAGCTGAGGGACTGAAGATGAAGCTGACTGAGGGGGGCCACCATGGAAAGGAAGAATCCAAGCAAGCACTGGAGTCCCGAGGTCAGGCAGGGATGGAGCAGGCCATGTGGTACAGACAGGTAACCGTCAATATAGAGTAACAGTGTCAGAATATATGCTTGTGAGTATGTTTTAGAATAATTTCAATACGTAGATGCTGACTTGGACCTTATTTCTCACCTACAGCAGTACCCTGAGACCCAAAAGCCCCAAGCAGAAGATGAACACCAGCAACAACAACCTCGATGGAAAGATGAAAGGGACAGGGAGAGGGAACGTGATCGTAAATTAAAGGAAGAGAGGCCCAGGCCCAAGGACAGTCACGGTGGGCCCAAGGAGGATGGCAAGGAGGGTAGTGATCCCAGAATCACTTCTGAGGACCACCGGGCCATGAGCAAAGACTCTCGATCTAACCCTCACATGCAGTTCTCATCACCACTAGCACAGCACCAAGGCTACATGCCCTACATGCATGGTTACCCCTATGGACAAGGCTATGACCCCAACCACCCTGGATACAGGGGCATGCCTTCAGTCATGATGCAGAATTACCCAGGTTAGCATGCAATGCTTTTTGAAAACACAATGGCTCTACGAGTTTACTCCAAATAAGCAGCTCGTCTGAAATGCTGCTGTTGTCAGAGACTCCAGAAAGGCAGCACAGTATCTGAAATGAGCACAACAAAACAATCAGACAGGTCTGAACATCGTGTTTTACTATATATCTTCAAACATTACAGATACAGCTCAACGTGACAACAGAAGTAAGCATGTTTGCAAAAGTATATCTCCAAATAAACTGGCAGTTTTCTAAACAGAAGCGACTGTTGTTAGCAGGATCTCACTGTTGTTTTTTATTAAGAATTGTCAAAATGTTCTGCATAAGAAATTATTTTGAAGCAATTTTGTGTTATTTTGCTTAGAGGTCTGAAATTGGTAAAGCAGCATGAAATGATGACATGGTTGAGCTTATTGGGGGCAAAACACAGCATGGGAGTAATATGGTAGTAAGTTAGGAACATATGTCAAACAAAATCAATCCATGATTGACTTGACCTATCTAAGTCGTTCTAAAGAGGTTATTATTATGAGGAGAATGGCACAAAAGAGACGAAATTGCAGGCATCCTTCCTTTTAAGATATTTGCTGAAATATTGAAGGCGTTACTTCTGGGAGGGGTTGTGTTCACCAACAAATTCATGGAGGATTGTAATATTCATGTATAATAAAAATGTCATAGTTTTTATCCCACTTACATAACTGATGATTCACCACCAGATAAGGCAACTGTATGTGCTGTTGATGGCATACATACAATATTTATGGTGCCACAGGAGAGAAAATGCTGGTCTTCAACAGCTTCCAATTTTAAATGTAATTATTGCCATATTTTGCAGTTGGGCCCGATATGGTCAGCTCCATTCCAATATTTACAGTGTTTTCAACTTCCATTTCTAAAGATCAAAATGATCCCAAGTAGCCAACAATATATACTGGTACTAGATAATTGAAAGTGCTTAAGATATTGTGAGATGTTTGAATGGTGGTTGAACCAACCATACCAACACAAATTGTGCTTTTTGCACCTCTAAGGCCTTCATGTCTGAATACAGCCCAATTAAATAGACGATGTGACATTTTGTCCAGAAGTCCAAACAGAGGAGTTGGTGACCCAAAATCAATTGTATTGACTATTCAGCTTGATTTATGTGAGCGTGAATGAAAATAATCAATCACCAGTTGTCACATTTATATTCAATGAAAGCCTAAATGTAAACAATCAATTTTCTTTATCACTTCTAGGTTCGTATCTGCCTGCAGGCTACCCTTTTTCTCCATATGGCGGTAAAGTAGCCGGAGGTGAAGAAGGCAGTGACAAATCTCGCGCTAGCCCGACTGTCACCAAAACTGCAACGGACTCCAAAGCCCTGGACATCCTGCATCAGCACGCCAGTCAATACAAGAGCAAATCCCCGACAGTCGGTGACAAACCCCACGACAGGGAGCGCGAGCAGGACAGAGGAGCCGGTGGAGACCGAGATCGGGAAAGGGAGCGCGAGAGGGAAAGAGAACGAGACGTGGACCGACCACGATCCTCACCCTCCCAGCGCATCATGCCCTCTCACCACCACCTGGGATACCCCCTGCTCTCAGGACAGTATGACCTGTCCTACGCCACAGGTCAGTCGCACCTTCAGTCTCACTTAATGTTATTCGTTCTTACATATTTAATAAGGTACTATATATGCAAAGTAGGTTAATGCCAGTTGCTTAAAAACAGCCCACAACCCAGAATATTTTTTGTAAGTAAATGCAGAATGTTAAATTATGGCAGATCAGCGATCTTAGTTCTGAACCTAAATAGGAAAAATCACTGATAGCTGGATATTTTCCAACTCGCCATAGGTCTCTCCTCATCTGCTATTGTTGCCAGCCAACAAGCAGCAACCCCCTCCCTCTACCCACCACCTCGGAGGTGAGAACGGTAAGACGCCCTTAGCTGGAGAGACACGCAAACCACTGACAGTGAAACAAAATCCAAGCCTAATGAGACACCTTGATAGACTGAGAGCAGTGTTTACAAACCTGATGACTGCAGGTGGAAGACTTTGTGTTTCATACTAACAATACACATGACTCCAGTTAAAAATACACAGCTCGTGAGTACAGGCATAGATGTAGATTGTCTTGTAAAAATAAAACCGAGTGTTTCTTTGTCTCTGGTTTATTTGATTTGAAGTGACAAGAACACCCTGCTCCACTCTTTCCTTACAACACTTACGTTGCAGACTCCGAGGCAGGAACCTGTAAAGAAAACAAATCTTAGCCAAACAAAGCCCTCCCCGCTCTGCTGCAGTCTCGTACAATATGCAGTGCAGCTTTTAGCCCCTCAGCTCATCCATCCTAAGTAGGTCCTCTGAGGACAAGTGGATCACAGTGTTGATAATAGAGATGTGGAATGAGCCCACTAAAACAGGTAGGCAGAGCAGCCTGCACTGACATCTAGTGGCAGCTCTTTAAATTACAGCTGAGTAATTTGTTATAAGCTGTTGCCATTTTATTAGACACGCCATGAAAAACTAATAAATCCCACCTTCATGAGGCTATTAATCAATTTTAGTATAAAAGCGTCTTAGAGAGGTGTTGGACTTCGGAGGATGTGGTTTGTGGTGCTGTTGAATATCACTACACTGATAGTTTCATCATGTTCTTCATCCCCTGAACATCAGTGAGGGCAGTTTCAGTAATAGAAACACCTCTGTGTTTAATGCATTCCAGTTCAACAGCACCACAAACTACATCCTTCAAAATGACGGTTGAGTTGAGTGTAAAGCCGTTTCAACACAAACGGAACATTACAACCTTCATGAAGGAGGATTTATTACACCACCAGAGGGGCCTTAACTTCTTCCTTTGGAGGGCCAAAACCAAAATTTGATGGCAGACCACAGGCCAAAAGTAAACGCCTGTTGTATTGTGATGTATCGTTATGAGATTATTTTAGAAATAATTCATAATTGGGGTTTCTTAAGTTTTAAAGAGCATTTTTGCCTTACAAATATTTAAGTAGTTTAATTAGTATTATATATTTATTTTTTTTCTCACTAGAAACATCTGGCAGGCCAACTTAAACCTATGCCTCCACTTTGGACGGCCCTGTGTTAGACTGTATTAGTTTAGCTAGGTTGAATTGAGTGTAAGCTGCAGGTCCAACAGGCATACAACACACCTCCTGTGGTGGAAGGAGTATTCAAATTCTTTAATTATAAACACCATAAAATACTCTGTACTACGAGTATTTAAATAAAGTATAAAGTATAATCAGCAAAATGTACTTAAATCATCCGAAGTAAAAGTACTCATGATGTAGAACAATCCCCTTCCAGAGCTTATAAATTGTTATCTAAAAGAATATAATTATTAAGTAACCTAAAATGGTAACTTACTACATTTACATATTGTATGTAGAAATTTGGGTTCTTGTACTTGACTATTTCCATTTTATTATACATTATATTTTGACTACAACTCACAAGCAAACATTGTACTTATTACTCCACTACAGTTGTCTGATAGCTTTAGTTTCTAATTACTCCTATCAGATTAAACTTTTTATAACCCTCCTTATTTTTATTCCTCTTACGCCTCCAAACTATGAAATTCTTGACTTTTCTCTCTTTTTATGCATTTTTTAGTATGAAAACTGCAGTAAAAATCTAGTAGTTATTATTTTTATTGTTATTATTATTATTATTATTCCTGTTCACTTATAACCATGAATCTCCAAATTTGGTGAATTTGTTGTAGTTTTATTTGTTGTTGTTTTGTTCAGATAAACTGAAGGATGAATTAATTATTCCTTCATGTTCAGGTCGTTCTCACAGGACATCCACTCTACAAACGTGATGATTTTATAGAATCTGATGCATTGCCGGAGATTAAAGCAGTATAAAAAGTAATAAAATGATCCTCAACATCCACAGCAGTAAAATACAACACTCGTGTAGCAGGAATATTAATCAGATGTAGTTGTTAAACACTGACAGGGAACATTTTGCTGCACAAGTAATACTTTTACTTTTTGGTGATTTGGTGATGAAATTTGTAGTTTAAGTATTTTTACTTTGCAAACTGAAGTAAAGGCTCTGAATACATCATCCACCACTGCGTACAAATACCTCAGAGTTGTATTTCTACTCTACACAAGGAAGAGATATGAAAGTCTGTAAAGCAGTTGTTAACCATGAACCTTGTTCTGATCTGGTAATAACGGAGTGTTTGTTTGTATCTCTCACAGGGAAACCTGACCGTCACACCTCAACCCTGCAAAGATTCATGTGACTGGCTCACATGAGAAGAGAATCTCCCGGGTGTTACCTTTTAGACATCAGTTGAATGGTGTTTCTATCTCTATTTTTAGTTCTTCTGCCCCGAGGCGAGGCAGATTGTCTTTTTTTTTTTTTTCTTCCTCCTCCCCTCGTAAATAACCCCCAAATTTCCAGACCTTGGACTGTAACAGGACTGATAATAACCCAGGTTCAAAGCCATCACTCTGCCTCGTCACGCAGAGGAAACACCAACCCGCTGATTATCTAGTCTTTGCACTGTCAACAAATACAATGCAAAAAGAGACTATTGGACTGCCAGAACAGCTTTTCTCTCGTTGTCTTTCTTTTTGACTGCATTGTTTTTTTGTCACATGCAGAAAGAAATTGGCAGGGGGATGATGGGTGGCTGATGGGAAAGGGGGAGTCAAACTAAATTAAAGACTGAAAAAAAAGATCATATTGAGATGATTTATGTCATTGGCTTATGGAATGCCGTGAAACAACAGTATATCCTTAACTTGAGAATTGTTTGGCTATATTTCGTGGGGAGAGGGAATATGGCAACAGCTGCTTTCTTCAGAGACTTAAGAGCCTGAGACTGAAGTTTTTTGTTTTTCATTTTCCATCAACATTGTTGATTTCCATCCCCCTCCTCTCTCAGTTCTTGTTTCAGGGATGATGTCGTCATGTTTTGCGAAGGGACCGCTCACACCTCAATGGAGAATAAACACTATTCATGTTTTCTTTTCTCAGTAAATTTCAATATCATTGTGTTCATCCTTGAATGTGTCTGACGCTGGTATTAGTCCTGTTTTTCTCACAATGAAACAGTCATTCTAAAACGGTGAAGCCACATCAGCAAGCGATGAGTTCACGGGGCATTGTCATCACCACGTGTGAGGGTTTTTAGTGTTTTACTGTAAGATTGTGCTTCATTCAGCTTGTCAAGTTCGATTCTGTAAACAATGTGAAATCTCACTCAACTCGTGTATTTTCTGCTGTAAAATAGACTTTTTAGCCAACTCTTATGTGCATAAATGTTTATATTTATCCCAGCAGGCAAGTGTTCGAAAACTGTTAAATAGCTCTCAGCCTTCACAGCGTTGGAACGTCATGTGCTCAGATCTCACTGTGCTTCTTCTCCGCACAGCTTTGGTTTTCTTGCTGCAGATTGTTTTTATTTTATTCTGTTGACCATGACGTGACGGCACATCACAAACATGGTGCACAGTTCCATTCATCCTAACATGCAGGGGAGACACTACAGGTGAACAGGGTGACCATTATGAAATTTCCCAAGTTAGAAGATTAGTTTTTGTATTACAAGTTTTCTAAAATGTTATGTTTAAATATGCAAATGCTGCATTATCTAGTTAAACTTTTGTTTACATTTCCAGAGCAGAAATCTAACCTGAAATAAACAATTAATGGATTTTGGAGGTTTGTTTCTGCTTCTCTGTAAGAAGATATGTGATGGAAGCAAGATGGGCCAAAATCCCAATTGACCAGTGCGTGACAAAAAATCTGTTTTCACCTTTTCTGTCTCCTCTGAAAGTATAAAAGTGACAATTCAGTCATTATCTACTGATCTAATGTTGGGTGGAGTTTTCAAAGTCCCAAAAAATGTCTGGAGCTTCACAGCAGCTGGTCCAGTGTAAACCAGGTCCCTGAAAGAACCGACATCCCTAATTGATTTGAAAGATGTTTTTACATCGTTTATAAAGCTGCAGTTTACTCTGTAGCTGCTGGGCTAAAGCTTTAGAATGAACCCCATCTGAAGCGAGAGCAGGAGCTCCACCGTGCATCAGAAGTGTAAACAAAATCTTCTGAAATCACTTTGGGATCTTGGGGCTTTTGGAGACTTAGATTACGCCGGATGAGCTGTTTGGAGCCATTTTACGTTAACTGAGCAGTTTATGTAACGTTTAAAAACAAGTCTCCATCTTCTGCAGTTGTGTAGAAGAGCGTTGCAACGCTGTTTTACTGTGAAGCTCTAGAAATTTATTTTGTGGGCTAAGACACTTGCACACTTACTTTTTCATCAGCATGAGGGTGAGTAGATAATGACTGAATATTCTTTTTGGATGAACTGTAAGACTGGTTCTAGACCTCTGGATCAGCGTCCACATCTCAGATCTTTTAATGGCAACTCGAAACGGAAAACTCGACTGTGAATCAGTCTGATTTTTAGGTGAAACATCTCTTGGTGCTGCGCTTGCTCCTGTGGCTTCACCATAAAACATTTTCACCTGCACAGTTGTTGGCATGGTCGTCTGACCAGCCGCAAGCTTTGGATCAAACTGGACTAGTAAGACCTCAGACACCAGTTTGCTTTGTTCAGTTGCTGCCGGTGCTGTGAGCTCAACTACTGAAACAACCCGAAACATCTTTCAGCTGTTACAGTTATCGATGAGCCAATCAGATGCAGACAATGAGCTAACATGGAGTGAAACTGGACCCTGGTCATGCACACATGAGACACATTGGCCTAAAAAGAAGCACTTGCTGGAGGCTTTCCTCCAGACGTCAAACTGCAAATTCAGACAAGTCTGGTTAACTTAAAATCGACACAGCGTTGTAGCAGAGGGACCCTTTTGGCTTTAAATTACAGTCCTCCCATACCTCAGGGGTTGTAAGTGAAATTCTATCCAGTTGCTGTTTGCATTGATTTCAGAGGGCTTCTGTTTCTGGGTGTGAAAAAGCACATTGCTGCTCTGAGCTGCAGTGGTTCATTCAGAAATGACAGATTGGCTCAGGAGAGAGAGTTATTAAAGGTTTTATGCCACACCGTCTTTATGTTCCTAGAATATTGACCATGATGTCATTAACTGTATTGATTTTGGTTTTACAATCACTTTTAATGTTCCCATTGTTGTAGTTTTTTTTCTCATTGAATTCTGTACATGTTCAAGTCCATGAGCCATCAGTTAGTTTCACGTCTGGCGCCCTCTGACGTCGGACGTCTTGTTGAGACTCACGGCTGCGAAACTGCAGCTCTTCATTTTGAGGTTCTCGGACATTCCCAGTAAATAAGTTGCCAGTTTCTCGTCCCGCTGAAGTTCACAGAACGGTTTATCTTTTGACTTTTTGCGCATTTTAAAGAAGAATGGCTGACATGAATAAGCTGAATGTGGTGGTGTTTGACTTGTACTTAATCTGTAAGGGTAATCTAGGCAGCTGTGATGTTGTCATTAAAGTCAGTGGGTTTTAGTACCAGCAGACTGCATACAGTACATATAGTTTTATCAGACAATGGTTGTGACAAGTGCATTTGTTCTTCTCTCTCTTGAGAGTAGTAATGTTATCTCAGTAGTAAGCAAAGCCCAGTGAAAATCATATATACTAAAGTGTATAAAAAGCCAGAAAAGTAATGTTTGCTATCAACATATTGGAAAGTGCTTGGCTCTTGTATTTTGCAGGACTGTATTTGTTTCATGGTGAAGAGTATATTTATTGGCCAGCAGTTGTCTCAATTGGTGCCTAGTTGAAAACACGGAGACACTTGCTCGTTTGTCTTTTCCTGACCCACCTACTGTCACACAAACCTCCCCTCCCCTCACCTCCCCTAAAAGGAGTACCGGTTCTGGTGCTTGCAAGGATGTTTACAATGTCTTCATTTTCTTTCTGTGTGAGAAAATTCAGAACTCTTCGCCCTCTCCTTTCTCCCGCCCTTCAGGAGTTTGTGTAAAGTGTACATTACCATGGTTCTTTTTTATACAATACTCTGTAACTTGCCTTTGTAAATTTGGGCTGGAAAAAATAAATCTTTTTATGAGACAATCTGTCCTGAGAACTGCTCAATGGCTTCTGCTCTGTCCAGATATAAAGTCTTGATGATCCTTTGTTCAGGTACCACTGAACGTCGTTTGTTTAGGGTGTCGACAAGAAAATGTTTATTCACTTAATATCATTTAAAACACATTTTTCTCATACCATCTTTTGCTGCAGCAGGAACGCTCCATTTTATCATCTGTCCCTTTAAGGACTTCCTCCTGAGGGGCCCGGTCTGCTCTGATTGGTCAGATGTCACAGGCCTGAACAGGCAACACCCACAGTGTTTCCACATCAGCTCTGTGTTGGGCTGTGACTGATGGTCTGACTGCTCTTTTAAAGGCACACTTTTTAAATACAGGCTTTGGATTTTATAACATTTGCACTACATTAATTTATAGCACATAGAGCTGATTTATAAGAAAACCAACGTGCAAATCAAACTTTACGAATGGGAACTTCAAATATTCCAGTATGTTTGTGCAGTTGCCATCTACAAAGTGATATACGTCAACCCGACATTCAAGAAAATTAAGTCTTAACTTCTTCTCACACCAGGGATTTGATGAATAAATGTAAGAAACATTCAAAATACTCAGCAGAGCTCCGACGGGTCGCTGACGGGCAGAGAGAAGTTGTATTCACAGGTTTCATCTCAGCTGCCTGCTGCAGGGCTTCAGTCTGGTCCGCTCTATTAAGAAGTACTGAAACATTAAAACACCACAGATGCAAACACATGAACTGATCATGGCATTAAAATTCTAGTCTGGTGGATCTGAAGACGGCTCAGATGATATAACAGCTCCAGTTCTCCATCATAAATCCCACAGATACAGCAGTCTGTGTGTGCACGGAGCAATTAAAGTTACTCATCTCAAGTCACCGTTGTCACATCGTCTTTATAATTCTGTCATATAAAACAGGATGATGATAAACAATCAAATGATCCGCCATTCTCATGAGTTCTGACGTTGATGATTCGCTTGATGACTTTATGAGATCCAATTCCAAAATACAATATGTTGCATAATATTCACTTTCTGTGTGAAAACAAAACAAAAGCTGTTATTGTATAATGTCGTCATGGAACATTTCTAAGTTTGAACAGTTGAGGTCCGAGTGGGTCGTGAACATTTAACTGATTTATTGTTTCTGGTCTGTGTGCTGTTTTAATTAGTATTCCTTTCCTAGAGAAGCTGAACGGATGATGCTATGAATACATATTAGAATACAGACACTGTACATGCTCATCTGAAGCTTTGCTCACGTTACATCGGCCCTGTGGAGTTTTCTTCTCTTCAGAACAAAGGTTATAATCACATTCTAGTATCTTTGAAGTCAAACAAACATGTTAGGTGCAATTCTTCCCCCATCATCTTAAATCCAGCACTGTTTACATCCCTGCTTACCTGCTTGCAGTTTGCTATCCCACCTTTGCTGCTGCACTGCAGCATGTAGCCACCACCTGTCAATCAGCTGGAGTATTAAACCATTATCCTACACAAACTGCACTACTCAAGATAAAAAGCCCACAGGGAACCTTTACATCTGAGACTGATGTGTGTACCAGTCCTGATGTTAAAGTGCATCTAACTTTGAGGTAGTTTATGATTTATTTATTTTTTGCCTGCATGTGTGCAGAAACCCCACCAGCCTTATTATTGTTCAACTCTGAGTATTTCAGTCACGTCTGAGGTTTTTTTTAAGTCAATATTTTTGCAGAAGTGTCAAACATTTGCAGGCAGCAGCTTCTTAAATGTGAAGCTTTGCTGCTTTTTTTTTTAGCTCTATTTAATTAAACACTGAAAGTCTTTGAGTTTTGGACTGTTGATCAAACATATTAAGCAATTTCAAGATCACCTCAGGTTTAGAAAGTTGTGGTTTACCTTCTTTTACTAACTGATAGACTAAAGAGTTACTGTAATGATGATTGAGTGCAATTTCTTGAATTGATCGCCTGCAGCCTTAACAATTAATTATCAATTCATCTTTAATAATATGAAATTTGTTGAAGGTTTTTCCACTGACATGATCAAAAGTGAAAACAAAGTTAACACCAAGTTACACAAACACAAATGAATAACTTCATAACTTCAGAACACTGTTTGATGCTAAAAGGTGTCCTGCTAACATTAATAAAACAAAGCAGTATAAACTGAGTTTGCGTCATGAAAATCAGTGATTGAATCATTTTCTCTTCTCCCAAAACTACATAATGCACCTTTAACATCCCAGTTGCAGCCTGAGCAGCTGTCAGCAGCTCACACACACACACACACACACACACACACACACACACACACACACACACACACACTTCAACTTTATCTGCCTCTGCTGTGACATTCACTTCTATCAGTCAGTGGGGATATTTTTAACTGCCCCTAATGCTCCTGAACTGAGTCTACGCTCTGTGCATTAGCATAATGCAACATCAGTGACAGCGACTGATTACGCCGGGGATGATTTTGTTGAGTGTAAATGTGAAATCTGATTATCCTCCGTGCTCTGCAGAGGGAGGAGGGCCAGAGAGAGAGGGAGAGGAAGAGGGAGAGGGAGAGCGAGGTTGGCTGGAGGAGAGATTCAGATGGGAAGGAGGGGTTAAGATAGCAATGTGCTGAGCCAATGGCTTTTCTACAGAGCAGCTGGCTGGCATCAGGACAGGACAGGCCGCTCAGAGGACGCATACCTTGAGGACGGCTCTCCTCCGCTCGCTGTAGGACACTAAGGGTGACTTCCAGGAGGTGTTCATGGGATGCACTATCTACGCAGCCAGCCCTAAGGCCCTGCCCGCCGACGAGGCCCCCGGCCAGGACAGATACTACCAGCTCCCTCACTACCGCCACCCTCATGGTAACTGCAGCCAGAGGATAGCAGCCAGCAGAGCCAGGTCAGTCAGCTGCAGCACACAAGAATTGCACTACAGGTAGAGAGCATGTGGCATGCTGCTCACAAAGTGCGTCCAGGTAAAAGGCAATTCATTACTGCAACTGAGCCAATCACAGGAGAAGATCCAGAGAGATGAGAGATGTGTCAGAGAGGGAGGTTTGAGCTGGGAACAACAGGAGGCAACTCTGAGATCAGGACGACGTCCCTCCATGTTTTAAGAATCAGTGTATGTAGATAAATATTAAAGATTTAAATAAAAGATTATTATCTACTAAGTATTTTGATCATCGATTCATTGTTTGAAGCAAAAAAGTCAAATATTTCCTGGTTTCAGTTACTTAAAAGTGAGCATTTACTTGCACCATAAAACGTAGGTATTAATTCATTTATTAAATGTGAAATAATTAGATATTTCTTTCTTTAATTCATTCATTAAATGTGAAATAATTAGATATTTCTTTCTTTAATTCATTCATTAAATGTGAACTAATTAGATATTTCTTTCTTTTATTCATTTATTCATTTATGTAGTTATGTCTTTATTATAGTTGATTTTTGCAGGTCTGGTCCTCCAAAGTCTTCGTCATGTTTGACAGTAAATGAAGAGACTTTGGCTTTTGGACTGTTTGTTGGACAAAATAAGCATTTAAAGACGTCACGTTGGGCTTTGGGAAAAAATGTTTAAACAATGAATCAAGTAATTGTAACTTACTCTAAAGTGATATAGACTGATTTTTGAAACATTAGCTGTTATTGGAATGTTTCCAGGTATCAAATGCACAGGAAGGAGACATGAAGCACTAAAATGAACGAGGAAGTGACGGGACTACATCACCGTCTGTTTGTTACATCTTTATTGTCATCAGTTTGACGTTTTATTGTGGTGTTTACAGAGTTCTTCTCTCATATAACACTGAACATTTATGCACCTTGTAACACCTGCAGTTTGGACAAAGGTGAGTCAGCCGTGGTTAGGATTTTAAAAACCACAAATTTTATGATTAAAGTGTTGCTCACCGTCAGAGTGAAGCTAATATGATTCACTGATGTAGCAGCGATTGGATTGAGATGAAGTCACACTAAAGTTTCTTGTCGTATTTTTCCAGCACCATGTACAAACTAAACCTCGTCCTCCTTCTGGTGCTTCTGTCTTCTCTCCTGAGAACTTCTACTCTTGCATTTGAGAAATTACCAACACCTTTTATTTGTCTTTGCTTTTTAGACTAATCCTTTTTAATATAATATTTATTTAATAAATAAATATTTAATATTTAATCTAATCATCATCGTGTTTACCTGGAAGTTAAATCAACTAGAGGAGGTAGAGAGGATCTAACGCCACTGACAGGGAACTACATGAAACTCAACATTATCTTCAGTAACATGATGAATTTCTCTGAATTTGAACATTGTTGATTTAAGACATTTTAAAGGGGGAAGTGTCACGTGTTATGCTTTTAAAGAAACCAAAGTAAAAGTAATCAACATGCAGAATGATCCATTTAAAAATCATAATATAAACCAAATCTCTGGATTATAATAACTGAGGCATATGAAAGCATTAATGTTGCCTCTGGGAATGGTTGGTTTACTTGGAACTAGCCATCGTAGGTACTGCTGGACATTCTTATCCATTATAATACGTCATAATTTTACTAGTTTACTTCTATTTTGTAAAAATAATCTGAATCTGCAAAGTACCATTACTTCCAAACTGTAGCAGAGAAGAAGTATAAAGTACAAACGCTCAAGTAAAGAACCACCACTCAAAATCTGTGTGAATAAAATTAAAGTTACATTACGCAGTTCTTCTGCACTGTGGGACCTTATTTCAGAAAAACTTTGTATGGTAGGGAACGCAAAGAGAGACAAATATATTTTTTTTTAATTTTGCCACAAATCAGACATATGACTGTCAGTTAGATAATTTTCCAAGTCAAGAACATTGCAGTTTGTCAAAGAACAAATGATATATAAGACCGTGAAAACATGTAACTATAAACCACACAGCCAACGGGTGCATCAGTGATCTCATCTTGTTGAACACGTAATTTAAACATTGCAGCTCACAGAACTAACAAATTACCCTTTCTCATAACTGCAGCAGGCTTGTTGTTTTTTTTTGTTTGTTTGTTTTTTTCTTTATTGAACATATCACAAACACACAAAGGCTCATAGAGGAAAGAACATATCAATATAATACAATACCGCAATTTTTCAGAAGAGAAAATAAAAACTGAAAGCAGCAGGCTTGTTGTTGTCATGTTGGTGTCCTGTGTTGAGGGTGGGGATGTAGTTCACTGAGCGGTTTATCACAAAACTAGAAGGTATTTTAATTTGTTTGCAACAAACTGAGACTGAGACTTCTTGTTTGAAGAATTATCTTTTAAACTAACAAACATCATATGTGTAGTTCATGACAATTCAGACGGGATCAAAAAAATATTTTAAATAAGGTCCCATGGGGTCCACCAGAAGGGGCATGCGCACTAGAGACTTCCGGTTTCGCGCCCGGCTAACTTGAACTGAGATTAAATTATTTAGACTTTCCATATTGTATCGGATCAAATGGTTTAAATGACAGTAACACGAATCACTTCACGGAGGCTGTGTATCCACCGCTTTACAGCCGCTTCGTTCACCAAGTTAGCTTGTAGGAAAAAGTATTTTTGGGCCTCAGCGCGTCACGTGACGACGTAATTACGACGTATTGACGCTGATCCTCGTTGATCAATAACATGGTACTGACACATTGTCCTGATAATTTTGGTTACAGTATTCGGTATTTTCAGACACTTGGAGATCAGTATTTTTTCTAAACCTTCGTCGTTATAAGCAGTTTATATGACCTGCTGGGCGTGTGTAAACAAAACCAGTGTAAAACCAGTGCTAGGTGGTTTATTACTGTACGTGAACATGACTCCACTGTTAAATCAAACTACGGAAGCCCTTCAGGCCTGCAGGTGTAATAAAAGAGCGGCCGTCTCGTCTGTGAGGAGAAAATAGCCGCGGTTTAATCCCCTGTCGGACAGTAAACAGCCACACTGGGCTGTAGGTAAGCTCAACCCACCTCACACACATACACACTTCTGAGGAGGTCACAGCTCCGTCAGCACCACCCTCGGCTTCAGCCTCCACCACTCCGAGCGCCACAGTGGAGCTTTCTGTCAGCTTTTCTCGGACAAAAAACACGGAATGAATTCACCGAGAAATGCCGAACACACCTGAGGAGTTTCGCGGAGCTACGACGTGACAAAACGGCGGAGAAAAAGTAGCGGCTGCCGGTGAGCTACAGGTAGGAGCTGTTAGCATCAAGCTAGCGACAGGAATGGCCGCGTTTCCGGTGAAGATTTCAAAAATAAAAGCACGGGCAACCAATTCTGGCCGTTAATGCGCAAAATAACAGGATGTAATATTGTGTTGTGTGGGGTTGTGATGTGTTTTAAAATGTTCAGAGCTAATATTAGTGTGATTTGGGCTCATACTTAAATTTCTAAATTCAGAGTGTTCTAATATGCGTGGTAAAGAATGTAAGTAGAATATAACTGTACTAATATTAGTTGTTTGCATTTTTTATGTCGATATGTGGATTCTGATTCAAAATCAATCGAAGTTATATTGCCCATTTTGCTCTGTTGCACTGTACATCCTATATTCAACATCATGTTGTGCTTTTATTTTGAGGAATCGCTTCTCTTCCGCATCTGAACCTGGCGCACTTTGACAAATGTTTTCTACTTTTGACCGTAAAAGGGGGCCTTTATTCAAAAAGACAAGTGCTATAGAGTCACATTAATCCCAGGAATAATAAATAGATTTAGTCATATTTGTAGTAGTAATTAAAAGTGGACATACAGCACTATATTTTACATCAGCCTGCAACTTTACTTCAACTAAAAGTGCTATCTGGCCACTTTCCAAAACAAGTTTTTATGTATTATTTACAAATAGGACAAATACTTGATCCTTTGGGTCTTAATGAGACAACACAGACATTTTACAAAACTTATTATTTTCCTGTTCCACTGAATTCCATGAAGCCCCTTTGGATTTCACACCAAACATGAATTATTGTGCTCTCCAGAAGAACAGAACACGCAGCCTTGTGCTGTCTTAAAGACGTTCGTCTGTCATCAAAGCCTGTTTTGAGGTGCTTTCTTGCACAATGGGGAGGTTGGGCAGAGTCCAAAGGCTGATTGTGCTTCTGTAGGACTTTCATAGACTGTCTGTAACAAAAACAGAGGTGCAAATACAGATTATGTTCAACAATCCAGGGACAGTTGCACCACGGGAACAAATTAAATTCCACTGATGCCAAGGGAGAGGCCCAAGCTCATGGCATATAAGGTGCAAAAGTGTTTTGATTCTTGATTCTTTTCTCCTAAGCTTTTGTTTTTGTGAGTTTTAGCCAACAGACACACGAGCAACCCCCCATGTGGACTGATTCTGACATCACATAAAACTCTCTGATAAAAGTAAACACATTCAGCTTTCAGACAAATTAAATACTTTGCTAAGGTGTACACAATCCTGTACACAAGAACGTTCTACATAAATGAGTATTTCTGCCTCAGTTGGTAAATCTTTGGAAAGCAGTTGGCTGTTAGTGACCTTGTCTGAATCAATGAAGACTCAGTTGTTTCATTGTGAGTGACAACAGAGCACCTGTGACCAGAGAGACAGAGCTATTTTAAGTTATAACATCAGGAGCCTGTTCTGTATGTGTACAGGAAGTGGGAGGTGATATTACACTAACACATACAGAACAGCTCAGCCTCAAAAATGGATTTGGGGTTGAGATTGTGAAAGGGAAATTATTATGAAATAATTTCAATTGTATAATTCAAACAACAACTTCGTGGCCTAGAGCTACAGTGAGACGAGGGACTGAGGAAGAGGGACTGCATTGACTCCTCAGTAGCATCCTGGTGACTCTCAGCTTTAATGAGATTACATGTAATTGGATTGGAGGATGTCTTGTGACAGCACAAAATGTTTGTCTGCTGAGACGAAGAAGGACGTAGAGGAGGAGGAGGGGCATGTACAAAGTTAGAGCAGAGCAGGAGGGAAGTTTCATCTGTAGTCTAACATATACAGACCCCTGTGTTCTCATGTAAAATCATTGTTCACTTGTTAGTTTTGGAAAACAACCACAGTGCCACCATGCTGGGTCATACATGTGTGCTTTGTGTTGGGAAGAAATGCAGTTTCCACATAAAGGCTTATATAAACCCCTGATCCTGTGTTTGGATGGTTCAGATGAGCTACTGCTGAGAATCAACCTGATCAAAAATGTATTAACTGATAATCAGAAATGGGCACGAATACATCAGAAAGTATCTTGTTACAAATTACGAATACTTCCTTATCAAAACAATCAAATTAAATACAAAATACTGTCATGACAAAATGTATTTAATTAAGATGCAAAAACTCTCTAGAAACTGATATTATTACATTTTAGCCTCAGTATGAGTCGGATCAATATTTTGTTTGATTTAGTTGATTATTTAATCGACTTTAATAGTTGTACTAACTCTTTGATTTAGTTCACTCTGATTTTGTGTCAAACAGATCAAGTCAGTGGTTAAAAAAGTTGTCTGGAGGAAAAACATCCCTCACGTTTCATACATTAGAAATGATTAAAGGGGCCGTTTGTAAGATATCTATATATATTGTATCTTCTCGTTCCCTGGAGATGTAGTCCTGGTTGGAGTCGCTGTAAATCACCTCTGTACTGTCAGTCTCACACACTGTGTCCAGTCCCAGTCTGGTGTCCAGTCCCAGTCTGGTGTCCAGCCGGGTTCTGTGGGAGGTGGGTGGGAACTACCTTTGAATTTCTTACAAATTACATTTTTAATAACATTTTCACCGCACCAGCATAATTACTATCAACTGACCTGCTTTATTTGAATGCTACACAATTTGAAGAACATAATTTTTTATTCTTGGTTCATTTTTCTAAATTACCACACAGCAGACTTACAGCTACTGTACGAACTATTCCACAAACAAGGAACATAATGAACAGATACTAAAGATTACCATGAGCTCCTTCAGCTCATTTCTCCTCTGTAATCACTGATTTGGGTCGAGACTCATTTCGTGCCACAGGATGAAACCCACTTCTCAGATTAAAACCTAAACATCCCATTCTAGTACTTACTGATGTCTCATTTCCTAAAAACAAACAATAAAACAAGTAAACCTTGCTGTTGACGATGACATCTGTGCAGTCTAATGTTGATTAAATCCTGTCGTAGTGGATTTTTAAACGATTGCATGTGGCTAAATGTGGACCCAGTGGGTCAGATACTGTAGAAGCTAAATCCTGGATTGACTGTCTCAATACTTAGAGAACCATGTTCACTATTGTAACTTCCAGATCAGATTCCATGTCGGAGGCAGTGTTTTGTGCTGAACAATTTGCTTAACAAATGTCTCGGTATCAAATAACATCGACCTGAAAAGGCGGTTTTCTTGTCCATAAATGCTTGAGAGGATGATTTTTGGATGTATTTTTGGCAGAAGCATCTCACTGCTTATAAACACATCAGACTGACACTAAGAATAAAAGGTAAATGAAAGTTTTAGGCAGAGAGGAAGTCAGAGTCTGAGGTTTAGATCATTTGTTTAACTCCTGCAAACATGCGCAGATTGAATAAGACAGAAACATCTTCCTTTTTCCTCTTGGAATGTTCATCCCAGGCTGTTTGTGTCAGTGACTGTGTGTAAGTGTTTCATAAGGATTTCAGACGGAAGGCAAACATTTAGTAAACATGGTAACAGAGAGACATCCAAAGTCTGTTCCCTATGCTGACAAGGACTCAGTGTTGTGTCCAGCCGTTCCCAGCTGTCAGGTAAAAGGTCACAAGGATTTTCTTCTCCTGTCGAACTAAACTAAAACTCAGGTGACAAACTATCCAACCCCACCTCATGCAAGGGTCACGCACAGTATCTCTGCAAGCTGTTCACATGAAAGTGAACCAATAGGAGATTAAATCAATCTCTAAACTTATACTGTTTGTATGGTCTAAAACATGCAATGCTTCCTGATGTGGTCCTTGGAAAGTTTAAACTGCTCCATGTGATACAGGTGTTCATGATTTTTTAATTTGTAAGTTGCCCAAATGAGGGCATTCGTCAGTTAGAATATGTAACAATGGATCTTAATAATGATAATATTGTGCAAATTGATTTCTTCTTGCTGGGAAATCTTGTCAAAGTAATCTAACCTAACCACTTCCACCCTTTCAACATTGTTTTCACAAGGCTCCAACCTGCCTTCAGGCCACACATCTGGGATCAGATACCCCTCCTGAGTCCCTTAACCTCAGGCTTAAGGTGAAAAGACCCCACAAACCCTCCTCTTATCTCTCACAATAGGCCCTTCACCTCCCATTCAACCCTCTGTGGTCACAGATAAACAGTCAGATGTAAAACCTCCAGGATCAGGAAGCCTCCTTTGTTTGAACAGTTCAGCGGCTGACGAGAAGCTTCTGGCCAATTAGAGATAATACATTGGAAACTGCAGCAGGGAGCTTATTTCCATCAGCACCTGTAATTATAGCGGGGCAGGTGGTAACGACTTCCTCTCTCCCAGAGGAAAACCAGGCACAGGGCAGGTGGGTGTTTGTGCGGCAGGTTGAAAGGGAGAGATTTAATGTGCAGATAAGAGGAACAAACATAATTGAAAGATAGAAGCTTTCCAGTAAGAGTGTTGACAATGCTAAAAAGCATTTGGAATTTATAATATCAGTTTATTTCTTCTTAAATGATCTAGATCGAGGTTCCCCAACCAGCTGTAGCCTAAATGTTCGATTGTAGGATAATAAGTTAATTAAGGATTTGATTAAAAATAGATAATAAGCAGCCAGATGGGATTATTGACAATATCCAGTAAGATACCAGCTGTACAGCTTCATGCTGACTGTATAGTCGGCTACATACACCAACATGAGACAGTGTACCACACAAATACTATTGAAGGCTATCCATTAAGAGTGTGTGAAAGATAATTATCAAGCCAGCAATTGAAACAGTTCCCTGAAAGTAATGGATCAATCAGCCTACTGAAATTATTAACAGTTCATAGTAAATGGTTGAAATAGTTTGTTTACCAACTGTGAATGGTTGAAAAGTATTGGCCTCAATAGAAAATTAAAAGTAAAAGGTAAACAGTTGACACCCTAAAAGTAATTGACTTAGTTGAAAGGGGGCTAATGGATTAACATTGGCTGTTAGCCTAAAGTAATGGATAGACAGTTGACATGCTCATTAAAGTAGGCTAGGCTAGGCTAATGGATTAACATTGATATATTTAGTTAAAAAGTGAAATTATTACCTTAAATTAAAAAAAAAAAACAAAAAAAAAACGGTTGCAGTCTTTTTAAATGCAATGGATGTTCTGTTGATAAACCTCAAAGTAATGGACAAACAGTTGACAGGGCTAAAAGTTATTGGCTTATTGTCAGTTAAAAGTAGGCTAATGGATTGGGCTAAATTTGACATAGTTAGCTAAAAGCAGGCTAATGGATAGTGGGACAGATAAACGGTTTCAGTGTTGCTGTTTTTTTTTACAAGCAATAGGTAAACTGTTGACGTAGCTTACATTAATGGATTACCAGTTGAGCAGTAAGTGTGGCGAACTAAATTAAACCCTTCAAATAGAGAAATGTATCCTAACAGTTAAAGAAGTGAAATCATGGTTATTAAAGGATAAACATAACATAGTTGGCTAAAATCAACAGATGACAGTTTAGCTAGCTAGTAGCAGGCTGTTCATAAACAACTGACATATAAGTAATGAACAGATAACATCACTTAGTGAGCTAACATTAGAAGAGATATTAACATAGGCTAGTTGGCTAAAAGTTGCCTAAATAGTCTAGTTAAAATTAACAGATAACAGTTTAGATAGCTAGCAGTATAAAGTAGGCTTAAACCACCAGCAGAGCTAAAGTAGGCTAATGAACTGATTTAAAACATTTTAGTTCAAAGTAATTGATAAACAGTTGAGTTGATAGATGTAATGGATCAATAAAAATGGGACACTAACATTAGAGATGTAGGTAAATGTAACATAGGCAGTTGGTTAAATGTAAAGAGTTAAGATAGGCTACATGGCTTAGAGTTGAAATGATTCTACAAGTAATTAAAGTTAAAAATAATTAATAAACAGCTTAAATAGATAAATATAATGATTAATAATTGTGTGAGCTGGCATTGAATTATACGTTAAAAATAACAGTTAGATGAAAAGAGGCGAAGAAAGATAGCATCAGCTGAAATAGAGTAATGGATAAACCTTTGAAACAGTAAGCGAAGAAGAAGACGCATTTTATCAAACCCTTTATCAGGAATTTCAGTCTTATATAAGGTAATGTGTATGAGTAGGTCAAGGTAACAATTTAATTAAATGGAAGTAATATTGTAACAATATCCACTTTCATATAATAATCTGTGCAAGCCGTTCAGTAGACCACATTTGAAACACAATATGAAGAGCTGGAGTACTTGAGCTTATCTGAAACGACTGTGGTTGTAAATGGCCGACAAGACAGATTATATAGTCGAGTCAAGTGCAGATCACCCTTCAGTTGTTCCATTGCCATCCATTTCAAACTGTATGCAAAACAACTTCAACACGACCTTAAAATGACCCGAGCCACATAACCAGTGACGGCGCACATTGAGACATGATTTGGTTACCTCAGAGTCTCAGTTGAATTGTCTCATAGTGATGTGTGTATCGTCCCTCGCTTTACTTGTTGACAGCCATCACCTACAGTACAAAATGTGAAAATAACACTGAATATTAGAGAGTTTATGGTTATATCCTTGGTTGCATCCAGAGATATTCTGTGCTGAAAGTTTCAACGTTTGTTTTAGAAAATGTTTGAGTCAGCTCACAGCAGCTCATCAGGTCAGCCATCTGCACAGCCTCCGAGGTGCTCTGTTTCTCTGTACACATCTGGGCGAGAGCAGACACTGACCCCATTTACACAAACATCCATTTAGAATGCTGAGTCGTGATTTTCACTGTAGTTTAAACCAGCAGAATCAGACTTTGAGTGTTGCATCATCATTGTGTTGATTTAAAGACAGAGTCCACTTGTTTGGCCCATAAAGGTTTTGGGAAGAGTACACTCTGAAGCCAAACTTGGACAAAAAAACAAGCATGAGTGTTTAGCAGAGTACACGAGCGCCCAGCAGAGCGCCGCCTGCTGCTAACAGAGCTGTGTTTTTGTGTTCAGAGCCCGGAGCATGACGGAGCCACAGGAGCACAACGAGGAGACGGGCCTGATCTCAACACAGGACCTGGAACCCTCCAAGGACGACGACACACACGGCCACTTTAGGCAAATCTCACACACACACACGCACACAGACACACTCACACTGTTCTCCAGCACTGTATTTCCATGCTCTTTCTTTCTCCCCACATACCATCTGTATCCTGTGCACAGTCATGGGTTACAGCCCGAGGAGATTTGTTTTCACAGCACTTATTTTGTGCTTTTATTTCAGCTGTATTTGATGTCAAACAATGGTCGAAAGTGCACACACACACACACACACACACACACCCACACACACACACACACACACACATACACACACACACACACACACACACACACACACACACACACACGCACACGCACACACACATACACACACACACTTTACAGAGTTGTTACTTTTCCCCTGGAGAAGATATATGAGTGGAACTTTTCAATTGCTGAAGTTATAATTCTTCTTAAGTGTTTTAATCCATTTTAACACATTTTTCGTGCGAGTATTCAAATACATTGTGTGTGTGTGTGTGTGTGTGTTATATAAGCAGGATTGCAGGCAGGAGCAGTGTAATCCAGGGGAATCTGTGCTGGGATGGGATTGAACACTGAAGCCTGGTGTGTGTCAGTTGCCTCACTGAATGTGAAGGACGTGAACGCTTGATGTCGGTCTTGAACATTAAGAAGTGCGTGTGTATCAAATCTCCTCAGTACTCCTTTGTTGCTGCGTGTGATTCATCTAATTTTCAACAGAAACACGGAGCTGGAGCAGCAAGTGTCCACTCACATATTAATGCACTGACTTCTACGTACTCAGTCAGTATCGGCTGCGTTCTGCCTGCTGAACGATCAAGTATGTGATCTCCAGCAGACGGAAGCAGACGTCCTCTCTGCAGCACAGCAGGAGGAGGATTAGTCTGGGTATTTACGTTGTCTTACAAAGTTTACCCAAAGCAGTGTTCAACTTTAATAATGGAAAATAAACTGAATAAAGGTGATAGAGTTAACAGTAATGTTGCTGAAGTCGTCTGCTCTGTGTGACCGGGCACAATGGTGCATTCAATTGCACTTGGAGCTTGGAAAAGAAACAACCTTCGACACAGAAAAGTGCAATTCTCAAAGTCTGTTCTTTTTTATGTGACTCTCAATTGTTAAATCAGCTGCTGTAGTGACTTGCCATTCAAACAGCAAGCATCCAAGTTTGTTGTGAGTCGGGAACACAAACAAGGAAATTCGGACTTCCAACTTGTAACAGAACGCTCCATAAGAGCCAGTTAGCCGACTGGTTAGCTATTTGCCCCCACGCTACATGTGGAGCTGCTCAACTCCAAAAACATTGGAGCATATTTTCCACTTGCAGTTAATTTTTGTAAAACTGCCCAGATTTGAAATCTACACAGCTGATTTCTTTTGTAAAATATTCTCCTAAGTGAAGTTAGAGTTGAATCAGCTCAATAGTAAATAGAACTTGTCTTCAGTCTGACAGTCTGAGAACACGCAGTACATGCTCTGGGCTCCTGGGTAAGAGCAGTAAGTTGACGGAGTATACCCAGAAATTCTTTTTGCATATGGAAAATTCATGTACTGTGTAGTATAAACACATTATATGCGGAATTTGACATCATTGTTCATACAAATGGTTCGTTAGCTTGCTGGCTAATGAGACTTATTGATAAATTATCACACACACATCAGTTACTCTAACAATTCTTAAATAATAAATAAATTATGATTGATGTGATTTTTCCCTTTTGTGTGAACGGTTCATAAAGAAAAAGTCGTGTTTCAAACTCCGATCTCTAAATCTTCTCTGGTGGACACGTTGAAGTCTCCCCGTGAGTCTCTCCTCTTCTGTCAGCGCTCTCAGTCCCACTTTCTTCTCCTCCAGCTGAATTATTGACTGAGTCCACTTCGGCACCGGCCACCGATGGGAGGTGTTCGCTTTCTAATTTAGGATTCAATTTAGGATTCTTTGAGCTTGTAATTAGTTTCACTATTCAGCCTTACTGCCAAGGGCACTGAGATACACTGACAAAGGCGCATGCGTTCACACACACACACACACACACACACACACACACACACACACACACACACACACACACACACACACACACACACACACACACACACAGGGGTATAAGCTGATAGTTGAGCTTCCAGATCAATCAGTTGTTCTTGCTCTGTGAGGATTTGGGTTATTCCACCTTGTTCCACTTGATGTGCAGGCTCACCATGTTGTCCACAGTCCACTCGGCCTCCTGCTGCAGAGAATCCCTCAAAACCTGCTTTAGTGATTTTCATGTTTGGCTGGAACATTTGATGGTTCCTCCTGGGCCTGTGGTCTCATTTCAAACCCTCTAAATGATGCCTAAAATAAACTTCAGATGGCATTTAATTGGAGCATTGTATCTTTGACACCTGTCCATCATTTCCCCACGTGTCATGCCAGCATAACCCTGTTTACACCCTTTGTGAAAAATCGCTGTACCTTGATACACTCGCAGCTCCCCGAACACCGTGATGGGAATTGCCTGTAGCGTTTTTATGTCTAGATGTAGCAGCAGTATTGATTAAGACCTGGATCTGGTGTAAAAGAGAGGCAGACAGATGGAGAGCAAGGACTGGAGAGCCGGTTAGTCCCCACAGAGCTTCCTGTGTTTTTAATAATCACTCTGTTCTCTCCACCTGGGAGTGCAGAGCCACAGTGGATCCTATTTATAGGCAGCAACCAGCAGGCAGAGCGGCACACAAGCACTATTGTTCATAACATGGTCACAAGATAATGGCTCGTCTTTTCAGGGAGGCTGAGTTTAATGAGAAGAACCAAGAATTTGCACATCTAGGACAGGCTACGCAAAATGATTAAATGTGGAGAAGGTCGGCCTCTGACTCCTCCGATGACCTGATTTATGCCTTGTGTTAGTTTGGATCAAACGTTAGTATCCTGTACTCTAAATTAATTTTCACTTCGTTGAACGACCTCTGAAGGTACACAGCTTGTGTGATGTTCTAGTGGCAAAGCTAGAACTATTTTGCCCTTGTCTGCAGGTTTTGGATCAGAACATGGTGGATTTTGTTTCTGCAGGTGTGAAGATGAAATGTGCTGTAAAATGAGGGATGTGTCACTTTAAGCGTCTGTGAGGCGTCCAGCAGGAGAGCTGACATCGCTGTCACAGCTGCACTGCTCGGCTGTAAACAACCGCTGCAGCCTGCTCTTATACAAACACACACACACACACACACACACACACACACACACACACACACACACACACACACACACACACACACAGGAGGGAGCCAGAGCATCTGTCAACCCCTGACACTTTGACCCTTCAGTACACTTTTGTACTATCTATCTATCTATCTATCTATCTATCTATCTATCTATCTATCTATCTATCTATCTATCTATCTATCTATCTATCTATCTATATATATGTATCTATATATATATATGTATATATATATATATATATGTATATATATATATATATATATATATATATATATATATATATATATATATATATATATATATTTAACTCTACATTGTTGCTCTTTCTGTGTGGTGACACTCAGACATCAGCGTTTCCCTGACATAATTATCTCGGGCTCATCGTGAGAGACGCCCTGAAGTCACAGGTTCACCTCCACTGTGTTCACAGGGCGACATGGAAAGAAGCAGCAGAGCAGGGAGAGTTGTTCAGGGACAGAGGTCACACTATCTTCTTACCCAGAGGAGAGTCTCACATCAGAGCAGGACGCCGACAGTCTGCCTGCTGCAGTCAGGATTATTTTAACGTCATGGCTCCTTGTGATAAACCAGGAGAGGAGAACGTTCAAGGAGAATACAGATGCAGTGCTGTCACATTATGGTGTCCTGAATCACATCATAGTGCAGCCATGTTGGAATATTATTCATGAAATATTACTCTGGAAAGACCAATGAGGATAAAATGGTATCAATGATATATATTGATCTTTTCACTTATACTGTATTTACATTAGTTTTAAGCGTTTACTGACCTATACTAACAGCTAATAAGGCTAAGTGAGCTAGTGAGCTTTTTCAAGTTTAGCCTAATGTTAGCTAAGCCCCACCCCCCCAGTTAGTATCCCTTTTTACACAGAGACGCCGCATTATCTCCGGAGCAGTGGTTCGCCAATTCTCTTCCAGTGGTGATTCACACAGAGTGAAGTATCTCCGTCTTAAAGATGAACCGCCGTGTAATTCACACAGAAAGGTGTGTTTTCAAGGTGTTTCCCAGGTGTTCCCCCAGTCAATCTAAACCGACAGTTTGTAATAATATGGATGCTGTTATAATGTGTAGTGATTGAGATCCTGATCCACCAAACATCCTGGAAATTGACAAAGTTACATTTTTCACTATAAAGTACGTAATTACATAATCGCAATCAGTAAACAGGACCTGTCTGACTCACTCGCGGGGACGGAGGCTGTTTTCCGGGGGAAAGTTCACTTAAGTCTTGGTCCGGAGGGCTGATCACGTCGCAGCGATTTATTTTCATCACAAACACTCGGTGAGTTAAAGCTTTTTGCCCGTTACAGACGCTGTTTTTCTGGCAGAAATGTGACAAAGAGTCGGTAGGAAGGGCAGGACAGACAGAGCGGATACTGGGGACAATTGTTGGAGAGAACTCAGAGGTGGAAGATTTGTCTGACATCGATGATCCGTGTGGGATGCTGATTATCAACCCCCACCACAGGAGCTGAGCAGCAGTGAGGATGAGGACCCCATTCCTCAGCCCACTAGCCCAGCAGGGGACATAAACGTTGCCGTGGTGAAAAAGACGGTTATCGTTCAGACCATGACATTACCAGATCACGCACTCCCAGATGTCGCCGTCAGACTCAGCAGGTTGAGGCTGAAACGATGGCCCTGAAGAGCCAACACGAGGACCAAGCCATCAAGGACAGTCTAAGAAAGGTCGTGGAATGCACTGGAGGGCTACTCTGTTGACGCCAAACCTAGCCCAGTTTGAGCATAAGGAGGAAACCGAGCAGGACAGAGAAGGCTGGACCACATTGGACTATGTAGAACAGTATATTGATGAAGATTTGATTCAAATGATTGTAGATTGCTCTAATGCTACGTGACTGGCTAGAAGTGGGGACCTACTCAACACATCTGTTGATGAAATTTATCATTTTTTGGGGGCCTGTGTTTTGATGTCCTGCGTCCCATACCCACAAATCAGGACGTATTGGTCCAAAGCCTTACCATTCCCTGCCATCACTGAAAGATTCACATGTGACAGATTCTTCAGGCTGAGGCGATCACTAAAAGTGCTCATTGATGATGAAGACCTGAGGGAGTGTGACAAATTCTGGAAGGTGAGTCCTTTTCTGGATCGCATTCTGAAAGGCTGCAGGTCTCAGGCTCGACCCAAATGCGTGTCTATAGATGAGCAGATGATCCCATTTACAGGAGCCTGTCCATGTCAACAATGTCTGCCAATGAAGCCAAACCCAGTTGGCATGAAGAACTTTGTTTGCGCTACAGCAGATGGCTGTAGATGGCATTGTGCTGGACTTTGACATATATCAAGGTGCAGATGCACTGCTTGAGCAGCTCGAAGAACCAGAGGGTCTGGGTTTTGCAAGCTTGGTCATCGATCTTCTGTCTCAAACTCTGCATCCTGGTTCACAAGTGTGTTGTGATCAGTTCTTCACAACCATCCAAGGTGTGGAACGAATGGTGAAGAAGCAGCTGTACGTGAGTGGTACAGTTATGAAGAGTCAGGTCCCTGCAGCAGTGCAGAAGCTACCAACTGACAAAACAATGAAAAAGGCTAGAAGAGGCACCTCAGCACAAGTTCCCACTGGAGATGGAAAGATGTGCATAGTGAAGTGGTATGACAAAAAAACAGTATTGATGTCTTGTTCATGATACACAGCCAGAGGACACCTGTCAGTGATGGGACAAGAAACTGAAACAATATGTGACTATCTCGTGACCAAGTCTTATCCATGAATCCGTGAACTCCAAGATGGGTGGGGTTGACTTGGTGAGGATGATGAGCTATTACCGCATGAGCATCCGTACTAAGAAGTGGACCCTGCGGATGCTGATGCACTTCATCGATCTGGCTTTAGCCAATAGCTAATAGTATTGTACAGTAACGTTAGCTAGTCCTATTGTTAAAGGCTATAAGGAGACACTTTAGTCAGTGTGATATTATCATTGTCCTGAATACGTTTGGCTGCGATAAATGTGTAGTGAAGATTTGATTAAAGTCCTATTAAAGGTACAGAACTACTGCTGTTAAAACATACTGTATATGTATAAACCTAACCCATGTTTACTAAAATTGTTGGAATATTAATTCTGATTCGCTGACAAGATTTTAATGTTGTTAAATAGAGGGAATTTAACAAATGTATACTGTTGGATAGTTTTAGGTTGTAGAGGTATAAAGTGTCATTTAATATGATAAAGAAATTATAGTACAATATTTAAGTAAATGCTCATATAGTGCACCTGCTGATGTACTTGTTTGTATCTCCAAACCTACATTTATTTCCTCTTAATGTTAAAAGAGAAAAGACATCAAGGATGTTTTTGGCAGAGGTAAGAGTCGTCCTGTCTCCTTCATGGTATCCTTGTTGGACTCTGCAGTGTTGGAGATATCAAGGCTCACCTTCTTCTCGTCGTTTGATGGCATTCTCTGCTGCAGAGTATGAAAAATGGCTTCCACTGAGTGAGATAATCCATCACAGTAAACATGAAGAGACAATTTAGTTTTGCCTGAGCTTCTGTTTTATCAGTATCTCCTTGAGCCCGAGTGTTTTCTTATCAGTGCTGCATTACGTCGCTCTGTTTGCTGTCAATCACCTGCAGCAGCACAAGTGGACAGATAGAGGAAGAAAGTGTCTGTAAAGAAATAATCCCTCAAAACACAGAGCCTTTTAAGACTTCATGGTTGCATACGTGCCTTCTTCTACACAGCATCTTAACTGGGACAGCAGCTCCTGTCAGTGACATTTTCCTTAAAGGGCTGATTATACTGTATTTCATCTGCTGGGTGCTTCTGTCAGCATTAGCAGTAGATATGAGTATCATGCTGTGACATCTGCTGCACCACTCTGACTGTTCATCCTGAGGCCAGCTTGATGCCAGTGATGTATGTATGCGTGTGTGTGTGTGTGTGTGTGTGTGTGTGTGTGTGTGTGTGTGTTCATGTGTCGCTATAAAAAGAACAACATGATAATCTCCTGGCTCGGTCACTGTTTGTGTTTAAACAACTCAACTCAATATTTATCTATGATTGTGTTGCTTCTTGACAGCCTCCGTCTCCCTGCAGTTCTGCACCTACTGACGATTAACTCGTCATGTGGAAGCTTCAACCCAGCTGGGATTATCATGCATTGTACATTTACAATATATATATATATATATATATATATATATATATATATATATATATATATATATATATATACACACACACACACACACACACACTAAAGCACAGGGACCATTTGTCATGCCATCCAGATGAAGACATTAATCTGCCTTCAGTCGTGTTTGTAAGAATATATAGAACAGGATTTTTAATGAACAGCATAAAGAGCATGGTTTGGTATGTTTTGCATTTAGTCATTAACATGCTTATAAAGAAGAGCATGCTTTAATTCTAAGTGTGTTTTTCCCTTCATCTCAGGTTTCAGCTGATTGAAGACCTGTCCTATGAGGATGTGAAGAAATGTTACCGCGGCTCGGTGAGTATGTTTTCATCCTAACTGTTTAACCAGTCGTCTACATCTCATCTGTTAAATGCTGCTTTCCCTCTGAGGAGGTGTTTATTTTGTGATTGCTCGACTTGAAGACATTTCAGTCTCATTTCCATCCTGCAGTTTTAAATCAAACTGATCTTTCTCATCACAGTTTGACCCAAAAGCTGACAAAGGCTTCCACTAGTGTGACAAAATAGGATGCGATCTGATGCATATTCTTTTTATCTTTTTATTTGTCAGTTGGAATAATATAGCCTAAGTCAATAAAATGTGTTCAGTGCTGAGAGATAGGGTAAAACCAAACAAAAAAAATGAGTGTGATTTAATTATTTAAGAGTATCACATCTGATTTTCTTAGAGAAGAAATTGTGTATTATTTGCCCTGATTTCTTTGGGCAACCTTCCTTTTTGCAAACTGCTGAAGGCTGAAGAAAAGCTTAAACTTCGTGAAAACTCATTAATAAAAAATAAATAATTGATTCAAACTCAAATTCTGTGCTTTGGTTTATTGCAGTCGGCTTCTTTTTTGTTGTTGGTTGAACACAATGTTCATGTTCTTCTGACCTTATTTCTGACAAATGATTCTTCCATCTGTCATCACTTGTGACTTTATAATCACAAAGCAAACACCTAATCCTCCAAAGTCCTCAGAGTTTAATGTCATGAGATGTTACGTCATGTGGTTCACTAGGAAACATTTAAAAACCTTACAAATTCCATCATTTTACACTCAGGGTAACAAGTTACTGCAATCCTGGTCACTTGTCAAAGTGTGATATAAGCTACATACATTAACAGTCATACAAACATATGATCTTATGACATTTCATCTATGATTTTAATCAGCAAGTGGTTAAATCAAGCTTTGCATTTCTGTAAGTTACTGTAGGCAGCATATTCTTGAGGATAGGCGCTGCTCCAGCAGGAGCTATTAATAGAAAGACAAAAACAGAAGCGGCAGACAACACCAAAGTGAGCAGATACGAGCTGAAGGAAAGAGACGAGATGCAGGACAGGACAGCAGCGTAGGGAGAGTGTGGTGGCAGAGATATTTAGAGCTGGAGGTGCGTCTGAGCTGCGAGGGAGGAGAACGGGGAATGAATGAGTGCTGTTGTGTGTTCAGGGAGGAAAATGTATGATTCGCTCTGCAAAGTGAGGACAGTGTGACATTACAGACAGGAGGAGAAGTGAAAGATGGGACAGAAAGGCAGAAAAGACTTCAAGTGAGAGTCGTGAGGAGTACCTTTGTGTGTGTGCGTGTGTGTGTGTGCGTGTGTGTGTGTGTGTGTGTGTGTGTGTGTGTGTGTGTGTGTGTGTGTGTGTGTGTGTGTGTGTGCGTGCGTGTGCGTGTGTGTGTGTGCGTGTGTGTGTGTGCAGCAGGGAGCAGGAGGGAGGGTGTCAGCTGGGTGCTGCAGAGTGTAGAGTCACTGGAGGTGTATTTGAGACAGAGAAAGAGAGCCTTGTAGGTTCTGAGCAGAGCTCAGTGGCTGTAAACTGAGGCGTTGCTGCTGTAACTCTGTAGTAGTGTGTGTCTGTGTATGTGTGTTTGTGTGTGTAGGTATAGGTGTGCACATTAGGTGTGCACATTAGAGCCAGGTGTGTATTTGTATTTAGACTAGAGGTAGCTGCTCGGAGGCAGTCCTCCGTCTCGGCCCAGCATACTGACGGGCGACAGGGGAACAGTGTGTGTCTTGCAGCGGCTTGCTCCAGGCCTTGGATGTGCGCGAGTGTGTGTGTGTGTACGGTGCCAACGTGCTGAGCCTGGTGCAGAGCTCGCGTCCGTTGAGGGAGAGGGTGGTGTCTGCGGCGAGCGGAGCCAGAGTGGCCGGTGGTGGCGGCGGAGTGGCCGGTGGTGCTGGTGCTGGTGCTGTGCAGACAGGCCGGTCCACCAAGGAGCTGCTCATGACTCTGCCCTGTCCCTCTGCACAGACTGTCAGCAAGTACAACTCGCAGTACCACAAACTGTTCCAGTGCGTGCCCAAGGATGAGATCCTCATGAAAGGTATGGTCCTTCTTATCACAGGAGAGCTTTAAGTCTGTGCTGTCAGCTATTACATGTCTTTTATTAATCAGCTGGTTATCTAACTGTTCTCTTTAACTGCTAATGTACTGTGAGACTGACTAAAGATGCACGATATGGATTTATTTAGCCAATACTGATAATCTCATGCTTCTCATGGCAAATGATACATGATACAAACATAATAACTGACTCATTTTTGTATTTTACATGATAGTTCGTGACATGTAGTTTATGCACACCTGAAGGTTATTTAAACGCTTAGATGTAGTAAGCAAAGGTAAGCTACTAAATATTCTGCAGCTCTGATAAGACACCGAAGCTAATTATATAAATATCTCAATCTCAATATAACTGCCCCTTAGACTGATATCAGGCTTGTCTTAAATATCAGATATTGGCTATGGATGTGATCTGAAATGATGAGTTGATGGTGAATTAATGAATTGACAAAAAAATATTCACCACCAATGTTTGTAGTTGATTAATCATGACGTCAGATTCAGAAATTCTCAAAAGTTCTCATTTTCAAGATTTACTGCTTTATTGTTTTAAGTCATTACATATCCAATATATCTTTGAATGTTGGAATGTTAGTCAGGCAAAATGAGCAATTAAAAGAAGAAAAAAGAATGGCCGTCTTAAAGGTGCAAACATTGACTGTTTACATAGCGGATAGCTGTTTGCTTCCATACATTTTAAAGCCCGACTGAAACTGGACTTTTGGGGCCAACATAGTCCAATGATATAATGGAGGTAGGATATTTTACAGTTTAACTATAAACTCACTGTCCTAAATGATATCAGAGCACCAAGACAGTAAACCTCTCTGGGAATTTTAGAATTATAAACAACCCCAAGTGTCTTTATCAGCTGATATTGGCCTTCATATCGGCCGGGCATATATTAAACTGTTTATCATCTGATACTTGAGGATTCACTTATTTGTCAGAACAATAAACAATCACGAGTAATGGGTTGCAGCACACATGTGGTCCAATGTTGATGTTAAGATGTGAATGTCTCTGTCCCTTCACATTCATCCATATTCATTTTGTCCAGCAGAGTTTTAGCAAAATCTTTCTGATATGCCAGAGTTTTTATTTAACATCCAGGGAGATGTCATGTTACAGTATCTTTAAATACCTGTGATGGTCTGAAGTCTGGATAAATAGGCTTTACACTCTTATTCTAGTGAAGTTGTGGTAGAAATACTGCAAACATTCAAGATGGAAAGTCTTGAATGTCCCTAACATCTTATGCACGATATTGCATAAATATATATAAAATATGACTGTGTAGTTGCTGCTTCTTCTCTGCTTTTTGTTCATTTGTTAAATGGCTGCCTTGGCACCGTGTCCAGCTTTGATTCTGCCTGCTTCAGTTCCGCCATCTGGTTAAACTCAGAAACACACGAGCAGTCAGATTTCAGGCTGTTTGCACAGGTCGACCTGGTTTACCGTAAACTTTGAGGCCACAGTACGAGTGACTGATCAAAATCAAACCAATGATGTGAAAACTACTTAAAATGTTGGGTTTGGAGATCATTCTAATAATCGTGTGTTGTTTTTCATCCTTTTGGCAGTTGTTAAAGAGGATGTTTGTGTCTCTTCTGTTCTCAGTGTACTCCTGTGCTCTTCTCAGAGATATCCTTCTACAAGGCCGGCTCTACATTTCCAGAAACTGGCTGTGTTTCTATGCCAACCTCTTTGGCAAGGACATCAAGGTACGACTGACTGACTGACATACAGCTCAATAAACTCCAACTGACTGACAGACTTGAACCAAGTGACTCCCAGTCACAATCTGACAGGCTGATTAGACAGCTTGGCAAAATTATTAGTCTGAGAGTCAGTCAGGATAATGAGCTGGAGTTCTGTCTTAATTCTCCCACATAGAAAATGCTTCTGTCTTTCTGTCTGCACTGTTACATTATGTACCGAGAACAGGTAGACGTATTGACCCTTTAACCTTAACCAGTTATGTGATTTTCTCTCTGATGTTGTGCATTGTTCCGTTTCCTTCATTTCCTTGAAACCGAGCCTCTCCTGACATCTCAGTGACAATAAGCTTCTTATTCAGACTGCATTCCTAACATTCTGACTGAAACAAGACACGTTTCATGTCCACTACTGGTTTACTGAGGGCCTTTTCCTGCCTAATTCACTCAAATCACACTGTTGTTTTTTTTTTATCTTATCTACCATTTTATCATCATTTTGCTCCTCACATATAAGGGTCTGATTTATAACAGTGTTTTTGTGGTTGTCCCCCTCAGGTGGCTATCCCTGTCGTCTCTGTGAGGCTGGTGAAGAAGCACAAAACAGCAGGACTTGTACCCAATGGCTTGGCTATCACCACAGACACTGGCCAGAAGGTAAACACTTCCATCACAGTCACTGCAAATTAAAATACTTGCGCTGATTAGGACGGCGTGGCTGTGTGTGTTCCAGGAGAGGTGTGATGGAAAAAACAACAGCGTGCTATAGATAGACACAGAGCGGAGTCCCAGTCTGGTAGCAACGCAGAGTGAAGGGTTTTTCCACCGTTACAGCAACGTTCAGAAGGGCTTCTTAGCTTTCTGTGACATCACACTCAGCCCCTCATCAGGAGTGTTTAAAGACACAGTGTCCTCCTAAGCTTCTGTTCTGGCCCTAACAACAAAAAGATAGCGTATACAAAGGCGAACATCAGATTTTGTAACTTGTAGTTTTTTTTTTAGATAATTAAGTTGTTAAGTTAAGTTAAGGAAAGAAAGGAGGAAATTAAATAATTTGGATGCAGGATTGGTCATCTGAGGGCAGAAATTACTAAGCTTAGTGACTTGAATGAGTATATTAAAGGAGTAACTCCACCAGTTTTACACGTTAAAGTGTGTCTGCAGGTCTTGGGGGACTCCTCAATGTAACTTAGCCTCTGACTGACATCAATGGAGGCAGTTAATCAGATTACATACACCTTCCTCTGGAGCCACGAAAGGCTTTATACTACGTTTTTCACATATGCAGTAGACCTCTGCAAGACATGCAAACACACTTTAATGTGTAACATTGGTGAGTTGCTCTTTGAGTGCACAAAATTAGTAATTAATGACAGCAATTTACAAAAAAGGCTAATTGTTTGCAGCAATGCTAGCAGCTCTGTCAAGATGCTAACATGCTACTGTGTAGCAGGATATTTTAACCAGGTTCACCATCTCAGTAGCAGCTGATGATGATGGGAATGTCATAAGTAATTGGGCAAAACTAAAGTTCTGACTTGATGATGGCGATATATAAATACTCAGAGCATCACTAAAGTTAATATAGTGACTGACTGACCCTGAATATCTTGAGCAAAGTCACATCTATGTAGTTGTCAAGATGTCTCCCTTAAAACAAGAGATGTCAACCTGATGATGGCACTAGAGGAAAAGTCAAGGGATCACCAAAGTCATTAGGACTCATCCTCTTAGGACCATGAGTGTCTGTACAGAATTTCATGGCAATCCATTCTTTAAATCTGGACTACGGAGGTGGACCAACAGACCAACACTCAGCTCAGCTACAGCTCAGCTACAGCTCAGGAGTGTTGATTAACTCAAACACTGGACTGGTGTTCAGCTATCTCAGGTAGCATGTTAGCATTTTAGCCCAAATCTTTAATGTCTTCATAGTCGTTGTTTAACACAAGGAAAGAACTCATATATCAGCTTTACACAGACAGTTACAACATACACACACACACACACAGGAGAGCCAGCTGTTCAGAGTTATGGCAGCTGTCCCAAGGTTTAGAAATATCACATGTTTTTCAGTGATCCTCTGACGTTCATACACTCCACTCTACATTCATATACATATACATACACACACACATACACACCACAGTACATGTGTATTGCAGAAAAAGTTTATTAATAAAGCAAAGAGTGACTGGGCTGATGTTTTACCAGACTGATCAGATAAAAAAAGTTCTGCACTCTGGCACCACTAACCATTAAGTTTCCATGGTGTGTAGAGTCTGTCTTCACCTTCACACACTTCTCTCTTTTTCTATTTGAGGTTATATGTTTAACTCAGCTGCTTGGAGCTCAACCCAGAGCTATAGAATAGTTGTTTACATTCTATTCGTGCAAAATACTTTCCCAGAGGCAAACAGCCCTCAACTTATGCATCTGCATAGTTGTGTAGCACGCTTTACATAACCACGTAAACACACATGATTGAGATTGGATCTTCTGTTTATGAGGTAAAGAGTTCACAGCTCGCGTCTGTAACAACAGAGTTCAGGTTCTGTTTGTAATTTTTCAGCTCATTTACCAAACCGGACTGTCAGCAGAGGCTCAGCAGGACTGTTAATGAAGCGACAGGGACAGAGAGCACAGGAACAGTGTTTCACATGCTCTGAAGTCGAGTCAGAAAGTACTTTAAATCAGTGATCTTTATCCAGGTCACAGAGATATTTGGGTAAGCCGTCACTGACCTGTTATTCACAGGTTTTCATGAATAAAATGTGATTAGAAAAATATCCTCTTTGTGCCCCAGATTAAAGCTTAGAGTCCCTCAAGTGTTATTCGGCCAAATGATTTCTAGCAAATGTGTACTCCTCCCCAGTAATGTTACTATATTATTATGTATTTTGTTGGCTGCGAATGCAAATATCCATTTGCCCTAATATGCCCTAGTATACTGATTGTATACTTACAACAAGAGCAGAGAAGTGCTATCACGCAACCACTGATAATCTCAAGTGCTAACGTTTCTGATAAAATGACCAAGGTTCAGACACGTGTTGAGGAAATGTGCAGTTGAGGTGTAAAAAAGATCTTCTTCAGTCTCCTCCACAGGGCTCGTCAAAGTTTCATACCTCTCGTCTGATCTAATTTTGGTGATAAATGAAACTCTGAGTATGGAGTGAACCTTCTTTAATGACTGTATGAATCACTTAGTGACATCCTCAGTGCACAACACAACACAGTCAACACAGAATCAACAGGTTGTTTACATCAGTGTTTCTCTGATTCATTTCCTCAGTATGTATTTGTATCTCTGCTATCAAGAGACAGCGTGTACGACGTCCTCCGCAGGATCTGCACACACCTACAGGTCAGAGCACACACACACACACATACAGTACATACTGTTCATATACTGTGAGGTGTTCATGCCAGTTAAAGACATCATGTCCTCTCCCTCTGCAGGTCAATGGAAAGAGTCTGAGCCTGAAGCAGTTCATGGAGGAGCCGACTTTGTCGTTGGTTAGTGTCTCTTTAATTAACAGTCATAAAGTCATAAAATTGTAAAGATAGGTAGAGCTTTAAAATTACTTCAGGGTTTCCAAGTGTTTCATGTTGGCCTGAGGGCCTCTGACAAGTCTCGCCTACACGTACAACTGACCTGCAGGCTGACTTACCTTCTCACACAGACAGGATCAATAGATCATTTTGTTGCAGCTGCAGCCTCACACTGAATTATCCACCCAGTCAGAGAGATGCTATCAAAGAGCTCTGTGAAGTCACCTTGTGTGTACGTGAGCTACAGGTGACTCTGAGACAAAACAGCTTTTGTTTTGAGGAATGATTAAGTTCTATTAATGTGCACGTCCTTGATCGACTCTAATCTTGACTAAAGTATTCAAAGAGAGAAGAGTGTGTGTTCATGTTGCCAGCAGAGTTCATAGAAGGTTTCATGGAGATCTGCTAATCTCATAGAAAGGAAATGATGAAACAGCTCTTTATATTTACACTTTGTTATCATATCAGGACACAAAAGGAGAAATATTCCAAGTATCCAGAATATTTGTTTACCTTCAGAAATTCAGTAGATATGCATGCAGAGGTTAAAATGAAGGCACAAGCACCATTTTCTAGTAATTCACCCAAAAATAAAAAATGGCAATGGAAAGTCAGTTCAAGTTTCGCATTTCACAGATCATTTCTGGAGCTTCACAGCAAAACAGTGTTTTAGCATTCTGCTAAATAACTGAAGTAGATGGAGACTTGTTTTAAAACATAAAATGGCTCCAAAGAGCTTGTTCGGTGTGATCAGAGTCCCCAGAAGCACCGAGATTCCTAATTGATTCGAACATATGTTATTTACGAAGTGTTGAAGCAGGTGCCCGAGCTTGACTACACGTTGTGGGCTGTGAACATTATATTTTCAAATCAGGTTTGGAACTTGGGGCTTGGATTACACCGGGAGAACTGTATGGAGCCATTTCATGCTTATTTTCATTTTTTTTTACGTCTCCATCTACTTCAGTTGTTTAGGAGAATGATGCAACTTTTTATTTGCTCTGAAGATCCAGAAATGTTTTGTGGACTACGAAACATTGCCTGACTTTCCATTGGCTGAAATTATCCTTTAACCCTTTATCGGGCACTCATTGAATAAAAACATTTTCTAAAAGGTGTATATATAAAAAATATAAGAAAGACACATATAGACTTAAAGGAACATTTACGGTATTTTAAACATTTTTATATGGAACATTAATAACACACATATCTATATACCAATACAACATAAATAACAAATATAATGATATGTATATATATAACACAATATATAACATAAATAGCAAATATAACATGTATCAAGGTCCACTCCAGTTCAGTCCAGTCATTTATGCTGTATAGCAACGCCATTTTGGATGTCCATGGAAGTGACCATTTGTAGTTCCTTGCTGGATAAAGGGTTAACAGACGGTTTATTAATAACTTGATTAACAAGAACAACTTTTGGGTTGCTAGGTTGTTAAAAATCCCAATGATATTTTGGATTATTTGACCACTATTTGGCACCCAAAATAGCTGCATTTATACCTATTACCATCATTTATGAATAGAAAGGTAAACACCAGCCTAAAGAGAAAAACAAACTCCACCACAAAAGTTTTCTTTTAATAAATAAATCAATCTGAGAAGAAGAAGTCACTTCTTGGTTGAACTGCTAATATGTATGTAATTTGAAGTCTAACTAAAGGTTTGTAATCAAGGATTGCAAAAGGATTTTATGACCAACAAGACCTCAATAAAAAAAAAAAAAAAACAAGTTGAGATGTTCAGACTCTTCAGTGTTTGATCACCATCTTTCTTCTATGTCACAGGACGAGTTCCCAGCGACAGACGAGTTCCCGGTGGTGGACGAATTCCCATCAGTGTTAAAGTGGAGGAGGAAACCCTCGGTGGTGTCGGTGTCCTCCTCCCTCCCGGACCTCCTGGGGAACTCTACCGGCAGCCTGAGCCCTGCGGATGCGCCCTTCAAATCAGAGCAGCTGCTGGAAGGTGATAAAACTCTCGATGCAGTGTTATCACATGGATACGAAGTCCAAGGCTTTACTCAAGGCCACGCACTTCCTGTTTCTTGTTAGAACTCTAGGCTCGGAGGTTGCCCATAGTTTTCTGTAAGTTGTGGCATGTTTAGGAATTTATTATGAGAATTATCAACCTCGCTGTTTTCTGCTAATAATGAGGTAAATCAATCTGCACCTCACACGTAACTTTTTCTTGTAGTTACAGTTTACTGAAATCTGTGAAAACAAATCTTCTCCCTCCTCATTTCATCAGAAAGTCCCTGTGGGCATTTTTTTGTTTTGCACATTTCAGCATAAATTAGCATCTCAACATAAAAGAAGACAATTACCATAAAATAATGATACATAATACAACTAAATAGAATTGAAAATACGCCAAAGAACTTGTTTTATTGCTTGTTTTCTGGAAAAGCTAACCTTGAAGTTAGAATCTTCCTGGTTCTGTTTTGTTCAGCAAGATAATCTTTACAAATGAACTCCACTTTTTTTTAAATATAAATCCATCTCCAGCAGTACAAAGATAACTTCAGGCTCCAAACATACCATCTGAAAAGAAGACACGTTTTATGATGAGAGAGCCAGACATGCAAAAATGCTAACAAATACAAAAATGATTGATTAATGTATTGGTTCCTGCAGCACTCTGTAAGCAACAACCAGAAGAAGTTACCATTTAACACCATTCAACTCTAAAATAATAAAGGGAAAATAAGTCTCAATTTAAAATATCACTATTGTTTTCCCTCTCTGACTGGTCGAGGTGAGCTGAGGACAGGATTGGTGTGAATGTGTGTCGTCAGATCATATTTAAACAGTGGGATGTGGAGACAAAGTTCAGTTGTCGGGATGTTTTTCATTTCATTTGAATTTCGAGCATCTCTGAGAGACAGAGGAAATGAAAGACGGAGATTAATTGCTTTTGGACGGCAGCATCTCTCTTACGCAACGACAAATAAAGCTCCAAATGGAGATTAAATCGTGTGGGGGTAGAAAGGAGGTATTAAAAAGCTTTAGCGGATGCAGATTAAGTCTAGATTATCACAAACAATGTCTGCTGTCAGAGTTGTCTGAGGACAGTTAACGGCTTTACATCTTTTCTCTCTCTGGATACTCGCCTACATTAATGTCCTCCTCCATTACATTCTGGTCATTTAATCAGTTTTCGTGTCCGTTAGTCATCGAAGCTCACATGTGGAGTGGAAGGCAGGGACATAACGTAATTAAAAGATGTACGCCTAATTACCTGAGTCATTACCTGTATTATAGTAGGTTTACACACACACACACACACACACACACATACGGGAGAATGTAATGCACACATGTCAGTGAGGAGGTAATAATGAAGGCATCAGGATATAAAAGTCAGCTCACGGTTTTGTTTGATTCAGACAATATAGTGTTTAATATTTGCAGTGTTTTTAATAAACTGATGGTTGATAAAGTTGATGGTTACACATAGGGGTGCACCGATCCGATATTAAGATCGGATATCGGCTCCGATATTGCCAAAACGGCTGGATCGGTAAAATGAAACAGATCCACCGGCCGATCCAATTGGTTTTTTTTTCGCCGTCGCAGCACATCTTACGTCATTCGTCAGCATCAGTGTGTCGCCTGCTGGAAGAGCGCAAGTTGTTGTTTGACCAACTCTTTATTAGTTTATTCTCAGGTTCCGCTGCTATGTATGTGTTTTGCAGGACGTTACACGTACTCACGTCACATTTCTCCGCTGATTAGCTAGTAGCACCGCCATCAGCTGTTAGCCTCACCGGTCAGCTGTTAGCCTAGCAACGCTAACTTTCAAACCGACGTACTCAATACTATGTGGGCTGTCCATCGTTGCTCCGTTGGTCCTCCCTCCACCACAACCTCAGGGTTATTCACCGCCGGGCTGCTTTGTCTCCTCCTCTGCTGCTGCGGTCTCCCCGGCTCGCAGCGATTCTGGATGGTCGCCCCGCTGTGTGCACAGAGCCTCCAGACGCTAGTTTGTTTACAGACGGTGCTACTGACTTCGGGGCTAGTGTTCCCTCCGTGCTGACTGACAGGCGCTACATTCATTCTTTGATTTGTTTGTTCAGGCGCTATATAAATTAAATGTATTATTATTATTATTATTATTATTATTATTATTATTATTATTATTATTATTATTATTAATGTTACACATGTTTACAATGTTTGGTAACTGTTTGATTATTTTGTCTTAGTTAGGAAAGTCTGGTGCCTTTAGTCCCTTTCACATGGTGGAAGGTATACAGTTTATTATTAATTCAACAACGGTATCGGATCGGTATCAGGTATCGGTATCGAATTGGATCGGAAAAAACTGGATCGGTGCATCTCTAGTTACAGACACAGAATATGTATGAGCAAATATTCAAATAAGTTTACTTAGAAAAATACAAAAAATAAATTCAACACAATAGGACAAAGAAGGGCTGAGCATAATATCTCAATATAAACGATATCAATCTTGATATTTTAAAACCTCCTCATAAGCACTTCATAAATGCTGTGAAAAAATATACTTCATGATGTTTTTGACCAAATATCGATATCAGTATAACAGTATTCAGTAATGTGGATATGATGACTAAGTGGGTAAAGACAACACTTGCATCATATCACGATACAACGACATCCAAAATCTAAGACGATATGAAGTCATACATCAGGATAACCAGCATCGTAAACATACATTGTAAATACACGAGTGACAGTGAAGATATTGTGTTTGAATATTACTTTGTTTAAAGTAAAATTCACTCATAGAAATTTCACTTGAGTGAAAGTCTTAATGTATCAGATAGTAAATATTATATGTAAATAATATAGTAAAAGTAAAATACATTTATGTATATAAGTTCAATCATTTATACATGTATTTACTTGCGGATATACTTTATACTATATACTTTATATTATATTCTTTATACTATAGGTCGATTAGTTATCAGATATCATATTCAGCGTTCTTATAGTTGGTATGAATAAAATATGGTCAGAATAATAGTTTGTATTATCAGATAGCTGATAGAATGAGTTAATTTAAAAATGTGCTAGTATTTAGCAGAAAATTGAAATATTCAAGTAGAGTACAGATACCTGAAAATGTGACTAAACTAAATGTACTTACAGTCACATTCTACAGCTGCTGATAACAATATAATATCCAAATACTGCAGAGCCCCAAAGTTTATAAAAATATAATGAAGTAAGATACAAATGGAAAAATGTAATTAAGATAAACAGTTACATATAAACTGTACATACATACGTGTGTGTGTATCATATATAATATATGTGTGCATACAATTCTTCAAGAATTCCTCCTTTAAAATACAACTCTTACCTTCTGATTTACAGAAGACTCAGCTTTGTATTAAAATAATTCAGAATGCAAAGGTAAAAAAATGTCCTCATCATCTCTGACAGTTCAGTGTTCATGTGTAGGATTTAATGCATCCTCTAAGTATAAATGAATGAATGAATGATTGAAGGTGCATTGTAGCGTGAGAGCGCTGAGTGCTGCTGAGCCAAGCATGCATTCAGACACAAACAGGTGGGTCAGCAGCCATTAACAGTGAGACATGCAGCACAGTTAGGCCAAGCACTGTTAATGGTTTTTATGTTGTTCTGTGTGTGTGTGTGTGTGTGTGTGTGTGTGTGTGTGTGTGTGTGTGTGTGTGTGTGTGTGTGTGTGTGTGTGTGTGTGTGTGTGTCACAGAGCGGCCTCTGCAAACAGACAGAGGTCTTTTATCAGAGCCAGTGGCGGAGCTGGGCCAGATGGAGTACCAGCTGCTGAAGTTCTTCACCCTGCTGTGAGTATACAGACACCAACAACACCACCTTCACCTCCTCCAACAGCTGACTCACAGCCACACACACACACACACACACACGCACACACACGCACACACTGAGCTTTAACATGGAGATATAAATAGTGGGCAACTCAAGCAATGACGCTAAACACAGGGGATCAGAGCTGTTAAAACACTTCTACTTTGTATTCATCCACAGAGAAGCTGCCTCTCGTGAGACTTAATTATTAAGACTCATCGCAGTGTGAAAAATAATGTGTCTTAGTGAGCATCGACCTTGCTCCACCTGCCCTCTGGCGTAGCAGGGCCACACAGTGACCATGGAGACTGCCCTTTAACCAAGAGGGCAAGAAGCCGCTCTGCCGAAGTGTCCTTAAGAGAGCAATGACTCTTATCTGCTCCTGAAGGTTCGTCATGACGCTGACGGTGCACTCGGCCTCCTCCAGCCACCGACACGGAGAAGGGGAAAGGCTAAAACGTACACATATCAGTTCAAGTTAAAACTTTATCTAGATAACTCATATCAAGGACATGTAAAACAGCCAAACATGTTCACATAATACAAACTCTTAGCGATATAAAATGTAACATTTCTACTTTCAAAACTCTATAAAACTTTGAGCCTTTTGTTGTATATCCTGTTGTGTACTCAGATCGTCCCAGGCTTACTCAGAATTTCACTAAAGGCAGTGGTGTGTTTCAGTCGGTCGCCCGTCTCTATAACTTCTGGGGGAGGGTCAGAGAACATGACTAAACATGACCTCATCTGTCATCACGATCATTTCATTGAGAGAGACTTTAGCGTCGGCTGTGAAACAGTAGCTGGGTTTACATGGAGCCTGATACTACAATTAGTATCGGCGCTCCATTTGAACAGCTCAGTCAGAATAAACAGGCCCAAACTCAACAACATTTCTATCGGTTGCAAAGTTTAAACCTTTTCATAAACCTATGAAAATAAAAAAAGTCCCATGTATGCGACACAACGGGATTATTTTCTGGGTACGTTCTTTCTCAACATGCCGACCGTCTTAATGTAAATATGTAGAGATGTGTTTCTCTCTTTCTAAGGTGAACCGGTCGACTGTGGAGAGTTTGTTTGTAATACAAATAGATGTCCATCTCCAGGACTGGGAGCTGATCCAACACGAGCAAAAGAGTTAAAATATTCGACAAGGACGAGGAATGCATTATGTCACACAGCTGTTCCAGTTTAACTTGTTGTTGCATGTGAATACCAGACACAATTAATCTCATCCCACTTTAACAGTGAGCCTGAAATCTTCAGTCAGATGAGGAAATATTGTCCTGAAGAGACAGAAGAGAGTAGACAACAACTCCCATGATCCCACGCTACTTACAGCTTTTTTTTGTTTTGACTAAGAGTCAACATATAAACTAAGATATAAGTATATGCATCATTTCTTCTTAAGTTATATTATCATTGTGTGGTGATAAGTGCAGGTTTGTTTTAAATAATATGCACTTACCAAATGAATGATAATAATGTATGTCTACACACAAGTTTATTACAAGCTACAGGACAAAATGCACATAGTTTTGAAACTGTCTAAAAAAACTGTATAGCAGTCGTGTAAACTGAAACATGATTGCTTATTGATATAAACTGTTGCTCATGGACGGTGTTGTGCCTCAATATTGAAGTCAAACGTTGCCTCCTAGTGTTCGTGGAGAGGCATTACAACTGTCCTGCTCCGCATCAACAGCTGATTCCAGTATCTCATAATGATCCTGTTGATAATAACTCATCCGTGCGTCTCCTCCTCTGTCTTCAGTATCATCCTCCTCATTCTGTCGTCGTGCTACCTGGCGTTCCGTGTGTGCAGTCTGGAGCAGCAGCTGTCCTTCCTCAGTAACCCAAATCTGCCCCTGCGGGAGAGGTAACACCCACGTCAGCTCCATCAGCTCCGCCATCAGAGCTTTATGTCAAACAGCTCTTTGTTTTATTCAAAGACACATTCATATACCAAAGATATCAGACATCTAACTCTATTTTTAGAGTTTATAAGTTGTGTCTTACAACTTTGATTTAAACAGAAACAAAATACAACCACTTGCAAACAAATTGTGTTTGCAGACACCAGTTTTAAGAAGTGGGCCGTCACAGCAAGAACCATAAATATGTTGTTCTACAAATCGTCCACATCGCAGCTAAACGACAAAGACAGCGGGGAACAATACCATTGGAATTACTTTCAGAGAGACTTGATGAAACATAGAAACACGGACAGCCAATCAGAACTTACAGGGCCAACGACAAGCTTTATTTTGGGGATAATTTCCTACAAAATAATGTCGTAACCCAGCCCTGGATATTTATATGACTTATTGTACACTTGTATAACACAAAAATACACGTTGTTTGGTGCTGATGTGGTGTCTGACGTTTGTTTTGATGTTCTTAACAATCATCAGGATAGCTGATGCTACAAAACTCTTAACAAAATGTTTCTTCAGAAGAGTTGGATCCTCCGAAAAACTTTCACCTCTGAAGAACTTCATAAAAGCTTTTCCTGCTTGTGGTTTCTTGTTTGGTTTCTTGTTTCTCTGCACAACGTACAGATTGTCAATATGCATTTCCTCAGCTGCTGAGACAGCAGGAGTGCACAGCTTTGTCGTTCATTAGTGCAGACGCTCACATCATCATCGTTTTTGTTGTAGTGGTTGTTCTCGGCAACTTAGAAGCAAACTTAAGCTACTGATTTATTTACCCGTCATCCATTATATCCTAAGAGACGTCTTATTTACAATCAGCTCCAGACTCCATAAAAGTTTTCTGAGTTGTTTAGTTACCGGAAACTTTATAAGAATGTGAAACTCTGTTTACATTAAATTCTTAGTTATTTGAACCTTCTTGTAAATTCAGCAGATTTAATACATTTAGTTATTCCTTTGTATTAAGATGTTGTCTGCGTCTGTCTTGGTGTGAACAGGGTCTAATGTTCTCCTGCTGTCTTCTTGTCCAGGTAACCACTGCTCTCCGCTGTGACCCATCAGATCAGCTGCTTTTTTACTCTCCTCATGCTTTGAGTTGACGACGCCCTCCTGCACAGATCCAGGACCAGCTTTAGAGCCCGATAAAGATCAACCCCGCACCAGCTGCAAAACGTGAAGGAGCAACATCCTACGGACCTTCTCTCCTTGGAATGAGTTCCTGTTTAGTGATCACTTCCAGACTATGCAAACAGACTATTTATATCTGAATTTAAACTAGGTTTAGATGTAGATTATGATTGTCTACCCCGGCCTGTCCCTCTCATAGACATTTCACCTCTAACCACATCAGTCTGCAGTGTGAAGCTCATTACCCGAACATGTTAGTGAGCAGTGGGGAAGGAAACTACAGGGGTTGAAGGTTGGAAATGTAAGAGGTAATTTCAATACATAATTACTTGAAAAGACTGATGACAAAAATATTTCAGGTGAGTTTTGACTCATTCATTAACATCTGACATATTCTGAGTTTATCTGCCGGGCTCTTGCCACAGCCGTCAGTGGGAAGGCTAAAAGCAGCCACGACAATGCACTTTCTAAAATGTGTCCACGTTATTTCAAATGTGTGTAACTGAAGAGTTTGGATGTACTTTGTGCTTGATGATTGGTACTCAGTTGTCATATTTGAAGGTATTTATGGAAGGAAGTAATGTTATGATGGCAGACACGTGAGTGAATGAAGTTACCTGTCATTTAAATGTAATGTATTGAAGCAACAGCACCTCATGGGGGTGTTTATATATAATGTGAATGAGATTGTTAGAAGACATTTAGTTTTCAGTTGTACTAATCTGTTGTGTGAAGGAATACCCAGGGTATTTTCTTTTAAACATTTCAAATGAGGTCACCAAAGACTTAAAAATGACACGTTGAGTACTCGTGTGATCGTATCTCTGTCTGAAGATAATCTACTGATTTGCTGGAGAAGAGTAAAATGTGAAATCCCCATGAATTAAATTGGCAATGAGATGTAGAACAAAAAAAAAAAGGTTTGTGGCTTTTAATTTATTTTTCAGTCGTTCCTGGTGCCAAAACTTTTACGATCCAATGTTCCATCGGATCATTTTGGCATCTCATACAGGACCACCGTGAAGTGCCTCGACTCCTACAGCACGGCAAACACAAGTAACCTCGAACAACTCAGCCTGAATTATAACACTGGAGTATGATGTTGGCTGAGGCACTTAATGCTTAATACACTACATGTGGAGCGTTGGCTGCACACCAGCTGTGTTGGTTTTCTTCCACCTGGTTCAGTTTAAATGTAATAACTTGTCATAGTTTTCGTGGGTTAAAAAGGAGAATTTCTCAAATGTCAAATGTTCAGAAGCTAGAGAACCTGACCTTGACTTCAGTCGATGAATACATGAATATAAATAAACACTTCACGTTATCTGACTGGGTTTGAAAAAGCTCCATAAACTCAAAAAGCTGAAGAGTTTTCTAGACCTACAGAGAATCTCCGTGATCCCCAAACCAAAAGAAACAAGTTACAACTGTGACAGTGTTCAGAGTGAGGTCATTTCTGAAATGTGACCTTGAGGTTTGACACTGTCCCATTTTAAAAGCTGACTGACTATAACTACACAGAACTTTGCATTGTAATCAGAACTCAGATGGAAAGTGGGTCAATCAGAAGTTAATCTCAAAACACAGGAAGCTCATCCGTATAACCCTGTTGAACCTCTGAAACAGAAGCAGCTGGAGGCTTGAAATGTGTTGTGATGAATCTTTAGACACATTCACACCAGATTCTGATGCCTCATCTACCTTCTCAGCAAAAGTTAACAAACCCCCCCTCTCTGCGTTACGTTTCATCCTATTCCCCACATCGTAGACTCTTGGGTGGTACCATTCAACGCAGAGTCCACAAAAACCATCAGACAGAAAGTAGTTCCAGGTCGCTACAACCTTCCTATCACAAGTGACTCCCAAAAGAACGTGAAGATGTCAGGAGTTATCATCCATATGACCTAACCCGTACACTAACCCTATAGACAGACGGCTCTGGCAGTTTATGAAACAAAGATTATGGATCAAATGTTGAGGACCGGTGCCTTTAAAGCTGAAGAAGACAATTCTAGAGAAAGGTAGCTATTGAGTCTCATTCTCAGGTCGTCTGTTGCTCAGGGTGAAAGAAACGTTCTTGGATACTGAGCTGATTCTGTGTCACTGAGCCTCTTTAGAAGAAACATCTAGAGAACATTCAGCGCAGACAAACACCCACAGATCCATCCAGTATATTACAAACATGGATTATACATCAAGACTTTAAAATAACTATATCTGCCCCAGATTGTGCATTGAACTTGGTTTTCTACATTTCCCAGTGACACTCAGGATACATGATTGAACACAATCCATATTATGAATCCTCTGTTTTACAGTTAATATTCATCTTAGCACTCGCTCAACACTTAGTTTCTCAGAAAACCTGTTTACCACTTCAAAGGCTGTGCCACCTGGATACCATGGCAACCTAAATGACTGACAGCTGGCCCAGTTCCTGCAGTGAAAAGGGGGCGGGGCAGAGAGAGAGAGACACCTGGTTTACAGGGTCAGAGACTGTCCTGACTCTGTCCAAGGAATGTGCCAGGAATCCAGATCCTGAACAAACCTGCTGAGAATCAAACCCTGAACTGATGAGAAGACTCTGATCCGGATATCTGACCTGAAATCAGCCTGATGCAGACAATGCTGATCTCTCTCTCTCTCTGTTTTACATCCAGTCTAAAACATTTTCGTTCTGCTGCAAGGACCTGAAAACCTTTATGGAGATAATCCTCAGTCAGTAATTCCATCAGTTATGTTCTAATTATTATTAAACTGTCTGAAGAGTCAGAGTTGACTGTGAACCTGCAGCTTTGGGAAAATGTACAGTAATGCTGCTTTTCCACCAAAATTAGTGGGTCTACACAGGTTTTTTAAAGGTAGGTCACCCATTGACCCTATTCCCACTTCGCACTGTGATTTCATCTGGAGCGTTAGGTTTGTACGTCACACACAAAAATCCACCTCAAGATCAAAATGAACGAAGAAGCAACTTAACTCGAGGAATGAAAAGTGGGAAGAAGTGGTTATGAAACCGTCCAGGATTTGGTTCGTCACAGATTTCCACTATGAAAGACTGATTATTTGCTCACTTTAACATCAAGGAAACAACATTTGAAATATGAAGTGCACCATGTTTCCAATCCTTCACTCCATTATTCTGATGGAATAAGATTTTATCTCCGGAGGATCAGGTTTATTAGGTTTGTTATGAGAAAGACGAGTTTAAACCATTTAGAAGAGAAAACACTGTTCACATCTGTTCAGGTCTGAGATCTGATCACAGATCTGTTTCATCTCCTGAACTCAACACTCCATAAAACAGACATAGCAGGATTCAAGGAATCTTACATTATTTAGTTTGATCAACCTTTGTTTAAAAAAGGACAAATACATTTACTTTGTACCTTCAACCGTTAGATAACACGTCTCTTCAACATCTGGAAGAATGCCTTAAAACTTAATTTACCAGAACAAATCACATGTCAACACAAGGTTTGAACAGTCAGCTGAAAAATGTATTTAATATCATCTTAAGTAGAACTGACAAGGACTGTACTTAGTAACAATATATAACTGGAAGTTCTTCTACTTTACATAAGTATCTTAATATCACGCTGCTTTATACCAACTGCTTCTCGACTTCACTAAATCCAGGAGGAAAATATTGTAACTTTTACTCTACATTTATTCAACAGCTGTGGCTGCCAGTTACTTTTATATTTTACATACAAAATACATAATCATCTTATAGAATATGACACATTGTTATAGATGAAATAGTTTAAAGTAGGTGAATCTAACTGCAACATTAAGATTGTGCTCACATATGTTATATCATTTGATTTTCTTTAATTGTATATATTATAATTCCAAATTGGGAAATTCTTTTTTTCTATTGATTAATCTGTAACAATCCAATATAATAATATAAAGTTTTTCAACACTAACTGGATTGATCAGCTTACATGATGAGTAGTTTTACATTTAATACATCAAGTACAGTTTTATGATAATAATACTAATACTATTTTACTTCAATGAGATTTTAAAAGCAGAACCGTTACCTGTGGTTGGGTATTTTTCCACTGTGGTCTTTGTTGCTTGCTGTTTCTTCTTCAAACTCTGATGAAGGCCAATTTTAAAACTATGTAGCAACGTAGAAGTAGTAACTCATAATGTCCCAGATGTGCTGCAGAAACAGGTTTATTATAATGATATGCTCGTGCAGCACAAAGGTCAACTACTGTAACGCTGTCAGAGAGACTGTGGACTCGGAGTAACAGGGCAGGTCGGAGCAGATGGCCAGACAAGCTGCAGCCGCATCCAAACCTCCAGGGAGCCGTATTGTCTGTCCCGGTATGCTCTTCAGGCAACCTTTGACCTCGGCAGTGTGAAGGATAATGCTGGCTGTGACTTCACGGTGAGGGTCTGTGTTACACACAGTTCAATCATCACAGCCAGGCTGCGTCACTGGAGGGTTTCCAGGAGTGCATTACCTCAGCGGTGCACTAAATGTGTCCACGTCTGCACAAGAGTACAATCCAGACGCATTACAGTGAATCAATTTATGATGTGAGAGGTGTCGTGTTTCACTGCACACATATTTCTCCCTATCCAACCAAATGTCCACAGAGAATATGATTATAAATGCCATACATCTTATGGAAAGATTCCTCACTGAGGCAATAAAATGAAAGCTTTGATTTTTACAAGTTTCTTTCAAATGTTATGTAAGAGCGAGTTTATGAAAGTAAGATGGAGGTACAGGCGTTATACCGCCTGGAAAGGCCTCAGGATCTGAACCAGAGATCAGTTTATCTTTCATATTCCATACAATTAACAAATGAGAACGTCTACTAGCTGTTTTAGGTCTTTCTACAGTTCTGCAATATTTATCATTTCATGCACAAATATCCAAAAAGGCAGTTGATCCATTCCACAGACACTCCGAGAAGAATAGTGAAAGCTACATTAAATAGAAATACAACAAAAGAAACAATAATATAATTGAAATCCAGCCAACCTTACGGCCTGACATCACTGCAGTTTGACAGAAACACAGTCAGCCACCTCAGTGTTTCAACGCTAACACATCTCATTAATCTTCCTCCAGAATGTAACGCAGACACACCCGACCTTCACGAACAAGTTGGATAGCGTCACTATATTTATACGTCCCTTTGCCCACCATTGATGGAGAGCAACACGTTCCCGCCCGTTCTCTGGAGGGCTGTTCATAGTCTTTCTGGGAGTGAGAAGGAAAACCAGTCAGAGAGCGCCAGAACAATATATCACAACATTTCAGCACAGAATAACTCCTGGAATAGGCTCAATCTCAAAAATGAATCCAGTTGGGAGAGAAGATGTGGCCTCCATGCATCCCACTGATATAAATTTTATATATACAGTATATATATATGTACTTTCTAATCATCAAGTTGTCTAGTAAACAAAGCAAGAGAAGTGGTTCAGCACAGTGACTCAAGTGATCCAAACGTGGCTAAGGATTCAAGGGAGGGCTGGTAGGAAGTGGAGGGCAGAGGAAGCTGATCAGGAAGCAGAGGCACAGCTGCATCACAAGAGGCTGGTGACCATGATCACACGGGCTGAGCTGGGTCATCCTGGCTGGTTGACCTAATTAAGATGGTATAAGATGATGTGCAAATGGCAATAAAACAGTCAGGAACATTAATATCTGCATAAACACTTTCTTCTCAAAATTATTCTCGCAATGGACTGCCATTTTTAAAAACACTGGGAAACACTGCTGTAAAGCCCAGTGAATGACTTATGTATGTATGAAATGTGCTGTACATAACATAAACCCTTGTATCAGTCTGGGCATCTTAACAGTGACTCCGCAGTGTGTCTGCCAGCTTAAACCATCAGGACTCAACGACCTGTGGATGAGACGCAACTGTCCTCCAGAGTCACTTCCTGATCTGTGTTTTTCAACAACTGCTGACAAATCGTGCGTACTCAGCCTTTAATTGTGGCACCTCAGTAGCAGGCACTGACCTCTGTTTGGTCTCTGTGAGACCAGGTATCCCTCCTCTCAGGGTCAGGTCAGATCACCATACAAGTCAGAGGTCGCTCCACTTGAAGCTTCTTCTTCTTCACCGGCTTTGTGTTCAGTTCTGAACCCCGAGTTTAAATCAGGGCTCTCAGGAGCACAGCAGAGTCCCAGTGCTCACTGAGGGAGAGCACGAGGAAACACAGTTATTAGTTTTTAAAAGTTCAGACAGTTTAGGCTGGGGTTGAATTAGCTGAAACCAAACAGCTGAAAGTGAGAGTGGACTTCAGAACATTAGTGGAGCGAGTGGAGGAGAGTCTGTAAATTATCTCCACTAAAATGACTTCTGGATTCACTCCAGGTCCATTTTTCTATCTTCTAGTACTCCGTTTTTAAAACAAGGTGTCCTTGAGATCAAAATACCTTCAATCAAATAAAACATCACCTAAGACAAGTTTATTAATATAGCTGACGATATAATACTCAGACACAGGACAATTCAAATCTCTTCACAGATAAATTAGAATACATCTAAAATAAAACATTAGGACTTTAGGAAAATGTTAAAATTGCACTTAAAGACAGGAGATACAAAAACAACAGATAAAAAAACAAAACTAATTCAAAAGAATAAAAGCAATAAATATTAATAATGAAATAAGTTATGAATGTACTTATTTAAAGCCTGGTTTAAACAGGCTGACAGTTTCAGCAGGCCTCCGGTGTTCAGGGAGCTTCAACCACATGTGGAGAGCACAGAAACTAAAAGCTGCTTCACCTCGCCTGGGTTTTGATCCTGGAACACGGAGTATACCTTTCCTGGAGGGGTCTGGATTATTTGTAAAGTACAGGCTGGTTTAGGGAGTGACAGATTACATGCAACGGGATAAAGAAACTAGCATACAAGAAACTAATAATTCTAAGATGTTGAAACGTTTTAGCTTGTACAACATAAATGTCTTTGTTAATTCTGAGAAAATCTGTTTCCTGAGTAACACTCTTTTACTTTCATTTTTGGATCATTTTGGCTGTTAATGCCTATTGAATCGATTTTGGCAAAGATGTTTGAAAGTGAATGAACATTTGTTAGTTATTGCCATAGAACATTTCTTGTACTTATCTGAGTCCTTTTTTAATTCTATTTTATTCAATCAGTTGCATGAAGGTTAAAGTAACCCCACCAACCCTGGGTACAGATCAATCACATGTATTTGGGCCTCAGAGCACTTTATTTATGAGCTTTATAGATGAGTAATACAATTTTAAAGTCTATCTTTTGACACACAGGAAACCAGAACTTGTTTGGACTCATCTGAGACAAACACACAGTACATTCTGTGCAGACTATAACAAAGCTGCATGATGTGTGTATAAACTACCTTTGCTGCTCAAAATGACCTGATGTGTATCCGTCTGCTCCGTGGTGTATATTTATACCAGCTGCTGATGTATCTTTATAACTCTCTCACTGAGCTGCTCTTCAATTTTGTATTTTAATTTTTGCATTAAATGAGTACTTATACAACCACTGACCTAGGTAATAACTCTTGTGTGACACCTGATTAAAGCAGGTGAGATGGATAAGTCTGTCTAGAACGTCGGCATGTCACAGGTACAGTCCATAGAGAGGAACAGAGAGCCTTATCTCAGGAGAATCACGCTGCACATGCGTTGGAGCATCTCATTCTCGCCTTTGCTTTTCATTGCTTTCGTGATGTGTTGATATGGACCTGACCTACTTTCACCTCCTCAACAGAAAAGAGGTGGTGCACACCTGGAAACAGTGCTGTCCAGGCTGTAGCCGTGTCCGTGTGGACTTCTTGATAGGATGCAGCTTGTTTTAGGGTTAGGGTTAAGAGCAGCGGTGAGTGAGCTCACTAATGCAGCTCTGTGTGTTTACGTCTATAACTGAGTCTGCTCATTAAGTAAAGCAGAATACACGTGTCAGTGTTTTTGCTTCTAATGCAGGAGGAGCTGAAGCTGTTGGAGCAAACCTGTTTTGAGAGCATAAATCCAAGTCAAGTACTCACAGGAAAACTACAAGTCAAATGGTTTTCATGGTCTGTGAAATGCTACAACATTCAAATATTGTTCTTTTAAAGTTGTGTTCAGCAGCTACGACCTTAAGAGTTTAAAGTTTAATGAAATGAGGAAGTATTGGATGGATGTGCGGGAAGTGGTGATGCGTGAGGACAGAGCCGTCTGTGTAGGCTGGGTTTGAATCGATTCACTGTGGGCTGCTGAGCTGAGCTGAGCTGAGCTGTGCTGTGCTGAGGTCCAGATACCTGAAACAAGAATGATGAAAGGTGAGGACAGGATTCAAGACTCAAGATGTTTGTTGTCACTCTGGTTGAACATGTACACTGAAGATATTTTCCCTTAGAGACCCTACTAATATATATACTGTACATATATACAAAAAATCATAAAAATAATTCATCAAAAAATAAAAATGGCAATAAGGGATAAGGTGTGACACAGATATAATTACAGAATGTCAGTGCAACAAATTTTATTGTTGTTGTGCAAAGACTTTAAGTGTAAAAAAAGCAAAATGCTGTTTTAAAAAGCAATACAAGTGTGTTGATTGAGTGATTAAAGGACGAATGACTGCACAGGAACAGAATGGATCAGTTAACCAGGTACAAAAAGGTGGAGCGGGTGTGGTTGAGGTGCGGCCCGGCTCCAGAACCTTAGTTAACAAGTTAAAGCTGCTGTTAGTGATACATTTCTGTTGAAATGAGAGTTAAATAGCTTAATGTTCCAACTGTAATCACTGTTATAGAGTCTTTGGTCGGTAATGCATGTGTTTCCTCACCCTACTCTATCCCTGTCCACTTTATCCAATCAGAGCAGAGATCTAAAACAAATAAAAAGATAAATAAAAACCCCACGGACCTGTTCACATGTCAGGTTCCATAGTTAAAAAAGGTGAAGTTAGAAACACTGTGTGATGTGTTCCGCTCACTGAATAGCTTTGCACCAGCATGCACAGTGAGGAGCGGGACTGAAACCAGGTCCTGAAGATGAGGAATGGCCTTCTCTCTAACTACGACATCGGCGTCTGTAAGCCCTCTGTTGATTTAGTGCAGAACAAACCCACCAACACTAAGAAGCTTTATTTTCTACCACGGAAAGCTGTGTTTCATTTGCCAAAAGAGCAAAGAGCAGGGTGCAGGATTTTGTAGGATTTAGGTTTATGCAGCTCAGTTTAAGTCATCCAGCACATAACAAAGTGCCCGTGTGTGATGATCCTTCACGCAACACCTCACTGCACTTCTGCAGGTTTAGAGAACTGAGACCTGGGACGACACTGAGTCAAGTTCAGTTTCCTGGTGAGCTCTCATGGAACGGGCTTGGTAAATTGGACATTTAGAGGCAAATCTGTCTAAATTAATGTGCCTGTCCCTGAGCTCTTTGTCTCACTAATGCAGTGTGCAGCCTGGGTGGTGAGTGACCCAGCTTTGTGGCATTTTATGAGGACAATAGTAAACCCTGACGGCTCGTCTGACTGGTTACTCCGGGTGAAATATGCCTTTGGGATGTAGATGTGTGCAGGATGCCAGAGGGTGGAAACAGTCCAAGCAGTGTCAATTTAAGAGCAATGCAGGGCAGAGAGCCAGAGCATGAGATGTGCAACACAGTCACTGATGGGGATTCATGATTAAAGTATGTGGTCAATTAACTTGAGCCTAGTCTCGTGTAGTCTGAAAGTGATCCCTCAGGTAGGTCGCCAGTAAAACATTACAAGACACGACAATGATGTTATATTCATTCACAATGAAATGTCTATGAAACGTCTTTGTTGTCCTCGCCAAGCACTAAATGTGCTCAGCATTATTTTGCTGCATGTCGGCCCATGTTGAAGTCCTAAATCCTGTTCCAGCTGATATTTTAATGCTCTCTCATAAACGTGTCAGAGGCCACAGTCTGACTCTGAATGCTTCAGTTGTAAATAAAGAGCAGGTTGACCTTCCTGTTCTCTCTGAGTTTAAAGAACAATGCTGGATCACATTTTGTTCTGCGACCCACATTCTGCTTTGCGACTCTGTGGAAATGATATCAGTGGACAGGAAAATGTTTCCTTTTACAGACGAACATAAAATCATTTTTAAAACTATGTCTCTGTTTCAGTTGTCTGAATAGACTTCTTGCAACTATACAAATATGTTTACACATGTCGTTTGTGTTTCGGCTTTAATTTGCTGCAATTCATACTTTTTCCTTCCAATAATGAATGTTTTAATTAGAAGCTACTGAAAAGTACAAAATGTCAAATGTCTTATGAATGTTTTGTGTTGTTTACTTGTTTTTCGTTCTATTTAGCCTGATTTATGCCATAATAATTTCATGTGTTTAATGTTTGGCAGTTTTTTGTCCTAATTTATTACTGATACATTTCAAAATAAACACCGGAGTGTAAATTTTTTCTTTTGTCCATAGGATGTAAAAATACCCATAAAATTGGAAGGTGTCACAATGCTGATGGTTCAGATTATTTTGCACCTTAAAGTAAAGGTTTAATTACAGATTTCGGTCTTATGTGAACTATTGTTATCACGTTTAACAAAAATATTTTCTCCCACATTTATGCTTCTTTATTGTATGACCTGACAATCGAATTCTTTAGTGAGGTAATCCGGCATTCAAATAATGTCTAAAAATCTTAATAATAAATACTTTTTTATTAAAATGTGAACACAAACAGCTGGGACCTCAAATAAAACCCACAAATCAAATGTACCATTTTGTCATCGAAATGTGACAACTGTAGAATTTATTCATTAAACAGACGGTGAGTTTGACACTTGCCTTTTGTCAGAACATAACTTACATTCCACCACTCCACATTGCCCTTTGTCCCATAAACACTCACAGCACACAGTGCATTAAAATGTCTCAAAACTAAAAGTAAGCAGTCGGAGACATCTGTTTCCAACTGAAGAGACAGAATGACCAGAACAGATGTGACATGAAGTCGGAGCCAAAATTAAGATTCACATTCTTATTGTCAATTCTAGTTCATTTAAAATGACCCTGAGCAATAATCTGTGTAAACGTCTCTACATTCGCTCCAAAATCAAACAGAGAAATGAAAAGTCTGTACATCCTCCTCCACTCGACACATTCTCCATCATCTCTAAATATGTACAAGGAAGTAAATTCCTTTTGCAGGCATGCTGGTGTTCTTGTTTACATATTGTCTCTTGCTGTACATATACAAGGAATAAACATGACACCAACAGTTCAATGAATCATTGAAGATTCAGGACATTGCTTTATCTTTTCAAACTTGTTTCTACAATGGAGTATGATAAGAGACTGTAATAGAAATATACTTCATATATAGTTATATACGGTATTCAAGGAGTGCATTCAGATGCTCCAGCAGTAGATATGTAGAGGCTGACAGCTGTTCTGCATATAGTGAGAGGGCAATCGACGTGCTAAGGAAAAGATAGAGCGCAGCAGAGGTCACTCTGAGCTAGACTCTGGATCAGTCTGCACCACTCAGCCCTTTTCTGGGTGATGTAGGCTGGGGTGATGATTTGCACAGGAAGGCGTGGCGAGCCCTCCACCCTGGCCTTCTCACATAAGGCCTCAGCGATACAGATAACATACATGCCGCAGTCATAGCTGTTCTGCTGCGAGGGGCACGGCTCCTCCACAAACATCGCTTTCCTCCCTGCACCCAAGAAAGGCTCCAGCTTGCTGGCAATGCGCCGTGCATGTAGCGAGTTGCTGCCGTTTTGTGAGTCATAGTGGGCAAAATGGTTGGAGTTGTGGTGATAGACCAAGAGGCTCCAGTGGGATCCCCCGGCGGTTTGGTTTGAATTGTCATTAACAGCTAAGAAGACCCAGTGACGAGAGGCGAGGTCCAGCGGCTCCAGAAATATAGCTAACTCATCAGGGCAGGAGGCACACTTGATGAACTGGGTGACCTCCGGGCTGATGAAGATGATGGTTTCCCCCAGGACTCGGAAGCGCTCAGCAGCAAAGTACTCAAAGGCAAAACCAATGACCTGGTCATTGAGCCAGTAAGGTCCCTCCAGTAAAGACACATCAGAGCGCCGTAACAGGCTGTCGTGGTAGCTCAGCACTACAGGGTCCATCCTCCAACACAGTCAGACTGAAACAAACAGAAGATTTTCATTTGGGCTGCACGATATCGTAAAATTCATATTACAGTGTGATATGATCAATGACTAGTGAGAATGATAATTTATGCATCAAGATTAATTTTCAATGAAAAAAACAAACAGATGTCACATCTGTTGGGTATCACTGATACCCGACAGATGTGACATCATCTTGATTTTATTGTTTCTTTTGTTTGTTGGTGTGACTCACACTAAACAAACATTTTCTTACATCTGGAGAATAAGATTTGTGGGTGAAGGTGTCTCTGCAGCACCGCAGTTCTTCATAATAATTATGTGTTGCCACATGTTTTCTTTTTTACCTTGAACACAAATGAACATTCTTTCTTCGACTTTGCTGTATTGTTTTTCATATTTTCATTAATTGTGCATTTGTGTGATTATTCAATCATCAAATATTTTGATAGTTGATTTATCTTTATGCTCATTTGGCTTCTTTCTTTGTCTCATGTGATGTAAACTAAATCTCTTCGGGCTTTTGTCGGTGGTAGAAAAATGTGTAGATGTCTGCTCGGACTCAAGAAAACAGTGATTGTGATGTAAATCTTTCATTTCTTCCTGAAATTTTGCAGAAAAATGTTCATTCTTTAGGCAAGAAAGTAATTGGAGGATGCATTAACAATGAAAATGTGTGTTTACCAATGTGGTGGATATATCATCAAGCTGCAATGAGCTGTAGATAAATAGGTACAGAGAAAAGGAATCAAACTGGACTGTAGATCAGACAAAACAAGTCATCTGAAGGATCATTTCAGTTCTGGGAAGATCCCATTCATTTCAACTTCAGTTTACTTAAAGCGCACCCAGCGTCTCTGTATATTTTACAAGCGTTTATCACAATTTCATGTCAGTTTACTCACCAAAGATTAAGTTACAAAATAATTCACTGATATAACTATTGAAAAATAACTCACTTGTATCAGTAGAATACTTAGCACTGGTCTAAATCTGTCTTTTCACGGAGAAACATTTGTTTAATCAGTTGCAGTTTGAAAATGACATTTTACTGCGCCTGGTCACGAAGCCTGAACCTGATGCTGACAGTTACTGATCATAAATACACGTGTGTAAGAAGTGTAAGAGTACAGGGTGATGAAGCAGACAGTCTAAATGCAAACGTACAGTTACAGTAAAGACTTTAACAGTACATGAGCCAACAGAAGGATCCAGTTTTGGCTCCATCTTGACTCAGTATGTTTGGATCATTGACGTTTCTGAGGGACGTTACCTGGAAACAGCCGACTGGTATCTAACCATGTTTTAATATATTAATAACAGAGTTTAATGGTCCATAAATGACAAAGTGCAGGGTGTGTGTGTCTGTGTACTGCCCCTGCAGAGTGTCACATTACTGCAGTGCGTTTGTGCCAGCAGGCAGCTCACTGCTCAAACGGTCTTTAGCTTTAGCATGAGCTAGCTAACCACCAGTTTCACCACCACACGACGCTTAACAACATCGCTAAACATTCAGTGTAGCCTGCAGAACATAAACTATGGAGTGTCAAATCAAAATACATACTGTTGATCCACTGTCCATACCTGTAAGAGACACATTCAAATAGAAAGTACCACGAAAACTGCAGTCTTGTCCCTCATTGCAATGACTACCGTAAACCGTTGCAGGGTGACGTTAAACGTTGTGCGACAGTGGATCGGCTCATATGGGGTTGAAAAGTTATGGCTTTACGTTTCACAGTTAGCGGTTATACATGAGAAATACATAAGTTAAATCCGCACGGCAATCTTAATGAACTCACAATAGAACTACTGTAATATAATAATATAAAGGTGTACACTTTGAACATCGCCGCCGTGTTATTTCCTGCTTACTTCCGGTTGTGTCGCTCCGTCCAAGGATGTTATATGGATACAGCGACAAAGATGGCGCCCCACAAAGTCCCTACATCACTCAGAACGGCCATAAACGTCTATATTTTCTAACGATTCCATGTGTTTAGGCCCATTGAGCATGCACACTAGAGTTCTTCTTCAACCAAGCCTGTTTGGAGCTCTAAAAAAAATTAATCCATCGTTTAAAGCAGCGCTTAAAAATGCTGGTTAGTGGAGATGAACCCGGAAGTTGCAATACCCCACGCGGCCACTACGCTAAACTCAGCTCACAGTCCAGCTCTGGTGCTGGTGACAGAGAGCGAGTGAGTGTGAGTGTGTGTGTGTGTGTGTGTGTGTGTGTGTCCGTCCTCCCTCTGGATTTTCTCCCCGCCCAGGAGCGTCGTGAACGCGCACCGCTGCGCGTCCGTGAGCGACCGCACTGATTAGCAAGCCAAAGTAGAGTTTTCAGCGACCGTCACCGAGCAGCGAAGGACTGCTGCTTTATTTCATACGAACAGCGAAAACGCACGGATAAAAAATTAAAAATGCGCAACTATCCTGCGCGGACCTGAATGCCGAGGAACTGTTCGGAGGCGAGCGGCGAGAGGGAGAAGGAAACAAATTAAATCAGCGGGAATGCAGGGAATTAAATAGAGACTTAGGCATTCTGTCTGGCTACAAGTGCGGCTCTGTAGCCCAACCTGGCAACACATCACGAACTTCTCCTCAGGTTTACTTCAGCGGGCACGTCTGGAGGTAAGAGTGATGTGATGTGTGGAGCTGGACCCTGCGGGGCGGTGGGCTGCTGCTCCCGGCTGGAGGCAGCAGCCCAGTGAATCATGAAACGGGTTCTTTTAATCTCCACTCATTTGCTTTGCAGGATGTTTTTTTCAGTCGCGGTGCTTTCAAGGTGTGTTTGGGCTCAGTCTGTCCTTTGTTGGATGAATTGGGCTCAGTCAGAGATGTGTGTGGGGTGTGTGTGTGTGTGTGTGTGTGTGTGTTTATGTGTGTTGTGAGTGAAAAAGTTTGAGTTGCTGCTCAGTGACATGTCGACTCACACTGATGCTGCAGATCTGAAGCCACGCACAATGTGTGTGTGTGTGTTATCTCTCTGTAATGGATCCTGGGTTCTACTCTACCTCAGGTATTTGTCAGGGATGATGATTTCAGGTGCACATGTGTCAGATTGACTTTATGTTCAGCTGTAGTCCCTGGACAGGTGCATATTACTGTACATTACTCAGAATGAGTCAGGCATACTGGGATATTCCAGTGTTTCACTTGATGTATCTGACTTTTTGCACATGTATATATGCACACATATCCCAATATCCCTGACTCATTTGGAGTAATACACATACATGTATAAAAGGATCAAACAAAGCAAAGCAGAACATAAATGTTTGTGAAGGATGATGCAGCAGAAATAGATAGACGCCTGGTAGAGAGCGTAACAGAACAGACACACACAACAATAACTAATGAACTGAAACAGACATCAATCTTGTGTTTCTGATTCATTCTCATCAGGGTGAAGTTGGTGTGCTGTGTGAGCGTATGGCTGCAGCAGGGTGGGGTTAATGTTTACATGTATAATTTAGTGGAGGTCAGACAGCACAGATTTTAATGCTGCGGAGGCAAGCAGCTGTAATGGCACAGGGCCGTCTGATGGGGTGAAGAAGCTGCTGAATCATGGCTGTAGCACTCAGGCTGCCGGTGGATGAGCGTCAGACGCAGCAGGGCTGCAAACTGTAACATCAGATATCATTGTGTAGAGGATGCTGCTGTTAATGAACATCAAGACTGTTTGTATTCGTCTCTTTAAATCTCTTTTATGCTTTTGATTCAAAGAGTTCCTCGTAGTGTGATGAAAGGAGACAGAGGCTGGTATTATAAAACACCCTGAGTAGATTTAGACCTAGATTTCTGTGACTGAACATCTTCATGTCATGGGGCTGTTGTGCCCAAGTTTTTTTCTGTAACCTGTTAGTGAACGCCCCCATTTTAAGGTTCATTTACTTCTTAGTGAAGGGTGTTCCTATGTTGGAACAGTGATCATTAACAAGTTAAACTAAGTAAAAGAATATGTAATTGTCCTTTTTAGATCAGTGTTCCTGTGTCCTTTTTATATGCAGTGTTTCCTCTACTAAGAACATTATTAGTTCCATCAGTAGAAAGGCTGATTTTTGAGTCTCGCTTGTGCTTTGGGATGGCGGTCGACCTCCCTACAAATACCAACATGTACCTGCTGCCACCGCTGCTTCAAAAACATAAGAAAACACTGATATATGGGCAAAAACTCTTAAGAAAATGATTCGTAGCTGTGAGGTTCTGCTGAGAGCCCAGCGTCCTGTGTTCAGATCAGCACAGGTGATGAGAGTAAAGTGGGCCTGTCCTGCAGGAATGTGAGGTCTGAGGAGACGCAGCTGCTGTGGCATGAGAGCCGGCCCGGGCTGAGACTCCAGCAACTGGTCCCTGTCGACATCTGACACCCCGCAGGCCCCCGCTGTCTGCTATTTCTAAAAAGACAGGCCTCACTTTATATCACATCAGAGGGAGCTGTGTTCGGAGATATCACCTGAAACACTGAAACAGGTCTGAGAGCTCAGTGTGGGAGCTCTCAGACTTCCTTTGCAGGAGCTAATCTGTCCAGCTATATGAGATTTGTGGGTTTATGAACATTTTGCAGTGCTGGAATAAGATAATCTGCCCTTTTCTAATTCTGCTTTGAATACTTAACCCTTCTGAGACTAAACCACAAACTTGTGCATGCAGAATCTCAAACGTCAGTGTTTTCTCTGGGAAACAATGAATGACTTCAGCTTTTGTCACCTTGTGCATCATGTCCTGTCAGCCAGTCCGACCTGGGGTGTGTCCTCACGTCTGGCCAGTCTTGTTCTTTCTTTTTGTCCAGCTTGACTTATTACAAATGCAGATCTCTGTCAGAATGAAACTGTGGACATTAAATTCCTGTTAGTCAGCCGCGATGCAAATATGTCTGAGATTGTGTAAGATCATCATCATCGTGTTTGCCATAGCTTGCTTCAGATGTATTTCCATCTCAGTGAATCGCAAAGAAGAGTTGATTTCCAAAGAGAGGAAGAGTTCAGTTCATTGAGTACAGTCTGGTCTTCAGAGGATTCCTCCTGTATGTCTGAGTGTGTCATACATACTGCAGCACACTTTAAATGTGGAGCAGCATGATGACGGCAGAAAGAGCAACCGGCCCTCTGCAGCTTTAAACTCTCCTGGCATAAAGTATACATCAGAAGTTAGATAACTCTGTCTTTGTGTGAGCTCACTTCGTTTTATAGTGGAAACTGTTGTAGGTTGAGAGAAGTGTTCTGCTACGGCATCTTCATTCAAAAAGTGTCATCATGTTGGGATAGAACATTTGCTGGTTCCAGCGTCTTAAATACAAGAATCTGCTGCTGACAGTAAATGAGTCTGTGTTCTCTGGAGTGTCGGTTGGATAAAAGGCAGATTTTTGAACATTTTACAGACTAAACAAACTCACTTCATATTGACATGTTGCAGCTCCAGTTGTGTCGTTCAGATTGAATCCAGTTCTACTTTTAGCTGCTACTTCTACTGTTCTTGTCCGACTTACTGGGATAAGATCGTGGGTTTAAACCTAACACTGGCAGACTATTTCAGTCGGCACTCTTCTCCCCTTCTGCTATCTGTGTGGTAGCTTTTTCAGAATTCGACAACAACATCAATGTCTGAGCGAGCAGCCTACACTCTGAAAATCACCTTAACCCTATTCTGTTCATTAATGGTATGAATATAGAGTAGCTAGTTCCTTTTGCAAGGATTTAGCCATTTTACCTCCCTACATGCATATGTTCCCCCTGACACTACTTTGCAGGAGCACTGTCTCTGTGTGCACCAGCCAAGACCATTGTTGTTGGTTTAAAGAAATACAAACAAGCAGAATGAGAGTTGATGCGTCCAGATCTTCGTCCAGCACTGACACGGTGCTGTGGAAGGCTGCCTGTGCTCCACTACTACTGTCATACCTAACAAGAAGAATCTGCTGTACACATCATTTTGCTTATTTTTGCAGCTGATGTACGATAGATATCATTGTTCATAGTGTGTGTTGAAAAGCAGCCTGGAGCTAAAGGCTGCAACAGTTACGAAGACGTATATCCCACAAATCATCTGATTGTTCTTTAAAGACATAAACACTGTGTTTAAAGTGCAGTGCCTCTTCAAACCTGCTGTTGTCCTCTCTTGATCATTGAGGAAACATCCCTTTGTGCTGTCACTGTTCCCTTGCGCATCCACAGCCTCGAACATCATTTAAAAATAAGAATGACCCCGTCCTGATGTATCACCTGCTGAACCAGATCTCCGCCTATGTTTAGGGGAGAACAGCCAGTCATGTGTCGCAGGCTCACATGATCGGGATGCTCTAAAAAAGTGTTGCGGCCGCATGGTGGGATTGTATGGCGTAAGTGATTGGCATGCACATGAAGTCATTAAAGAGGAACCTGCTTGTGTTGCACCGAACAAAGCTCCCCTTTCTTTAGTTGGCCATTATATGAGCAAGGCTTTGGCCTCAAAGGCTCAGCTTCCACCGCGTTTTGCATGTCCCCTCATTAACTCGCTGCTGCTAACAGTAGCCCGAGTGAGGTGGAGAGAAGAAAGTGTATTGTGTTGTTCTTTGCAATTTTGTTGATGTGAGAGGAGCTTAAAGTGTTGTTTTTAACTAATCCCTTAAAATGAGAAATGGAGTCAGCAAACAGTTCTGATCTGTGTGGAGACTCACTTTGTATCCCCTGGAATTAGATCCTGTCCTGTAAAGGTTCGGTTGAGTGGTTTTGTTGAGGTTCCCCTGGTGTTATTCAGCCGTTGAATGTCATGCAAAGATGGCAGTTGGCTGAGCTTCTCTTTCCTTTTAAATGATAAAGTAAGCCCATGATTTGAAGGACTGTGTTAATTAGATAAAGCTACAGTTACAGATACCTGCTTACGTCCTTATTTGACTTTTGTTTTGAGGAAGCGGAAGTTTAGTGTCTCGGGTCGTCATGTGGCAGCTGCTAATTAGCGGAGGAGATTTTGAAGTGTGTCAGGACTACTGCGTAAAAGTGCTGATAGTGAGTAAAAATATTATCAGTAAAATGACTGTGACGTTTTGGCAGCGGAACACTGGAAACTAAAGTAGTGATTCTCTGAATTTTTGTTTATTGTGACACAGCTGTGACAATAGCTGTGGCCCCCTGCAGCCTGGTGGTACAGACAGGACAGAGCCGGCGGTTAATCCTCAGGTATGTGCTGTTGTGTAATGGTACACAATACTGTCTATTTGCAGGGCAGAACAGCCACGAAACCACTATAACTATCAGTGAAAGGTGCGATTATCTGGTTAAAGCCTTCATATGGCTGCACTGTCACAACCAGCGACATGTTGCTCAGTGGGAAATATCATCTTTTAACCTCATGACACTATGTGATGTGTTGATTCCTATGTGTGGGATACAGGATGGTCAAGAGGACATCATGTATGCATACAGTTTGCTTTATTTACAAACTATAAAGCAGACATGTCTTGATGCACATTATATGAACACTGGGGACACAGAGGACTCAAATTAAATACAGTTTTTACATTTCTTTCAACAAGCATCAGGATGCCAATCTTAAGGGCATTTGTTCGTTCCTTAAAATACAAATTGGCAAAGCAGGTTGACTGACGATGCAGTACAGTTAATCAAACCTTCTGAATATTTGCCAGCATGTACAGAATCAAACATTGAATCATCACTTGAAACAGTTACTTCAATAGTAACAGTTACAAATAGCAGAAAGTTTTGGTGTGTGTGCAGTGGAGAAATAAGCAGCGTGTTGTTTCTATGTGACTTTTACAAAACACGGAAATGCATTTTATTGTGGAGAAACTCATTGCAAGGGTAAATTTAAAATGCAGTTCCTTCAATGTGGGAAGACAGATTCTGAAGTATAGTTTGTACACACTTTTTACATTCATTTCTTTGAAGTTTAGGTCATTGATCATTGAAAGAGAGGGACGTTCCTGCACAAAGATTCCCGACTAACATTAGGAATTGCTTTCCAAAATTGGCCAAAATTGAAAATAACATTTTGAGCAGAAGTTGTGAAAAGAGAGAATGTGTGATCTAAAACGTGCTAACAACACCAGATATTCCTCTCCATCCGGGGAGAAAGTTTACAGTCGGCTGCTGCTCTTATCTGAGAGGAATTCTGTCAGTATACAGTCGTCTGTGCTGTGTCAGAATGAGGCAAGAGGGGAGGAAGAGCACAGATAGTTGTGGCTAACTGACAACAAACAGGCCGTGATAAGGTGGACTTCACATACAGCAGGAGACATGCTCACTGATGACTGGAATGCTCTGCAGTGTAATCTATACTGTAGTTATCAGTGGAGTAAATGGGCAGATGATAGACCGCTGGGAGATTATTCTTAAATCCTAACCATTAGCTGTGGAAGTACGGTCAGATGTTCAGCCTCTTAGGCTTCTCTCTTATTAAAGAGAATCAGTCAATGTTGGAGCTGTTCTCTGCCTGTCACATTCTTTGTGTCAGCTGTTTGCAAATATCATTTCTAAAAAAAGTTTCCAGATTGGCATTATCGGACAACATGTATGCTGCTGCTGATTTATCCGTAATAGAACTATATTGGTTCATAAACTGGCAAACCGATATATCGTCTGGGTGATGATATGAAGTGTGATGTGACCATCAGGAGACAAGAGCCACCACGGAGACAAAAACTGAATGTTGTGAAGATGGTAATATTTCTGTCCTAATGGTAGAAGTTCTTTGAGGGTCCGTCTTATCAAACAGAACCTTATCCGGTGCCAGAGGAACCATTGTTTATCATTAAAACATCCTGACAGAATGATGTAAACACCGCTGCTGAACTCCGCTCTGTCTTTAACCCTGGCACCCACCTGAATTAATCCTGATTACCCACTAGCCGTTTTTATACTGGGCAGCAAGCCGCCAATTTGGCTGTCCTTTTTATGGCTAGGTCCGTGGATTTAGACAGAGGACGGTAAATTGGGGGTCTATTTTGGTCCGCCAATTTGCCGCCTCAGAGGGTACACTTATTTCTTCCTCCATTGCTATCTAAATCCGAGATGTAATTGTGCCAGAAATTGCGTGAGATGGGCGGAGGTGCCGATGACCTGCGCTGTTGTGCGACTCATAGCCGTGAAGTTTTAAAACCAGGAAACAGCTGATCACAGCAGTCAGTCCATCACTTCATCTGCGGACATCAAGATGAGCAACTGGGCAGCCGCTGAGATCCGGGAGATGCCAGCATCTCCTCGGTCTCTGTAGCTGTTTGGTTGTTTTCCACTTGTTGTTGTAGCGGCAAGCTAAGAACGGTCGCTACTTTCAAATTAAAAGCCCCCTGCTAAAAACCCAGTTCTAAACTCCAATGGGGTGCAATGTAAAGCTCTTATTTTGAAGACAAATTCGTTGCCACTGTTCACTGCCCAATTTCGTGCTTCACGTCACGTCACATGTTTACGCCTACCCCAGAGGCAGCCAAGTGGCGGCTTTTGGAAAAGGAGGAATATTACGCCTCCCTTTTAGAAAGACAAGGCGGCACATTGCCCCTTTACCTAGCAGCAAATGTGTCGTCTTTTCTATCTAAAAGATCATCAGAGCGGCATTCACTGCAGTGACTTAGTAGTCTGGTTGAACGATTATGGTCGGACACCCTGGAGACGATTAAGAGGGTCCCTATTGTCTCCGCAATGTCCCAGTCCTCCACTCAGCCTGAAAGAAACACTTAACAGTGAAGCCGTCTCAGCCTAGTGAATGTTCCTGCTCTCCATGTCACGATGGCTGAGCTGCACCAAGGATCAGGTGAGCTGTGAGAGTCAACTCCAAATGCCAACTGTAATGAGTTTTTCTCCAAGTCCTAGTTTTGAGGATGAGGAGTCCGAGCCAGTGTGAGCTTAACAAGGGTTCAGACGGAGAGCTGGCCTGTCGTGACCTTCTCAGAGAAAGAGTGGACTATTGTTCTGAGAGACTGGACTAAGTAGGTTTGTTCTCGATGCTGATTCTCTTTGGATGCATGTGAAATAAAGAATATAATCTGAATGTTGAGAGAAATCTACGAACATGGTAATCAAACAGTTCATTGATCATATTTGTTGTTTGTAGCTTATAAAACACGGAAATGTGCTGCTTCTATGCACTGTAAATGGAATATCTCTGGGGTTTTGATGTTTATGAGGATTAGGGTTGGCCGGTATGTTAAAAAATCTAATGAGAGCAGATTGTGACGTGACTTGAAGTCGTTGAATGCTGCTGGAGTGGATTTCAGTCCAAAGTGTGCTCATTGTGGAGCATCTGGTCTCAGCACCTCCCTCTGCTCTGCTAACAGAGAACAACAGTAGCTAACGTTTAGTTTAGAAATGGAGCCCGTTAACATAAACTAACAACCGGCTTCCAGCACAACAAGAAGCTGCACAGAGCCCCTTTGAACAGGCAACATTCTAGGCTTATGATTGGTGACCACAGAGGAAGAAATAAACTGCAGAACACGAAGAGATATCAATGCTTGTGACCTCAGTCGACGGGAACGCATTGAAACCACAGAACGTGTTGAGTTTTGAGTTCAAGGCGCCGTCATTCTTCCTGGTCCACAAACTTTTGGTTCTTGTTTTCTATTGCTGTTGTCATTGCTGTCTGCACAAACACACGAAACCTGACTGAATAAAACAAGACCATGCATGTTTTTCTTGAGTTATCAGATGGCTTTCTTGGAAATGAAGAGTAAAAGTGGTGAAATGTGATGGTGAATGTGTTTCTCTGCAGAATGACTCAAACAGCACACAGAGGTTATGTCTTAATGATCCAGAGTGAAAGGATATCTGAGGAAGGAATCCTCCTGTAGCCTATTAAATCTTGTTTATTTCTAATTCGACCACAGTTTACCGAGCGTCGCCCCTCATCATCTCTCCATTCACTTTGGGGCGTTCAACAAACCATGAGGTCATAATAATGTTCTGTTCAGCCTCTTCAGAGATACTCGCCAACATCTTCCGTCATCTCCTTGAAGCCTGCAACCAAACATGCTTTATCATCACGCTGGAGCTCGGTCTGTCTCTGTGTCGACTGCGGCTCTGACTGCACCATCGGGCTCAGATTTCAAACAGCCTGCGGTCTGCTGACGGCAAAGAGACAGCAGCCAACCCCCCTCACCCTCCAAAGAGACGGCAGAGCCACTGTAACGCTGCCCTGTAATTACAGGTCATGTTTTTTCCTAATAAGCTAAACAGATGTGCTTAACATTATGGTGCACATTTAGACCCAGAGTCAGACATGGTGACCTGTCATCACTATCAGCTGCTGAAGCTCACTGTCTGTTGCCTTCATGAGTTGGATTTGAGAATCTGAAAATATCAAAGTGTTGCAACATTGACAGATTTAATGGACAAAAAGACAAAAAAATTTAAGTTGGTGATCCCCTCCAGAAAGTCTTAAGATGTATACAAAGTTTACTTTACTTTTGCTTCAATTACAAAGCAGCCAAGATGTTTTGTGAACTACCTGAGCTGGATGAATGTAAAATATGGCCTTCTTTAACAAGTTTTGTTGATTTATCATCTGCACTAGCTTCTCCAACGTTTTGTGCACATAGTATATGGTGATAATAATTAAAAACATGATATTAAATTGGGGGATAACCCCCAAACACTCAAGTCTCCCACAAACCTACAGGGAACACTGTTTTCATTTGCAAACATCTTCTTCTTCACTGTAAAGTTAATTCTCAGTGTTTCCACATCACACTTGTGTCTGCTGAATATTCGACCAGGATTGGCTTCCGTGTCACAAATTTAACACCTTAATTTGTGTGAAACAGCCTTCCATTGTCAGCAGTCCCATTTTGTACTCCCTCACAGATACCAGCCACTTAAAGCTACAACAAGGAACTTTAACAGTTTGTTGATTTGGAGACCCCTGTGGACAAAAGTGGTAGTGTTTCTACTGTCAAAGCCACAAAGTGTACTGTAAAAAAATTATCAAAAGAAAAAATTTTTTTAACTGGCTATCATACTTCACACTGTAACTTTTACTGAAACATGTAAACAAAACAAAACTCCTTGTAGCAGCTTTAAATCCATCTAGTATTATTCCCTGTTAAGTTAAAGAAAATGTTCTCTCAATGTTAAAGAAGTGAGAAGAAATACCTGGTTTTGGCCCTTTATCTGGATCCACACCAAAAGTTAATAGGGTCTATTCTGGATTCGATATGTTCAGTGGAAATCGGTTCTGTAGTGTTTGAGTAATACTACAGGTGACAACATAACCTCCTTTGCGGAGGTAAAGAGGCCTTTAAATTGAACCACTTTGTTATACAGGATTACACTAATGACTGCTCTGCTCTACATGAGGACGTCTGATTGTTCGTAGTAGGTTTCTGTGAGGCCAGTGTGATAACATATGACGCATACCGACCTGCACACATGTCCTTACGAGTAGTTTTACATCTGATCTATTGGATTATAACATTTTCCTTTGATCGCTGGTGCCCACTCATGTATTCCATGATTCGTCGTGATGTCTTTGAAATAGCTCTCGATGTAGGTGTTGAGTGGCCTCAAGGAAGAAATCTTCCCTCCGTGTCGTTATGCAACACTTCACAAAAGAAACCTTTGGCAGCTAATTTGATCAAATTCACTGCAGCTAATTGACCATGTAGATGACGAGTCCTGTTCGAACCCTGAGGGTTAAAGAAAAACAACTCTTTATGTTTTCTTTTGTCTGCATGCTCAGCCTCATCACAGGTATCCAACATAGGAAACAGTGTTGATCTCTTGTTGCACATTAGAGGACATCTGTGTTCATCACAGTGAGGCTGGAGGCATCTTGGCACTGAGCGGTGTGAGCAGCTACAGTTCAGTCATTACTGCTTGTCTCCACTCAGCTATGAAAGACGAGATGAGTCCTTTTGGCACTTGCAGCCTCTCGTACTCTCAGTGTGTGTTCTCAGACAGGCTCCATATCCATTACCCGTCTCATTATGTGGATGTGTACTGTGCCCGTTTGTGTTTACCTTTGTGTACGCAGCCTGCTCTCTGGTTGGTATGTTGTTGTTCACATGTTGAATGTTTCTGGAGGAACGTGCCGGTGTCCTGGCTTCTCCTCAGCGCTGTCTTCCCCCAGGCCAGGGGCTGCTGAATGGGTCCATTTGGCCCAAAAGACTCCCTTTCTGAGGGGGAAATGGAGTGTGCATAATCTGGATCAATGATACTGTCTTCCTCTTCTCCTCCCTCCCTCCTCTTCTTTCAGCTCCCCTCTCAGCTGCTTGATAACACCCCGCTGACCGCTGCCTTAAATCCACACTAGTTATTTGTTGTTGATGTGAATATTTAGGAGTTTCAAAAATCTGATGATGTTGGCTGATGTTAGTTTTACTGTTGGTGGACAAGCTGTAGAATGTTGACACATTGAAACAAATGTCTGGCATTTCTGTACTTTGAAGCTGAATTTACGCTTCTTTGTTGAATCTACACCGCATCTCACTTCTGGCATATCCCTAGAAATGTAACTGCATGTCGCAGGGATGCATAATGCGAATTCATGACCTGTAGTTTCCCCAGTAAAGACACCGCCCTGTTCGGCTGTTGAAGTCCCTCCCGAACAGCCAGCTGCTGCTCTTCTTGGATGATACTTCTTCTCTTCTGCATGCGTTGTGCAGCCCGCTGGCAAATGCCACTTTGCCGAAAACAAGTTGTTCAAGCCGGGTGTGTACATCCAGAGACACATCTGTGAGCAGAGGGGGTTAGTGTGTTTCAATTAGCAATCCGTTCACAGCGTTAGCTACGTAGATGCACCGGCACATGTGTGAATGCTCTCTGCGGCTCAGGCCACTTATGGCAGAGCCTACTTACAACAGTAAATAAGCTTTACGTTTAGAGACTGATGTATCTGCAATTGGTTAACGTCAGCTCTACCTTTTTAATGCATTTACATTTTGAAGATACCAGCTGTGAGTAGAGGAGTGAAAATTCAGTTTCAGAAATTCAAATTCAGAGACACAAATTGATTTGGTTACAATTCACCTGATTCAATTCAATGATTCAAACACCACAATTCTTGATTCTCGTTGTATCTCATTGTTCACTACTACTAAAGTTTGGAGTTCTCAGGCAGATTTTACACAAAGCTTGCTTCATTTTCCAGTTTCTGCTTTCTAGCAAGTTCATAAGATCCAAAGTGTCACCAGTTGTCCGCTTTCAAAGCATAGGTTGTGTTTTTTAATCACTCACTGCCTCCCTCCGCCATCTCCCAACATATGGAAGTAACTTCAGTCTGTTTCCCACAGCTTCATGGAAGAGGTTACTGAATCAACAGTCCTTTTTACTTGACGTTTAGCGTAAAACAGCGCGTGTTTATACTTATACAGGCATATCCAGTATTTCATATGATCAACTGTTGTTAACTCATTCTCTGCATCTTCAACTCTGCACAGCGCTGATCAGCTGTCTGTCTGTTTTTCATATTCATGTCAGAGCAGCAGGTACAACTTTGCCATATACCTTATACCATGCAGTTGTTTCAATTGGCTTTTAAGTGTGATCCTTTTTTCTCTTGCTGGCACAGTTCAAAGATTCAAATGCTGCTCTACTGTTTGAATGTTCCTCCTTCTAAAACACACACATACTGATTTCATTAACTTTGGAGTCACCATGTACATATCTGGATATGATTTCACAGGGAATCATTAAACCTAAACTCTTTATGATGCCTTTAAAACAACAGCTGTTGATGATGTGCCTTTCGTTTGCTGGCCTGTTTTATTGCGGGGTGGTGTACTTTTCCTATTCAACTGGCCAAACGCAGACCGTGCAGCGTCATATTGATATTTCCAGAGCGAGACTGGAGTCTGAAAGGAAAAACATTTTCCACTCTGTAAAACAATAAAATGTAACTGTGAGGGGAGTCCAAGAGCATGGCCTTGTTTTAGACTCCACATTTTGCTCCAGTCCTCAATAGTCGTACTGTAGCTGGTACACCAATGTTTCCACCTACAGTAGCTTAACTGCTCAATAAAATAGGTGGAGAGAAGTGTGGGGAGTGTGTTGGATAAAGGTTTTTCCTTTAATGATTCTTAGCAAGGCTCGTGACAAACACATTGTGTTGTCCAGAGGATGATGATGATGATGAAATGTGTTTTGAATGAAACTTCCCCACAACGCCTCTGGGAAGGTGCTAACACAGTGCGTCATCTCATTAATATCGTTGCTATCGGTGACTGTCTACCCAGCGCGACCCCTACAAAAGTATGCCACTTTAAAATCTGAAAGGACTCAGTGAGCTCGCTATCAATGGGGAGCACACCATATTATTTCCTGATAGTGCTACATTATGATTAGTAAACAACAAATCGGCAGGAGGAGAGCTAGTTATCTGCTAGCTGCTAGCGTCTGGCAGCAGAATTCTGTGGTGTGTTTGGCTAAGAGAGCTAACAGATAGAAGGGCTAGGCTAGAGCTAACGCAGCTAACAGAGCTACATACACAGCGGGACTGAGAGTCTCTGTTCAGAGGGCCATGAAGCCTTGAATGGGCTCTGTTTCTAACCTAAAGTTAGCTACTGTTGCTCTCTGTCAGTGGAGTGGAGAGAGGCACTAAGACGAGACACTCAACAACATGCATAAAGTCACATCCTTGGTTCTGTTGTGTGAAATCCAAATCCAACCCGAGTTCTGCACAAAGAAATCCACAGTCCAGCTGAGTTAAATCGTCCTCAGGTGTGAACAGGCAAAGAAAGACGGGTCTCAATTCTCACATCCCCAAACAACCTCTACAATAAGAGGATTAACAAATGTTGATTAATACACATTTTTACATAGAAACACTTTAATCAGTGACAGTGACAACAAGTTTATATAGCTGCGCTGGAGTACTTTAGCTGAGCGCAGTTTGGAGACATGTCTCTGACATGTACAGCAAATTCACACAGGAGATTTGACCCACAATGAGTGATAGGCGAAGAGGACTTATTTGACATGTACCAAGACAGGAGTGTTGGAACGAGACGAGACAGGCAACAGGTTTCCCAGCAGGTGTTTCAGGGTCAGCTGACTTGATTGTCTCATCTGCCACGTCTGGACACAGGAAACAGGAAAATTGACCATCTCATGAAGCCTTTGGCAACCAGATAATTTTTTTTTATCTGATGTTGGTGTTTGCTGAGTTACATTTACAGGGCCAACAAAGCACAGTTTTAGTGTTAAAGTGTGTTCTACACACTGAGTCTCCACTGTGCAGTTGTCTGAAATGTCACATGACTGGTTGTGTAGCATTGCTGAAAACCCTTTTTTAATGCTTTTTCTGCCCTACATGGTGGAAAACTGGCTTTGTCACTCTTTCACCACCGCACTTATTGCTTTTGTTCAGCAGTGAACGTAAACAGTGAGTACTTGCAAATTGTATGTGGCGCCATATGCAGCTGCGTCTCAATCGTGGTTCAAGTTTGACTTCATTGTTTCCCCTCAGATTTGGCTGAATGTGAAGTTGTGATTGTTGGTTTTCTCCAAAACTATAAATCTTTCTACCGCTGTTGTTATTAATGTTGAGAAGGACGACAGCATACTGGCTTAAAGTTTAAACTTTAAGCACAATATCCTGTTAAAAGCATCTTGTTGTCTGTATATTGATAGAAATATATGAACAGTACCATGATGGGGCTGTTATGGTGTTGTTATGTTGAAGCCCCCCCTGCGTTACACTTCCTGTCTCACCCAAAGCTGCTGTCTTTGTCCTGGGAGTGGACACAGGAAGTGGAATTCTCCATGGCGACAACAGAGGAGTGGTGCTGTTTACTCCCCCTGTTTCACTTTACAACAGCTTCTCTTCACAGCAGCCTGAAACATCATCCTACCAGCAGAGTCATCTAAAACTGGACACTGGACTCATGTTTTTTTTTCTTTCAGACTCTTTCCCTTTTGAAGAGGGTCCATTAGAATGAATCCTGCAGTCATTTACAAGCTTTTTGACTTAACCTTGTACTACTTGTACAGCTTGGATTACCAAACACTTGCAACAATATCTTTTTTCCATGGAAGCTTGTAACGTTTAATACTGAGTCAGTGAAAACGTCTAAAAAAGGACACAGTTGTGTGTGCAGGCTGTAGATATGAGACACACCGCAGCATGCCAAGTATTTTTATTTTGTGACAATGTTGTTCTTGGAGCTTGCGTGTGCTTGGAGTGTTGTATTAATTTCCCTCCTCTATTTTCTCCCTCCGATCTCTCCACTAACAATAAAAGCTTCTGCACAGTGAAGTCAGTTAACTCGGCACACAAACACACTCGACTCTTCCTTGTGTGTCGTGTTTTTGTGTCACCTGTTGGTGTTCGGTCAGAAGAATGTGGAGGGAGGTGGTGAAGGCGGAGCACTTGATTCAGACGGGCCTGAGAGGCCTTCAGTCATTTTTAATTACGGTGTGGACGGTGACTTCAGCATGGACTTGTGCCAGTCCAGCTCCCTTCTCACCGACTCAGGTGTCTCACTGCCTGTCACCTGGAATACCAGTAGCACAAAGGATAATATGTTGTGGTTTATCACTTGATTGATTTTTATGAGCCTGCATTAGTATCGTACCAGACACAGCCATTGACTTCCATTCAGCATTTAATTTCTGTAAAATCAATTGGTAGACTGCTTGACTTGGTTGTGTTGATGTTACATGAGCAGTGTAAATGAATGTGCTGCTTCTAATCATTCTGCAGAGGTGGGTAGTAACTAGTTTCTCCATTACATGTGACGGGTAACTTCTTTGAGTAAATTGTACTTTCCACTTGGCATACTTTTCCTGTTCGATTAGTATATTGTTTGATGACAAATTGCTATTTTTGCAATTCTTATTTTCATTATTTTTTGCACTGATGCACATTCTGTTAAGAGGTCGGTGGTCAGCTGGTCCGAGGTCTGCTGAAGCTTTGTTATCCCATTAACGCTAATTGTTAATATTGACGTATCATTTTTGATGACAAATTTGACTTCTTGAGAAATAGTTTTTGAAATGTAGCCGTACTCTTACACAACTTTACCCACCTCTGTCAGTCTGCACCAGAGCTCAGAGAATTGATGAAAAAAATGAATGATTGGAAACCAGTGGCTACATGTAACAATCTAAAACCCAGTGGATTGATCTGCAGATTGGTTTACTGGGATGTAAAGTGCACGTTATAAGGGCTACGACCAGGAACTGACTTGTTATTTCAGTCCTACATGTGGCGTCAAAATCACCAATGTAAATCCTTTTTAAAGTTTATGATAAAACCCAAATCAATAACGATAACCTTGTTATCTGTCATGTGGTTTGAAATGTGTGTCTGGATGCAAAACAGAAGAAGCTGCCGGTCAGTGAGAAGAATTCCTCCGTGATGTACGACGACCATGTGATTGTCGTTTGTGTTGAAGTGAACGTTGGTGGTGACATTAGATGGGAGATCTTCTGTGTTTCCTGGACTTTACTGCTTGTTAATTCTCAGCTCTGAAGACACACATTGTTGTTGAAATGATGGATGAACTGTATCAATAATGAGTTCAGGACAGAAACAGGACGGTTGGCTCTCACTTTCCCACAGCTCAGATTTCAGGAAACCGACATCCTCTCTTCTCTTCTGTCTCTTCTCCCCCAATTTTCTCATTTCACCCTCTCTGTCTGTCTGTATTACCTCTCAACTCACTCTCTCTTTTCTCACCCTCGCTGGCGCTCTACATATTTTGGTCTGATCTCATGTTACACGCCCTCGCCACCACTTCCCAGTCATTAGTAGTTAAAGAAGCAGAGAGACTTGAGAGTCGTGTGAGTGAGTTGACAACATGCTTCAGAGGTGACACACATGTCTGTGTGTCAATGCAGGCCTCGTAGCCTCGCTACTGTCAGTGCACGAGAAAGAAAAACAAGTGTTTCACCTCCACTCCCTTAAATTTACCTTGACTCATCCCTCTGCTGGTTAATCAGAGTGGTAGATCTAGCTCTGCTAGATATTAGATATTTATTGATGTGTTTATTTTCAGGTAGTGCTTCTCTAATTGTTTTAGGCTCGTCGTATGAAACTGATTTTATCATGTTCTCAAGTCACAGACACTTCCTCACGCACTTCCTTGTCACCGGCTCTAGCTTCAGTGTTGCTCAAATTTAACCAAAGTGGCTGCCTTTTTAAATGATTAATTGAAGAGTGGCCCCTCCTCTAGATATCTGATCCACGTCCACGTTTTATTTTCAGGTTTGTTCATCATTTCATCTGACAAAACATTTTCACGAAGAGGCTAAGAAGACTTAGACTAACTAGACTGTTGTTGAGTAATGTCCCGATGAAGTGGCCCCAATTCTAGATTCTAGATCTGTGTCCGAGTTACTTATATCTCTTTCAACCAGTCCCAGATGTCTTGGGCGTTGCAAAGCTCAGGATGTGGCAGCAAGATAACTTGTTCTGGTGGATTATTTGCATGTGGGGAGACCTGGCATTAAAATGGCAAAATCCCAGCAAAGGAAAAGGTACAAAAGGTCAGCTTGTTTAGGTTCGTACCTTAACGTCCTGGTTAATGTTATGGTAGCTCGCCATGTTTAGCGTGTATTTTGCTGCCAGTGGTCTCCGGCAGGCTCCGGTCCCTGTCACACCAGGCTTGATGAGTGTCTATGGCTCTTGTTTGCTGGTGTGTCCTGCGCTGTCTGACTTTTGCAGCAGCTGTTGGACCTCGCCTAAACAAGTAGAATCAGCGGCGGAGCCCGTAGTTGAGAAATTATCCATGATTTCCCCCGTTCAGCCTGTTGTCTCCTTACTTTTCCCCTCCTCCTCTTTGCCAGTGTGACTTGCAGCTTTCTATCTGACATATTCTCAATGAGGAGTGGAAAGTATGAGATGTGAAAAAACAAAGCTTATCGCACCATCGGTTTGACCTCAGTCTTCTGGTTTCCCGTTTTTTTGAACAACAAATTCAGACGACCACTGCTTGGTGGTAGGGAGAGGTATTTCCTCTCATGCAGGCGCAGAACGTACAAGCTAGCTGGCCGTCGGCTGCATTCAAGTGCAGATCTTTGGCTGCGGCAACGCAACAGTCTGCCGTCGTCACCGCTGGATCTTTGATGTCAGTGTGGTGCGTCCGTGCCGTCCACCCACAGTCCACATCCGGTGAGCCAGACGACCCTGATCATGTCTTAAGTATTGGGTGTCTGCTGATACAGAGTACTGAAGATATTACTTTTTATTATTTCATGTTGTTTCGTCACTGCTTTCTATTAACAGTTTTCATCTCTGTCGTGGTCTGAAGCTAATGAGTTAATCAGCTTGAATTACGAATAAGAAATTATATCTACAAGACATGCTGGGTTTTTTAGACCATTTCAGATGTCAGTATTTAGAAGTTTAAAAGAAATCCAACAATGATGCTTTGCCACCCTTTTAGATTTTGACAAGTTAAATACCTGAGCTGGATATTTTACAGTTGCAGTTAATGATAGAATGCAGTCCGGGGTGTCAGAAGAGAGTGACACACCTGTCTGTCTCAGTGAGGTGTGAAGGACAGCAGTGCTGCTTCATCAGCAGGGTGAGGTGGAAAAAACAAAGCAGCGTTCAGCAGAGAGAGGATATGAAAGATTGGTTTAGGACATCTCTAGTTCTGTTGTTAGATCAGGGAATGTTGTAATTGTTTTCATTCCTCATAGTCATAGTTGTCACGATCACTTTAAGGAATCACCTGAGTATATAAAACTACTTTCAAACACTCAAAGCACCAATAAGCTGCTCTGAGGAAAATATGTCCTGTGTTAGCAAATCTGCTGGTGCCGTCATTCCACAAAATAAAGTCCTGGTTCTGGAGCGGTGAGCACGGTTTACACATGTGCGCTCTGAGGAAGCATTTGCATGCATTAACTGCAATTTTCACAAAACCCCAAAACCGAGATGTTAAAGACGCTGACTGCAGCGTTGGCATCCTGCGCTCCTCATTTTCCATTGACCCAAATTAGCGTCAAACATGGCCGTTCACCAGAGAGTTAAATACAGGGAGAGGTTACAGTAGGACGCTGTGCCATATCCTCATGTTACAGTCAATTTACCACAAAGTCTGGAAAGAAAGTTGACCTCTGTCAACCAGTCACTGTGGACGGCCTCCTTGGTATGACCCAAAACTGCTTTCCTATACTTCTCCAAAGGAAACTGTGTAACAGTGTCAGAGTGTAAGTGAGGTCTTCAGATGGAGAGCGACAGAACAAAGCTCCACAATCATTTGTAATCATCTGGGACTTTAAATACTGTTTTATTTAATGTTCATCAATCAACAGATGAGCTAGTTGCTCCTCGTGTAGCCTTCACAGAGTCAAAGGAGCTGAGGATTGTAGCTTTCTGTCTTTCTGAGTCAAGAAAGGTCAAGGCTGCTCTCAGAGCTCCAGCGTTGCCTCCAGGCTGAAGGTGAACTATTTCTGTTGGCCGCTGCAGAGTTGTGTTACACATTGATACATTCAGGGCCAAAGAATGGTGACCTGTAATTATGTGTGTTCGTGGAGCATGTTGGTGCTCGTATGGCACATTCACTGCCACATCAATCAGCTGACCCCTCTGTTCCGTTCACGCTGCAGCTGGGGCTACAACTTCTTCAGTTGCAGGTCATGTCCACTGAAGATTTTCTTGCTATGAATGCCATTATCAGTTCTCATTATGAGCCCAATTCTTTTTTTGATTCCTTTGTTATTTTTTGTCTGTGTGGCGCTGATGTTATTATAGCAGGATATTTGTCATTGGTAAAGGACGGCTGCTGGTTGGAAGCAGTGGGAAGCTGCTGGCCGCCATTGCCCCACACTTTGGCCTTGATGCCCCGTGAAAAAAAAAGTCATCCCACGACCACAGTGGTCTTTGTGCCCCTGGCCCGGTCCAAGTTCCATGTAAAAAGCGCCAGTGCAGCGTAGTGGGCTTGCCTTGAATTACAGCCACCCGAGTGCACAGTAATCTCTGATCGTCACATTGATGATCTCACGTGAAACTCTGAGCCTCTCAAACAGTAGCAGCATCTCAAAACAGAAGAACGACACTTACAGCACAGGTTAAACAAGCGAGCTAAGCTGGTTTTGATATGATATGTAACTGACTTAGGATTTACTTTGGTAAAGTTGGAAATATATTCACAGATTTGAACTTCCGGGATCAATAACTCCTAAGCAAAACATTGTTAAAACATTAACGACGACCCTTAACTACCGTAGTGAGGTAGACAACGAGCTACAATCGTATTTTCATCAAAACGAGCTCCTCCAGGCTGGACATTAACATTTATCTCTATGGTCAGCCGTCTGTGAGATGAGAGCGCAGGGACCATCTACAAAGCGCAACACTGAAAAGAGATACTACAAAAAATATTCAATAACTTCACTATTATTCACTGTAGTGTCACCAAAATCACTCCACACATCAGTGGTCTCCTGCTGGTTATTCTACTGTTTGTTTGGAAAAAATGTGCTTTGCCATCATTTTGGAGAATTTCTATTGGGAGAAATATCCAATAACTTCACTAATATTCAGTGTAGTGTCACCAGCCCTAACCCTAACCCTAACACTCCAATCCTCACAAGTGAAATGTAGCCGCTCAATGTTTCTTTTTAGTCTTCGCTATGACTTATTGTAGTTTCCTTTCACGTAGGTGCAACTGTCAGAAAAACATTCCTTGCGCATTGATGAAAGAGAATTGATCGACTTGGAAGTATATGATTCTGATGGATTGAACAACTGTGAACTGTTCTGACCTACCTCAGTTTATTATGGATCTTTTGAAAACAGCCAGGAGGGAAGTCAGATCATGGAACTGCTCAAGCTGCAGACAGCACACTGCTGTTCCTCTGCGACCCCCCTCACATATCAAACACTTGTTCTCAACACATCCTCATAAGTTCTGAACACTAAACTTCTTTACTGTAATTTCTGCAGGCGTTGTTTTATTAACTGTCTTTTATCTTCTTTTATCCTGCATGTGACAAATCAAAGCACATTCTTCATTAAGTTTCAGTGTTGTTGTTCACGAGCAGCTCAGGCCCGTCCCTTTTTCTTTACAGTTGGTTTTACGACTGCTTCTCCTGCATGTGTTTTATGTCTGCAGTGTAATTTCCTCTGTAACAGTGTGTGGGGGGTTGGGCCTGTTTGTGAAGCCCTATTAAAAGCAGGGAAGTGAGTCTCTGTGTGGTATGTATACTGCATGACATAGTCTGGCTCCGTGGGCCTTATCTGAGTCTTTACCTGCGCTGCCATAATTAGCACCTTCCTTCCCACATGTGTCACAGATGGACACCAATTCACTCAGCACATTCTCTTGCAATCACACCCTTTTGTTAGAGTATTGCAAAATACCTTCCAAATAAACAACAGTCCGCAATTAAATCCTCAAACCTGTTGCATCAGTAACAGTTAATTTCATGACTAGTAGGATACTACTTAAGGTATACTGACTTTATTGTCTAAAGATGGAATCAGAGAGATTATTATTTGGCACCAGCTCAAGTTGTTGCCACGCACACAGACAAGGTGTGGAAACATGAGCTCTGAGCTCTTTACATTATAGAGTAGTACTATTAAAACTCGTAAATACCAGATGACACACCTGTCTTTATGTTGTTCACCTGAGACGAGAACCTGAAGGGCTGAGCACATGTAACAGCTTCCCAATTATGAACACACCCAGTAGAGCTGACCAGCTGATCAACGATGCATTGTGTTATTTTCATTCTTTAATTGAAAGATTAATAAAAGGTGCATCCAAATAACATTCCTGGCTTATAACGCGTAACATTATTGCCTCAACTGGCTGTTACTCGTCAGTTTTATTTCTATATACTACACTTTATTTGATGAAAATGGCATCAAACATGTTCTTGTTTACATGAACTTTGACTTAAATAGTGTGTTGGTTTACAGAAAGGGTTCTGGTAGTTAATTGTGAATGTTAAGCTGTGAGCAGATGGTGTCAGAGGACGATTATGGTTAAAGAAAAAGGAAGTAAATGCTGCTTTAGGAGTGATTGTCATCGGCTGTAAACCTCATCAAGTCAAAGATCTGAACTGTGGCTTTCATCAGCACTTGATTGCAAACATTTCATTTACAGAACCAACGTGTTCAAAAGTAAGAAGCAGTGTGATCCTGTGACACATAGCCAATAAAAGAGTAACACAGCAGCTAAATTTAGCACCAGAGCTGTCAGATCCACAGGTCGACCCACAGAAACGTGTAGAGCAGACGTGAGAGTTGTCGGTTCAGTGCCAGCTCACACACCTGACTGTAACTGTGGCTGAAGGCCTAATAAAAGCCACCACAACATTATGAGCCCTGAACACTGGAGCTCAGCCCTGATGACACACAGCTTTTCAGAAAGATGCCTTCACAGAAAGCTGACCAAACTTGATCCTTCACTCGTCTGCAACAATGGCAGCTATTGAAGAGTGTGAGTCACATGGTTGAACCTCTCCTTGGTTTCCTGTCGGAGGGAACCTCCAAACACGCACCTAACACCGTGTTCAGAGTAAAGACTGCAAAGAGTGAAGTTTTCTTCTAATTGTTCTATATATTCAATAAAATAAGTCAATTTCTTAGCATTTTGGGTACATGAATCTTCTATTTTAACATTTTCAGACCTAATTATCAGTGAATATATGATCAATAAATATCCATCAATATCTGGCTCCACCCAGATGTTTTGATGTAATAAATTGAAAAACTCTCCTGTTAAATGCATTTTGCTTCATTAAATCCACTTCTGAATGTCAATATAAAATCCCGCATTTTTTTGTTTTCCTGAGTAGAGCTGCAACTAACGATCATTTTCATTATTGACTAATCTGGCTATCAGTCAACACAGTATTTCATTATTTAGCTTAATTATTTATTTTTTTGAAGAGCAGCAGCTGGCCAATTGGGAGCGACTGCAACATCTGAAGAGGGCGGTATGTTTACTGGGGAAACTACTACAGAAGAGAAGCAGGAAAGTTACCAAGCGAACCAATCAGAGCCTTGGGATCTGCATCGCTGCGATGCGCAGTAACATCTCAGGGGAGGCGATGGTGTAGGCTACAGCCTATACGTATCTACGCACACAGAAGCATAAATCAATCCTGTGTGTCGGTATAATAAAGCTTGATTTACTTCCTCGCCATTTATCAACACAAGTCATGCAAATCGATGTATTTACAGAATTGATAACGTTAACGCGTCTAGCTCTACATCAGATTGTGGGCGGCTGTAACTCAGGTGGTAGAGCGGGTCGTTTAGTAATCGGAAGCTTGCTGGTTTGAATCCCGGCTCCTCCCAGCAGCATGTCGAAGTGTCCTTGAGCAAGATACTGAACCCCAAATTGCTCTGATGAGTGTTGTAAAGATTCTTCAGTTATGTTGTAAATAAAGCAGCAAATCCTAAAATTTAAGAGGCTGAAACCAGCAAATGTTTGATATTTTTTCTTATAAATGACTGAAATATCTTTCTGCTGACTAATCGAATACAACAAACCATTGTTTCTCTGTTTCCCTCACACTACCCTTCACTACACCACTGATGTATGTGCAGATAAGTTAAAACACTACACTTTAGTGAACTCTGATAGCATCTGACCCAAGTTTTACTTCCTCAAACCAAGGACACGTTTGCTGTTGTTTTTACATATTCAGAATTCATCGAATTCCAGCTTCAGTGTTTGTCGATAGCTGAGATTGTGTCAGTCCTGATCTGCTATGTTGGAAAAAGTCCCCTCAAACAGATTCCAGGTAAGATTACTTGAGTTTCCTAATCTCTGACCATTCAGGTGATGTGAGTGGTTTCAGCCTCAGTTGTTTGAGGAGCTGAGGTGAGTTCCTGAGTGGACACACGTGCATCTGTTCTCACAGTGCTGCTTTCTGTCTTTTTGCTGGAGGATGCTCTTGGCAGCAGAGCGTCTGTGTGCGTTTGCTACTTTGAAGAAGTTGTTGCTGCGCGATGTGAGCGATGGCGTCAGTGGGGTGAGAGTGTTGCACTTCTGTACGTGTTTGTGCAAACAGAATACTTTGTTGAGCTGAATGAAGTGAAGCCATTGTGATCATGTTCACTTTGTAAAGTTTTATCACAGTTGGCCTTTCACCGGCAGCTCAGAGCGAGATGTACTGATGTAGAAACACGTAGGCTTCAAGAATGAAAAGTTTAAATGTTATCTAAAGAGATATTTTAGAGCGACACATGAGAAACATTCACTCAAACACGTCTCGTACAACAGCTCTGTTTTCTGTGATGATGGTTTCAGTGGCCGACTCATGATAATTGTCCTGTAGTTGAGATACCTGCATAATCCAGACCTCTGATATGAGCATGTGAGTGGATTTAGATTCAACAGGAGCAGTATGATGAGTATTGATGACCTTGATGACATGTTGGAAGTGTCACCATTAAGAAAATGGTTGTTTTATTATTCCATTCCCAGTCAATCACTGCGTGTCAGGGCTAAGTAAACTTCTATGTCTCCTACTTTTTTGAAGAATAGGTCAGATTTTGTCCTTCATATCTGTGAAAAGAGCTGCAACAATAACTTGATAAATCAGTAAGTCAATTAAAGATAGTTAATCACCAACTGTTTTGATAATCGACTAATCATGTGGGCTTTTTTTCAGGCAAAAATGTCAAACATTTGCTGCTTCCAGCTTCTAAAATGGAAAGATTAGTTAGTTAGACAAGAGACAATCTGAAGACGTCACTTTGGGTCCAGGGAACTGCAATGAGCTTTTACATGTGTTTTTCTTGTTCATTACATTATATTTACAACTTATTTAAAAAGGAAATATGTTGTCCACAACTTTGACCTACTGTACAAGAAAGTATTATTTTTCCCAATTCCATACATTGTGACATTATAAGTTTAAATGTTGAAGTAATAAGTAGCTCTGTACTCTTTTTCTTTCAAATTAAGATCCTTAGGATAAACACTAAGTAAAATTAAAGCACCTCAGAGTCTAAAGCCCTATTCGCACGGGACTAGTATTACCTGGGGACCTCATGTGATTTAGAAATTACCCCACCACGTCTGTGTTTCGTGCGGCGCATTCGCACGGGATAAGCGAAGTCTGTGTTTTAACTCAAATTTACTGACATTATCCCCCGGGTATGATGTCAAGGCTCTGCGTAACCTATGTAAATCACAGAGATGCCGATTCGCATGGGACTAATACTATCACATGACCTCTGTGTTTGGTGCAATATGGTAGGTAATTTGTGGTGGAATTTTACTTTAAGTAAAAAATTACGGACATGGCAGATTTGCATGGGATTAAGATCACAGACGACTTCCGCAGTTATTACAAATTACTAGAGGTCCCCAGGTAATATTAGTCCCGTGCGAAGAGGGCTTAAGGTTTTTGTTTTCAAACTATTTGTGCTTCTATGTCACGTGTTCACTGATCAATCTGTACAGGGTTAGTTTTAGATCTCTTGTGGGCTTTTGAAGGATTTCAGATTTTGTCTCTGTATTAGGAAATGAATGTGTACAAACTAGGACAAAATATAGTAAAAACCTATTCTTTACTTCCAAATACCCAAGGCACACCTGGACCTTTCCCTGGACTGGGACCCGCTGGTCCAAAGAACTGTGTTCAGTCCATGTGGCTCATCACTGTGACTCCCTCCAGCTTCACACAGTCTCCTTATTAGAGTGAGACAAATACACAAGATGAAGTTCACCTATGACAACACTTCTTTGTAATAACGTCCCCGATCCACCTGTTATTTATCAACAAGTATTAAATGAAAACTAGTCGGACCGGCCTGTTGGTCTGTTTCCTGCCGACAGGAGCCGCCCATTTTATTTCTCTGCCAGATCAGTTGTATTTGTGGGTTACATCACTTGTTGTTGACACCAGAATTGGTTCTTCTTTTAGAGCCCTGGATGCTTAGTTTGGTGTCATTTCAGAAAAGCCTTTAATATGTGGGAATTATTCTGTTAAATCGTTTGTGTGCTCAGTGATCTCAGAGAGGGTTAGTTACACTCTCATTTTTTAAAATGTTCTTCACTTGTGTCATTCAGATATCTAATATTCTTGATTTCCCACTTGTTTAAAACTTGAATAAATGTATTCTTGATCATTAATGTGTCTGACAATCGTAAATGTGCATCCCTTGTTCCAATCCGTCTACCTGCCAGTCTCCTCATGTCATCCATTAGAGGTTAATGTCTGTAAATCTATCAAAAGCAATGAAGTAATGGAGGTTGCTGTTAAAGGGAGTATGTTCTGTGATTGGTAAGATTTTGCAGTGTTTTCCCGGATGACATGTCCATTAGTTGATTGTCCCCATGTGATGGTAAACAGAGATGCAGCCCTGCATGGCCCGGTGCCGCCCTGCATGGCCCGGTGCTGTCCTGCAGGGCCACAACTCTAAATCCCCCCTCCCTATCCTTTAAGCAGCGAGCTGACCATCTGTTCCCGGCTCTAACAACACACACGCACACACACGCACGCACACATAGTACAGGTACAAACACAAACAGACAGCACAGTCAGTCTATACCTGCATTTGGTTATGTGTTTATGGATTCAGCTTAGATTGAATGCCTCAGGGAAGGGTAACAAGGTGATGGGTGAGTTTTCCTGTGTGTGTGTGTGTGTGTGTGTGTGTGTGTGTGTGTGTGTGTGTGTGTGTGCGTGCGTGCGTGCGTGCGTGCGTGCGTGCGTGCGTGCGTGCGTGCGTGCGTGCGTGCGTGCGTGTGTGCGCGCGCGCACGTGTGTGCGTGCATGTGTGCCTGTGTGGCTCACAGTCATATCAGAGCTGCTGAGGCGACACATGGCTGAGAGCTTGGATATGGGGCGACAGGAAATGACCAGGAGTGCAGCATTGTATCATTTCCCTGCTGGAGTCCTTTGTGATCCACTCTGCACGTTACATGTCCCTGTTCCATTTCCTGTTTTCACTTTTTACTGTTGTGGTCACACTGCTCATACAGTTTGAAAGCAGGTGAGGAATATGATTGGTTTTCCTCTTTGTGCTTTCTAATATTAAGATAACTTCTGAATCATAATGATGTTTGTGAATACAAAGAGAAGCATGTTGGGTTATGTTGCATTGCACATCAAGTTTCTTCTCAAATGTAGAAAGTCTATTTTTTGTTAACATAAAGTTTAGATAAAGAAAGGAGAATAAAACAACATGATTTCTAAAGACAGAAGATGGATTGTTCTGTCTGTCCAGATGTAAACACTCCAGTAACACTTACCAAGCAGCCATTTTTGATTATTGTGTAGTCATTCTCTTAAAGCAGATCTTTTATGCATCTTCAGTTTTTCCTTTCCGTCAGTGTGTTACATACTGTGGGTTCTTGTGCTTGTAAGAGATCTTGAGAGTTAAAAGGTCAAAGTCTGCGACAACAGAAGCTGCTCTCTCCCACAGGAAACACTGCTCCTGAAACCCCTCGTCAGCAGCCTCGCCTTTAATTACATGACATCACCATGTCACACATTTGCTCAATTTATGTCCAGGCGTCTATGGCATGGAAGAATTATAAGAACAGCTGCTCCTCTGATCAGTGATCTCAATCGTCTTGTTTTATCCACAACACACAGAGATTCTGTTTAATGTCGTAGAAACCAGAAATGATTTACATTTAAGAAGCTGGAATCAGATCATTTTGATGTGTTTTCCCTGAGAAGTTCCTCAAACCAATTAATTATCAAAGAATCTGACTAGTAATTTAATAGTTGACAACTGGATGATTACAGTTTGCAGCTCTAATATGAAGACACTAACATGAGACATTGTAAGCTTTTTACCTTAATTAGAAGTCGACGAGAACATGAAAGCAAATATCACCCGACACATGATGACTCCTGGAATGTCTTGAACAACTCAGACTGATGAAACACGAGCGACTGTACGACTGTCCGGGTTAAACAGACATCGGCTCAATCAATGAAGGCTTTATTTATATCAACGTAGACTCTTTCTGACTGATATCATCATCTACATACTGCCTTGTAGATTTATTCCGCATCAGTACTCAAAGTGTCAAATGCTTGTGTGTTGCATTGATCGCTCCATTCTAACTTTGCTTCAGATGTACTTTACAAACCTACTGATAGTGAAGAAGTCAGAGAGCAGCAGCTCGGTCATCAGACACATCCGTCTTCTCTCTCTCTGGCCTCTCCTCACCCCATGATGTCCCTCTGCTGTGTATTAAAGAGGGAACTTGTGAATGGCGTGATTGTGTATTCAGAGGAGAGGATGGCAGCTGCGGCCTCGGCATTGGCCAGAGCTTATGTGTGTGCTCGGGAGTGTGTATGTGTGTTAATGGTAATCCGGTGGATCCTGATGACTTACCCTTTATCCTTCATGAGTGTGCATGTCGGTCTGCAGCAAAATAATTTGGTCCTTGGGTAGATTGCATAATAGCACATGAAGTCTTTGTGTCATAATCTGACAAATTGCGTAATGGGGCAGATTGCAGAGGGCGCCGGCCCGGTTTGAGACTGATTGAATGGTTCGTGAAGTGTCGGATCAAATGTACTGTATCATCCCTGCTTATGCTCTCGTGTTATTTAGCTTCACATGTTGGGCTGCAGCTAGTGATTATTGTCATTGTTGGTCAATCTAACAATTATTTTCTTAATTCTTAAGTTTGTTGTTTGGTCTTTAAAGGCTGACAATAACAAAAATGTTGATCAATGTTTACCAAAGCCCTCGATGACGTCCTTAAATGTTTGTTTTGTCCACAACCTGAAGATATTCTGTTTAATGTCATAGAGGAGCAAACCATAAACTTTCATTCTTTGAATCGGAGAATTTTGGATCTTTTTTCTCAAAAAATTACTAAATCGGATGAAGTAATTGTGAAACTAGTTGTAGATTAATGACAACTGATCAGTGAATCCTTGCAGCTACAGTCTAAGTAGAAATTCTAATGAGACAGTTTTAATGAGTTTTATTTTCTTTCAATTTAACAAGTTTGTGGGTTTGAAGAACGACTGTTTTCAAACAAAAATAATAATCAAAGTAGTATAAGTGACAAAACAAAGACATTTAGTGGACATAATAATGACAACAAATCAATAAATCATGGCAGCTTTATTGATATGTAATCTGTTTGTGTTCGCTGTTTTTCTGTATAGCTTGAAAAAAAGAGATATTTTTAGTATTCAGTGTACTGATCAGTCTCTCCTGTTCTGCTCCACAGTGGTGATGTCTTGACTCGTGGCCTCTCCAGCCCAGTGAAGGACGTGTCAGTGCCGGGCTGCTGCTAATGGGAACTCCTGCTCCGCCATGAGTGCTCGAGATGGCGTTGGTGGCGTTGGTGGCATGGGCACCCTGGGCCGGCGGCAGCGCTTCGAGAACTCAGAGTTCACCGTGCGCATCTACCCAGGTGCCCTGGCCGAGGGCACCATCTACTGCCCGATCAGTGCCCGCAAGACCACCACAGCCGCTGAGGCCATCGAACGTGTCATCGAACGCCTGCACCTGGACCGCACCAGGTGTTATGTTCTGGCTGAGGTGAAGGAATTTGGTGGGGAAGAATGGATTCTGAACCCCTGCGACTGTCCCGTGCAGAGGATGATGCTCTGGCCCCGCGTAGCCCTAGAGCACCGCGCGTTGTCCGGCGCCGAGGATTACCGCTTCCTCCTGAGGCAGAAGAACCTGGACGGCTCAATCCACTATGGAGGCAGCCTCCAGATGTGGCTGCAGGTGACGGAGGAGCGCAGGCGCATGCAGGAGCGCGGACTGCTGCCACAGCCTGATTCTCAGGGGGACCACGCAGATCTGTGCCACCTGCCGGAGCTCAACGAGCGCTCGCTGCTGGACAACCTGCGCTCGCGCTTCCGCCAGGAAAAGATCTACACTTATGTTGGGAGCATCCTCATCGTTATTAACCCCTTCAAGTTCCTACCCATCTACAACCCCAAGTATGTGAAGATGTATGATAATCATACACTGGGAGATTTGGAGCCACATATTTACGCTGTGGCGGATGTGGCGTACCACGCCATGCTGCAGAGGGAGAGCAATCAATGCATCGTTATATCTGGGGAGAGTGGCTCTGGGAAGACGCAAAGCACTAACTTTCTCATTCATCATCTGACGGCTCTTAGCCAGAAGGGATTCGCCAGCGGAGTGGAGCAGATTATCTTGGGGGCGGGGCCAGTACTAGAGGTAAGATAAAACACATTTTAATTTGTTGACCTGTCAGAGACTGGAGACTTGACCTGAAGCTGGACCCACAGTCAGTTAACTGAAGTGACGACTTGGGACCTGAAAGTTGTGACACTGTAAAACTCTGAAACAGTAAAGAATGCAACACCACAGAGACGGTGTGTTTACAGGGCATGAAAACATTAGTATAAAACCTTTTGTGGCTCCAGAGGAAGCTGAATGTGATCTTCAGTGATTGTAATAAGGAAGTTAGTGCTCTCAGTGATGTCACTCAGTGGATAAGTTGCACTGAGTGACATCACTAGAGGAAGTGTATCAGATTACATGCAGCTTCCTCTGGAGCCACTAAAGGTTTTATACTACACACATGCTGTTCACACTTTAATGTGTAAGGTTGGTGGAATCACCTTTTAAGCATTTGGACTTGATCTGTTGTGAGCACAAAGTTTTAAGTTATGTCATCAGAATCGCTTTATGATGAAACTTTAATGCACCTTACTGAAAATTAGAAATGCTCTTATTTTATGAATAACACTTCGTCTCAGTTGTCTGTTGAGGCTTTGAGATTCGAGTTGGCTGATGCGCAGAGATTCCCTCAGTCTTGATTTGAGACCTGACTTGGATTTGCCTCCACAAACTGACAGCTCTTGCTCATGAAGCTGGCGTGTTTACGTTGTTTTTTGTTGACACCAGCAGATATTCAGTGTCGATATGTGTGGGCCGGAACTTCTCTGTCTGGATTCATGTTGGCCCGTACACATGGATTTATTACTGCTGCTGTATTCAACACTTGCTGTGAATGAGATTCTGTGCAGCTCTCACATCAGTTACACAACTGTCTGTGGCTGTGTCGGCCCCCATACAGAGGTTTATTGCACTTTCAGTCCAGCTGTGTGGGGATTATGCAGCATACAGAGCTGCTCTGTATCAGCACACTGCTTGTGGCCTATCACTGATTACAGTTGTAGATTCTTGTTTTTGTGATTACGACCCTTTTTTCCCCTGCACAGTGGAAAGATTGTCTCAAGGTAGAGCTCGTGGAGGCCCAGCGAAAGGTTTGGAAGGAAACTGGGTGTTTTCGTATCACTCAAGACATTCCACTCATATTCCTCTTCTTCTTCAGGGACCTGTCACTTCAGTGCACGCCAGTCAGGAGGCTTTGACACGTTCACAACTGCACATTGTTCTAGTGTTTGTCTTCAGCATCAACTGAATTCATACACGCATAACACCCTGAAACTGTGTGCACAATGCTGCCAGTCATGGCTGCTTTTTGTATTTCATAAGGCTCACTGTCAGCTCACCTGACCACCAGCTGTGTGCACTTGATTCTCTCACAAAGAACAGGGCAGTGCTCAGAAATGCATACATTTCTTCCGGTGTTTCTTCATGTGGGTGTAGTCACCCCCGACTGATCAAACCCGTTCCTTATCTTAAACAGTTGTATCTTGATTTATTTCAGTTCCTCATATGATGAAATAAAAATGATTCCATCGTTCGCAGCGTCAGTGTCAAGTTGAAAATGGCAGCCGACAAGCCAAGTTCAAAGGTAACCATGAAGTCAACAAGTAGCTCCGCACACCGTTTTATTGCCTTTGGTTTAGCAAACACAGTTCTCAGGAATGCCATTCATCGGTGTGTCTCCGGGGTTAATGTGTAAGCATATTGGGTTAATCCTCGACGCAGCAACACGAGTGAGTAGGTTTGAGTGCAGAGGAGCGGCCTTTAATTGTTTGCATAGTAAGATTGCGTATCTGCCTGCCGGTGATTGATGCCAGGAGGAGAGCTGCGCTGCTACTGCAGAGAGATAGAAGAGGAGGAGGGGGGGCAGCATTACCTCACATCTTCATCCTCATTTCCTCTTAGGTAGCCGAAGAAACACGGGAGGATTTCTATAATTATGTGTAATTAAATGTAGTCACAGAATCTTGTCACTGACAGGACGTTCAATGTCACGGTGACAGTAAAAAGTATTGAGCTCCACTGAAGTTAATGTTCCATCGTGTTAATGTAAAGAGCTCTGGGCTTAACCTTGACCTCTAACGCTGGTTTCAAGAGAGGAACTACTTTACACATCAGAGTCAGTTTGCAGCTTCTGGAGAGCACGACTGCATACGTGGAAGGGTCGGTTGTGTCTCCACAGACAGCTGGGGAACATCTGATAAGCTGAATCGAGTGATGTCACTTTTAACTGCACGTAATACTTTACTAAATTGTTACACTAAATACCGGGGCCTCTTTACTTCAGGTTTAGTGCCTTGCTTAAGGTTTCATACACAGACTGGGACGGTGGCGAGCCTTCACCCTCATGTTAAACGATCCTACAGCAACACAAAGCAGACAGATGTTCTCTGCTGACTGTCAGCGGCAGGCTGAAGTCACCCGGAGGCTTGAACTATATAGAGAGAGTTTTTTTTTAAACTCCAGATAGAAGGTGTCAGTTACAAGAGGTTCTGGTCTTCTTGGAAACCAGCCAGCAGCTGCAGCGCCGTGTTAAGATCCTGACAAGCCCTGTCGCTTCAAGAGCTTCAATTAATACAACTCAGCTGGAAGGAGATGAAAACACCAAGTGTAAGATAAACAGGGCGAGGTTCAGTGTTGTGGTTGAAGGTGGTTATTATTCTACATTTAAGGGCATTAGAGAAGTGACAGCTTTAATCTTAGGGTGGGAGTTTGAAGAATGCACTTCAGCACCATTTGGACTTCAACTGACCCTGAACGAAGGTAAAAACAAGCATACGTGAAATATGACAAATACTTTGCGTAACGCTGGTTTCGAGCTTATCTGCCGTCCATCATGCCTGCCTGTTTACCTTCTTGTGCCAGATATGACTGAAATTGACGTTACACCATAAATTCCTGTGCCCACAGACCCCCACACTGGAATTTACTGTTTGAAGACTCTGAGTGTCTTAATCTTCTTTGGTCTCCAGGCCAACAAGACTCTGGTCCTCCTGAATGCAGCAACACTATAGAACAGAAACTTAAGTACTTTGCACTTTGAATGTCTGCGTGTTAACGACTCGCAGCTCGATATGATCACGACAGACGGTTATGAAGGATTACTATTAAGGCCCATTTGCTGTGTGTTTCCCTGCCTGCTTCTCCATTTGTTTAACCGTGCTCAGCAGTAATGACAGGTTTGTGTCTTGTCTGACAAGAGTTCACTGAGTTTGCCCACGTAGACGCTCACCTTTTGTTTTCTGAAAGCCTTTTCTGACTTATCTACAGAGACCAGACAACTGTTGGATCAAAAACGTTTAGATGAAAAACGTATCTTAGAGGATTTTGATGGCTCCTTGGTCTACTTTGTTTATTTTTACTTTTCTTCTACTAGCTAATAATCAGGTGGTCTTTAACTACCACCCAGGCTTAACATCCAGGTGTCGGCCTGTCGGGACTTTGGGTTTTCAGGTGTCCACCTGACAGTGAAGAAGGTAGAAAGCACAGGCAGGGTATGAAGGTCTGAGCAGGTATGATAATGTTCCGGTACCTTCATGGTTAACTGAACTGATCCGTCCACGGTTTGATTCACATCGTCCTGTATATCTCTACAGTGTCTGCTGTAACACATGAAGAGTATTTATAGCCATTTAACATAAACATATATTTTAAGAATGTTACTACATCAGCCTACCCTCACAAAGATGTCACCTGGGACATTTTCCTTGTCACATCTGAACATTTTGAAATTAGTAGTAAACTTTAACAGCTTTAAAACAGCAACCAGATCCTGAGCTCATGTGTTCAGGCTGAATTCTAAATGTAATGTTTTTATATTGCTTCAGCCTGTCACTTTATATTGTATCTGCCTCTTTAAACAAACAGAAATCAGTAATAGGTAAATGAAAGAATGACTTCATTATTTTCCAGTGACTGGACATTTCTGCATGTGAACTTTAAACATGATACTTTTTATGGAATTGAACTAATTAGGAACTGGGTCCACGTCATGTGATGGTTCTAATAGAAGGCGATCATTGATCACTATTTTTAGGAGGATCTGTTCCTGGTTTAACATCGTCTCTGACGCTGATGAAAACAAAGACCGCTCACAGGAAACACGCTCATTTGTTTTTACATGTGAGCGATGTGACAGCTTAATATGAGCTCAGCTGTCCTCTGCTGTCCCCGGGGTCAGGAGGGAGCGTCTGTGGTTACCTCACGCTGCTCACTGTGACAGCACATCATCAGGATCTGCTCTCTCAGACCGGGGATGAGTGTCGCAGGGCATTAGTGCAGGAGCCCAGATAATGGTGTGTGTTAGTGTTAGTGGGGTGTTTGAGGGGCACTTTAATGCACTCTGAGCTGCAGGGCTCTGCTGCTGCTGCTGCCATCAAAGGACATGAAAACACACACTCACATGTGCACCCACATGAACTTACAGTCAGGAGTGTTTAAATCATTGAAATTATTGAATACAGCTCCAACAGGGCTGCAACTAATGATCATTTTTATCAGGTCAGACATCTAAATCTGACCTGATAAAACTCCTTAGAAAATAAAAAGACTTTGTTGTCTCTGTCTCCCAAACAGCTGTGATTGTGTCCTGTAGTTTGTTCTTAATGTGCAGCACATCTGGGGAACATACTCTGATTACAAAGTCCAGTCTGCTTAGTTTTGATTACCTACAAGTATTCATATTCAGTGCATGTGAAGGACCTGCAGAGCTCGCTGGCCCGGTGAGCGCCTGAGCTCCTGTTGTGCTCCTCCTCGTTCCCAGCCAACAGAAACACTCCCAGTGTGAGTCAACCCAGGTCAGCAGTTTCACCTCTCAGCATCTCCTTCACTGCTGCCTCAATACACGCCGAAAAGCACACACACTTGCTCATTTAATACCATCTCCCCAGAGCCCCCACTAATACTGAGGAGGATTAGTGTGCATTACGGGATCTCCCCTCGACTGGGCGGGGTCAGGCGAGCTTTACTGTGCCCTGAAAGTGTTGTTTTCCTCAGGCTGGACTGGAGAAAGAGACGAGATGAGAGAGACGGGGAATGATTGAGCACCGTTCATGCGAGCGAGTGTAGAGTTACGGTGCTGTGTGTGTTTTATTGAGGTGAACCAAGGTAGAGAGGGTGATACTGGCCTGTGTTCATGCTCACACAATGGGCTCGGCCTGTAGGTTGACTAACATGCAGATTATTTTTACTGCGCTATAAAAGGTTAGGTGAAGGGTGTGAATGTTATGGAGTCAAAACACACAGTAGCAAGTTTCACAAGTAATTTACCGTAGAGTTGTTTGTGTTGAGTCCTGAGATTGGCGGTGTAGTTGTAGGGTGGAGTTGCATCAGTTTTTGGGCACCTGGTCTCCTCACCATGGTTTGTGAGGATTACATAATGAGCCATATGTTTAGAGCTGTTTGCACATGATCGAGGGAGGCTGAGCTTTCACGGACACTAGTGGTAGAATTATGCTCAGATAAGATATTTTGACTTGCGTGTTTTTTTTTTATGTTTAAAACCATCTAAAATCAATCTGGATACAATGTGGATGTGAAACAGCAGATGTGGGCTGGCAGTCTGAACATCGCCTGCATTGGTTATTGGATAAATCAAGTTAGCCAATAAGTCAGCTGAGATCCTGACCACAGAACCGAGCTGGACTCTGTTCCACTGCAGCTTCTGTAACTCAATCTGCAAACTCTCATTCAGCATTTCTTTAAACGGTCTTGCTGAAGAAATTAAGCACATTTGTGGCGTATAAGTTTTTGTATTCAAAGACAAATTGGCGTCGCTGCAGCACAAAAGTCCAAACTTGAATGGTTTCAGTGAAGTTAAAGATGATTGTGTGAGCACAAAACTACCACTGATGATTTCACTGTAATCCCAGTTTAAAAACCCTCAGCACTGTTCGGGTGAAATGTAAAATCCAGAATTATTCTAAGAAATAGTTTTATTAAAGGTCATAAATACGGTAATACTGACACAGATACTGTCCTCTCATAAACACAGAGTGGATCATAGGACTGCAGTGCTTAGAAGACTGATAGATTAGTTAAGAATTAATCACCAAATCAGTTGATCACTTTAATTTAATTAAAAAATGGCAGAAATGTCTGTTTTCAGTCTCTCAAATATGGAGTTTTCCAGCTTTTCTCTGAAACTGAATAGTTTCTGGCTTTTGACTGAAAACAAGACATTTGAATCGATGAATGCAGAAAAAAAATTAACTGATAAATGATTGTTAACACTGCAGGTTGTTAGGCTGAGATTATTCATCTGCACTTAAGGATTCGGCCATCTGCGATTGTATTTGAGTGTATAAAATAATAAAGATCGATAGATTACCTGAAGGATGGATGAGTTATGCTCCATGCCTCATCCAGGCGATCACGTCCTTCCTCTGTTCTCTGTAACCCTCATAACTGTCATTAGTCAGACTCATAAAACATATAAACCTCAGGAAATGAATCAATCACTCTGTCCTTTATTCACCTTCCATGGTGGAACGTAGCCAGTGGAACAAACATCAGTGGACCTTGAAACTTGACTTGTAAGATATTGTGGGAAACATTATTGGTGTGAGAGATGTGGTGGGACTGTTGTGGTCATATGGTAGCACGAGATGTTACAGAATCTACATTTAATTAGAAAGAAGCTGAATGGAACATTAATCGTAAGAGCAAAAGTGATTTTAGTAGCAAAATAGGTCATGATGGCTTTGAAACGATGTTGGGTCCAAAAAGTTCTCTCTTCTGTCCATAGAACAGTGTAGATGGGTCCATCAGTCCATAAAGCAGAGACTCAGGTCCTTTGAATCAGGTGTTTCTGTACTCTAGTCACATTGAACATAGAATAACCAACAAGCACCAGCTGCAGACTGAAGATGAGGAACGCCAACTTCTCCAGCTGTTACCTCTCACTGTTTATCTCTGTACCCTGGTGCCAAGCGCTTATTGAGGCTGTATACATGAAGACTGGTACCACTGGCTGGGAGAGAGGAGTACAGACTGTTCCTGCTTTGTCAACCATCAGGCAGAGGGCTGAGTGTTGATGCAGCTTCTCGCTGTGGCTGAACAGCTCGAGGTCAGAGGTCACACTGAGGTTTGCTGGAGCCACATCAGTCTCACAGGGGTCGGAGTGTGCAGAGTGTCTGACTTCTCACTGAGGGTGGTTTCTGTTTTGTACAAAAATAATCACGACAGCAAATAAACTCCAGTTGGATCTTTCAGAATTTTGTTGAGGATGGGGGAAGATAAACCAGTCAGTCTTCTTGATGTGTCTCTGCAGAGCTGGAATCAATTCTATCCTCTGATAATGGATTAAATGCTTCAGTCATTTATTCCAGTTAAAAGTAGTGACAAATTGCAAACAGTCTCTGTCTCCAGGAGACAAAACAGCTTCAGGTTTTGGAGGTTTGGTAGCACAAAATGAGAATTTGAAGATGTCATTAGACGTGTTTCTATATCATCACTTATACACTCTAACTCTTGTTCTTGTTCTTCTTCACTTTCTCTTTCTCTCTCTCCTCGTCCTCCTCCTTCTTCTTAGAAGAAGCTGTAACTTAGATGGACACAAGGCTACTTTAGCTCTGTGTATTTGTGATGGAAATATTTAAACGGTATTCAAAGATAATCAGCAGATTTATCTGTGTCGAATATGATTATTAGTTCCAGCCCTACATCTGTTCAGATAAATGTCATCTGGAGATTTATTTTGCCAATAAGAGAACATCTCTCACAGTTTCAGTCTGAGTCTGCTGAGTCTCGTGTGTCTCGTTACTGTCCGAGCCAACGAGTCAGTCGTCAGCAGCAGATATCAGCAGCAGCCCCACAATGTGCCTGTTTGTGTCCCTCACAGGCTCTTTATTTATGCTGGGGTACGCCAGAGTTCGCAGGTGCTTCGTCAGCAACACACACACACATACACACAACACACACCACAGTCAGCACTTGCTGTCAGACTCGACCAGCTGCCCTACTGCCCCGACTACACCTGCAGCAGTGTGTCACATAGAGATGACTGGACAGAAAAGTCTTTATTCTTTGTGACGCAAACGTCCCGGAGCCTCGTCCAATCGCAGAGGACCCGCTCTGTGGTCACCTGGAGCTCATCTGTGTTGTTGAAAAGTGTCATGAAGTAACTTATGTCGTGTTTTACTTCAGCATTTTCTGATGAAAGTCTGATGAGTTTATATTCACTCCTGTAGAGCTGAAGCTGTCGATCGCTCTGTGAACTGAAACAAAATACACAAAGGACATCTGTCACTATTTTTCATCATTTTACCGGCCTCACGATTAATTAAATTATTTTTTAAAAGAAAGAAGAAAGAAAAAAGAAGGTCTGAATTAATATCTGTGTCTGCTGTTTCTCTTGGACGACAGAGCAGACTGAGAGACAAACACTCTCTGTCCTCCCTCCTGTTTCTGGTCCATCTGCTGCCGGCCAGATGTCCTCTTTCCCTCTCATCCTCCCTCAGAAACCCTCCTGTGATGTTGGTGAAGGAGGAGGTTGTTCAGGACTTTTTTAAAAAACCTCTTTGTGGATGCTCAGTCTCCTCCCTCTGCTCTCCTCCTGGAGGAGTATCAACAACAGAAAGAAGAGAAGAGAATGTCTTCTTTTGATGCACTTTCATACCAAAGACGATCACAGAGACAGACTCTGAGACACCAACAGTTAAAGTCCTACACCACCTCTTGAACTCACAGTATGTTCCCGCTGCAGACTTTCCATCCTCATGATTTTGAGTATCAATGAAGTCTGTTACATAAACGCTCACTGTGAGTTACATAAAGCCTTGCAGGTGACCTGTGTATGTGTGTGTGTGTGTGTGTGGTCATCGCGTGCCTCTCATATTGTCCAGATGTGGCGTAATTAAACCCCAGGGTGAAAAGTGCTCACATCTGGAAGGGAGCTGAAAACATGAGGGATGTCACCCCAGAGCAGGTCGCTCATGGAAAGATCATCTCAGCTGGACACGTGCTGCTCAGTTTACAGTCAGGCGGTTTAAGGGAAAGTTTGATGAAAGTGTGTCCTCTGAGCAGCGGGTGGTCTTTTCCTCCAGTTAGGAAAGATAATGCCAGACATTTGTACCCTGATACTGAAGAGCAGGTATCAGGAGCCATCACCGCCGTCCACCATGGTCTCTGTAGTTATAGGCCAAAAGAGAAAGAGACGGACAATCATGGCTTGTCTTTGTCCACTGGTCCATCCCACCAACCAGAAAAGTGTCACTGCCTCGCTAAGAATAAAACGATGTGCTCTGGGAAAGTTGGCTGTGTGAGTGACTCATTAACTGTCCAGAACAATGGTTCAGAAGAGGCGGTGTGGTGTGTTTAGTCAGTGTGGAGATGTGGGTCCCTTCTGTCGTAAAGCTTTTAACAGCCGCTGTCGTCCAAACACGACTCTGACCTCGGATCATTAAAGGACCCCGACAGGATCATGTTCTACAAACAGTGACTCTTTCATTTACATGATGTAAGTAATGTGAGTTTTGGGGAAATAAACCTTGGCCCTATTTTTTTGTACTTATTTTAGGGTGTGAATTATGGCAGCAATTAACAATGTGTCAGTCAGTTTTTTTGGTCTGTCTGATGTCAGACTATCAGATGTCATCTGTCAAATGTTGAAACATGACGTCCAATGTTTCCCAAAGCCTAAGATGGTGTCATCAACTGTCTTGTTTTGACCTTGGGCTCTTGTCAAGTGAAGTGTCGAGCTTCAGTTTCATCGTGGTCTTTGAGGTAAAGTTACCCTTTTGGTCAGTGGAGTTTGGCGTAAATTATGGTGGCAACTGTCAGTTTTTTTTGGTCTGTCTGATGTCAGAAAATGGTGAAAATGTCATCCATTTTTTCCCAAAGCCTAAGATGGTGTCATCAACTGTCTAGTTTTTACCTTGGGCTCTTGTCAAGTGAGGAACTCTTCTTGAACAATTCCAAACCCTTTTTTATATCTATCAGTAATTTACGCACCAAATATGAAAATGAGCCCAAAGTTTAACAACATCAGAATCACCCTATAAACACAATGTATTATTTCTTTAAGGTTTGAATTTATAGGATAGTTTACATCAGTAGAAACAGGTTTCACACCCAGCAGAGCACATATGAAGGCGTGGATACTCAAACATTAGGTCCATATATCTGTTTTACTTCAGTTCAGAGGTTGTAATCAGTAATCGGTGGCATGAGACTCAGATCTCAGAGTGACTGATGTGGACGACTTGTTACGATACAAGATGTTTTCTTCCGGAGAGTCTCGGTCAGGACGGAGACATAAACAGTTTCACATGAAAAACAAAGCAGCCATCATCATTTCACCTCGAGTCAAAGATTATGTAAAGCAGTTTTGCGACATCACACTTCTTGTGATTGGATGGCAGCACACATACACACACGAGAGGCTCGCAGTCACAGAAATATATAAATCACTTTACGCTGTCGATCTGGATCTGGATCTTGGCTCAGACTTTGAGGTTGTGCTGGTCTCTACCACCTCCAGGGTAATTTACCATTTTCCTCTCATGTAGCAGCCTTGAGCACCTTCTGCACTACCACTACTGTGGACCAGCAACTTCCATACAACACCTTGAAAAATATCAATATTTGATATCATGGGGGAAAATAGTGGGGCTAAAACTTCATATTTTTATGAAATGATAAACATAATAGAGGTTTGTTTACTGTCTGACACACCTGCAGACTGCAGCGAGGACTAAGAGTTCAACATGTATCACTCAGTTTCACACTTTTTCCGGTATTTGAGAGCTGCTGGTGGTGACACATCAGCAAAAGGCGGCACAGAAGCCAGCTGATGTGAGCGAGTCAGGTTTCTAAATATTAAAAATGTTTTAATATATATATCGAGGACATTGAGACAGAAAGTTAAAGTGATTGTTTGTTTAGCAGGTGGTAGACTGGCTGTGTGATGGTGCAGTGAGGTTATTTGCTAATGGCTTACTTAACACTACATTGAAGTGTGCTGAGGTCATTGGGGGGGCAGCCTCGGATTAGATCATTAACCACTTAATTACAACCAGAGTCTCACATAGAACCTCCCTGTTTGTCTGATGTGTATGTTTTAAGACCGATAAGAGTGTATTTCGGTGTGTGAGCTCAGTGCCGCACATCTGTGTGTCGTGTGAGACAGAGGACTGAGGAGGGAGGATATTCTCTGACCGACAGGATTGGACCGAGTCCCGATGTTTGTGTCTCTCAGATGTAACTAATTGGATTGACCTCCTTTCTGCTCCGACCACATGGCTCGGCTTCAGTGTGTTGATTGTGCTAAGTCACTCCCCTCACCTGCCTGCATCGTCCCTGTCTCCTCAGCGTATGTAACACAGTGTTAGCCTAGCAGCGGCCGGCTAATGCCTGACATGTGGCCTACATATGGGCATGTAGCTGATGAGACCACCTGTTCGGACTTTGCTCCAACATGGCGGTTTGCTCTGTGGAGGAGAAGAGCTTTACTGATATGACCTGGGTGTTGGCTAATGACACAGAGGTCACAGTGCACACGCTCATGCTCACATGCTCACAAATTCATCTGTCAGCTGGCAAGGTGTCTTTTAGGTAAATACTTTCAGACACTAAGAGGAAGGACGAGAACTAAATGTAAAAACAGGAAGTAAAGTCCATCTCTGTTTTGTGACATCCACATTTTTCACAATTTCTGATAAACTAAACACCAATAAAGTACAATAAAACACTCTGTCATGATGCTCGAAGCTGTTCATCAATATTTTCGGACTTATCCGTGTAGATGTTTCAACGAAAATGTGAAAAACAGTGTGAATCTGCAGCTCCCCTCGGTTTAAACTTAATCTTACTGTTGTGGTTCTCCACATGTACGCAGGTATTTGTTAATACACAGGTTTTCCTCTGTGCTTTGGCCTTTGGTAGAAACCTAAACGACATTTTAGGTTCACTGAAAATGGACCATGTGGAACAAAGGGTGGAGATGTTTGGAAACTCTGTTGTCAGTGTTTACGTCTGGACAGGCAGAAGCTGATAAATTTGGAAACAATGACACAGACACACGTGAGCTGCTGAAAAATGTGAACTCGGAGTGTGTGTGTGTGTGTGTGTGTGTGTGTTATGATATTGTGGAGTACTGGAGTGTGTACACTGACGGACTGATCGTCTGCATGTGGAAGACACAGACTGACATGGATAACGCAGCTCACAAAATCAGCTTCTGGTTGGGCCCGTTTTACCTGAATATCTCTGTATATTGTATTTGTATTTATAAACCTGTTTTGAATTCATGGTCTTATTTTTGTATTTCTTGATATTGTATCTTTTTACTCAACATCATTGTGAATGAGGGCCGACTCTCTAGGTAATAAAAACAGTCAAAGTAAGCAGGTAGGCAACATTAAAGAGTCAGTTATAATAAAGTATTATATTCTGCACCCTAACTAACAACCACAGTAAGCATTCTGCTTCTTGTTCACGCCAGCAGACACATGTCCAGTGTGCGTGATCAGTTTTCAGGTGTGTTAGTACGGACAGAGATGAATTTGTGAAATGCAGATCACTTTTGTTCATGTAGCCTCGGCCTTATATTGTTGTTTCTGCACCAAACGGCTGACGAACATGGTGACAGAATGAAGGTCGTGGAGATATTTCTTGCTGAAGTCGATTGAGACCAGAGCAGAGCTAAAACAGTATTTACCAAAACATGACATTTATCTGAATGAATGATGACTTTGCACTGTTCATGCTGGATGTGTGATGAAAGGTGATGATTTGTCAACGTTGTGTTCAGTTAAATCTGTTATCGCAGGTTTAAATGAGGCAGCCACAGCTGAGATCAAAGAAATGCCAGTTCTCTTCCCAGGTGTGTCACAGGTGTGTTTAGTCCTCGATGAGCAGATAAATTCATCAGAAACATTCGTCACCGACCGCACAAGCAGCTGAAAGTCAAACAGAGCTGACGGTGTCGAGCAAACAACAAACTCAGCTGTCAACCTCAAATAGATCTATCTGAATATGTTTTATGTGCAGTAAGATCAGCTGGAAGATTACAGATCAGGAATGCAGCAGGACCTGATTTCTGCATCCATCGTGTCTGCTCATGACCTTTAACCTGATATCCTGCTGTAACCTTCCAGCTCTGTTGGATCCAATCCAGATACCTGGTACCAGAACAATAGGATCATAAAGATGCCTCTGAATGTCCTCAGCCTGTTTGAGTCTCGCTGTTGTTTATAGTTTTCTGCGGAACTTCAGCAGAAAGTGTCTCGATTTTCTCTCATCCTGCTCTCTGTGTTAACTCTGGGAGAGTTGAGCCCTGGCCCAGCAGTGACTGATCTGTAATAACAATTAGCAACAGCTTCTTCAGTGTTTGTGTAAGGAGACTGTTGATCTCATAATAAATACTGTGAGAGAGTGAGGTTTATATTCTGTGGCTGAGTAATCCTCTCTGTCCTGCGGTGAGACGCTTGGAGACATTTTTCAGGCAAAGTTTATGTGAGAAGCTTCGATTTGTGTCTTTATCGCCCGCAGGCAGCTTCACCTTGTAACCAAATGCATCTTGTCGGTGTAATTCGCCGCTGAATGTGGAGTTTTATCCTTTACATTCACAGTCCTTCTGTTGCAGCCTGTCACTGCTGTGTGAGAAAGTCTGTATATTCACCTTTATATCGCCCATCAAGACTTAAATGAAACAACACATCTGTAAAGAGTTCCTGGTCGGGCTGGGGCCATAATAACAAACTCCTTTTATCTTAATCATTTAGTCCATGAAATGGCAGCAACTGTGGAAAATGCTCATCACTTTTTCCAAAAATTGCAGCGAAGCGAGAAACACATGCTGGACGTTGTCCCTCGATCTGGCTCACATAGAAGACAGAATTATTTATTGGGAGATGCGGTGCATATTTGTAGGCTGCAAATTAAATGTGACTGCACCTTCAGACAAAGAGAGGAGCAAAGTCTGACGGCTGACGCTGGAGCGAGGGAATGTGTGGCATCACTGTTTGAAAACTGACAAATGATTGATCCGCTGTCACAATAGTTGCATTCGATTAATTTGTCAAAAGAGATTTACAAGTGTGTTTAACAACGACAAGAATCCTCGCTCGTGTTGTTTCCGCTCTACATTCTCTCGTTCACTCGGGACATGAATGTGTCATCTGCTGTGTGACAGTTTGAAACTACACTGATTATTTCCATTGTAGTTTGTCACAACACTTTTCCTGTTCCTGGCTCCTGGTCCAACACTGAGACTTGGGACAAGACTCGATGTTTTCCAGGACATCTCGCCCCCTCCCCTTACTCCCCCTCACTCCCCCCTCGCTCCCCCTCACTATTACATTCCATCTCACTGTATGGTGGCCAGATTTGGGAAGCTTCTTTCCGCGCCTCCTGCATTTCCTCTCTTTCTGCTGATGTCTGGGCTGTTTTTGTGCCTGTTGAGAGGAGCTTTTACTCATTGTGGTCGTATAGAATAACAGCTAACGCAGCGATTTTCCCCCGTATGAAGTGATGAAATGCCTTTTTATGCGGAGTGTTTTCTGAATCAGTTGGTGTCTACATGCAGACATTTGCGCTCAAAGACTGATGACACTGTCCAGTCTGAGTTAACCTGCAGAGACATGCACACAGGTTTGTGCTTCATACTGTACTTGGACTCCAGTGTTTTCTTCTAGGCGTCTGACTGGAGCCATTCTGGGCCCCGTCTAAGACAAATGAATGCAAAATCAATGAGCGGAGCATCAAAACTAACTTATAAGGTACTATTTCCAGTTTTTATTGTTGGAATAACAATCCCAGCAGGTTTTATCACCAAGCCTTTTGTGTTGTTTATCCACGATCTAGTCCAGTTTTCTAGCCTTTACCTTTTGTTCACTGATGTAACAGCAACATGATATGACAGATTTAGTTTCTGACCCACTGGACTAAACTACTTTGCGACTTTTGCATGTTATTGAGCATTTTTCATAGTCATATCCTACATCGCGCTTCCTCCACCTCTGCAGCGACTGTTGGAAAAGCTCTGTGCTCTCTGGAGGTACGAGGAGCTGCAGCAGGTTATCCCAGCGATGTTCTGGCACTGAGGAGCAGCGTATTGACACAGGCTGCTGGAGTGAGTGGGATCAGTGTTTGCTCTTAAAGATAGGCCTGTTTTCCTAATGGCTGAGCACATTTACTTAGCACTTGTCAAACACATCCTATACAGGGAGGCAAATTGACTCGGGTCACTCGCCCCTCAGTCATCGTCAGAGTGCAGCACCGACAGGAATGTGACCAAATCTGCTCCAGTAGTCTCTGTTTCATTTCTGCATGTAGAGAAGTGAAGTTTAGTGCAGCTGTGAGGAACTTTGTCAGACTTTACGTATTAATTTACCTTCAATTCAGAGAGAAATAATGCACCTTTTGTTCCACACATGTGGTTAATAGTCAGTGAGGAAATAAGGTTTAAGGCATAAACATGTTGTCATGTACACAGAATGTGGAAATTTAAACCAGTCAAACGAGTCTTTTAAAAACATTAAACCAGTTTTAACAGATCAGTTGTGTCAGATTTAGAGGGACAGTTTTTCATATTTAATCCTGTTTTCTTTTTGTGCTGCAAAAGTGTTTTAACTAAGGTTGTTTTATCTTTTGTTAGTTTCTTTTACAGGTTGTTGAGTCTTTAAAGGAGCACTGTGTAGTTTTGTAGAAGAAATTTAAATTTTAACAATATTAATGAGGTAATAACACAAATGTTTTCTCCATGAGTGAATCAACAGGCTGCTCTCAGAGAAAAATAAGGTCCCCAGTACACTGTTTGAAAGGTGGCAAGGTCCGCCACACGTAAACAAAGTGAAACAGTATGAAATTGTGTTATCCTTAAAGGTGTATTTAATTTGTTTGTTTAGTTTCATTTTTCTTTTCTATTCCCTAAAACTAAGTAGTGCTCCTAAAAATGTCAGAAAATAGTAAAAAAGTGCCAGAAACTGACATTTTCAAATGACTTGTTTGTTCCAACATCTGATTATATTCAGTATGCAGTGATACAAAACAGAGTAAAGCAGCAAATCCTCACATTTACAAAGCTACAATCAGCCAAACATTTCACAGCTTTGCTTGATAAATGAGTAAACTGATCTGTCGATTAACCAAGTGGATGCACAAGAGTTGTTTCTGTTTTGTTATTTTTAGGGAGTTCTTGATGTATCACTGAGGTTTGGGTTATTGAATTAAAAACTTTACATCGTGCTTACTCCTGTTCTGTAGTTTAAACAAAAGCAGGAGTCGGTAAAAAGACGGTCCTCTGTCCCACTGTGTACAGGAGAGTTTTTATTGGTCACCATGTTTGATTTCTAAATGAAATGCAAACCAGTGAAAGAGGATTTCCCTCCTGGAGTGTTACTGACTCAATCTGATGTAATTCATCATATTTCTGAAGTCCGCAACCACACTTGAACCCGCTGTGATCCCCACCCAGCCATTAAAGTAAATGTTTTGAGTAATGAGGGCATGGATGGGAGAGGGTGGCATGTAGAGGGATTTCACTGTGGAAGCTGTTACATCACCAGGCTTGTAAATGTCGCTGCTGGCCAATAAAATCTCTTTTAATACCAGATTGTACGTATATTATTCCAACGGAGCGAAGAAAAGCTCCCTCCCTTTCTTTTACTGTTCGCTCTGTGAAATATCAACATCATTTTACATCTAGTCTTCTTTGTGTGGATTTTAATTCCTGTAAATAGACTAATTCTTATCAGATCTGCCTTGTTCAAGCCTTTCAATCACGCTCCTCAGAGGAGTTGTGTGTATGTTATGAGTAAAGGGCAGCTGTTTCCCCTCAGATGCTCCACCAGCTGCCTCTGACCGCTGACATGATGGTCTGAACACTTGAGTTTCTAACTGGATTTACGTAGCTGGACCTTATTCAGGTCAAATCTGCAACAAAAGAAAATTATCACCAACTTTTTTGATGATCAAATAGTCATTTCAGCCATTTTTAAACCACAAATATATATATATATATATATATATATATATATATATATATATATATATATATATATATATATATATGTGTGTATATAATATCTGGTTCCAGATTCTTAAATGACAATTTTTTGCTTTTTTTCATCATTTCTGACAGAAACTGAAGAGTATTTGGGTTTTGGACTGTTCTGAAGATGTCACTTTGCGCTCGAGGAGATTGTGATAAGCTTTTTTCACATCATCAGCAGATTATAAGTGATAAAAGTATTTGTTAAAGGCTTCATGATTCTAATAAAGAAGCACCAGATAATATGACTAAATGTGTGAATATTTCCCTGCAAGTCAAACGTATTCATTAATGTGCGCTGATCCATCGGTGTCGCTACATCAACAGCACATTTTGAGGTATTGATGAAAAGGCCTTTTGCTGAGGACACACCCAGGTCTGCAGTGCTGCAGTGTGCTGGCACAGAGTCAAACTGAGGGCTCAGACGCTGTGTGTGTCTGCCTGTGTGTGTGTGTGTGTGTGTGTGTGTGTGTGTGTGTGCGTGCGTGTGTGCGTGCGTGCGTGCGTGCGTGCGTGCGTGCGTGCGTGCGTGCGTGCGTGCGTGCGTGCGTGCCTGCCTGCCTGCCTGCGTGCGTGCGTGCGTTCGTGCGTGCGTGTGTGGATCAATATGAGTGCTGCTGGCCTGGTGGCCCGGTCTGCCCAGCCTCTCTCAGTGTGCCCGCTCAGGTTATCGTCTGGTTCATTGTTGCTGTGTTTCAGCTCCGTCTGCAGAGACGACGGCTAACGACTGACAGCTGACTGGTGCAGATGGTGTCAGAGAAATGTTTTCAGGATTAGATCCATATTGTGGGTGTGTTGTGATTCATGTGGGATGTTATCATATTATCACCACTACTAGATGCTCACCATCTTTTTAAATGTACCCTCACAGCTTCGGCTGCAACTAACGGTTATTTCTCCTGCGTAACATTTTATATATTCTGGTTTTTGGCATTTTGTCTCCATAAAAAATGACCAGAAAATGGTTCAATTATCAAAATAAAATCATAATTGGAGACAAAGTAACGTCTTCAAATGTGTTGTTTTGTCAAAAGAAAAAGAAACTTGTCAACTTTACACCTGAGAAGCTGGAACCTGTAAACCGTCTGCTCAAAGACGTTAACTGAGCCTTGTTAGTTATGTTTCTTCTTCTCCCTGAGGCTCTGTCAGCAGCTCAGTGTTGTAGTGGGAGCAGCGCTCAGTCTGATATTTGACTCAACAATCGAGTCTTGTTCATCTATATGTTGGTGGAGTGACTCACAGCTCTGAACCGAGCCTGAGTGGGCTGAGTGGAAGGAATGACAACATTTGAGGGCCATCAGCCTGTTTTGGTAAAACGCTGAACTGCACAGATCTGGTTCAATGTGGACCGACAGTAGAAATGCTTTCAGAGGTACTTGGACCCTCTGGATCAGACTTTGTCCTGCTAACACTGGGGTGGTTTTCTTCTTTAGCATCAGTTGGATATATTGTGGTCCTCACTGTATGAGGAGGATTAAGGTTCCTCTCTTGAGTTATTGTTTTATTCCACTGTGAAAAAGTTATCTTAATAACTTATTTTGGTTCACTTAAATTGTTCTTCATGTGTAATTGAGGGTAAAGAATTGAATCACACAGTAACTGATACTGGGGGACTTCTTCTTCTTCTTCTTTTTCTTCTTTTTCTTCTTCTTCTTTTTCTTCTTCTTCTTCTTCTTCTTCTTCTTCTTCTTCTTCTTCGTCTTCTTCTTTGTCTTCTTCTTTGTCTTCTTCTTCGTATTCGTCTTTGTCTTCTTGTTCTTGGTCTTGGTGTAGAGTTGCAGTTCCTCTTGTTATTAAGAGAATAGGATTATTATAGGAGGATAAAGTCTGAGTTGATATCCTGAACGACTCGCACTAGTGAACTGTGATCTGTACATTTCTCTCTTCTCCCCTCTCTCTCCTCCTCTCTCTACATCTCTCTCTCCTCTCTCTCCTCTCTCTCTCCTCTCTCTCCTCTCTCTCTCCTCTCTCTCCTCCTCTCTCTACATCTCTCTCTCCTCTCTCTCTCTCCTCTCTCTCCTCCTCTCTCCCTCCTCTCGTTCTTTCATCCCTCCCGGTGCCTCTCGTTTACCTCAGCTCATTACCACCAGGAAACACTGCACTGTTGTTTGCCCTGATGAAGTGGAGGCAGCACCAGAAGCTCCCTGGTCCTGTTTGTCCCGCCACACTTTGTGCTTCTTTTAGCTTTGAGAAAGTTATTTCCTCTGGTTCTGCCGTCTTTGGACCACATTAACCCCTTTGTCACACTGTAGAAGCTGAGCACTCTTATGTAACGCCGGGTCAAGAGTTCAGCTTAGGAGAAGTTTTTTTTCTTTGAAATTGTCACATGGCAGAAAGAGCAGGAATAATGAGGTGAACGAGTGAAGAACAGAGCCGACACTGTGTACCAGTGTGAGATGTGACATTGCGTCAAAGGCATCTTGACAATGTTTGAAATAAATCCCGAGAGGCAGCTGTGGCCTCCGCTACAAATAGTCACCACACAGATCAGCACGAAGAGTTCAGTCTTCTCATTGCACTGAAGAAGAAGAATGTGGTTTAACTTCTGTAGAAGAATACAGAAAGAAGAGAGCCGCCTTATATCGTTGTAATGTTCTGATCTTTTCTCCTTGTAATGGCCCAAAGTAGTTGATCCTCTGTGATCGCCATGTAAAAGACGGTTCCCAGACGAGCAGCAGGTGCAGCACCTGTAATCTTACCTGTGCTTGACCTGCTTTGAGCTTCATCTCTAAATCTTACCTAGAAAATGGTGTCTGCAAATGTTTAGAATTCTGTTTTGATTTTAAAACACATTACAGTGATTGACTTCTGTTGGAGGGTTGTGGTTTGATTTAAAGCAGCTACAAGGAACTTTCACTTGTTGTTTATTGGGGCGGCCCCTGTGGACAGAAGTGGTGTGATCCAAAGACCTGGATCTGACAAGCTCATGAACTGGTTTTGAAAGTGTGAGATGGAAAGAACCAATATATTTTTGATAGTATCTTTCTTTTTTAACGACTGTTTGCAGAATGCATTTGATGAGATTATATCTATTTGTGGCTCTGTGAGAAAATAATAGAAACCCCTGTCAGTAAATCTGTCAAACCTCCTCTTCTCTGTGAATGCATTAACATGTATTTCCTGACTATAGTTCCTCAGGGCCCTGAGCTCCTGGGACTGAAAGAGGCTCAGTGGGTTTCTTTATTTCCCATTTCAGTTTCCAGTTGTGTTGAAATGTCACCTCCCTGCTTGTGGCCACACGTACAGCTGAGCCCAGTCATCAACATCTCTAATTTTAGCTGAGTTTTACAGCACGCACACACACACAAACACACACACACACACGTGTGACTTTTAATTCTCCCTCAGTGTACAGTACACCCGCAGATCTCTGTGTGTGTGTGTGTGTGTGTGTGTGTGTGTGTGTGTGTGTGTGTGTGTGTGTGTGTGTGTGTGTGTGTGTGTGTGTGTGTGTGTGTGTGTGCTGGCAGGGGGGGAATTCAGTGCCGATGGGAAGTTAAAGAGGACTAACCTTCAATTTAGCTGAGCTTGTTGTCTGCACACCACTATAGACTGAGTCAGAGCGGAGAGCAACAGTGAGAGTTAATCTGTGACTGTCTCTTTAATAAACCTTCATCAAACCTTCAACCACAGCTGCCTTTATCAGATATGACAGCAAAGATTTGTAGTACACCTTGCTTAAATTTACATTTAAATCATATATCAGATGCTTTTGTCCAAAGTGACTTACAGTAATTCATACATACATTCACACACTGATGGTGGTGGCTGCCATCCAAAGTGCCCACAAGCACATCAGATCTTGCCCAAGGACACTTTGACATGCAGACCAGGGGAATCAAACCAGTGACCTTCTGATAAGAGGATGCTGGTTCTGCCCCTGAGCCACAGCCACCCCGTGCTGCCATGTGCCCATAATGCTGCCTGAGACTGATTTTGTGCATACAGATGTGCATTTATCAGTGTATGGATGCATTGATGTGTTGAAATGAATAGATTTCTGTTACTGTCTTGAATAAGTGGATCTCTGAGGCGTGTGTCTGCTCACTGTCTCACACTCTTCCTGTTTAGTTTTCAGTACAGTAGATTTTTTGTTATGTTTTTGTGCTGCCCTCCGTCCGTGTTGAACTGTCCACCACGGACATGTTCGTAACAATGATCTCATGTGTGCTTCATAGCATGTGACCCTGAAGCCAAACTGCACTAATGTAAAGATGTCAGGATGGCAGTTTGTTGTTGTCACAAAACAGAAGAGATGCTGTCGTCAGTAATATCTGCTGTGTTTGTTTGTCTGCTGGTGTCGGTGATGTGTGAGAGAACGTGAGAGTGAAATCAGATGAAACATAAATAAAGCTGGGATCAGATGCCAAAGGGTGGCCACACACACACACACACACACACACACACACACACATACACATCTTTATTTCAGATAAGGAGTGACTGGGCAGCTTGCAGTGCTGACTCACTGCTGAGGAAAACAAGTAAACATGTGGCCACCCACGAGCTCTGCAGGGAGTCCTTCTGGACCATCAGCAGCATTTCATCAAGCATTGTCCAGCAGGCGGATCAGGTCTGACTGCAGTCCTTCAGTCCTGACCTCAGTGTGACATCTAGGACAGTTTGTGTAAATGATAAAACACAGTCTGATGATGGCTCAGTCATTATTTATAATCTAACTCGTGTTTCCTGGCCCTCGGGTCAGTTCCCGTGTTGTTCAGGAGTCGCTGTGTTTCGCTGCACGTTGAGAACATTTTCCTTCCCCTGGGCTCGTGAATTCTTTGCTAAATCCTTCACTTAACTCTCACAACAAATAAAGCGTCTGTCTGTGTTCCTGGAAAGTGCTCTCTACTCTGTCCCTGACATTTTAGATGATGAGACTTTCTCTGGTCCCCAGCAGTCAGTGCTGGAGAAGCTACTGTGAAATCATAGTTACCAATTAATCCACACAGGAAGAAGCTGAACTACAGTCAGAGTTAAAGTTTGGTTAAAGGGGCTCTGTGTTGTGATGGAAGTCGGATGTTAGTTTATGTTACCGGACCCCATTTCAGATCAATGTTAGCTAGAGTGGAGAGAGTCTGAGACTTGTTAACGTGCATAAAGTCACTTCCTGCGTCCTGTGAGAATCCAGCAGCATGAAACAACTTTAGCAGATCGTCCACAGGCTTGTACAGACAACCGAGAGGAACCAGGAAGGTCTCGTTTTTAACATCCCTACAGTCCGCTCACACATGGCCAATATAAAAGTGATTAAAACATGTTAGCTGCTGCAACTGTTACATGCAGCTCCTTTAACTAAAGCCTCTTAGAAGAAATAGTTCAAACGACTCTGGAAACAAATGCTCAAATTCACATCGCACATGTGATCTGCAGTTCGAACAAGATATAATACGAATCAGTCAGAGTGAAGATGTGAAAGTGAAAGTCACCCGTACCAGTAGTACGCGAGTAAAAGCCTTTAAATGCTATATAATATAATATAGTATAATATACTTGATTAACGAGTAAGTAAATTAAACATGCATTTACATGTATGTAGATACTTTTATAATATGGGTTGACTGATTATCAGCTTTGCCAATTATTGGATCTAATTCTCAGCATTTTCTGATTATTGAAATCTTTTTTTTTAATGATTATATTCAAAAAAATGCTCTGTTTCGGCTCCAATACAGACAACCTGCAAAGTAGCTAGTAACTAAAGTTTTAACAAAATTGTAGTGCAACATTTGTACAAGAACCTCGAAACTGGACTTAAGTACAGAACTTAATGTAGTAAAATGAAGTAAATGTCTTGAGTTGCATCCGTCACTGAATGTGATGTAGCTAAACTAGTAGTTTAAAATCATCAACCTGAAACAGTGTCACCATCACACTGCTGCTAACAGTAATGCAGATGTTAACATCATCTTTTCTGAAGTCTGTCTCTGCCTTCAGATCATCATCAGTGAACATGGGAACAGATTCATTCACAGATCCAACAGTCTAATGGTTCATCCTCACAATTTCCTGGTTAATATCGCTCACTTTTCAAACACAGTACCGTGATGTAGTCCTCACACAGCCAGAGGAGAAGCAATCTGTCTTCCTTCAGGATTCACACACACATCTACAATTTGTCGAACAGCATGGGAAATGATTTCACTAATTTCAAGGTTTTGAAAGTTTTTGATTTGCTTCAGTCTGAGGGGCCTTTGTGACTCAGGAATGTGGCTCCGCTCATCATGTTCTGTAATTCAGAGAGGTTTATGCTGTATGAGCGATGTCTCTGATACTGAAGCCGAGCAGTCCTGGAGATCCCTGATTATTTTTCTATTAGGACCGGCTTTCATCTCGTCTCTGTGACTAATGTTCACTTCCTTCTGACGGACTCAGGAGGACTTTCTGATTGGGCCAAATACTTCAGTCAGCTGCTGTGCTGATCAGAAGTGCAGCTTTGAATGAGGTTTTCTTGTTTTTCTTTCTCTCACATGTTTGTCAGCTGCACAATCAGTCCACGTATTATTAGAATCACATGTTTCGCACAGGCCCCGATGAATGTCACGTCATCGTGATTTCAATGAAGATTGTGATTCAAAACTATTCTTTTCCACTCATTGTCAGTTCCCATGATTTAAAAAGTGTTCTTTGAGTGTTTTTATCACGTATAAGTAACAAACGACTAACTAACAAACTGCTAACAGAAGTTACAGCTAGAGTAGAACACCTGAGTTCAGTTGGTGTACCGAGGAGATTCATGGAGATTGGTTGTAGACAGATATCGGTAGCTTTGCTGCTTAAGTAAGCTCCAACTGCTGCTAGATGTAGTTAACTGCCATCTGCTTGGTAAGCGGTCCTTGCTGACTCAGCCCCGGGTTGCTAGGAGAAAACCATCTTGATATTACGTTGTTATTATTATTGTTTTAAAAATTGATCTGCATTCTGCATTAATGCTCAGATATTGGTCTGAAGAGATTAGTCTGGACGCACCAAGTTGCTCATCACTGTTACTTCCCAGAGCTCAAAGTGACGTCTACAAACAGTCCAAAACCCAACTATTGTTCATTTATTATCATACATGACAAAGAGTAGCTTTAAGTCCATTAAAGACATTAAAGAAGCTGCAACCAGCAAATGTTTGAATTTCCTTTCGATTGACCAATCCTTTAATCAACTTATTGTTGCAGCTCTGATTTTTGCATGCTGATGTTAGCATTTAGCTCAAATCATCATATTGCCTCACAGAACATGTGTTTTGAGGACATATCAAGTGTAAAATCAAAACAGTCTCACGTATGTTTATTGCTCCTTCAGCACTGAGGGGAAAAGCCTCCTAAATGTTTCACCCTGACAGTTAAACCTGTGCACTTCCCGCCTCAGACTCTATTTAGACGCCCTGTTCTGACAGAAGCAGCCGCTGCCAAAACCCACATCCCACCGTACTTTCACTCAGCCGGGAACCGTGACGGCAGAATCCCCCCTATGATTACACAACCACAGTGACCACAGTCCACTCCGGCCGGCAGGACCTGAGGTGTGAGATTACAGCGGGTACGGCTACGAATTAGCCTCTGGAGAATGTTATCTGCCCACACACGCCGCGACACGACCGTGATGCGTGTGGGGCCGAGTCACTCTTTCTTTCATTGTTGACATCCTGTTCGCATGTCTGTGGTGGATGAGTCGGCCTGTAATGGGCTCGGGAAGGATATGAATCTACAAAGGTTAAATGAGCAATGCTTCTTGGATCGCACGGATCTCCGCAGCTACTGTCAGAGGAGGAATGTTAAAAATGTGGTGACACTTTCCTAAATCAGTTTGCAGTCAGTGACTCAGAAGAATGCTGTTTTTATCACACGGCCCATTTCACTGAAGTTACTTGGAAATTCATACAAAGCGATTCTGTGTGCAGTGTTAGACCACGAGGTCACATGACCTCTAAACACAACCCGGTGTGGAAATTCATTTGTAACCCTCAGCAGTTAATGACTCACTAAAGATGATCTCCTCTGTGAGTTCAGTCAAGAAGCCTTTTGTCTGAATTCTATCTGAGGGCTGAATGACCTCTGCATCCGCTAACACTCCCAAACACTTTCCTCCTCCTCTCCTCTCCTCTCCTCTCCTCTCCTCTCCTCTCCTCTCCTCTCCTCTCCTCTCTCAGACAAAGACCTAATTACCTCGCCTCAGACAGAAGCATTAATAGAATCTGAACTGATTGCCTCTTTGTGAGGCAGCGCTGGAGGTCTAATTGATTTCCTGGTGGAGAACCTTCTGTTTCATACTGCAATTTTGTGACTCTGTACACCAAGTGTTTTTAGTCTCATTCTGAATTCTTCAGGTACATTTAAGCCGGGTTCAGACTGCAGCATTGGGCTGATTTAACCCTGGTTGGTCTTCCCAACAATCAGCGGAGAGTCTGGGCAGAGAGCTCGGTCCGTCCAGATTATCTGTTCATGTCAGGGGTGTACTGATCCAACATATTTGATGTCTGAGAATCAAAACCTGGATGGCTGTTATTGCTATTACATCAGTACTTATTTCGCACTGTGAAGTGATAGCGAGTTGTCTCCATTTGTCTCCATGTGAATCACGTGAGCGGCTGCACTGTTACCTCTGGTGTGAGAATCTCTGTGACTTCCTGTATTTATTTTATTTTCTGGTAATGTGTGCAGGTTTGAAATGAGGGAGCTCATCTGTTAAGCCTTACACAACGGAAGGTGTACATGAAGCTTTACTTTGCTTAGACGTCAAAGATTAATCAATTAGTCATCAGCTATTGAATGAATTGCCTTCTACTTTGATAAACTATCACTTGTTTTGGATCAATATGTTCCCAGATTTCACCGTCCTGCAGAACTAAAATGTATCATTGTGACAGCCACAACTGTCAGACGTCTAATTAAAGTGTTTTCTCACAGTGACGACATAATTCAGAGGTTTTACGGTTGTTGACTCGAGGACGGACGGAGCTCTTCACTTATAAAAACATCACATCAGCCCGGTGGCGTCTGGCCCGTCTCTGCAACTCTGACCGAGCCTGCAGACAGACACATTACACCCAGATCACACTGGCACCATCTCAAGTCCGTCATTGGTCTGCCTTTGGCTCAGCCTGTGGTCTGGAGCCAAGAATAATGTTGTTGACCTGCTGGAGTGACTGAAGTGGTGCGAATCATGTCTGTACAAACAGAGCTGTGGTGTCCATTTTGAGTCTTTGGGAAAAGATCCTCCCTCTGATATCCTTCCACTCTTCTCATTTTACCTCCGTCTGCTCCGTCTACTTGAGCTGAGGTTAGTCACTTAGATTTCCCAGAATAACTTTTGACAACTCCCATCAGAGAGAAGAGGCTCGAACAAATTTGCATTGTTGTGGGTTGTTTGCGTTGGTGGAAAGAGCAAGAGTGCAGGAAAATAATGTTTTCGGTTGAGAACAAGTTGTCTTGGTTCTGCTCTGCATTCAGATCAGTTTGAGGTCAGTTTGGGTGAAAAGAACCTGATTTGTTCCCGATGGTTTGATGCTTCTGTCCGTTGATGTTTGACTGAAGGTTTCTCTGTTGCTTTTTAGCAAGTTTAATGTGTCTGATGTTGTGAAGACAGACGGCCATATCTTTTTCTAAGAACTGAAAAGATGACATTTTCTGATATTCATGAATTATATGCTGTAATATCTCTTGCATCTAAGAAACTCTGTCTGCTCCAGGGCTCAGTGATCGTCCCGTCTGTGGTGACATTTCTGTTTTACTGCCGTTGATACCGAGCGAGCCAAGTTTGAAGAGTACAAACTGTCGGCTGTAAAGATGTCTCGTCTATAACTGTGCATCTTTTTTACACAGAGCAGGCGGACAAGCACACGGACATAAATCAGCTCTCAGTATTTGAGTTGTTCCACATCCTGCTTCCTGCTGGCCCAACACTAAATGTTGAATGTCAGGCAGTTTTATAAAAAGCACCGAAAGGTCCAATATCTGACCCGTCTGACCCAATTCCTCACACTGTTGTAATGAAGGTTTCAGCGCTTGGTTTTTATTGGCTGTCTGTTCAGGAAGTTTCACTACTGACTGACGGCCGTCTGTCCTCGTCTGACCTGTAGTTCCTGAACCAGGCAGGTTATCCAGTTCAGAGACAGACGGGCCAGTGAGCAGAATACCAGCTTCTCTGAGAATGTCCAGTGAATCAGGCGTCACATTTTCAAACCCACACTTCTGGATGTGGAGTGATATCGTTACCGTTCCTCGCTTTGACCTCGAGTGCTCTTTCTTTGTCCCGACAGCAGAGCTGAATATGTTTTTCCACAGCCTCTGCCCGTTTTAATGATTTGTTCAGCCTGATGAGTCATAAATGAAAGCCGAGTCGCTGCTGTGATCCAATTGTTTGAGCCAGCCTGAGTCCTGGTTTCTCCTCGTCCCTGATTCCAGAAAGCGCCTTTTTTCCAAAAATATCTTATTGGAAGGAATATTAGATGTGCAAAAACACACAAATTCAGCTCAGATTGAAACAATTGTCATTCCATACTTTGACAATGATAGCAACAATAATAATATTGATGCCTCAGTCCTATTTGATTACATTTGTTGTACTGTCTTGTGAAGCTTCGACTTGTGGCTAGAGAAGAGAACCAAACTTCTTGATTGTTTCTTCTGTGTTGCATTGCAGCAACGAGCCAATCGCGGCTCTCTCAAAGAAAATGGAAGCGACAGATGAACTCATTGACTCTTTGCAGTTCCAGCTGCAAATGTGTGCATCAGCCTGAAGCCCTGTCATTGTTGCCTGTTAGCTTGGCATTAGTCTCTTCCTAGAATGCGTGCAGGTTAGTGGTGTTGGTACCGGGTGGTGTCAGGGAGGGGTATTCCCATCCACAGGCGCAGGGCTCGGGACAGCTCTGAGTGATTCAGTGAGGAATTTGTTTACTTGTGTCGGAGCTACAAATAACTGCAGGGTTTATATAGGGCAAAAAACGACTTCCCCTCCAGGCAGCCATACAACATAAACAGAGCTGCGAGGGGAAGTACTGGACCGTCTTATTAAAGCACAACCACTACACATGTTCCACACGGCCACATGGATCCCATTACTCACTGAGGAGCTTTTTTCCATCAGGCCTGCTGGCCCCGGCCCCTCCATCCTCGCTCTGGCAATTTGTCTGACTCTGACTTAAATAGATCCTAAAACCATGTTATTAATCTGTCTCGGGCCGATGCTGTTTGAAACTATGTAAGAGGAAAAGCTTGCGCCGCGCCGTCCCGGCTGACAGTGTTTCAGGACAATGTCTGGCACGAGGCCAAAGTCTCCGTGTGCTTGACCCACAAACAAATAATCCACACCTCGAGTCCACTCAGAACTTGACCTAAAAAATGTCTGCCATCATTCACCTGTGTGTGCGATGTATACTGTGTGGCCTTCACCTTGTTTTTCTCAGCGGGTGTTTGTTTCTAATCTCACCACGTCTTCTCGTCTTCCTTACTTCAGGCGTTTGGAAATGCGAAGACGGCCCACAACAACAACTCCAGTCGCTTTGGCAAATTCATCCAGGTGAACTACCAAGAGAGCGGTACCGTGAGAGGGTAAGAGACCAGAAACAAATGCTTTGTGTTTTCGTTAAAAAAGATCAGGATTTCAGGTTAATCATTTTATTGTCCTTTTTTCAGAGCGTATGTTGAGAAGTACCTCCTGGAGAAGTCGAGGCTGGTCTACCAGGAGCACAATGAGCGGTGAGCACGGATCATAATCATCACTTCAGATCTTAGATGGGTTTGTTAAGCAGGAAGTGACACTTTGCCATTTCTCAGAAGTGAAGCGGTTTCAAAGGATTACTAAAAAATTGACAACTACCAGATGTTGACTGAGATCTTCCTCACATTCACACACAACTCATTTGTTTACCACAACTTATGTGAGCGCATTTATTTGAATATACTATACTTGTAATTTGTTGTGTCCACATTGATGTAAACACGGGCAGTTCCACATCCAGATATGGAAAGCATGTCAACAAACACAATTGCAACACAATCTGGTCCATTAAATCAGTCTTACATGACATGACAACTTAACTTGGTATCAGTAAAGTATAAGGTACACGGTAAAGTATATAATAATTGTAGTATAAAGTATAAATTAAATGGAGTACATCTGAGTAAACTTAACTCAGAAAGCCTGTTGTTTGGGTCATGAAGTGAATGGAGCTCTAAGTGGGACTGACACTAATGTGCTGGACTGGCTGGACGGTGTGGTGAAGGGTTAACCTCACCAAGGCGGGCTCACTGTGGGGCCCCGGCGTTAGCCACCTCTTATTGAGACGGATTGCTGACTCCAGGCCCGTGTGTTGTGTGTGTGTGTGTGTGTGTGTGTGTGTGTGTGTGTGCACCAAGAGGACCATGGTCGCACAGCTGCTGCACTTTTGACCTCTTGACACACAAACACACAAACTGAGCTGTCACGATCCTTTTTTCTAGTTTTCTATTCGTCAAACACTTTATTAATGACGGAATATCTGCTAAATGAATGACTGAAGTCTCACTGTTCGTTCTCTTTTTTCTTGACAAAATTAATACTAACATTGCATGCTAACATGCTAACATTACCCTGCTGACATTCTAACATGCTACCATTTAGCTACTTGTTTAGTGAATATATGCAAAATGTTGACATCTTACTAAGCTCACTTTTTGCATGATAACATGCTAAATATTAGCCTACATGAGGTATGATATGTCTTAACTTTATTCTTATTCTTATTATTCTTTAGTATTTAGCTCAGTAGCCAACAAGCCAATACGGTAAACACTTCAACCCAACTTTACTGTGTAACTACTATGTATTAGCTATTTTGCTAGCTGTGAGTTTGATGCTGACATGAGTTTAAGCTAACATGCTACGAGTTAACACACTTACTGATGTCATGCTAAAGTGATCACACAGAGCGTGAACTCATTCGATGCGTTGAGTCTTTTTAGGGTTGTTATCGTGTTAAATTCCATCTGGTTCTGCTAACCATCATCTCGTTGTCCTAGATAGATTATACTGTCATATAAAAACACCCAAGAAGACATTTTGAATAGTTAACATAACGCTTTTAACTTCCTTTGAATTTAAATATAATATGTTCTTTTCTCATTTGTAGGAACTACCATGTGTTTTACTACCTGCTGGCAGGAGCGAGTGAAGAAGAGAGGAAAGCCTTTCACCTCAAGAAGCCTGAAGAATATCATTACCTCAGTCAGGTGAGGTCTTCACAGTCACACACAGACAGTACCTGCTTTTATCTTGTTGTCAATTTGTTTGCATCTTTGAGTGTTGCGTCATGGATTATGCTGTGTTTGGTTTATGTGTATGTGTGGTGTTGTGTTGTGTTCAGTATGTTTGTGTGTCTCTGTGCTGGTGTCATCTTCCAGTCCTTTGACCCCAGCTGGCCGAGTACAGTCACCTCATGTGTCTGCAGACAGGACAGGAAGGAGAGAACTCAGGACACAAAGGAAACACATTCCACTGTTGGTCACTGTCAACACCTCTGTCTCTCTCTCTCTCTCTATCAGTTTATGTTTTTGTGTTTACTTGTTTGTGAGTTTCCTTCATTAACGTTTGACACAAGCGCTCACACGTCATCACCGCTGAAACACCGCCGACCAACACACAACAACAGAGACGAAGACAAAAGCAGAGTTTGTCACTTCATCTGTTGCTCGTGTCTACCACAATGAGAACAGGTTTCTCATAGCCATGAATCAAAGACACAATAAACACACATACACGTGAAGCTTATGGAATGTGGATGTTGTGTGAAACTTGTTGCGTCTCTTCCTCTGAGCTTTGACAGTCACGCCAAGACAACCAGTGACCTGCTCCCTCCTCCAAATCCTTCCACCTACGCAGAAGCGAGCAGGGAATTCCTTCCATTCCTCTCGGCCACGATGTGCACATACTAACAAACAAGCATACATAAAAACATACACACATTCCTGAACGCTCCCTCTTGTTTCCTCGTTCCCTTCAGTCTCCTCTGTGGAGTTTACATAAAAATATCTCTGTGAGCTCTGCATGGGTTTGTCCACCACTCATTCAGGATGAGTTGTTTACAGGCTGTGCACACGCTGCACTTGTGGTTTGTCTCTTTTTAACACTCCTTCATTTTTCACGCCTTGTTTCTTATTCATAACTTGTCCTGCCACTGTGGGTCTGCATCCTTTAACCAGCCCAATAACCACACATTTGATTTAACTGGTCAACACAAGTCTTTTAAGAGTTTTATGGTTGATTTCTTGATTGATTCATTTAACTACTGCATCAAAATGACTTGCAGAGACTTTAAGTCTTCTTTGATTCATTACAGTGAAGAATTACAGCTTTACTTTAGACACACTTGCTGATTCTTCCAAAAGGCCTAAACAAGTTATATGATATTCTGTAAAAACAATCTTGGAGAAGATTTTTAAAAAATATTCCTGCTTGAAAACTAGAACACCATAAAATGCAATAGCTACTCTGCTGTTCTCAGAGGAAAATAAGGTCGCAGAACAATGTTTGAAGCTAGAGAGGTGGCAGGGTCCGCCACATATACACAAAGTAAAACAGTATAAACCGTGTTGTCCTGTGAGGTCAGTTTGTTCATTCAGTCATGAAACAAAGACAGTTTGATTATTTGGTGTCTTCAGGCAGAAAATTATCAGCCAATGAAGATTTTTCTCTTCTAGTTTAAATGAAAACTACGTAATGCAACTTTAACATGAAACAGAGGTCGTCGATGTGATGGATGTAATATCTCAAGCAACTTTGACGTTTCTCCAAGGTGATTTTATCAGTAAGTTTGGATGCTGTAACAAAGACAGTATATTCAATAACCTGAGCTGTACAGAGTGAAGTACGACATCTTCATCAGAGTCAAATTATACAAAGACACTTCCTCTCTTCATTAGGACTTAATCCACAGCCTGACACTAGAGTACTCTGACAGGCTGTCGACTCCGTGTGAAGCAGCTGCAGCATGTTGAATTTCTACCTTTATCTACAACAGATATCTGTTTTATCTAGTTAGCTTCATTGATTTTCGTGAAGATTTGATTTGACGGCAGCAACATGTTTCAGACAAGTTGGGATAGCAGCAACGAAGGGCTCCAAAAACACCTGTCTGGAACATTCCACAGGTGAACACGTTCATTGGTAACAGGTGAGAGCATCATAATTGGATATGGAAGTAGCATCATCGAAAGCAGGAAAGAGGCGAGATTTAACACCTTGAGAAACACATGATTGTATACAGGATGTCACTACATGGGCTCAGGAACACTCTGTAAAACACTTTGGAGTCATGGTTGTAGGAAATCAATCAGTAAAACTTCTGGTATGCTTTAAAAAACAGTCACCTTTAATGTAAATCGAATCCAATCATTCATTCTGAACCTTTAATGTGCATGTGTGTTCAAACCTTCTGACCTGCTGGACTGACGTGATGTGTTGATCATGACATGTGCTTATTGTTCAGTGTGTGCGTTGGTCTCTCATCGGTGTCTGAATGTCTCTGAATGTCCGTCTCATGTCCGTCTCCTTGATATTTGTCTGTATGTGATGAACAGTTGAACCGTTACTTGTGTCTTAACAGCACGTCCATCCATCTGTTTGTTGCACATGAATCTGTGACCGTGTGTGAGTGGAGTGCTGCTGTCTAACCGTAACCTCGCCCTCCTGTAAACTCTGCCTTAACATTTCCAGATGACAAAGTCGACCCGACAGCCGCACTGGGACAGTTACTGTGACAGTGAACCGGTCAGTATCTGTGCTCGGCTGTGTCTGTACTGTCCGTGTGTCTGTACCTGTTGGAGAAACGTCAAAAGTAGATTTCCCGTCACCTGAGCACCTGCAGTTCGAGCCTCACTCTCCCTGCACACCCCTCCTCCCCGTCCTCCTCCCCCCTCCTCCGCCCTGCTCCTCGTGTTGTTGCTCTCTGGATATTTCCTGGTTTGGTTTGGGTTCTGTTTATTTGACTGTCTTTGTTTTTGCTTCGCCCTGTTGTGCTGCTGCTCTGAGTTATGTTGGTATGTCTGGTCATATCCTGGCCACTGTAGCTGCCTGTGTTGCTGTAACCCGTGTGTGACTTCTTGATCATTGACATCGGTGCAGCGCCTTCTAGTGAAAGCCTCCGTGCAGAAGACGAGCTTGTCTGTCAGTACAGTCTGCCATCATGTTTCATTTAAATTATATCACCTGACATTTTAGCAGAGGATTTTATCAGGCGCTGCTCACGATGCTTCAGTGTTCATTACGTAGACTACACATCGAGACCAAAGATAGGCAACCAATCAAATCATCCAAGTTAAGAAGTCCTGCATACAGTTAACATGTGGGTGTGTAAATGCTGGTGTTTAGATTATGGACACATCACAACGTCAGACTATAGAAGGGCTGCGACTTACAATTGCTTTACATTAGTCTTATTATTTTTATAGTGAACCCACTAACATCATACACATAAGACAAAACAAAATATATTGACAATAACACCTCCCCCCGCATCCCAATCTACTGTTTACAACAACGCTACGAATAAATAGAAACAAATTAATTTAACGATTCATCTGCTGATTGAGAATGCAATCAGTAAAATGTCAAAAATATATATTTTTTTAAATACTCATCACAGTTTCCCAGAGCACAAAGTGACATCTTTAAAGGGCTTCTATTGTCCAACCAACATGATAACACAGTGCACCGGTAGTTTCCCTGAAGTCAGGATGAGTCAAATCTCAATCTCGGAGAACTGTCAATCAACAGATCTGGCCTGAATGGACCATAATGCATTGCAGCCACAGGACACATGTAAGTGCTTGTGAGTGAGTTTGAGTCGCAGACATCGATCGCTGTTCACCAGCTGGCTATCTGCTGAGCTACAGTACATCGACATGATCAGACCTCTGAGCTGACACAGCGACACCGTCACCTGTCAGACGCTTGTCTCTCTGCAGCTGGAACGCTGGGATTGATTGATCAATGATCAAAAAGTCTTTGTGATTTGTGTTGGGAATTTTGGGGGGTTTTATGGTTTCTGATTATTAATACATTGATGTAACAGTGCATGTTGATTCTTGAATTGTACTTGATTAATTCATTGAGTTCCTTCTGTCTTCGTAAGATACCTCTGATGTTGATTAATGTAGTGAATTTAAACTCTGACACAAAATGCAGTGATTCAGTGAGATTAGCAGGCAAAACAACTACACTGTAACATGTCAGCAGAGGAAATATGATTCCAGATTGATGTATTTTAATGATCTTTTTTTTTTTTTCAATGTTGTTTTGTTTCGTTCACCACATGTGGACTCCTCGAGCACCTTTCTGCTACACTCACAGATTGTTTTCACTGGAAACTTTAAAAGCATAATACATGTAGACTTTCCTGCCATTGAAATGTAACACCAGAGTTACTAATAGGTCAGAAAGCCGAGAGCGAGGGCAGCAAGAAGGAGGCACGTTGGTGTGAGTGTGAGTCTCATGTTTGGAGTGTTTGCTCTCTGAGGCCTCGGTATGTGATAATTATGGCAGCCATAGTGGAATGGGCCCATAAAGCTCAGAGCAGACCTCACATTACGGAGGGTATATGTAGTGAAGGCTGTGTAGTTATGTCGTTACATCAAAGCGTGATGTGTTTCCAGCTTGGGAAAGGCTGATCCAGATCCAGATTTATCCCTGAGTTTTAATGAGCATTTGGTTGCTGAACAATATTTCTGTTATTTGAGACAGCGTTGTCTTTTGTGTCATGATTCTAGTGTCCGTTATCTCGTCAGTAAGATCAGAACTTCACATGTTTTTTATATTTTCTTGTGTAAAATGTGCGACTATGTGAGTTTCTGTTATTGCATCTAGACAGGCTCCTCCTGTGTCTCCATCCATCACTCAAACACAGGAAAACCCTTAAATTACTGCTCTTCTCGGCTCTTTTGCCAGCTTGCCAAATTTCTGCGGATTGGTTTAAAGAGAGAAGCCAGACCAGTTTTTCCACTACATGAGCAGAACCTGCACATGCTGTCGTCGACTCAACGCTCTGCACATCAGACCGGAGTGTTGCTGCTCTGTTAGACCGCCGAGCTTCTTAATGATAGCTTATTTTAGTATGAGTCATTCATCTTGTGTGCTTCGAGCCTATCTGCTGCTCTTTGTTTCGGCTGCAGAGTAAACTCCAAAACTATTTCAAGCGTCTTTGCTGAACACTCTGTAAACAAGAAAAACATTGGGCGCTGTGTGTGTCAACAGTTTTCAGTAAGTCCGTCTAAACTTCATAGTGGCTTGTCATTAGTCCGTTTGGCTGCCGGGCCGGTGTGTTAACAGCTGCAGTCGGCCTGATAACTCCCTCCTGGTTGCTGCTCTCTGTTCTGCAGGACTGCTTCACGGTGGAGGGAGAAGACCTGAAACATGACTTCGAGAGGCTTCAGCTGGCCATGGAGATGGTGGGCTTTCTTCCTGCCACGCGCCGACAGTGAGTGAAACACACACAACTGCAAAGAGTGCGTGATAATGTAAGATGTTGAAAAAGTGTAAAACCCCTGAAAACCTCCTTCAGCTCAGACTTTATCATCACCACCATGATGTGAATCTCAGTTCAAATCTTTATTCTAATCAAATCTTCATAGAAACAAAGGCGCCCACAGACTGAGACTCACTGCAGCTACACTTCCACAGTATCTCTTTATGTGTGGTGAACGTTTCCTGACCTGTTGTTTAGGATCTTCTCCCTGCTGTCGGCCATCCTTCACCTGGGCAACATCCGCTACAAGAGGAAAACCTACAGGGACGACTCCATCGACATCTGTAACCCAGAGGAGCTGCCGGTCGTCTCGGAGTTGCTGGAGGTACTGACGCACACTGTGATGTTGTCGGGACACCGTTCTGTTTAATGAATTATAATGAAAGATTTGATTTATAGGCACCTTTCAGATTACTCAGGGACACATTACGATACCTGTTTTAATACAATAGAATTGAACAGCAGTGTATCAACACAGAAAAATCAAACAAAGAGAAACAATAAAAGCTAAAACAGCAACTTTGTGTGAAATCATGACTGAAGGACAGGATGAAGGTTTGAAGGTGTGTTTTGAAATGAGAGAGAGTCAGGGGCAGAGCTGCTGAATGTGATGTTTAACAAGGAGCCAGTGAAGCTACTGAAGAACTGCAGTGATGTGATCTGAGGAGGGAGCTCTGATCATGATACTGACATCAGAGCTCTGAACTCGACGAAGTTTATGAAGACACATGAGAGATGCAACAGTCAGTACACAGGATGGAGTCAACACCTGCCAGCCTTTATCTGTATACTGTCACACAAGCACCAAAACACTGTCAAAGAGTGTCAGATTTGTTTTGAACATACAGGGTTCTGTAGTCACAATGCACATTATTGTTCTGAATGACGGGTTTTCTTATTCATGACCAGGTCAAAGAAGAGATGCTGTTTGAAGCTCTGACAACACGAAAGACGGTGACTGTCGGGGAGAAGCTGATTGTTCCTTACAAACTGTCTGAGGTGAGACTGTTCTCCACTGAATATCAGACCTGTGTGCAATATGAACGATGATGAAATTAAAATGTAAATACAGAGAAGAAACAAACTTTCCCGACACGTTTGAGTTCTTACAGGAGAAAAACAGAGCTGTGAATTTTGTCCTCTTGAGTAGAAGAAGGCTGTAAATGACCTCTGGCTCTTCACTTTTTTTTCCAACCTGGCCCTTCTGAATAAGTAGCTGAGCATTAGAGTCACATTTAAAGAGTCATTAGTTTTCGTATGATTCAGCTTCATTTAAAGCTTAGGTCAAGTATCACACTCGGTAGTTTGACTGAAGGCACTCTGCCAACTCAATAACAGAGCTGCAACCTGGTCTCTTCAGTCTGACCCGGCTGTGTTTACAGGACAGTGTGCACCAGGACCGGCTCTCCCTCCTCGTCGTCCTCCTCGCTCTCCCTCTGTAGCTCACATGCACCCACAGTCACACCGACACACTCTTACAAACACACATGCACGGAGTCCTTCAGTGTGTTTAGAGAGCAGCGAAGGCATTTCAAGTCCCCCTGCAGTTTTCATTGGGACCCCCGCTCTGAAAACAAACACACGTCACAGTCTGTCGACGAGAGCCATCTGAGAGACGAGGGGGAACAACATGGATGTAACACGCCTGTCCAATGAAATCCTCTGAAACAAGCAGATATTTTAAAGTTGTCATAACATATTTTGTATTGTAGTGATGTCAAATAGTTCCCGCACACATACATTTAGTTAAAGTTAAAAGATGTTCTGGTGCTCACAATATTCACTGAAGGAAACAAAACAATCTCGACTGTTGAGAGATTGTTACACATTCCCAACAAAGTGGCAACAACCCTCATAATGGTCCGATCCATCTTCATAAGAACACACTGGGGTTGTTCTGGTCGGTCTCTGGGTGGTCTCCGTGTAAATATTGCTCCAACAGTCACAACAGTCTCATTGCCTGTTAACTGAAATCATACACTTACAAACCTCAAAGAAATCTGAGCATTCCTGTAATGACTTTTCTCCATTTGTTCAGAGTTATGAGGCTGTTTCCGCTCTACATGTTTTCAGTCCAGCTTCCCCTCAGTAATGAAAAGCTTATGTGTCATTAGACCTCAGAATGTATGGACTCACAACAATATCTGTCCTGACTCGCAGACGGCAGATTTGGTTTCAAGCTGCTAAAAATATCCTGGTTAATTATTTAGAAACAAAGGAATTCTAACTCTGAGTGGACACTGTAGTTTGTTTTGTTTCTGAAGATCACCGCTCACATTCCGCTGCCGCCAGGTCAAATGTTTCCAGAGGAAACAGGAACTAGAGCATTTTCCTCAATAATTAGACGAGGACGTCAGATATTTAACACAACATCGATTCAGCGCTTGAGCCTTTCTTTGTCTACATCAGATTTTAAATACAAAGAAACATGATGTTGATGAGTGTGATTCTAACTCATGTAATGTAAGACTATGAATTAGACTATAAATGTTTATGATGGTGTGTGACGTGGTGGACATAAATGTATAATAAGTTCAGTATTCATCATGTTTTGTATTGTAGAAGAGTCTGTGACCTGAAGAACTCAGCACAGCATAACAAGCATTTTAACTTCAGCCAGTTAGAAAGACACATGAAGCTGCTGTAACATGTCATAAAGGGTTATAAAGTGTCTGAATGTCTTATATAGACCAATAATATATTATTGCATGACTTTGTGAACTTTAAAGTGGAAATATTATATAGAGATTTTGGCGATGGAACAGACTTTGACACATGACCGCAGCTCTCCATTGAGTGGAGGCCGTCCGTTAATGTCAGTGCCGTCAGTGTTACGTTGGTTTCCTCTTCTCCTTTGTTGCCTCCTCCATCAGCTGGGTTCTTTTGGTTTGCAGTGTAGAGTTTCCACAGTTATCCAAGTTGTTCCACTGATACCTTGGCACAGTGACTGGGGAAAACAATGGCAGAAACACTTGTGTTATAGCACGTCCATCATTTTTGCAGGGAAAATGCAGTCTGATGGCAGAACAGGCTGCAAGGTTTATAGAAGCAGTCTAAAAATGTATGGTGTCATTTGTCTACAGACGTTAGTGTTACACTGTGCATCCAGGTTTGACCTCAGAATGATGATCTAAAGCAAGAAAGTGCCTGTAGAACGTGTATATAAGCAATTTCATGATATTATAACACACATATGAAGACTTATGAGTACTATTTGCTGGCAGTATTGATTCAAATGAAAAAAAATGTGGTAGATTTTTTTTTTTGTCATTTTGCATGATTATAATCATTTTTAAAGAGTTTTATAATGACTCATAAATGCATGTAAGAATGTGCTTATAATAAAGAAATGAACTTCATGGACGGTGTTACTGAAAACTTCTATAAGTACTTCCAATATTTAATGTTTGTCATCCCACTATCATCCTGAGCTCCGCAGCAGCAGAGCCTCATTGGCTATTACAGCAGTCTGTGTTTGGACTATTAAAATGAATATTTCCATTAGGACATGCCTGAAATTGTAACATCAGAACTTGGCAGATGAAACCCTCAGTGCCATACTCGGTCAGACTGCCAGATCTCATGAGTCAACCTGATGCCTGTTCGACTGGCTAATGACAATAATACTGGCTCAGGGACGTCCTGCTGTGACACAGTGCAGTCTGCCAGCACGTCTGTGTAATGTTGCCGTCCGTGCCAAAGTTTCAGTGGAGAATATCGATGCCGGAGATGTTAAGTGGTCGAGTCGTCTGGTTTTACCTTTTCTGATATCACAGTTAACGTTGACAGAGTTCTGAGAGCAGCAGCAGGTTAAACTATAACCGTCTGCACATCTTTCTAAATGGGCCAGTGTCGTCTCAGACCTTGACCTTCATATAAATCCATTTTATTTTCTATTTTTAAATGCCGACCTTCAGTGCATTTTTTAAGCTGGTGCTTTACAAAAGCGCAGTGTCTCAAGGCCAAGCTCTGATGTAAAGTACAGATGTGATGTGAGGGAGTCTGAGCCTGAGTGGGTGACACAGGAATGTTGTCTGGAGTCGTATCAATAATCAGCTGGCTCCTGAAGTAGCGGACGACTGCACAAATAACTCACCAAGCTAAAGGAGTATTTGGGCTGAAACGTTTCCTTGCTTTCGTGCTGAGAGTTGAATGACGTGATTGATTTAACTCTTGTGACTGTTCAATAAATATGAAGCTAGCTGACAGCTAGCTTAGCTATGGAAAACAACTGGAAACAGGGGAAGGCAGCTAGCATTGCTCTCTGCAAATATAACACAATCCACTTTCCAGCCGCTCCCAAGCCACCAATCAACACGCTGTACTTCATTTGTTTATGGAAATGTATGTGCCGCACTATTTATTGGCTGATTTAGTGCAGCAAAATGACAAAAATGAGATGGAAATAGTTAATTAATGAGCTTTAAAGGTGCTCATGGGCCTATAGGCTGTTTCCCCTCTTCAGTCTTCTCATCTATCATCTGTCTGCACAGAAGCACATGAGTGTCTTTCCAGAAATGTTCAGCTATTGCCTCAGTTGGCTTTAAAATCTGTACAGTGAACAACATCCTCTGTCCTTAGACGTTCGATTCGAGTGAGGAGAAACTTGCTATATTGAGAAAAATAACTTTTAAACAGGGAATAAAAAGATGGACGAAACCTCAGGAAGAGCCACAGAGGAGGATCCTCGTGGAAGCAGTTATATCACTTATACCTCTTTGTTCTTAATCAGCTGTGTGGTAGAAACACTGAAGGGGTTCTGTATGTGTCCACCTGCAGGCTAATACAGTGCGAGACTCCATGGCCAAGTCCCTGTACAGCGCTCTGTTTGACTGGATCGTCTTCAGGATCAACCACGCTCTGCTCAACGTCAAAGACCTGGTGGAGACCACTAAGGTAGGAAGACGCAAACACAGCAGCTGCGACAAGCACATGTATTGTACACCATGTTAACTCTGGTGCTGTTCGAGATGTTTAAAAAATGTCTCGTCATTCAAACCCAAAGTTCAGGAGTTAATCTCATCTCATCTTTTGCTAAAACTGATTTAATAGAGTCGTTGTCAAAAGTATCATTCAGGACCAGGCATCAATGTCAAGGTTCTGGTATCTGTGCCAGTATCTCATCGTTAACAATACCCAGCCCTTCCTTTGGTACTGTCCAGGAAACCAGCTCACATTTACACCAGTTTTGAGCAGAACAGTTGTAATTGAGGACCTGTAATGAACAGAGGGTAAATGGTGCACAACAACCCGTTCAGTTCACAGTTCAAGTAAAAAAAAGTTTTCAAGTTCCTAACCAGAACCAGTTCCATGTCAGTGGAAACTCAAATTGAAGAGTTGGGAATCTACTTTCTTATAATTGCAGCTTTTAAAACCTTTAAACGCCAATGCAGAAAACCTTCAGATGGCAAAGTTTTGAGGAGGAAACAGAACTTTTCCGTGACTGATAATCAACATTTCAGGATTAAAGATGAGTTCGTGTTGTGTTTGTTCACCAGATCTTGTCCATCGGAGTCCTGGACATCTTTGGTTTTGAGGATTACGAGAACAACAGCTTCGAACAGTTTTGCATCAACTTTGCTAACGAGCGCCTGCAGCACTACTTCAACCAGCACATTTTCAAGCTTGAACAAGTAAGAAAACTCTAAATATTCTTTTTTTTCTCCAGCTTGTCAGCTGACAGGAAGTAATGACCTATTTAAGGCTTTTAACCGGGAGCTGAACTTCTGAGCTTCCGTATCACTGCAGCTATTATTTTAACATATTTACCCACTTTAAGCTCTTTGACTGTGAGCATTTGAAAGGAAACGCCTCATCCTTATCACAGCACACAGTGCACGTACTTTACAATGACGCTGGAACAATGGAGGAATTCTTCATGACGTTGTGCAACAGGGTGAGCAGAGAGGCTGACAGCGTATGACTCACCTCGCCCGGCTGTGGATGTATGTTCTCCTAAGTGAGCTGATTAACTTCAAAGCGCTTTCTAAAGTCGTGATCTGTGAGATCTGTAAGTTAAACCTTGTGTTTACCTTGAGATTGACTGAATCAGCGTCCTGCCCCGACATGTACGAGGGGCTTTCATTCAGTTCATGAAGGACTGCGGCCTCTTTCACGCCTGTTCACAAACCACGCTCCTACCACGGTGTCATAAATATGTCAAGACTCAGACTGTAGATTTATGTTGGGGGAGGAGGCTTCAAAGACTCCTTTGTTTTGGAGGTTTAGGTAAATGAAATGCGGAGTAATTGAGCTGTAGATTAGGGACTTGTCACATTTGTTCTTCACTAGGTCTGATGGATTATGTGGCTAATGGCCAAAAGAGTACAGTTTCAAAGCTTCAGCGAGTTGTCAAACACGCATGTTTTATTGCACGACATGAAGGTGACATTTACACAGCTGCTCGTTATAGTGTGAGATAATATCTGTAAATATGTAATGTTCATGTGTTCCTCTCAGACTATTAGTTTGATTAAATCAATCTTCAATCGATCGATCTTGCAAAACATTTCTTCCACTGTAACTTTCATGTTTGGTATTAGACTGAATACTTTGATAGTCACGTGAAAACAATTAGAAAACCTTAATTTTGAGAATCTGTACGTGTTCATGTGTGATTTTTAGGTTTGTTGAGGATCACAGTTATGTAGCATGTGACTGTTTAATTTTCTCACCGGCTCGGAGACTTCAGCTTCCAGTATTTGTTGATTCTTATTACAGTACTTCCTGTGCTGCTGCTCGCTGCAGTAATCCAGGTCATAGAAGATCCAGCCTCCAGGAGCACAGTCCAGAAAGCCGGATTCTGTTTAGTTTGTACTCAGAATGTTATATTTTGCTTTAATGGCTTTAAAGTGTTACCATTTTGTTGGAGGTCCAGTTGGATTGGTCACCTGTTACTTCCTGTTATCAAAGAGCAGCGGAGCACCAGATTTGTATTATATTCAAACCCAGAGAGAAGATGTGATCGTGGTCTTGTTCACTAGAGAGGCGTCTCTTTTTACTTCTATCTTAAAAGGCAATATACATACATATATAATAGTATAATACATATACAATACAAACTAACCACACAACAAACAGTCAGTCAGAAGGGTCTGACAGTAAACTGAGCAAAATTGTCCAGTCCATCTAATTTCTTCAATTTTTCTGGAACATGACATTTGAAAGCCAGTTTTCTGGTCTCTGTATTATTTTGATGATTTAAGGACCAGATGATTGAAGGACCTCTGGCAGTGTGACACACTGTAAGATCCCCCAGCTGCTTACTAAAAAGGTCTTTGTAAATAAATAGAATGCAGCCGGTACTGTAACATTTATATCTTTAACAGCATTTAATTGCTTTGTATGTCTTATAAATCCTGCTGCAGCATGTGTGAGAACAGATTCTGTCCGGAGGTTGAATCCTGCAGTAAAGAAGCATTAGATCAGGTAACGACGCAGCGGATTGTTTGAGTTCAGATCAAACTGAAGCTGCAGAAGACAAAAATGACACACTTCTGCTGCTAATGACACTCCTGACTGCACTCACCTGACGCTCGGTGGTATACAGGTGCATAATTACACCTGCTGCTGTGTTTGTGCTTTGTAGAGCTGCAGACGCGTTTACTGAGCCGTGACACGCCGGCCTCACAACATGTAGTCAGTCAACAGGGCTGTGAATTCATCAGTAAATGTGTTCTCTTATTGATTTGTAATGTTTTCCATCAATCAAAATGTCGCTGAAGTGTCCAGGCAACGTTTTTCATCAGACATCCTGGATTTTAGTTGAAATCTCTACATAAACAGAATTAACGCAGCTGACTAAGACTTCTTCACAGGAAACTGGAGTTGTTAGGACTTTATCATGTCCCGGTTCAGTAAAGCATTAGTCTTGTGTGGAGAAATGATTCAACCAGGAGCTGGCACGCTTCATATTTCTGCTGAGGTCAGCTTCACACCCTCGTCTACTGTTACATACAGTATGTTTCCATTCGTCTGATGACCTGTGCGATACTCTGCTGGAGCACTCAGGGCCTGAATGGTTTGCTCCAGGGCATACTGATGCTCGTTTTCAGGGGGAGTATCACTCATTTTCTTCTTTTGCTCCACTTTCTGACCTTTTCAAACAGCCACTCTCTGCCGGGACTCACATTGTTGACACACTGTGATGCAGACTGACAGAATGTTGATACTATCATGCATCATATAAAACAGTCTGTACAGAAGCTGATCCTGCGCTTCCCGGAGACACTTGATTGTTTCTCTTTCGTTGGTTGTGTCAGAATAAGAGTGAGTCACAGCAGTGATCTGAAGATGATTTTGAGGCATGTTGAGGGGGAGGATACAGTATCCTGTGTAATGTAATACAATCCAGTACTACACCCCCACAGACCACAGCTTGGAGATTACCAAAGAGCTGAGGCAGCACCCATCAGACACACAGATTGAATATCATGATGATTATTCCAGGGCTGCTGAACTGGATGATGTTACGCAGGTGTTCATTTTGTAGTTGTTATAGTGTCTTATCACGAGACAGAGAGTGAATACTGTGTTTAGAGAGTTGCTCAGTGAGAGATAACGACCACGTTCTGATATGTTTATATTGTGAGAGGATGAAGACGACTGATGTGATCCTCATATTCAACTAAAGAGTAACTCGCTTTAACTTTTGATTATCGTGGCACCGTGTGGGACACAGGCGTGTGTCTGTTCATGAATGTTTCTAGAAAAGAAGAACTGACACATCGCAGTTAAACTCTCGCTCAGTTCATTTCACACAGATGCTTCAACCTCACCTGGTCTGATGTGACTGGCAGCTTATGGAGGCTAATGTAGGAAACCTTTAGATATATTGATTGCCATGTAATTGACATCAGGCTGCATGTCAGCTGTTGGCATAGACAACAAGGTCAGCAGCACCTGTAAATTGTAATACATGTCGAATTCGAGCTGATGTGTTTGTAAAATGTTTAATCAGCTTTACATCTTTGTTTCAAACTCTGTCTTATATAATTCAGGAAAACCATCTCTAACAAATGAATCTGCCTTTTATCCTGATTTTGTAATATATCCAAAATAATAAACAATCCCAGCTGAGGTAGAGGAGTAACAGCCTGTCCCAAAGAATATATTTAGTTCAAGCCTGAAGCCTGAAAGCCAGCTACATTATTTGGTTCAACTTTTTGAATTGGATACTGAAGAGGATCATCTTCCCTTTGAAGGTATTCTGTCCTGTTGCCGTCTTGAGGAGAAAGCGACAGTGATTAACTCTTTTCAGCCTCCTGACTTTGGGGGAAAACGAGAGAGTCTGGATTAAGGTCTTTATTGCTTCAATCTCTTTCCCAGGAAAGCTGGAAAACAGCATGAATGGAGAAGAAGCCTGAGAGACGCTCTGAATGCTTCTCTGCTTATTAAACAGACGAGAGACCCGTTGGGATCTGAGGAGCGTTTTATTGGGCAAGGAGACATCATGAAAGCATACAAACAACATTGTTGCTTTGATTGGAATATTTATAGCAGCCCGGCCCTCATCAGACCGGATGTCTGCGTCTACTGACACACGGATCATTGATAGTTGATAGTGTTATGCCTCCAGGCTCTTGATCTGCATCTGTCTCTTGTTTTCCAAAGTACAATACTGATGTTTTTAAAACTGTTACATAGAGATGTGCAGAAATAGGCTCTTCATATTGTTTTTATATCACTTCATCGCAGCAGCAGTGATGCTGTCAGAGAAAGTGTCTCTGTGTGACTGAAGGTGACTCTGATGCTGAGCTGTGTGTCTGTGTTGTGTCCCTGCAGGAGGAGTACAGGTCAGAGGGCATCAGCTGGCACAACATCGACTACATCGACAACACGGGCTGCATCAACCTGATCAGCAAGAAGCCCACAGCGATGTTCCACCTACTGGACGAGGAGTGCAAGTGAGTCTCTCAGCCTGATTCAACTCTTTATTTTCCTGCTGGTGTCAACAAACAAGTGCGTCTGGCATCCTGATGGTTGAATGGTTAAAGGGAGAGTTCACCCAAAAATCAGAACTACATATTCTTTAACTGTACTGCTTTTTTGTTCATCTGGATTGTTCTGGTGTGAGTTTAGGAGACGTCTGCTTTCTCTCCAATATCATGAAACTAGGCGGCTTGAAAAACTCATCAGCAATGACTCTCTGCAGGATTCATGACTCATGTTACTCATGATAATCCACAGACCTTCTTATGAGCAGTTTCATGTTGGAGCTATTTTTGTTTTTCTACTCATCTACATCTGCAAACTTTATCTCCACAGAGAAGGAAGCCTGTCTCTTCTCATGGATAGAGAGACCGGCTTTCTGATGTAGTTAGTGTCACAGTTTAGCCCAGGAGGACGTCGTTAATGTTTACATTCCACACTGTCACGAGCACGAGATGCTCGTCCAGGAGAAGATGCACATGAGGGTGTTATTCTTCACAAAACGTATACTTTTTAATACATTTTTTATACTTTTACCTTTTTATTCTTTATAAAAACACTTCTGTGAGTGGTTACGCAGACTTCATGGCTCTTGTGTTGCTGTTTATCAGCTGTAAATGTTTATAAAGACGTTGAGTGGAAGTTGTTGTTTGTGTAACTTGTATAACTCTAAAAAAAACTCTTCTGTCTGATTTCGAAACATCTCCAAACGGATGAACCAGCTGCAGCAGCAGTAGGGAAGTAAAATCCAGTAGAGAGTATTTTTAGTTAAACACATTTTAATAAATCTCTTTTGATAAGAGTTGAATGTTTCAATTAACACACGGCAACTCACTGCAGAATACAAAGATCGCGCTACACAGTGATGCTCTCAACTTGTTGTAATCTTGATAAAGTATCAAACTTTATTTAACATAAGTATTAATCGGGCAGCTCAAAAAGTCTGGAAATAGTCTTGGTTTTAAAAACCCTCTCACGTATTCATGATGCCTCCTGTTTCCTGGGTCTGTTTGAAGTGTCGGTTAAATGAATGCTACGCGTCCGCAGGCTGTATGAACATCAACGCAAACAAGTGGTTAAAAGCATATCTCTGGCCCAACACGGCCATCAGGAGGGAAATGTTATTCCTCTCTGTCAGGTAAAGCAGTAAGCAACTCTTAAAGGAGACACACAGACAACATCCTACCTGAAATATTCACTGCGCAGTTTCCTGGTGAAGTGTTGTGTTAGATGTCAGTGTATTTCTGCAGACTTGATCTTTGAAGTGTAATCATATTACCCAGGTGTGAACCCTCCGAACTTCAGATTAAATTGGATCCTCTCAGGTTCATGACTGCACTGTGACTATTCTTACTAACAGTATTTCCTCCTTTATTTCCCCCTCGTCTCAGTTTGGACTCTGAATCAAATTCCTCCCACTTAGAAAAGCTGGAAAGCAGCACAGAGTCTGTGGCTGTGTTGTTTTCATAGCTCAGGTTTCACCCCGTTCAGAAACCCCTGGTGTCTCCTTCTTCGCCTCTTCTCTTCCTGTAAGCTGTTGATTTTCTGCAGTTTCTGGCTCTCTGTGTTAAAGGACTGGAGGGAAATCTGAGCGGAGATCAGATCTAATCCTCAGCCTTTGGCATCAGAGGATAAAATGTCAAAACTGGTTACAGACCAGATCATGTTAACTTTCCACGTTACCAGTGCTGTTGTACTAACTGCTGATTGGAGACTGATCTACGTCTAAAATTGTTCAGGAATCTGTTGAACTTTGTCATCGTGATTTATTCTGCAGGATTCATGACCCGGTTGACAGCTTTAAAACAAGTCTATCAGCAACGTGCCTTCATATTAGATACAGATGTATAAACCCATTGTCCTCCAAATTAAACCCTTCTGTCCTCTTGTTTCAGTTTCCCTCAAGCCACCAACCAGACTCTGCTGGATAAGTTCAAGCGGCAGCATGAGGGGAACAGCTACATCGAGTTCCCGGCCGTCATGGAGCCCGCCTTCATCATCCGACACTATGCTGGCAAGGTCAAGTACGGTGTCAAGGTCAGTGCAGTCATTGCCTCCAGAACCAGTCGCATCATCAAAAAGTGTCAAAAGATCTGTTATAATCCTCAGTGTAAACTTTTGTGAGATCATTTTCTCAGTTATCTTATTCCATCAACATGTGTCATGTTTTTTTCAGTGGGTTTTAAAACTGCGTCAGAGCGATTCGATTTTTTCTCGACTCAGATTAAAACATCAACTGTTTCATTTTTAGTTGTACTTGAGAGTACAACTAAAAATCAGAGAAAAGTAAGAAAACCTGTTAGACATGAAGAAAAAACTGTGAAAATTTTGTGAAACATCGTATCATTAACATTACATTAGCTGTGAATCAGGAGGTCGAGCCGGTCGTCCAGTAATCTGAAGGTCGCTAGTTCGATTCTCCGGCTTCCCAGGCTGCACATCAAAGTGTCCTTGAGCAAGATATTGAACCCCAAATTGCTCCTGATGAGCAGTTTTTAATATGTAAACAGAAGATGAAACCTCCCATCAAAGTGTGTGTGTCAGCGACTGCAGAACATCAGATGTTAAAACCACTGGTCCTTTTTTGTGCTTCCAGAGAAAAGCTGTTGTTGAGTTTCACAAAACAGCGAGGACGCACTTTAATCCCTTTTCCTATATTACACAAGCAGATCCAGATAGGCGTCCAAGGGACCCTCTCACCTGTTGTGCAGCTCTCAGCTTTTATCTGCAGAGTTAGAGGCATAAAGAGCGACTCCGTCTGGGCCCGTCACATGCAGTCAACCAGGAAATATCCACTGGAGAGTAATTCTGCTTAGATCAGAACAAATGGTGGCAAATCAGAAGGAAAAATTGAAATTGAGCTGATATTTTTCTTTGTATTCATGAATGTTTCAGCCTGGTTGAGCTCTGTATATCTCACCTGTTATCCCTCAACCCAAGAATGAACCTTAGATTAAATGTGTATATGAATAAATTACCATCAGGATTAGAGAATCAACCAACACAGATATACGTACAGCAGAGTATAGGACATACATATCTAATGTTGTCTTAGTTTTAATGTATTCTATAATATATGTATATATGTATGTATGTATATATATATATATATATATATATCGCGTTAAATGTTATTGCATGTTTCTGTCCCAAACACAGGACTTCAGGGAGAAGAACACCGACCACATGCGGCCGGACATCGTAGCTTTACTGAAGAGCAGTAAGAGCGCCTTCATCTGCGGGCTGATGGGAATCGACCCGTCGGCCACTTTCCGCTGGGCGGTACTCCGATCCTACTTCAGGGCCCTGGTAGCTTTCAGAGAGGCTGGAAAGAGGCACACGCAGAAGAAGACTGGTGAGATCTCACTCTAACAGAAACTATGATAATCTGCTGTATATCTGCTGATATGTAAATGATAGCAGTGAGGCAGATTCTCTTCTGATATCGGAGACAGACAGGGAATATCTGAGCTGAGTCTTTTTATCATGATGAGGCAACTACACATGTGTAACTGTTAATTTACTATATGAAGTTCAGTCTGTGTCAACACGCACAAAAGAATCCACACAGAGGGAAACAACATTCACTGAATGTCATGTGAGCATTACAGGAACTTTGTGTTTCAGAACAAGAACACCTGTCGATTAGTAAACTATTAAATCTATAGAAGGTTGATCGATGTAATTGTCTGCTCTTGATAAGTTTTAGAAGCTTTAAGTCTGCTGGGTGACACTTTATTTGAAGTGGAGTGAATCAGACATGACATGAAGGAGTCTTGATGAATATTAATGATTGTTGTCATCTGGTCAATAATGTCCCTTTTAAAGCAAAGTTGACTTCTTTCTGACAACTGGACATTAACCAAGACAATAAAGACGATGTTATAAAATTGTCGGCCGAAGTATCAAGCTAGTTTTCTTATGTCAGGTCCATCTTTTTACTTTTTGTTACCATTAGCTGTCCATGCTTCAATAAATAATAAGATAATGATAAATAATCAGTTTCTCATACTGCAGCTCTGTATTCTGTCTGAAACGCTCTGTTTCAGCTCTGATCCCCACTTTGCTCTGATTGGTCAGCTCACACACGCCTGACCCAGCAGCTGCAACTAGCCACGAGGCATCGATTATGCATGAGTGTCACATGGTGTTGCAGTGTGATGTCACAAAGTCACAGAATTAAAGGACTGCTGACGAGGCGTTCAGGAGCAGTGTTTTCTGTGGGAGAGAGAAGCTCCAAGACTCCACTTATCTTTATGTGTTTATCAGCTGCCATGACATTTATAACTGTGGCATAAATTATTTTCTTGACCTGAAGGGAAGAAGCACAATGTTGGCTTGTCATGAAGATGTCACTAAACCAGTGTGATGACACAGAATCCGTACCAAGGTGATACAGGGGGGTTTCACTTGTTGCTAAGCTGAGTGTTACTAATCGTAGCTAACTGTGTCTTACTTAGTTGACTCATCCACTGAGTGCCAGGAGCCGAACGGAACCCTTCACCTCTTTAAACAAAGTGTCACCCGGCTGTGAATGAAAGTTAAAGAAATAAGCTAGTGATCCAATCAACTACAGGAAATTACAAATGTAATGAAGCCATGCTCAGTTCTGTATGCTCACATGTCGTGCAGCTACGATTTTGTCCTCTTGTTTCAGTATAGTTCACTTTATCTCCGCCATATTCTGTGTTCCAGTCGTCCCTGTTCTGTAGTCTGTGTGCGTAGTGCTCGTAGTGCCGCCATGTATTTACAGTAGCTCTTGCTCTTTGTCTCTCTCAGCTTTGGCTTTGTATGAATGCCTTCCATCCCTGTAGGCTGAACATGCAGTAGATATTAGCATCAGAGTGCCTTCAGCGCTGCCGTCGTATGAATCAGACTTGCTCTCTGCATCCTCTTGATCCTTCCTACACATGAAGTTTTACATGCAGATGTTGTGACAATAGATTTTGCTTATCCTTAGATATCCTGTAGAAATTCTTGTAGCTGAGCTCTGAAGATATTAGCGTCACCCAAGGGAACTTTCTACGTGTCTTCTTGAACATTTCTACAAAACACTTTTGTACTTAACGGAAAAGTTTTCAGCTTTGTTTTCATACTTGATTTTGGGCTAAGTATTTAGTTAAAGTAGCTTTAAGTAGCCTCATCTTGTCTCAGAAGACAAAGACTGTAGAATCAAGTCACAGAAAAGCTTCTTGAAGACATTGTACAAAGTGCCATCGGGAGGCGAAACACCTTCACACAGAACTACAGTGACAAACATCCTGCTGCAGTTGTGAATGTCGATCTTCTCTCCAGAAGTCTTGCACAGGTATCTCTCCAGTAGACGACTGCATCTCTTGATCTTCATCTTCTTCGCTGTCTAATCTGTCATTTCTTTCTCTCTGTTCCCCCCTTTTCTCTTTCCTTGTGTATTTTATTTTCTCCCTTGTCTGTTTTTTTGTTCTTTTTCTTTTGCTTCTCCAAGGGCATGATGACGCTGCTCCCTGTGCAGTTTTGAAAAGTGTGGATAGTTTTAGCTTTCTGCAGCACCCTGTGCATCAGAGAAGCTTAGAGATCCTGCAGAGATGCAAAGAGGAGAAGTACAGTAAGGCTGCAAATACAACAATTAACTACTTCCATGTTAGACGGTGACTCTGGGAAACTGTAGGGACGAGGCCGACCAACATCTCCAACATTACTGCACCTTACTGCAGCCAAAGTCAAGCCAAAGCATAAGAAAATCCAGACTTACAGACGAAGCGTCACAAAGTTTTATGTTGTGCTTTGTGATTTGATTTACAACTTTCATTTTCTATCATTAGACTAGATGCTTGTTGGTCTCCGCTCCCTCTGTCTCCCTCTTCCCACTCTCTTATGCACCTGCATGCATTTTAAGTCTTGTCTTGCATGTTGTTCACTAGCATGCTTCAGCCGTCCTGACACTAACACTGTGCTAGTAGAAGACTAGCAGAGGAATGCATGGTTGTTTGGCTCTGTTAGCTAACGTTGGTCTGGGGAAACAACACAGTAACACCTCTAGGTGTCCATCACTTCTATTTTTGTCAGTAATGGCAAACAGCTACACTTTCATTTCCAGTCCTGTCTGTCGGGCAGTGGGTATATTTGCTTTTCCACCTCAGCACACGTCTATAATCACTGTCACTGAGGCCCTGTTCAGACCTGGTGTCAACATCTGCCCTGAGAGATCCAGTCACAGGTAGACAGGTGTGAATGTAGATGTTTGAACACAGCTGGTTTCACTATTTACACTTAATTAATGAAAGAATACTAATGCACCTTTAAAAACAGAGTTTACAAAGTACTTTGACAGATGGAACAAAAGCCTGGGAACACAGAAAGACCTCATAACAGAACAAACTCTGAACAATAAAGCATAACAGAAAGAAGCCAGACTCAAAATGTCAGTATAAATAAAAAGGAATTAAAGAAATAAAAAAAGACCTGTGAAAAGAATAAGATCAAAGAAAGACTAAACATAAGAAGCAAAAAGCAAGCTTTAAGAGCAGGTGTTCAAAAGTACTTTAAAAGACTTTGGTGTTTTTGCGAGGCTAATGTGGAAACTGAATATCCGCTCTGTATGTTGGAGATAGACCCAGACAAGCTTTAAAAGTGATCGGATGAATCTCAGAATCAGGATTGATGTTAAACTAGGCAAATGTTACAAATAGGATGAGACTCCTTTTAAAAAATCGTTAATTTTTGTGAGTTGTTGAGTTAGTAGTCACGTTAAAGTCTATGTGAAACACTCCCTATGACTAAATTCTTAACTATTTGGGACTTCTTAAATTCGACAAATGTGATACATTCAGTTCTTTCTCTATTTGTTAAATAATGATTATAGTTGTTTGTATCTGTCCCAATCAAATAAACCGTAGATAAATAAGTAAGATCCGATCACAGATCGTTACTTCAGATTTATTATAATACCAGTGCTAATGCCAACTGACAGAATGATCAGATCCCCCGGGCTGGATGTTGATTCCAGGTCTGAACATGCTCTAATACCACCGGCCGTTGATGGTGCTAGCAGAGGGGCGTCTGACACACGTGTATATTATCGTCACTAACTTTCCATGTGGTGCAGGAGCTCACACACTCTCTCAAAGGTCACTTCTCCTCCATAAACGTGTCATTTCACTGCGATGTGTTTGTGTTTTTGTGTTTGTGCCGTCCTGCAGCTCCAGATGAGAGTGAAAGTGTTGTTCAAAGTGATGACACTGAAAACGGTACACTGTTAAACACCTGGTAGATTAAAATACTCTCACAGATCACTTTAACACTGTAGACCTCTGTGATCTCACAGCACTGTGACCTGCTGCAGCTTCACAGGAATCACTGTAGTAACATAACACAGCAGCATTAAGTAAATCACTTGTGCTCAGTTTCACTTTGTTAAATTCTCTCTAGTTTGATCCACGGCTTCTTCCTGATTTGCGGCATTAGATAATTAATTATGAGACAAAACTGTTCAATAACGCATTAACTTCTATATCAACTTCAATAATTCGACACTAACAAGTGCAACTCACCATTAATCTCACAGATCTTTGTTTCAACATCAAATCATCTGCAGAAGATAATATTTATAATAAAGGGACATAACACTCGCTGCAATAACACTGGAGGGTCACATGGTGTCAGAAGTGTGATTTGTGTCTGGGAAGGGTTTGTTTTTGTCTGTGTGTGTGTGCGTGTGTGTCTGTCTGTCTGTCTGTCTGTGTGTGTGTGTCTGTGTCTGTGTGTGTGTGTGTGTGTGTGTGTGTGTGTGTGTTTGTTTATTCTTTCACATGGTGCCAACCTGTGTGTGTGTGATCAGGTGTATCCAGAAAGAGTCCACGCACGCCGCTGTCGGACCTTCAGGGCAGCAACACTATCAATGAGAAATCTCCAAGGTAAGAGTTTGTGTTTGAGGATTTGTTGTAATCTGTTCATTAATTAAACTGTTAAACACTTGTCAGGTTAACTCTGTAGAATTTTTAGGACACACACAGGACCATGATATGATATTGCCTAGATGTGGAAATACACACAATTCACACAATTCAAAGTTTTTCAGCAATATATGTTCAGGTGTTAGAGAGGTGTTATAAGTTTCAGTAGTATTTTATTAGATCAGATAATGACGAATAGTTGTTGGTATTATTTAGATAAATCCTCATAAACAGATTTATGTAGTGACGTTATGAATCTAGGCCAAATAGGATATATTGATTTTGATATTATATTATATTTTTCTTGTTCTTTTGCTTAATGTTTTCTAATTATTCTTCAGATTCAGATGACTCTTTATTGTCATTATATCCAGATACAGTGAAACTTTGATTGGCTTCAGAAACAACAACATAGAAGGGATAGAATAACTTCTTCTTTTTTGTTTGTTTGCATTTTATGCTTTTATTAGTGAGTTGACTGTAAAAGGAGGGAATAAGAGAGAGAGACGGGCTTTGTTAAATAATGATTATAGTTGTTTGTATCTGTCCCAATCAAATAAACCGTAGATAAATAAGTAAGATCCGATCACAGATCGTTACTTCAGATTTATTATAATACCAGTGCTAATGCCAACTGACAGAATGATCAGATCCCCCGGGCTGGATGTTGATTCCAGGTCTGGTGTTATAAGTTTCAGTAGTATTTTATTAGATCAGATAATGACAAATAGTTGTTGGTATTATTTAGATAAATCCTCATAAACAGATTTATGTAGTGACGTATAATTTGATTTTGATATTATATTATATTTTTCTTGTTCTTTTGCTTAATGTTTTCTAATTATTCTTCAGATTCAGATGACTCTTTATTGTCATTATATCCAGATACAGTGAAACTTTGATTGGCTTCAGAAACAACAACATAGAAGGGATAGAATAACTTCTTCTTTTTTGTTTGTTTGCATTTTATGCTTTTATTAGTGAGTTGACTGTAAAAGGAGGGAATAAGAGAGAGAGACGGGCTGTAGACGTTGTGGTTAACGTCATCCTCAGTCCTCCAGGCCGCCCAGTAAATGTAGTATTTGATCTTATGGTGCATTCATGTGCTCCTTGAACAGTCCGTTCTCCTGAGTTAGGAGGTTTGTCCACTGACTTCTGTATATTTATGAGCTTTGAGTCATAAAGTAAAAACAAGACGGACGCTACATGAAGATTTTGTATTCCAAGCTGATTCTGTTGTAGACGGTATGTTTCGTAACACCACCAAAATGTTGCTTCACCAGTCTTGTTTTCAGTGTTAATGCTAATAGATCTCTTTTAAAACTAATGTAAGTCACTCTGTGTTGACCTAGATTTGTTAGTTACACCGTCTTACAAATGACACAAGAGCAAGAAATTGATTTGCCATCTGTGAATAAATGAAAAAGTGAATGCTTTGTTGATATAAAACATTCACTTTTTTCCGGCATGTTTCTGCTTATGACGTCACAGTCGGTGAGTGGTGTCCCAAAGTTTTCACTGACTCTCTGAGTTATTGTTCTAACTTAATGTGGAGTTCACCTAAACTTTCACAGTCTGGAACACCCGTTTCAGATTCTTGTGTCTCTAAATATGCTGTTACGTACAAACTATGACACAAAGCTCTGGAACTGGTCTTTGTCACAAACCTCTGAATACGTTTCTTGCAGATTCTCTGTCACACTATAAATAGTAGTTTTTTATTCACCCTGACTTTGCCTACCTCCAACATAAAGAGTAAAGACTGTGCCGTGACCCGGAGCGCTGCTCTCACATCACCCCACTGACACGCCGGTCCACCACCTCCTCTAATTAGCTGTGGACCATGAGATTAGCAGCCCACGACCACGACTGGTAGCACCGACCGGCTCGCACAAAACAGCTTTTGTTACACAGGAGCTCAGTCGGGGCTGTTAAAATCCCCCCTCTGAATGTGATTTGCAACCTCTGCCCTCCCTCTCTGTCTCTTTCTCTTGCTCACACACTCATCTTCTACATACTCTCCGAGCTCTAAACCCCGTGCAGCTGCTTCCTCTGTGATGTAAAGGCAGAGCTATGCATTGGAGAGGAGCGCCCGGAGAGTCATAAATATTCAGTCCCTGCAGGGTGCGTGTCGGCTGGATGGGGCAGCAGACAGTGCCGTGCTTTATGGGACTCTCAGAGAGACTGTGGAGATAAACACTACAAGAGGCATATTGTACTCTCACATTTTACTGAGATCGATGATCAGCTGGGGAGACGTAAACCCAGAAATAAATATAAATCCAAAGATGTGGATTTACACTTGTATCCTGGAGCTTTGTGGATCTTCTGCCACAATATTTGATATTGTGATGCAACGCAGGCTGGTGGTACAAATCATACTGCTCCTCTGGGTCCTGTGTACCCCGGACTGTGATGAGGATTGTGGAGTAGAGTTCTGGTCTCGTTCAACGAGCATCCTCAGGGTCTCTTCTGTGGCCTCAAAGAGAGAAAAACTAATGGAAAGACCAGCAACACCTCTGTTGTTGTTTTTACACCCAGTTTCTGTTTTCATCTTGAGCCACAACCTGTTTCAGATTTAACACACGGTCATATTATTTTCAAATCAGAAACTGCTTTTCTGACTAATTCTGATAAGGCAAACATTTAATTTGAGTGGTTTTCAGTGGCTTTCAATGAGCTTTGAGCTAAATGCTAACATTAGCATGCTAATGCTTACAATAACCAGATTCTGACCTGATCAAAAAGTCAGGGAATCACAAAAGTGAGAAGGGTGCATCCTCTGTGGACAGTGAATGTCAAATTACATTTGAATCCATCAAGGTATTTGAGTCCAAAGTGGTGGAGCGACTGAAACATTGCTAATTCAGAAGTGCCTCAAATCTGCATTCTTTCTAATGACCAGAAGGGGGCGACTCCACTGGTTTCAAAAAGAAGTCCAATCATATGTAGGCTTATGAGAAATTAGCCTACTTCTCACTTGATTTATTACCTCAGTAAACAGTTTCCTAATGAGTTCATGGTCTCAGTCACTATTTTCAAGTCCTCTTCAACACAACATGAAGTTCAGTTTGTAAATTATCTTCTCATTCAGAGTAAAATAGACGATGAAGCAGGGTCTGATTCAGGGCATGGCTACTGTGGGATTGACAAGTTGCTACCACGCACCTTTAAACCCAAACAGCTTCCTTTCATGGATAACCTACGTTACCAAGCGCTCGACCGTCTCATCTCCTGTTCTGTATTTGTGTTTATTTTCATTTTATTACCCACTGAAACCTCTCCGCACACTCGTCCTCCACCTTGTTTCCTCTAAAGGACTGAATCAGCCCTCTGATAATAAACATAGTGTGAGACAACAAACACATCTCAGGACTGCAGAGCGGCTCGTTAACTCTTCAGGGGAAATTCTTGTAAACCTACAAAAGTGTGTCTGAAGAGCTGAACCAGTGATGGACTGCTCCTGCCACAGCTATTCTCCTCGTGTCCTCTCCTCCGGGCTGAAATAGTTCAGCATGGTTGATGGTTTTACCCGTGACCTGACCGCCGCTGTTTGTGTTAGTCTTCTGGGCAGGTGCTGAGGTTTCACCTTGAGGCCTGAGGTTTCAAACCTCTGAGGTTTCAGTGAACTGTGTTGAAGTCTGTGTGAGGTGAACTCGGCTCTCTGCTCAGGGCTGGAAACATGGAAGCTACTGCCCCTGCTGGAGACACTCCTGCTGGGGAAACTATATATACAAGACTGTTGATGCAGTTTATAATTAAACAAAGAGACACTTTTCTAAAGCTGAGCTACAACAGATCTGTCCGACATATTCCCCTCTAGAGAAGTCAGCCTCTACAGCAGCTGACACAGATCAGCGATCCCTGTGTTGTCTGTATTGATGTAACTGCAGCTACAAGCTTGACTTAAAAACAGGAAAACAGATCAGAATATTATGTTGTTCTTGTGGAAGTTAAATGAATGAGCTCTTTAATCCACATCAGAAAAAGATGTGTCCTTTGATTGTTTTTCACTCAGAGATAAATGATCTATCTTAATGATCTCTAGATCAGTTATTTTATAGATCTGGTCTGAAGCATGTTGTGTAAAGTTTGGATTTTCACGAGTCAGTGACTGTTATTTGTCTGTGTGTGTTTCGTCCATAGGAGTTCTCCGGGCCTTGGCTGGAACGGACGTGTGGGTCGACAGAGCCGCTTGTCATCCAGCAGCTCCACCACAGAAGAAGACGGCATCTTCGTCAACTCTGCCAGCAGTAAACTCCTGGAGAGAGCCCACGACATCCTGATGTCAGTAACACCATCAGGCTTTAACCTCCGCCCTCACACAGATCAACACTTTGATGGTTTTCTGTCCGATTATGAATTACAGAATCATTGTCTGCATGGTTTTATTCTACAGTTTTTTGATTTTGTCGACAGACATGCTTGAAATTGAAAGAAAGTTCAGACTCAGTGTAGAAACATCTGCCCTCCTTCAGCAATCACTACGTTCCTGCCAGCTCTGAGGGGCTGTTCTGCAGCTGACCCTGACCTCTGCCCTCCCGACGGAGGGGAACAAGTGAAAAAAGAATGTCCCCACAGGACAAATATAGTTTTTACTGTTCTGACAGGAATACGACTGTCTGGGGTAGAATTTCTGGACCTACAGACGCATCTCACCTGTTGATTTATTTATTTTATTTATCTACCTCTTCACTTTATAAAGAATCTCTTGGTTTATTCTCTGACATTGACTCTACAGATGTTAAGCAAAATCTATAATGTCCTTGGTTTGTTCAAAACTGCATAACTATTACATACTTCTCTCTTCACATGTTCTTTATGAGGTTTACAATTGATTTATTATAACCCCAAAACTTTGCTTAAATACTCTTTAAACATGAACAACATCTAAGAACATCTATAACAGAAACTAAAAGATTACTTTTATTCCAGTTTGAAAATCATAGTTCATCAAACCGCCTCTTAGTTTTGACCAGTTCACATACTTTACTATAAATAGAAGAAACTTTTAGACACAGATATCATTAATATGAAAATAGAAACCGCTGGGCCGAGTGCTGACCTGTGTGGGACTCCACATCTACTATTTTTAACTTGATTACACCAGCAAACTGCTCAAACTGTTGTCTGTTGTCTACATAAGTTCTTACCAATTTTAAAGAAGAAAACAAAGCATTGTGTTGCTCAGACTGCTCGATCAACTCTCATGTTCTTGTGTTTTGTAAACAGGAGGAACAAAAACTACAAATCTAAGCCAGTTCTCCCAAAGGTGAAGTCCAGAACATCTTTAATGTATCTCAATACAAGGCACAGATGTCTGATGTGACAGTATTAACACTACGACCTAACTCTGACTTCACACCTGCAGCATTTACTGAACGTCAAGTCTCTAAAGTACCTCAGCAACCTGACGCTTCATGACCGCATCACCAAGTCCCTGCTTCACCTCCACAAGAAGAAGAAACCACCCAGTATCAGCGCACAGTTCCAGGTCAGACACACACACACACACACACAACACACACACACACACACACACACACACACACACTGCTCTCATCGTAAAAATAACACGATTAGCCCGAGCTGAAGCGAGGAATCTCCCTCCAGCTGTGAATATGATAAAGAAGGTGTGTCCTTCACGACTGGCAGTGTGGAAACGTCTCTGTTACTCTGCCTGCCCGCGGCCTTTTAACGTCCGCTGTCTTATCCTTGTGTTTGTTTATGATTTCTGTCAAGTCTATTACGTAAGTTCACATACCCACCCAAGTCTTAAAAAGTATGACAGCATGTCTGGGAAGTTAAGAAAATGGATGGATGTCTGAATAAAAACACTTTGATTTGGTGAGAAAGTAGAAAGTTTGGCTTTCCCTCCGTTGTTGACACACCCTTTGGAAATACCTCCACAATATTCGCTTATTAGAAGATGAGACCATGAAAACAAGTGACTAGCAGAAGGCTTTCTTTTAAAACCAGATGCCTTTTTACCATTTATTCGCATGAAGATTCACATTTGACTTCAAAACACAAACACCCAAAAACGAACCGCAAATCGCTGCTGCAGTCAGGCTGATAAACAGAAGTAAGGATGAATCAACCTTTTAATTGCACAAGTTTTAAACTGATCTCTGAGCTCTCCTCCCGTCGGTATATGACTCTGGATCAGAGCAGAATTCAATGCGACTCCGGGTGATTATTCCGACAGAGGGTCCGTCTTTGTGTCTGCTAGCCGGCTCTGTTCAGCTGAGTGGCTGCTGTGGCCCATCGCTTCGAAAAAAAACTCGGAAACATCGTTTGTTTTGATAGACAGACCGCTAACTACAGATATGACATTTTGTGACTTCAAGAACTTCCTGTGTCGTGGGTTAAATTCATGAGATGGTGGGCCTGTGATAATAAACAGTTAGGATGAACAGCAGCCATCATTAATATCGAATAAATAAATAGATAAATAAATAAAATAAAAGTCATTTGTTTGGCCTAGTAAAAGCCTGTCTCAAATACTAGACAAATAGGACAATACGGTTAACCTTCTGAAGGCGATCTTAAAGTCAAACAGGCTCTCATTGGTAGATCAGAAATAACTTTGAAGCGTAGGCTGCCGTCTCATCCCTGAGCTCTGTGGACTGAGCTCTGTGCTCGGCTGCTGGAGGTTCAGATGGTGCAGAGGCCCCTCTGGCAGGCGGCCCCGGCCCCAGTGTGTGTGTGGATGACTTCACTTCCCACATCCTGTGCTGCGTTGATTGCTTTAATCTCCCGTGGAGGGGGAGGGGGCTGAATTCCTCCTGCCGCTGGATTATCACACACACATGCTGACACACATGTTGCATATGTTTACGCACACACACACACACACACACACACACACACACGCAATAACAGCAAATGGTCACACTACACACATGGTTTAGACATATTTTCATTATTTATGATCCCAGGCAGTGACTTTACTCTAGCAGCAACAAGTGTTTTGACTTAGAGATGGACCAGCAGTGATTCATGCTGTTTCTCCTCTACATGTGCTTTTATATTCAGGCTTTTTGCTCATTTCTTCTTCTCCCTCTTGTGTCTCCTTCTGCAGGCCTCCCTCAATAAGCTAATGGAGACTCTGGGTCAGTCTGAGCCTTATTTTGTCAAGTGCATCCGTTCCAATGCTGAGAAGGTACAGTGTGACTCCAGGCCACGGACACTTCTAATGTTTTGGTTTAGTTTTCAAAGCATTTTTTCATTTCCCTTGAAGTTTGAACATTTCTAAATCTGTTTATCATTTCCTCCTCTTCTCTCTGTAACTACCGCCGCCTGTCGCTTCTCCTTCTTCTGTCACTCTCCCCTCTATGCTCTTCTCTCCCCTCTCCTCTCCTCTCTCCTCCCTCCCCTCTCTTCTCTTCTCTTCTCCTCTCTCTTCTCTCCGTTCTCTTCCTCAGCTGCCGTTGAGGTTTAATGATAACCTGGTGCTGAGGCAGCTGCGTTACACAGGTATGCTGGAGACTGTGCGCATCCGGCAGTCGGGCTACAACATCAAATACAGCTTCAAGGTACAAACACACACGTTTACACCCTGAAGATGCTCACTGAATGTTAATTCAGTAATATTGTTCATGGATGTTACTAAACAAATTAACTTTTTAACGTCTCAGTCCAGAGGGACTGTCATTAATGTCATTAAACAAAGGCAGACGAGCAGAAGATGTAAACAAAGAGAGCGCACATGTAAAAGTCATTCAACTAAAATGTGGCCATTTTGGAATCAGGATATCAATGCCAGCCTGCACAGGTGGAGTATTGACGACTGACGTGTGCAGATCACTGATGCACCATTAATGCCAATGATTGCGGATGCTGTTTGAGCGACAGTTGACATTGAGTTGTGTCAGAAGGGGATTATGAAGGTCGTGAGGTGGCAGCCATCTTAACCACACTGGCTCTCGTAGAGTGATGTCACCCTGAGAGACCTGCTGTATGATTAATAAAGCAGATCCTGTTTAATGCTGATTGAAAGTGAGTCTTTGGACAGAAACTTTTGGGAGTGGCTCCCTCCCGCTCCAGTTTGGTCATATTTCAGTTTCCATTTTGTGGTTTTGAGTGTTCTTTGGTGCCAATCGTGTCATGTGGAGGTTCGAGCCAAAGGTTGCGTCACTGTGCGCAATCACAACTTATTTTCTCATGAAACCACCGTGTGTCTGCTGCAGCCTGCAGTCAGTTCAGGGTTTATCTGCTGTGGTTATGAGATCTTGGCTGCTTAAACTAAGACTCACAGTTATGATCAAATATAAACTAATATGAAAACGACGCTATACATTTAGTTTTTGATGGTTTGATGGTTTAGTGTAAAAGTACAAACTCATTAGACGGTGACTATTTTGATGACCTCATCATCAGACGTCGTCATTTACCCGAAATTCCTCCAAACATATTTAGTGCTGCGGTCAGCACTAATGAGAAATATCTTGGGCATGGTATCACTCTGGAGGACTCTGCTGTTTCTGTCCGACTCTTCAGAACAGAGCCTCTCCATTGTCCTCGGCTCTCTGAAACACTCCCCATGCTTGTAATTGTATAAACACGGCATCTGTTTCCCCATCCACCCCCTACAGCCCAGGGTGCAGAGTGTATTGAAATCAGACAATGGGCCTCAGTTTGAAGAGTGGGAGTTCAGCATATTTATGCCATGATGTCTGCACCCCTGCAAATATGGACAGCATGGACTTATACCTGAAACCACATGTGCCCTAACAGCCTGTTTCTGCTCCAGAGATGCTACAACGCAGATTCAAGGCTGCAGAGTTTACCTCCTGACTGATTAATCCTGTGTTGGAATCAGTGTTAGAAAAACTGACAGCAGAAACAAACATTTAGTTTCATTTACTGGACAGAAATCTGTTACAAATGACACAAACATAAAGTCCAGAGCAGATGAATCTTTCTCACTCCCACCTGTCTCTGTTCTCTTTGTAGGATTTTGTGCATCACTTCTGTGTGCTGCTCCCAGAGGGCACCAGTGCCACCAGAGAGGGCATCCAGCAGTGTCTGGACCAGCTGGACCTGGAGCCAGATGGGTACCAAGTGGGAAAGACAATGGTAGGCATCCTTCCTTTTTGCAGGGATGCAAGATGTCGCCGATACCTATGAGAAAAACGATAATTATACATTTCTGTATTTGTGAAAACAAGTTCTTAACTTAAAGATGATGCACACCACAAGGTAAGGGGGCTAGTGAGATTTCAATCAGATTAAAACTTGCAGACTTTCCCCCTCAAGATGAAGTGACGTCACAGTGTACAATCCAGATGTGCAATGAAAAGTCAGGGCAAAACAGTAGTTTGGTGATCTTCATCATGTTTTGGGAGAAGAACGTGTGGAGGCTCATTATCCTGAATGTTATTATGCGTTCTCATTGTATTATCTGTTTGTCAGTCCAAGACCCAAAATGTATTTACTCAAAACAGTGTCGGGGTTTTAAATTACTCAAAGTCGGTTTAGTTTATTAAACTGCAGGACTGCACGTCTATAAATAGAGTCAGAGATGTGGGGAAAGGATGGTGTTGGGTATGATAACCTCATATTACCTGACAGCATCCTCCCTCTGAACACAAGGATGTAATGAAGCCACTGCCCCATATTTGGTGTGTCCAGTGAATGAGGCGTGATGGAGCGCTCCATGCCTCTGGGATGCTGTCTATATAATTAGAGGATCATACCTGACATACCTGTGACCATGTATCCGGACAGTGGTTTCAGAGTGTGTGTGTGTGTGTGTGTGTATGCCCGTTCTTCATTAAGTGTGTGTGTCACCCCGTGCTGACTTCATCGTGGTCACTCCCCTCAGGTGTTCCTGCGGGAGGCTGAGCGCCAGCGGCTGCAGGCCTTACTCCACACTGAAGTCCTGAGACGCATCGTCACGCTGCAGCGGCGCTTCAGAGCTCAGCTGGAGAGGAAGCAGTTTGTCAGGATGAGAGAAGCAGCGGTCTGCATCCAGGTACAGTCCAGAATCCTTCATCATCACGGCTCATAACGCCAGCTTCTCATTCTACTTCCTCTCCTTGTGTTTTATTGAAGTCACTCCTGACAGTTTTTGTGTTGGAAGCTGTTCCTGAGGTTTGTTTTTACAATTTAATGTTAATTCAGTAATATTGTTCATGGACATTACTAAACGAATTAACTTTTTTGTTTAAGTGCAAAAGTTTGTGTGATTTAACATGTATAACAAGATATATTACTATTACTAAATATATTTTATCCGTCATCACATTATTTATGACTTTGCTTATATCTGGATGGTTTTAGCAATAATATTGTTACATCAATTTCATGCACTTATGAAATGAAAGGATCAAAAAGTACCCAACCTGCTGATATCAAGAAAGTTTTATTTTATCTTAAAGGGAAACTTCTCCCCAAAATCAGAAGTACATGTTTTACTTTTACCTTAACGATCTAGATTGTTTTGTGTGGCAAAGCCAAGTTTTGGAGATATCGACCATAGATATATGCTGCCAATATAATGAAACTCAAATATTTTAAAAACTCAACAGCAGTCTCTTTCCAGAAATGATGACCTGGTTAATCAAAATAATCCACAGACTTTGTTGTAAGCAGTTTTATGTAGGAACTATTTTCTTTGTATTGAACCGCACCAGTGAACCAGTCTGTGTCACAGTACAGAAGAAAGCGTGCATCTTCTCATGGACGAGAGGCTTCACAGTGCAATGTTAACATAAATGGTGTACTTCTCAGCTGAGCTGTTGTAGTGAGCTTGGTTTGCAGACCTCTCATCCATAAGTTGATGCACATTCCTACTGTGTGGTGATGCGGTTGGAAGAAGAAAGAAAATTGTTCCTACATGAAACTGCTCTCAACAAGGTCTGTGGATCATCTTGTCCAACTGGGTCATGATTCTGAAAAAGCTTCACGCGAGTTCTAGTTACATTATATTCATGAGAAGGCAGATGTCTCCGGCACTCTGCCCCACTTGACAGGACTCTTTGAGCAAGGACGCTCATACTTCTAATTTAGTTGTTGTACTCAGTGAATATTAAAAATAGGTTGTGGCATAAAGGAAAGAAAATAACATATTATTATGCTCATGTCACAGAAATGGTGGCGTTTGTATCGACCTGTAGAGGAGGAGGAGGATTATGACCCTTCGGTCCAGGAGGGGGCAGCTGTGTGTCTGCAGGCTCACTGGCGAGGTTACAGGGAGCGTCAGAAGTTCAGGCTGTGGAGGGAAGCTGCTCTGGTGCTGCAAAGGGCATGGAGGATGTGGCTGTACCGGCGCTGCACAGCAGCTCTGGTTATCCAGACGGCCTGGCGCTGTCATCAAGCCCGAGAAACCTACCTGCGTCTGTACGCTGCTGTGAAACAACTACAGAGAATAGGCAGAGGCTTCCTCACCAGGCAGAGGTAAGACGATTTCATCCTGAACTGTGGAAGCAGTTCTTTTTGTTATTGCTAGAAAACTGAGGTAAAGATAAAGCAAACATTTTAGCATTTTTCTAAAGGCTCTGAAAATAACTTCTAATTATAACTGACTGCATTATTTTTGCTCAAGCTGGTAAAAAACCAGATTAATCTTTGCACACAGCTTGAGCAGTGTGTTTGCTCTTTGTTCGGCGTGTTTGTAGATCAGCATGCCATTACGCAAGCAATCCAACCCAAAGCTGCTCTGCAATCAGCTGAGCTGCTGAGAGAAAGAATTAGATCAGACTCTGAGTTAGGTGAATACTGGAGGTTATAGTAACTTCTACTGAATAACTTCAGCTTTTTAAAACATATCCTGATAATAGGAGGAGAAAGTAGTTTGATGTTCGCTAAAGTTGTAACCATGTCTTTATGATTGACAGCTTCAAAAACCTGAGAGAAGAGAGACTGAGGGAGAAGAAGGAGCAGCAGGAGAAGCTGCTTCAGGTGCAGAACGGACAGGTGAATGTGTCACCGGAGGAAGAGGAGGAGTCCCCCGAGACAATCATGGGGTTGGACCTCAGCACGTGGGAGGATCGATCCTGCGAGCAGCGAGAAAGGAGCCTCCAAATCCTCAGCAGCCATGACGGAGCAGTTAAGGAGGAAGAAGAAGGAAGAGTACATGCTGGGACCACAGAGAGCCCCTCTAAAGCTCACAGTGAACCTGCGACCTCAATCCCAACATCCACTGTGGTGGTACGAGAGAGGTCAAGAACTTTAGACGAGCCCAGCCAGAAAACCACTCGGGCCAAGAGAGAGAGCCGGCGGATGAGAGAGCTGGAGCAGGCCAAGTTCAGCCTGGAGCTCCTCAAAGTTCGTGCGACCACCGGCGGAGCCTCGTCCCCCTCTGAAGAGCGGCGCTGGTCTGTCGAGCTGGTGCCCCCGACAACCCCACCTCTCCGTTCACCTCAGGGCACGCCCGACAGCCAGAGCTCCAAGGGCAGCTTTGAGCTTCTCACCATGGACGAGGAGGCACCCAAGGCTGTGGAGGAGGTGACGGACAGTGAGGACACCTGCTCCCCTCCTCCTCCAGTAGAGCCTGATGTGGAGGTTGTTTCAACAAGCCCACAGCCAGTTGACCCACACAGGACAGGAGTTTCTGATGCCGTCACTCAACCAGGCAGCCAGACCAAAACAGACCTGGCAGCTTCCTCTGCTCCCACACATCCGCCCAAAATCGAGAACTACCTCCCGACTTTTTACGTCCCTGCTAGCGAGGGCAGCACAGCCATCTCCGGTCGTCCTTCAGAAGAGCCTCAACAAAGTGCAGAGGCAGCCGTCTCTACGACCACCATTGTTACGAAGCCCATCAAAGAGAGGCGAGAGTCAGCGCGTCGTCCTGTGGTGGTGGTCATCAGCATGCAGAAGGAAACACCACTAAGTGAAGAGCTGAGCGACATCGTCCGTCCCCCTGTGGAGGTTCGAGATTCTGCGGCCCAGACGGGGGAGTTGACACCATCGCCACAGAAGCCAGAACCTGTTCCTGCACCTCAGGGTTCGGTCCCCGTCTCTACCTCTGTCCCTCAGGCTGACCCGGCCATCATAGAGAAGCTGGTGCGACTGAACGAGGAGAAAGAGGAGAGGCAGCGCAATCAGCAGCAGCAGAATGAAAAGGAAATGATGGAGCAGATCAGACAGCAGAAGGAGGTTCTGGAGCGGCAGCGTCTGTTCTTCGCTCAATACGAGAGAGAAATGTTCGAGAAACAAAGGGGAGAAGCTCTGCAGAGGATACAGCAGATTCGACAGGGCGGACAAGATGTTGGTGCAACTGCAACCTCCGGGAAGCCCCTGAGACCCAGCTCCCTGCTCATCGAGAGACCAGCGGGGCTGGTTCCTCACGCCAGAACAAAGTCCGACTCCACTCCCCCACCAGTTCACTCTCCTCCTGGCCGTGCCCCTCAGCCCCAGCTGCCTCCTCCACCTGCCACCGCTCCCAGGGAGAGACGCAGGGTTGTCGCAGAGGGTTGGGCTCCTAAACTGACGCTGGAGTCCAAAGACGGAGGAACCAGAGTCAGAACAGCTGCCAAGAAGCCAGCGAGTAAACAGGTCACCACAGTTAGCATGACGGACAAGCCCGGCAACATCTTCTTCTCTCCCAAGGACAAAGTCACATTTGCAAAGTGAGTATCATCATCATCACCTGCTGTTGTTCTGCACTGTGTGTGTGTGTGTGTGTGTGTGTGTGTGTGTGTGTGTGTGTGTTTTGATTCTTTGGTTGTTTAGCAAAAGTGAAAATGCTTGTCACAATTTTCCAGAATGTCAAACCAACAGTCCAGAACAAAAAGACTTTTAATTTACTTTTATCTAAAACAAAGAAAAGCAGCAAATACTCACATTTAAATGTTTGACATGTGAAACAGGGACACTGAGATAAATAAGTTGAAGTATAACGAACACTGTACCAGTTTCCATCAGGATTGATTTTAACTGCACTATCCGCCTATTTTAAAAGATATTAAACCACACAAATACACAAAGTGTAAAAGTGTACATCATGACATCATCATTTGACACACTCGTTCTGGGTCGCAACATAATCAATTATTTATTTTGCTTCATTACTTTACATTGATAAAATGTTTCATATTTCTGTTTCTGTGTTTTTGTCCCTCAGGTTCGACGGAGACGTTGTCCCTAAAGAAACTCCTGCAGCTGTTCCCAGAGAAGCAGCCACACCGGCCTCCAAGCCCGCTAAAGCAACAAAAGGGCGAGAGGTACGAAATCAATCACTTTTACATTTTAGGAAATCGACTGCTGCAGGATTAGTCCTAAAACCTGGAAATGACATCTTTGCAGCTGCGGTTCTCTGGTCTTGCAGTCAGTGGGTTTTTGTTTGGATACATGAAATAAGATCTGTGGTTAACTTGAGTGACAGAGAGTTACACGTTTTATTATTCACCAAAATAATATAAAAGTGAACACCTCGCATGTGTATAAGTCCAACTTATACTAAAATATATGGCTGTAAACAGTGAACTCACCACTCAATCACTTTACTTCAAACTTTTGTAACTTTTCAACTTGTGTATCGATCAATTTATAGTAAAGTCTGTATAGTGTAGTTTAGTAAGAAGCTTGGTGGTTGTGATGTTAAAGTCATGTGACAGCCTAAGTTTGTATACAACGTAACGTTAGCTGTAAGTGTTGTTTGTGTTGATGGTGCAAATTTAAAAAAAAACGACTCCTGTCGAGGGAACCAGGGCGATGCTAACCTCCAGGTGAGCGTTAAGAACACGTCATGGCTGCTGCTCGCTACAGACGTAAAGCATGTGTTTGTTTTGTGTTGTGAATGTGTTAACCAATCTTGGCAGTATTTCAAATCTCACTCTGAAAACAACACATCTGACTCTCGTGATGAACAACATTCACACAAGTTCTCTCAGTCACCTTTCAAACATGCTGTCATCACTTCTGGTGAACTCCAGGTCGGCAGAGCGGGCCAAAAAAAGAAAGCCAGAATGGCTCGGACCCGCTCCGACTTCCTGACCCGCGCCCCCGTCCTCTCAGTGGGGGGCGATTCAGACGAGGATGACTATGACGCCGACAGCCCGCTCAGCCCCCTCAGCCCCCGTCATTACACCCTGCCCCTCTCCAAACAGAGCTCCACGGAGGCCAGCTTAGGAGAGTCCTGTCTCAGTGACTCAGACATGGTAACAGGCGCCTCCACGGCAGCAGCAGCTCTCTCTACGCTCTTAAGGCTGGCTTCCTCTTTCTAACCCGCTCAGCAGAGAGAGCACAGATCTGCATCACAACTCTGACTCAAACTGAGCTTCAACAAACCTCTGGTCACTGAAAATGTGCAATAACTGTCTGTTGGAAAGTGGAAGACATTTCAAAAGTGTTTCAAGGCAGGTGTTTGAATGACATTTAGAAATACCTGCTAAGATGTCATAACAATTAACACAGTGATTCTGTGTATGATCCAGATATTTACATATAGGATTTCAAGGCTGTCAAACAACCAGAAATCAGATCAATGATTGGTTTTACTCCTCTGACAGACATCAGTCAGTGAATGTTACTGGAACTTTTGAAATGTGTTTTCCTTTCAAACATTCCACGTAGAAGCTTTTCTAACAGAAATTCTTCTTCTCTCTCTCTCTCTCACAGCTGTAACAGAGACTTTTTCTCTTCCTGGTCGATTAACAGTATTTGCATGTCACTTGTCACTTTTCCTCTGTCAGCACGTAGTTTCTGCTCACGAGTCAAAACTTGGGACACTTTTGAAAAAGGCAGAGAACGTCACTCTGGACTGTTTCTCATCACTTCACAAACTCCTGTCGACTGTTAACCACTATGTTCCTCAGAAAACTGTTTCCTTCCTTCTTTAAATGAGTGTTATATTATGTCACAAGTGTTATGTTTCCATAAACAGCGTAGTGTTCTCTGTCTGTGGTGCAGCTCCAGTGGTGTGATGCTGCCACCTGCTGGCCACCTGATGGAAATGCATAAAGAGAGGGCTTCATGTGGTTTTGTCTTTGACCTGTAATCTAACTTGATGTAATTTCAGCCTGTGAGTCCTGATGAGCCAAAGAAGATTCACAAAGCCATGTCGTCAGGAGATTTGGGCAAAGTGGACTCGATGCGTAAGAACTCGCAGGATGGAAGGTTTGTTTTACATATTTCCTTTATCACTTGACTAGAAATCAAGGATGGTTTCATCACTTCTGAGAGAAAAGTGTTCAGACTTTGATCACATTTTTCATTGGTAATTTGTTTGAAAAGGGTTCGTAAGATGCGTTTCTGGGGCAAGAACAAGTACGGAGACAAGAAGACATCTCGAGACAAGATGATCTGTGGGTCAGACTCCCTGGATGGAGACTATGGAGACACTGGGCCTTTACTGGGAGATGGTGCGTTACATAAATACAAAATACTTCCATCTCAAGATCTTTCATATAATGGAGAATTCCCTCTGAAGTATCGCTGCCTGGAACTCTCTTCCTTCACAGCAGGGCAGGAGAACATGTCGCCGCCCTGCAGTCCTGATCTGATGTTGGATCGTAGCCTCAGAGACCTGAAGGAGAACAAGGAGCCGTCTCCCAAGGTGAAGCGAAGGCGCAGTGTTAAGATCACCAGCGTGGCTCTGGAACCTGCTCAGTGGCAGAACGACGCGCTGCAGATCCTCACCTGCACCAACGACTACAGGAGCATGAACGACTTCCTCATGAAGAAGGTGAAGACAAACACACACAGAAGAAGCCATGCTGTAATTGAGGTGTTGAATTTTCAGCGAGTCCATATCGATATTAAGTTGATTTTGGTGTGATATTTCAGATCAGCGACTTGGACACAGAGGACAGTAAGAAGGACACCATGGTGGACGTCGTGTTTAAAAAGGCTTTGAAGGAGTTCCGTCTGAACATCTTCAACTCGTACTCCACAGCGCTCGCGGTAAGTAGACCTAACAAGAGTTGGTATTTGATCAGTGGGCAGATGAAGAAGACAGTTTCAGTGAGTTCTAATCTGGTTCTGTTGAGTCTGGATAAAGTGTGTTTTACAAAGCTGAAATGACTGTTTCTGCTGATGGAGTCTGGTGGCTTTGGTGAGAGCGATAGCAGCTGTTCTAGTGAAACAACAAGGCAAATGAGTGAAGGGAGGGTTTCAGTAATGTTGCCGGACTCTGAGTTTGTCGGTGTCATGAAGAAGTACTCACTGAGGACGTATGTTGGCAGAGTGCAGTCTGTTCACAGCTGTCAGCTGCAGCGGTCTCACACAGTACTGGACCAGTTTAAAAAAACGTCCTCATGACTCAACGAGACACAAAAACAGTGGGAACATAGGGTTCAGGTTGAAAACTACCAGAAATGCCCTTTAATATCTGAAAACATCTGAAAACATCACCTGTTACATCAGTGCTCAAAGAAATGCATTAGAAGAGTAGATGTTTTACACTGGAGCATTATTATTAAAGTAGAGACTTGAATATCGTGCCCCTCCTCTGATCCTTCTGACTTCCTCCCAGATGGACGACGGGAAGAGTATCCGCTACAAAGACCTGTACGCTCTCTTCGAGCACATCTTGGAGAAGACCATGCGGCAGGAGCAGAGGGACTGGAGAGAGTCTCCCGTCACTGTGTGGGTCAACACCTTCAAAGTCTTCCTGGATGAGTTCATGACTGAGTACAAACCTCTGGACAGCACACTCAGCAAGGTAAAGACGCGTATCGCCTCCTGTTCAGTTCAGCTGATTGAAGATTCTTACATACGCAGTGACATAGCTGATAAATACTGAAGCTTATCTGTCGTTCTGTTTGTGTCTTTTTCACTACAGCAGGTTCCCAAACCTGAGCGCAAGAAACGGAGGAAAAAGGACACCGACATTGTGAGTCTGTCTTCGTCCTCACAGCCGGCTCGCCTCACCTCCGTTTGCTCTTTGGAGAAAAAAGATCTAAAACGCCAGAGGCTGTAAAACATATAAATGTGAGAGTAAACATGCAGGTGAGCTCGATATGAACCGTTGCTCTGCTGCTCTCTGCAGGTGGAGGAGCATAACGGACACATCTTCAAGTCGACCCAGTACAGCATCCCCACGTACTGTGAATTCTGCTCCTCGCTCATCTGGATGATGGACCGAGCCTGTGTGTGCAAATGTGAGTGGACATGGTAGCTGACATACAAGTTTCACTTCATGTCACCACGTCTGTCCAAAGAGGCCGCCAGAAACATCAAGACATGAGAGTTCCCTGTAGTAGCTTTAAATACTGATTAATGAAACTTTAATAGATATTTACAGTACATTGGACATTGTTACTACTAAGTAAAGCGCAGCTGGTGCGTTGCCTGCAGGACTTCCTTGTCCCTGCTGAACCCACGACACCAAACTTTAACAGAGACATGTCGACAAACACTAAACCAGAATCAACAATATATTGTGAAGAAGAATATATTTTGTACGAAACTACACAACTTTCTCTCAGAATCACAACCGCCACAACCAACCTGTGTAGTTTATCAACATGAACTTTGATTATTAACATTTTTATGAATTCAGACTGGAATATGTTCACTGTCATATTTCTGTATTTCCTCCAAATGAAAGTCTGAAATTTGACTTTTTTGACATTTAATAGCTACTAAAATGTTTTGAAACATATTGAGTCATTGAAAAGTTAACTTATGAGTTGAGGTTATTCGGTTTAGTTATTCATTAAGAAAGAAAGAAATTCTCAATATTTGTTGGTTTTACTGTCTTAGTTGTGAAGGTTTGCAGATTCTCATTGTAAATCGAATATCTTTTAGTTCTGATCAGACAAAACAAGAGTTCTGACAGTTAAACTTCGGGCTCCTGACAGGCTTTTTCCCTGTTTACTGACCAAATGATCAGTTCCATGATAAAACAATCAATAAATTAGCTCGCTAATGAAATAATTGCCGGTTGCAACCCAAAAATACACTGTATGTGTTGTGTGGTTCACTTAACTTATGTACCTCACCTGACCCTCACACACACATACACACACACACACGTCTGTGGCTGAGCTGTCTGGTGCTCAGCGGGCCCCACCCTCCGGCCCCACCCTCCCTCAGCCTTAATCAGATTGTTTTCAACTGGACTCATGGGTTCTGCAGCTCCGTCTCTCCGGATACTCTCCAAACAGCTTGTCCTTTATTCACACAGGATGTTTTCTTCGTGCCAGCCAATGCTGCTTTTGTCTCTGAAACTATAACAGTTTTTTGTCTGGTCCTGAAGTTTTTGCTGAATAATGAGGAGGCACTGTCTCTCTGTGGATAATGGAAATGACCTATTTGGTTTCTCTGGCTGTGTTTATCCAGTGTGCCGGTACGCCTGCCACAGAAAGTGCTGCCAGAAGACGACCACCAAATGCAGCAAGAAGGTGAGTCAGCCGCACAATAACGTCCCATGACACGGATTGTGCGACTGTGTTTATGTACAGTAGCCAGTTTTGTTCTGCCACCTCATACACAGAGAGTGTCAGATCGCTCTTCAAAGACAAGACTGGTGAGAGAAACATCACCAATTCTTGTAAGAATATTAGTATTGGCATTTCTTGCTGTTTACGTGGGTCTGTGTGTGAGTGTTTACTCTTCACACAACATAAGATGGTGATGTGTTTTGGTCAAGTTGTGGTCAGATTTTTTGTTTAAAGTTCTGTGAAGAAGCAAGAGTGTTGACTTCATTTCAGAGACGTCAGTGTGTTGCAGTGATGTGTACTCTGAAGTCACCATGCTGACCAGCAGTTAGTGTGTAGCCCCTCATAGTTTCAGCTGCTCTTCTATAGCTCTATATTCCAACAGTAACTCCTGCTCATTAGCAGTAAAGAGAGATTTTGTGGTATCCCTGCCCACTCTGTCCAATCAGGACAGAGGACAGGACTGCTCAGGGAACAGACAGAGGACAGGATCCTCCTGTTTACCTGCAACAGCAGAACAATGAAAGCTACCAGTTCCAGCCCTCCTGGTGACAGTTGATACCACCGAACAGGCCATGAAAAATGCTTGAAGGAATTACAGAGGAAAAGAGAGCTGCCTTAAAAAACAAGAGGAGTTGTACAACTGTGGTGACGTAAAGAGGAGGAGGGGCTGCTCACTGCAGACCAGACAGGAAGTTACAATACAACAGTACACCTTCTGAATTAAAGTTTTTTTTTCTTTTTTTCCTAAGATTGGTTCTGCTGTCCATGTTTGCTAACACCAACACCAGAGTTTTCCAGTCATTAGAGTCAGTTTAGGGCCTGTAGCTGCACGACTAACTGAGCTAACAGCTCACTAGCTAACAGCAGCTTGTAGCTAAAGCCAAAGACAGCTGCGGCAAAGGCAGGGACGTTTATTTGTGTTGCACAGTTCAGACACGAACCAACTCAAAGTGCTTTACAGCAGCATAGAATGACATTAAAAGACATAATAAAAAAGAAGGGAAAACATTAAAATATGCTAAAATCGAATAGAAGTGCATAGAGCACAGTGAGCAGCAGCTAGGGGTTGCTCAGGTGATATGCTGGCCCCTGTTCAGCTTTAACAGAGTACATTATGTTTGTGTCTGTGCACAGTTCGATCCGGAGCTTTCCTCCAGACAGTTCGGAGTGGAAGTGTCTCGTCTGACTAACGACGAGAGGACGGTGCCTCTGGTGGTGGAGAAGCTGATCAACTACATCGAGATGCACGGCCTCTACACTGAAGGAATATACAGGAAGTCTGGCTCCACCAACAAAATCAAGGAACTCAAGCAGGGACTCGACACAGGTGACTTTTGATTTACATTTTAGCTACCAGGAGAAAGATGCTCGCTGGTGTGTCATTACTGAGTGTTTTTATTCTCCTGTTCACTTTACAGATGTTGACAGCATGAATCTGGACGATTACAACATCCATGTTATTGCGAGTGTTTTCAAGCAGTGGCTGAGAGATCTGCCCAATCCTCTGATGACGTTTGAGCTGTACGAGGAGTTTATACGTGCCATGGGTAAGTGTTCGATTCAGATATCCAGCTACATTGAGCTTTCACGTTGGAGATCCAATCCTCCGTAATTGATGATTGTGACTGTGACGATCTGTCTTGTGGAAATGCCTCTGCAGGTTTGCAGGATAAAAAGGAAATGATCAGAGGGGTGTACTCAGTTATTGACCAGCTGAGCAGAACTCACCTAAACACCCTTGAACGCCTCATATTTCATCTCGTCAGGTGATAAAGAATTATGGTAATCATAGAGTAAGATTAATACATGGATCCGCTTCAGACTCTTTTTCTAATGCTGACTTCATGCTTTCAGGATCGCCTTGCAAGAGGAGACGAACCGTATGTCCGCGAATGCCTTGGCCATAGTGTTTGCTCCCTGTATCCTGCGCTGTCCGGACACCATCGACCCACTGCAGAGTGTCCAGGACATCGGCAAGACGACAGCGTAAGAATAAATGCCATATCTAATAATCTGTCAAATAAATTCTATGGCCTTACATAAGTTGGTGTTTTATAAAGTGTATTGTGGCCTCTGTTCAGAGGCGTTTCACTGGGGGGCACACGTGACCAGGAGCAAAAAGTTGGAGTTGAGTTGAAACTAATCAGTTTCATGTGGAGAACAATTTAGACAACGTTGTTCAAGGCTATCTCGATCCAGTTCAGCAAAATTGATTCAGATAGCACAGATTTAACAAAGACGGGAGGAAACACAAATGTAAAAAACGTGATCCTCAACAGCCAAAGACATCAGTCAAAACCAGTCAGGTCTCTGTTTCTGTTTGTGTGGTGCTGTCGATTTAACTTCCTCCATGATGAAATTATTCAAGTCTTCTTCTGCGTCCTTCAGTTGAATTTTTGAGCCTCACTGTGCAGAACGATTTACGTGCAGTTTAACACCAGAAGGCTGTTCTTACATTCATTACTGAGCTGTAAATGTTCTCCGTGATCACTGACAATCTAATCTCAATGATTTGTGACATATAAGTAGTTAAGAAGTCGATCCATGCCTGCAGCTCAAGAACACTGACAAAATGACTTCACAGTGAAGCAGGAGACATCTTTTGTCCTGCTAAACTTCAACGTGTTCATATAATCTGGTGTTTTTAATGAGGATGAAGGAATAGGTGCCATTTTTTAAGGTACTGATGTTGGAACTATACTTCTTCTTCTTCCAAAAGAACTTAATATGTCATTTTGCTGCAGATTTCCCTAATAATAGATGATTAATAATGGGATTTGGGCATGAATTTGTTTTCTGTTTCTAGAGGGGGCTGACTGAATACAGCTGTGAACCTCTGGCTTGATGGAGAATATGAAGCTCATACTTACACCATTTTCACTGGAGCATCAGAGGGGAAACTTTGTGTTGTGCAGGAAGCTGCTCGTTCGTTTATGTTAGCAGACATTTCTTAACTGATGTTAGCTACTGTTGCTCTCTGCTAGCTGAACTGAGGCTATCGACAACATGTATAAAATCATATCTTTTGGACCCAAGTCCTTCACAAAGATATCCACAGTCCTGCAGCATGAAACAACTTAAACAAATCTTCCACAGGCTGTGTAGGCAGAGAGACGGCGATGGTCTCCTTATTAAAGTCACCTTTCAATCCGCTCACATACGGCCAATAAAATGTAGGGATTAATATCTGTACATTTCTAAAAGTTGTTAAATGGAGATGGTTTAAGTATTTCCAGTCTTTCTGAAGTGGCTTTGTCTCTTGCTGCCCCTCCACAGGTGTGTAGAAGTGATCATTTGTGAACAGATGAATAAGTACAAAGTGCGACTAAAGGACATCAGCAGCCTGGAGTTTGCAGAGAATAAAGCCAAGTGCAGACTGACCCTCATCCGACGGTCAATGGTGAGTTCCAGTGATGTAACTCTAACGTAACTAGCCCACTGCTGCCAGATGAATCATGCATACAGTGACTCACTGCTAAGTCTACCTGACTGAGCCCTCCTAACACAACTCCTTCTGTGCCACACCGTCCCTGATGACTTCCTTTCTAACCTGTCCTCTCCTTTACCCAGAAACCCGTACTAATAGCTGTTAGATTTATGAGCATAGCGCGCACTATGGTATGTATACACACACCGTGGCTTGCATCCTCAAACCGTCATCCAGTGGTGATGTTGTTGTGGTGCTGATCACTGCATTGTCTCATCTCTTTAAATATTAACATCCGTCGGCTTCATCCCCTGGAGCATGAGTCATCACCTCACTCAGTCTCTGCTTCTGTTTTACTTTTATTTTATGTTTCTGTCTCTCGTGGGTGAAAGTAGAGACATAATGCAGCCATACAATTGCTTTTGATTAGATATACATTATGATATATGGAGTATGGAACATACAAAGGATCAGCATTTCCTATGACTTAAATCCATAAGGGTAGTGCAAGTGCTTAGTTACTCTACTTAAATAGATTTTTCATGTATCTACTTTAATTGAGTATTTATTTTTCTGACAACTTAGTACTTTTACTCCTACATTTTCAAAACAGACACATTTCTTTAGTGTTATTTGACGTCCTGAGAATGAGACTGAACAATCAAGTTTCTTTGTGGTGCGTTCAGGAACAGCACGGACAAATCCTACTGATTCTACCTTTAAATTTAATAGTCTTTGAATTCTATTAATATGACGTGAGCTTCAGTTAGCTTTGACCACAAATGTCCTTCAGAGGGAGACTTTTTACTCTGATACTCTACATTTGAGTACATTTGAGAGCCTGTACTCTATTACTTTTACTAGAGTAAAGAAGTTGAATCAGTACTTCTACTTTTCTACACAAATATCTGTCCTTCTGCGATAACTGCCTGAAGATGTTACATCCCTGTCTCACACTCAAAAACATCTGAAATAAGAAATTGGAAAATATGATTTTATTTTTGTCATTACTTTTTTTGGATCATTTAAAGTCAGATCATTCAATTCAAACCTTTATTTCAAACACGAGGATTCAGTTGAGAGCTTCCCTTAGTGCAAAATACACATAGTCTTTACTCAAGTAGAAATACAGATATTAGAAGTAAAGTGTCCTCTGAATGACATCTATACTGCCGTTTTCTGTGCAAAGCTAACTAATAGAATTTAAAGAGTATTAAATTTAAAAGTAGAATCAGTAGAATTTGTCCCAGCTGTTCCTGAACGTGCCACAAAGACAGTTGATTGTTGAGTCTCATTCCCAGGACGTCAAACAGACACATGTTGGGTTGGTAAAGCGTCCCGAGCAGCAACAAAGAGAGAAAATAAGAAACTCTCTGCTGATACAAGACACTAAAACGCTGTTTGTCCACATTTCAGTTTCCCTCTGTCTTTTACGTCATTGCGTCTTGCTGCGTCTGCCGTGACTGATGTTGGGAAGGCGCCGTGCGGTGATGCAAAATAAAAATAAATGATAACCCCTTAATCAAAGAACAGATACCTGAAAAATCTACTTAAGTACAGTAAGGACTTTTAAACCTTGGAGGAATTTCATTGTACTAAAACAACAACATGGCCTCGAACAGTGACTTCATTACTATCATAACTTATGATTACTACTGAAAATACAGCGTCAGCCTCTCAGCTAGAAGAAGCTAGACACTAACTACACTGACCTTCATGAAGCTGACATTACTGATTTTTCTTCCTTTTGCTTCTCACTTCTACCTCAAGCAGCCAAATGCAGCTAAAAAGGTAAAGTGTGTGCATCACTGTGCTGTCTGTCTGTGTGTTTGTTCTGTCTCGGTGCTGCTGTATTTTTTTTCCTCTTGCATGTGGTTCTGTCACTGCATGTGTGACGGAGTAGCCGCTTGGTGAAAGTGGAGATTTTCGCTGAATATGATGGCATAATCATTTCGTGCTGGTCAACTGCTTTCTCATGGAGCACTAATGTAATATTCACATTAGTGAGAGGACATCTGCCTTTGATTTGTCTCTTAGGGAAAAGGTCACGTACAGCGACTCAGCTACCACACGCCTTCGCCTCCAGTCAGTCCACGGCTGCCATCTGTGGCTGATGCTGTGATTGAAGAGAGCGGCGATGAAGAGAGAGCCGACTCGTTCGCCGAAATCTCCGAGCATCAGCAGGCGGCCATGCAGCAGGAAGAGAGAGTGCTGACGGAGCAGATCGAGAGCCTGCAGAAAGAGAAGTAAACACTGTCACTGCAGCCAAAATATGTGTCTGTGAATACCTGGATTTGCAGAAACGTCACTAATTTGCATGTTTTATTATGTTAGCAGTGTTTCGTCTTGTAAGCTGATGTCATGGGTTAATCTGGTGAAATTTTGTCTCTTCAGAGAGGAGTTGACTTTTGAGATGCTAACTCTGGAGCCACGAGCATCAGATGATGAGACCTTGGAGTCCGAGGCCTCTATCGGTACCGCTGACAGCTCTGAAAACCTCAATGTTGACTCTGAGGGAACCATTTCGGACTTCTCTGGTATGCAGGAAATCATAACCCAACTTTTTATGCAATTGTTTTGTTGTATATTGAAGTAGAACAGAGGACAAAACTTGACATTTGGCCTCTCTTCCCTTCTCATCCTCAGAGAGAGGTCCAGTGTTGACGTCCCCCTGGCCTCGGAGATCGGACGTGAAAAGCCCCCGACGCCACGCTCTCCGCCGGCAGCCTGAGTCCCTGGACTCAGTGGACTCTGTCTCCAGTGTTTCCTCCTACACCTCCTCATCACACTTCCACCCGTCGTCCTCTTCTTCCTCTACCAACACCCGTCGCTTTCGTTTCCACGCCAAGTCCACAGGCTCAGGTTCTTCCCAGGCTCAGTCTCTAAATTCATCTCAAGCCTCCCAATCCGACAGCATCGACAGCAGCCCGACAGGAGATGTCGAAGGCGCGTATGACGAGAGGCCCCAGTTTACAAGCCGAGGGACCTTCAATCCAGAGCGGGGCAAACAGAAACTTAAGGGGGCCAAGCCTTCAACCTTGAGGCACTCCAGAGAAGGCGATGGCCCTGGCAGGGACCCTCCAGACCTACAACAGCAGGTGGTGTTGTATGGTAGTAATGAATTCATGGTATGAAGGACACTGGGACACCAAAGCACTCCCTATTCGACTCCCTGGCAGTTATACACCTTCTCAAACGGAGGTAACGCGATGGCGACTGATCTTCACTTCTCAAAAGCACTCTTGCTTCGCCTTTCTTTGTTAAAGCCTGCAAAGAAGTGTCCCCAAGTGCCGTGTACAGTGTTTCCACCCCCAGATGGACGGGGGGAACGTTTGGCAGAGGGACAGGAATCAGTGGAAGGACTCCTCCTCTGTGGATGAGACTGCCACCCATGCTCTCACAGTGCCTTGGCAGCTCTTTACTCAGCGCCAAGAGGAGACGTACGGAGCAGGAGGACAGAGATAAAGGGAATGTTGGAATATGCGGAAGACCATGTAGTATCAGGGAATGTTACAGAGCTGGAGAGCTGAAGCAGCGTACTACATAAATAAGAAGAAATCAGGCAACATCAGGCGTCACGGATGTTACAGTGAACTTGACGCTCACAATTATTAGCTGCTTTATGAGTTTACAGTTCATAACAATCAGTGTAAGCAGTTGTTGCTCTGTTATTACAAATTTATTTTCCCTTATTTAATAAATTTTAATGTCACAGAAATTCTTTATAGCATATAATATACTGGTATAAATACTGTACAAAGCCGGAACACCAGCCTCTGCTGGGTAGTTGAAGTCAATATTTATCTTTTGTTTTTGAGTATCTTGGTCAGAGATGTACGGATATGGGCCGTGGATGATTTATGTGTGTGTGCGCGTATGTGTGGCCGTGCGCCGAGTGCTCATGCGTGACTGTGTGTATGTGTGAGAAAGAGAAAACCACTTCATGTGTTTAAAGTTTGTGCTGCTTTTCCCTCTCACAAGGGAAATACCGCCATCAAAGGGACCAAGTTCAGCTGGTGTGTGTTCCAGCCCCGGAGATCCCAGCTCTGTAAAGAATGTTGGACGTGTATAAAAATCCCTGCATTCACTGCTTAACAGCCATACAACAATTGTGATGTACAGTACAGTTCATTTGTACAGTATAGTGGACAAATGCCATTCTATTCTTGAAATCTATTGTCACCCAACCCCACCTCCTGTCTCTAAAGTGTTTGCTCAACAGCAACCAAACAAGAACATAAAATCAGCTCGTCTCTTGTCTTTATTATTGTCAGTGTTTGTGTTTTTGTGTTTATCATTTAGGCTGACGTTACACAAATAGAGAACAGTTTCTCATTAAAATGTTAAAGGACTGAAGATGACTTATGAAAATGTAAGCAGACAATTTGACAAGCACAGGTTTCATTAGTTACATGAACTAAGGCTGTGTGTCACCAGAAGAATTCATAATAACGATATTGTGATGATATCTAAAGAATAATGTATGCAATCCCCACAGGTGAGCTGACCCTTCTCAGATGCAGGTAGAGTGTCTTACTCTCATCTGTCAGCTCCTCTGTCCTGGTTGTGTGTAGCAGCAGAAGCCCCACACCGTGTCGTGGCGAGCTACATCCTCCTCTTTCTTTAAGTTTTATGGCAGCGACCAGCAGGTGGTGACCAGCGTTAAGACTCATTGACAACACCTACTATGACAGAGCAAGAACAAAAAGAAATGGAAATGACTCTGAGGATGCTGGATTGTGAACCTATTATTATCATTTGTGTATTTTTTAACATCATTTTTAAAGCCACATTATGTAGAAATTGGCCTTTTGTATAATCTGGCGCCCTCCACTGTTTGAGTGCAACACTGCTGTCATTAATACTGATTCACAGCTCTGAGACATGATGTAGCGGCTGACGACAAACAAAACTCAGTAGTCATAACAATGTGATGTGTTGAAGCAAAACTGAAACCAAAGAAGCTAAATGGAATTCAGGTATTATTCACTTTTTTTGTGTCAGTACTGGCAGTAAAATGCTTACAGACCAGCCCAACCTACACACAATTAAAAACAGAACACATGTAGATCTAGAGGGGATGTCCAATGTCAGCGACTTGGACAATAAACCAATAAACCAATGTGCTCCTATAAGCCCCAGTGAAATAAAATTTCAAACTGAAGGTGTAAGGGTGCTTCGGGTGTCAAGGGGTTCCAGAACAAACTAGAATCCAATTCAACTCAAAAAAATGTATTTTTGTCACAACTGCAGGGGTGGATAGGAGTGTCGGGGCTGAACAGCCTCGGGAACAAAGGTTGCTCTCCTCCTCTGTGTTCTGCAGCCCGGGCAGCTGAGCCAGCGTCCTGAGAGGAGCCTCTCAAACACCCTGAACAGAGTGTGGGAGGATCCTGAAGGATCCTTAGCTGTCCTCAGTGTTTGCTGCTCGCACACGGTGGAAAGTGCTCTGACCGGCAGTCCAATGATTTTAGAGCAGACTTTGACTGTGCTCTGCAGGCATGTCCTGGTTTGCAGTCTCATGGAGTGGAACCAGCAGGTGGTGGAGAAAGTGATGACACTCTCTATAAAAGAGTAATAAAATGTCAGAAGAATGTTGTTATTGAACCTGAAAGTGTTGAGCTTCCTCATCAGATCCCGCTGCGGCTGCTGGCATCTCCTGAGGATCTGATGTGGGGCAGCCAAGAAAACACAATAGGCATAAACAGACCAGAGTTTCTAGCTGGCAATCTGAGGGGAGCAAGGTTCTCAATGAGTCAGGGACGGATTCAGAATGAGAGTGAGTCCAACCCAGGTGCCATTACCACCTTTATTAAGCCTTCACAAAAAGGTGTTGTCGCACCATGATTGGCTGGGAGGGAAATGCCCCAAGCTTCTTCCACTCTTCTATCAGGAGTCAGTCTCTCCACCCTGCACACAGGTGAATCCCTGCAATTAGTCCAGAGCGAATTTGGAAAATGAGCCCAAAACAAAGAAAGATAACAAGTCTCAAACAATGGGACTGATCGATTTTTGTACACATGTTGTTATGAGACACGTCTAAATGTCATCTCTAAATAAGACACAAAAACTGAGCTAATATACGATGGTGCCTCCGAGAGAAGAATTTAACATTGGTTAGTTATAAAGATCAGTTGTAAATGACTAATTATGTATCATTGCAAAATCAATATAACACACCAGTACGATTAATAAGAGAGTGTGCCAACCTTCAGTGTTTAAGTGAGACCAACGTAAAGGAAAAGTTATCGTCTCACTTTGAGGAATCAGAACTGTCATTTGTTGTATTATAGTCACGCTGCACTTTCAGCAGCACAGCTGGAACAATTTATGTATATTACAGTGAACTAATCGTACACTTTAATTGATTTACAGTATTGATAAGCAGTTTCATGTCACATGGATTCTGCCTGCATGCATTAGCACTGCTACAGGGTTCTGTTGTCTCACTCAAGGAAATTGCCGAAGAACATGCCGAAGTATCCTTGAGCAAGACACTGAACCACAAAATTGCTCCTGATGTGTAGTTGGCACCTTCGTGGCAGCCACCACATCAGTAAGGGCCCTGCGATGAGCTGGCGACTCATCCAGGGAGTACCCTGGCCTACGCCCATAGAGTCACTGGATTTGGCCCCAGTAACCCCCGCTCCACCTTGAAAAAGGTGGTATAAAAGTGGTAACATCACCCGCGACCCACATGGATAAAGCGGAAGAAAGCGAAACAAAATGAAACGAAACGAAACGAAACGAAACGAAACGAGTAGAAGTTCAGGCTTCTTTCTCTCTGGAGAACAGAGACAGTATGATGTTTCTGTGTTGCTGGCCTATGTTGGTTCATCCTTCAACTCCTGCTTCTCTTCTGGAAATTGGCTTGACTACTAAACTTTAAAGATCAGTATTAACTCAAGCCAGGAGTCTTTTGACTGTCACAGAAACTGGCCCTGCAGTTAAATCTAACAAACTCCTCCTGAGCTACTGAAACTCAGCATACCTCTTGCCCAAGTCCATTTGTTTCATCACCTTTGATTATCACAAAGTTTCCAGCCATAAATAGATGTACGAATGGAGAGAAGGTATTCGCAAACTGTAATGAAAGTCAAATAAATCACAAGATTTCTTAATAATTAAGGGGAAAGGTGTACATTTCATTATATGATTGATATCAAACAAACCATGAAAAGTTTTTTAAGTGTTCTGTCGTGTCCTCATGAAAGTGGATATTTTAAATTGTGATGCAGCCTCATCTAAAGTTAACTCATCTTCACTGTTTGTCCTGTCACATTAGATATATGTCTGCAGACAGTTTGGTTAGTGAGTTTGGTTGGTTTGAAATATCTGTTTATTTATAAAGCATTAATATTTATTTCAGCGAGAGGAGAAAGTACAGACACCCATAGGCAGTGGTGGAAGATGTGTTCTGATATCATTCAAAATGTAGAAGTTAAAAAGTATTAGCCTTAGTGAACCTGGCTATGGCCCTGCGATGAGCTGGCGTCTTGTCCAGGGTGCACCCTGCCCTCACCCAGAGACACAAAAGGGATAAAGTGGTTACAGACAATGGATGGATGGATGGAACCTGGCTAATGTCAGAACTGTACATACTATTTTAATGGACTATAATTAGTGGTGCATTAATGTGTTTATCACTTTAAAGTGGCAGCTGATAACAATTTATTTACATTTGGTATAAATAATCTTAATCTGTAAAGTAACTTGTCATCAAAACGATCAAAGTCTGTTATTTCCCTGTAAAATTTACTGGAGAAGATGTAAAAAGTAGTTCATGTACCTTGAAATTTTAATTTACAATATTAAAGAGGTAATAATACAAACTCATAAAAAATAAACAAGCTGTTCTTGGAGGAGAATAAGATCCCAGAACACTGTTTGAAGATAGAGAGGTGGAGGGGTCTGCCACATATAAACAAAGTAAACAGTATAAACTGTATTGTCCTTTGAGCTTAGTTTATTTTATTAATTTGTTTGTTTAGACATAAAACAATCAGTCAGTGAAGAGAAGAGAACGTCTTTCTCAAAACTACGTAATGCTCCTTTAATTTGTGTACAGTATTCATTAAAAAAACCTGTCCAAATCAGCGAGGGGATGCAGAACGATGAGGCCCGTCGTCTGCAGCATTAATTTATTTCTGCTCATCAGATTCCGGAGAGGATCACCTCCTCACTCTGTTGACATCGACTGACCTCCAGCTGTGTTTGCAGAGGTCACAGCTGCAGTTGACCTCTCCACCTCCATCTTCAACACATTTTGAGTTTTTCATCTATTTATGAAAGAAAGAAGCACAAACCAGCAAGGTCAACAGTTTCCATGTTTTGTCCTCTGTGTTTATTCAGTCCCTTCACATGTGCTTCTTTTCACCCATCAAGGCTGAAACAGTGTGTTTTCTATGACAGTATCAGAAAATCTGATCTTTGGATCCTGGAGAGACGGAGGCAGGGTTGGAGGTGAAACTTACAGTTTTATTGTATATACCAGAAGAGGAATAGCTGCAGGTTTCACAGCAGCGCCGCAGGTTGCTTGTAATAATGGAGCAGCAGCATTGGCAAAGTGAAGTACCTGCTGAAACAGGCCTTGAATAGAGTGGTTGGTAGTAAGTAGTAGCAGTTAGCATCAGGTTCCCTCGTGTCAAAGTCAAAGGGTTTTCAGTCAAATGCCTGAAATAAGATCTGTGGTCATTACAGGCTAAAGATACAGTCTGTGTAGTCTATGTATTCTGTCTATAGCTAACATTAGCTTTTTACTGCTAGCAATTTAATGTATGCCTCAAAAATGACAAAGGGGTGTTAATCTGTAACAAAACCTTGCAGTATCATAAACTTGTGTTTGCCACAAGTATTATATTAAACGATAAGCCAAAATCCAATTTAAAAATCTCACAGGCTTTTCATCCCTGCTGGAAAAAACAGCATAGACCAGCACCAAAACACAACCGGTCTTGCTGGTGTATATGTTGTGTGACCGCACAGTTGCTGGTGACCAGTCACTAGCAAAGACCAGCATGCATATGTTGTGTTTTGGCGCTGGTTTTGGTGCTGGTCCATGCTGTTTTTTTCCAGCAGGGATGGATGGAACCAGAGCGATGCTAACTTCCAGGTTAGCCTCCAAAAAAATGTCATCCCTGCACCATAATGCAGACTGTGATCAAACACATAAACTTAGTTATGTTCCCCTGCTGACTATGGGACACAAGAAGTAAAACATTCTGAAAACATGAAGTTCACATCAAAAGAGTTTTATATTTATTCAGTTGTTCATGAATCCCACAATTCCGACGGCACCTGAAGGCAGCCCAAAGCCTTGAAGTCCAGAAGAGTTGAAAAAACAAAGAGTTCTGTTTGTTTTATTTGTTGGTCCAACACAACACAAAACAACACAACACAACACAACACAACACAACACTGGGCTCAGACTGTCACGAGGAACGCACAGTTGAAACCAATTTCTAAATTAAGTCTTCACTGATTTGAAGTGTCTCGAGGACAGGCGGCCTCCGGGCGGTGACGCGGGCCACTCGTCGACCCACGCATGCGCAGAGCCGCAGTGTCACAGAGCACCATCAGGAGCAGCCGCAGTAGCAGCAGTCTGGACGCGGTCGTGTTGTTTATTTCACTCAAGATAAACTTTTCACTACAATGTCGGGCTTTGACAGCAACCCGTTCGTGGACCCGGTGGACGTGAACCCGTTCCAGGTGAGACGGTTCTGTCGCTGTCTGCGTTTGGACCGAGTTTGAGAGACTTTGTGTGTGAACCGTAGAGGAGATATGCTGCAGCACAAACCTGTTTGGTTGGTTGCTGGGTTTGGCCTCAGCATTTCCTGGCTAAGAATCGTCTCTATTATGAAGTATGACACGTTGGAGGCCAGTGATGAGATTTTTTTTTATAGAGATTATCTGTAAAAACGGTGTGTTTGCGTTGTGGGAGGGCTTTAAACTCACCTGCGCAGGTAAGCAGAGTGACGAGCAGGTGCCTGCTGATGCTTAGCTGTGCACCTGCCTCTCCTCTTCAACACGCCGGAGATAGAAACTAAAAAGCAGGTTTAGTAGGCTTTAAAGTCGCATTTTGTCGCCTTATCGAGTCTGTATGAGGAGCTGACTGTTGATCTGTAGTGTGATTATCTCATCCAGGTGTTCTCAGGTGTAACAGCTCCAGGAGCTTATGTTGAGGGTAAACACACCTCTGGACTTGTGGCATATTTGCTTAAAGAAAAGGCGACATTTGCTTGTTCAAACCTATTAAGTTGAGGTTTTAACAGAGACAAATGTGTTGAAGGAGCCAGAGTGTATGAATAGTTAATGTGGTGTGTCTTCCTGAACTGGTTCAGGACTCTGCTCACTGCTCACACACACCCACACATAACTCCGGATTAATAACTGAAGACTCATGGCCTCTCAGCAGTACATCCAGCAGTGGAATGTAACTAAATACATTGACTCCAGTACTGTAGCTCTAATTAAGTACAAACTCTAGGTTTCTGTACCAGAGTGGGTGGGTTGACATTTGATCTCAATATTTAAAATCTCCTCAAAAGCACTTCATGAATCAAATTATGTTTGATTCTGTCACTGGGTGAAAAATAAAATATTATGATAGTATTGTCCAAATATATCGATTAGAGCCCAGTGCACATATGAGTTTTGGGCCACGTACCAATTTTGGTCAGTAAAACATTCCAATATCAATATATCAGCTGTTATCCACATATACTGGGGCAATTAAAGGAAAGTGATAAATATCAGCGATGGACACGTCATTGATATGAAAAAGAAAAGTGTTTGATAGTTTTGGCGTTGCATATAAACCACAGGGGCAGAGATGGCTCACAGAGTGTTTTACAAACCGACCTGGAGAATAACACAAGCTCACCCACCAGAGTGAAACATGAGACCTGCTGGAGAGGAAGTAGTGAATAAAAAAACATCCGGTCAGCTTGCTGGGATGACTCTATTTTAACTTATTTATATAATTTTGTTTGTTTGTTTCTCCTTGTTGTGTTAACATCATTATAACCTGTGTGTCCTGATGAAGAGGTGAAATTCAACCTTTGTTCGCCTGGTCCTTGAAAGTGATCAATTACTATCAAATAAAGCAAACTTTTACTTGTAATAGAGTATTCAAGTATGGTGTTATAACATTTACTTCAGAATCCAGACCACACATGAAATCCTTAAAACAAGCCTGTTTATCCTCATATGCAAATGTTTTTAATTTCAGTAGTTTAACTGCTGGACACAAGATGTCTCATGCTTGTAATAGTCTGTAGTCTGTTCTCTGTGTACAGTATTAGAACAGGAGGCTTCAAGCTTCTCCATCAAACCTGTGTACACTGAATATTGATGTCATAAATCCTGCTCATAGGCCTGCCTCTGAAGTTAGATTTGTACAGTAAATGTACATTTTGTGCAATGCATGTGAAAACAGTCTTTCAGTGTCAAACTATGCATGTACACCATTCTACACAACGAAACTCAAACATTAAACTGTTGGAGAAGGAGAAAAACACTCACTTGCCTGGAGGGAGACTTACAGTAAAGGAGCTGAATACTTCCACAGCTGATAACTTCTATCACAAGTGTTGTTTCATCTGTTTTCAGGATCCCTCCATCACACAAGCCACGAGCGGAGCCGCTGAAAACAATGGGGAGTTCAACCCATTCTCTGCTATTGACATGGTGAGCTCCTCCGTTTCTTACTCTAATTACTGAGGTGATGTTCGAGGTCACTCAGTTACTTAAAAAAAATCAATCCTCAATCATCTCACAGGGAAACCACACCGGCACGACCATCCCCGTCTCTGGTTCCTCGTCTCAACCCGCTGTCCTGCCGACATCTGTGGAGCAGAGTGCTCAAGTGAGTCCAACACACATTTAGAAATAAAGCAAATTAAATAAGCTGCTGTGAAATCACGGTGGAGATCAACTGACCAGAGTGCAGCTGTCTTTGTGACCTCAGAGAGGATTTAAATGTCCAAAACAATAGATGAGGCCATAATTATTCACTGCTCTGTTTAATGAGTGAATTATGGAAGCAGCCAGTTGGACCACAGCAAGGATGAAGGTTCAGGCTGATATCTGAGAAATCAAAATAAAATCAGATACACATGCAGATGTCGGATTTTTCAAATACATTACATTTTGAGTCCTTAAACTTGAGTTATTGTTATACAGAAATTGTGCCCAAGAATGTTTCACACATTTTTCAGTTTACATATTTATAATATCTTGTCACTTATTGGCCAACGATGGAAACATTTTGTCTTGAGGAGCTGCTGTCCTACACAGCTTAAGTGTTCATGTGAGGATGTGCTGTTGCCTGTGGAGAAGTTCATGAATTTTCCATCCCAGGGCTATAAGAAGGAAAAATGTAATGTGGAGTTGTAGTGATGTAGTGACAAAATTGAACACGGTGTAAAGAGTGCATCTCTTCCGCCCTCCACCAGGCGAGTGCAGCTGCCGGCCAGGCGAACCTGATCAGACAGCAGGAGGAGCTGGAGCGTAAAGCAGCCGAGCTGGAGCGGAAGGAGCAGGAGCTACAGAACAGGGCAGCCAGCCGGGGAACAAACACTGGTGGTAAGTTGGTGTAAACTCATGTTGTACATACGAAGAATCTACACACCAGTCACAATGTTAATCCAGCTTGGAATGTTTGTGTCCGTCAGCTAAAGAGAACAACTGGCCTCCTCTTCCCAAGTTCTTCCCTGTGAATCCCTGCTTCTATCAGGACTTTGAGGAGGACATCCCAGAGGAGTACCGCAGGATCTGCAAGAGGATGTATTACCTCTGGATGTGTACGTAGCCCTGCATCAGTCTACGTTCAGTGCCTCTGGTTAACATCTGACGGCTTTATATGTCATATATGATATGAGATCTTATTTAAACACTGAGGTGTGCAGTAACCAAGGCTTACTACACATGATGCACACATATGTCAGCATCTTCATAATATTAACAAAAAACATGACACAACATTTGATATCTCTTCATCTCTATCTATTTCCTAAACAATATTGATTAATTGAAAGGCCATCTGACAGCCCTGGCAGTTTATTGAATTGTTACATTCATTTTTAAGCAAAAATGTGAAACATTTGCTGGTTCCAGCTTTTTAAATGTAAATACTTGCTGCTTGTTTACTCATAAATGAGAGTAAATGAAGAGACTTTGGGTTTTGGACTGTCAAGAGGACAAAAGAAACGCTTTAAAGATGTCACTTTGGGTTCTGGGAAATTGTATTATGAGCATTTTATTAACTAAATGATTAACTGACAGTAAAAAAAAAAATCAGTAATTGATTATTTGCAGTTCAGTTCCACAGCTTTTAAAATCCAGAATGTTGCGTTGAACCCGACTGCTGGTATCAAACCCTCTCATCCATCACACATCCTACACATTACAATCAAATCATCACTCACAACTGTTTCTTCTTCTGACAGAGCACAAAAGATGGTTCACGTGAAGAAGACTCACAACTCCAAGCAGAGTCAAATGTACATGTTGATGATAGTTCCTGTTTCACCTCCCTCAGTCCAGTTCATTGCTCTCCTTTGTGTCTCTGCAGTCCACAGTGCCACGCTCTTCCTCAACGTGATGGCCTGCCTGGCCTACTTCACTGCAGACGCTCAGAATGGTGTTGACTTCGGTCTGTCCATCCTCTGGTTCCTCCTCTTCACCCCCGTGTCCTTCATCTGCTGGTACCGGCCCGTCTACAAGGCTTTCAGGTACACTGGCTTAGTAGCGTTGCGCTGAAATATTCTTAAGTTTGCATTACTTACAGGATGTAACTGTTTTGTCGTGCAAGCAGAAGAAATAGGGACATATGCAGATGAAGTAGTTAGCAGTGTTTCCTTTCTTTTTTTTTTTACTCAATACAACTTTGTGAACACCTTCATCCTCTGACTCAGCCAGAGGGGTGAGAGGAAGTATGTGGGATCCACTCTGTACTCAGCTGCCTCCATTTCTAATATTAGAAGATGCTAATATCTGAGTTTTCTTGCCTACAGTTCAGCGCTTTAATTAGATTTTTTTCCACTATGAAAATGGTTTTCCTGTAACACTCATTTTTCTGCAGAGGAGATGCATCCAAAACAACATTAAGACCTGAGCTCCAAAAACACTCTGAACAATTTATATTTAATATCTGCAAAATTAAGTTTCCTTTGAAGGTTTTACAGAATATTGTTTTGTTTCTGTGGTCTTAGAGAAACCCTAATTATATTTTGTATGTGTATGTATTGAATCTGACGGTCTGGCAGTGAACCTTTTTAAAGAACGTAATGTCATTAACAATGTGTCCTTTGTGTCGTCTGTTTGTTCTCTCTAGGTCTGACAGCTCTTTCAGCTTCTTCTTCTTCTTTTTTGTCTTTTTCTTCCAAGTGGCAGTCTACATCATCCAGTGTGTCGGGATCCCTAAGTGGGGAAACAGGTGAGTGGAGAGATTTGTAACTGCATGTTGGGTGAAAGACTGGAGTTGTGGTGTTGATGCACGAGACAGTTGTTCATTGCTCATAACATCTTTATATTTTCACTATGAGTGTGGTCACTCTGCTGTGGGTAGATTCATAGTAAATGTGGGTTCACACATGTGTTGGTGTGTTTCTTCATTCACATCTATGTGTTTGTGTGTATTCCTGCTCTGTATCTCCTCTTTTACATTTCTTTGACAGATTCCTGCTGACCTAACTTGTCTGGGTTGCTGCTTTGTAAGTGTGGGACTTTTCTCTTCAGGTTTCTTCTCTATATCACGTAATATAAAAGGCTTTTTCCGTCATTCCTGCTTTTTCATTGGTCACTTCGGGCAGGTCAAGGTTTACGCTCATTTCTCTTTATTTCAGTTAATTTAAAAGTCTTTTTCGTGTCAGAGACTTCTGTTGTACGCTGTGTGCACTCAGAAATGACACATCTGTTTTTATGTCTTTTGTCGACAGTGGATGGATCGCATCCATCAGCATGATCCGCATAAACTTGGCCGTGGCCGTGGTTATGATGGTGGTGGCAGGTTTTTTCACCGTAAACGCCGTCCTGGGTGTCATCCTGCTGAAGATGGTACGTTAATGAGTCACTTCACAAAAGGGAATATTGAGCCATGTTACTTTTACACTATTTGAATATTAACCAGTGGAGTTAAATATACCATGTGCCTGTGGGTAGGTTACATAATCTACATATTTTGCTATTTTAAAGTCAACTGTAGTCTCAACATATTGTACGTCTGCAGTAAAATTAAAGATGTTGGAGCTTTATAATAAATTAAACTTGCCCCAAATAGAAAGTCGAATACGGTACAGATGTACTGTATATAAATGTATTCTCACTGAGTCTTCGTATTGTTTATTTCCACTCCAACTCCGTGATGGTGCATACAGATCAAAGCAGGAAACAAAACAAGAGAAACTAAAAATTGGTGGGCACAAAAAGTTTGAACAGCAGCTGCAGCGAGAGGGCAACCGAGGCATCAGCGGGAATATCAAGATTTAGAAACTGCTCAAAGGTTGTGAAGGTTTAGAAACAGTCTAAGCAGGTCAGGAACCGGATTATATAAACGGTTTATTTGGAAAGAGACCTTCACAGAACCACTTTGTGCATTGCAAGGAAAATAAAAATATTCCGATTAAGTGCTTTGAGGCATAGCTTGGCATATCTAATCACTTTATGAGGCGTCCTGTTAATCAGTTAAAGGAAAACTGTTATGCTCGATTTCAGGTTCATCATTTTACTTTGTCTTACTACTAGAATAGATTTATATGCTTAAGTACTGATAAAAAACTGTCCAGTGCAGCTTTCTGTGGGACTTTTTAACTTTAAGATATTTTACAAGTACCTTCGTAAACACTAAAGGAAAAAAAACAGAAAAAAACAATTATAGGGCTCCTTTAAATTGTAATCTCTAATCCGAATGATTTCAGTCGGAGTAAAGAAATATGATTTATGTTTCACAGCTTCTGCCCTAATCTGTATCCCTTCCCATCCCTCCAGGTCCACTCTAAGTACAGACGGACAGGTGCCAGCTTCTCCAAGGCCCAGCAGGAGTTCTCACAGGGAGTCCTGACCAGCCGAACTGTCCAGAATGTTGCAGCAGGTGCTGCTACCTCTGCTGCCCAGGGAGCCTTTGGCAGGAGTCAGGAAAATTAGACTGTTTCCCACATCCAGAGTGCCTCAGGCTAGTCTCTTCTCTGACCAACATACCAGACTAACCTGTCCCTACATTATTCTTCTGGGTTCAGGGGATGGGGGTTGATTATTTAATGAAAAGGGCCAGAAAACAAGTTACTTATGATGAGGCAAATTCTTCAGCTGTGTCCTCATTCACCACTGACAGAGTTTAGTATGTTACAGACAGCAAACAAGTAATGACTTGCACATTTCCTTGCTGTTATTTAATCCTTGTATAGAGCATGTTCAAAATTCATGCTAATAGAAGCTATTCTGGGAAATGTAGGAAATCATAAATTGAAGTTGCCCTTAACAAGGTAGAAAAGGAGACAAAACAAGTGTGACAGGAGTTAATTGGTAACACTGGTGATAAGATGCATTGATTTCATTGTTTCAAGGGAAATTCTGATATTTTATAACCTGTGCACTGCATTTTCATGTTTTGGTTGTAAATGATTTACCAAAGTTTTGGTCCAGCAGATTGCTTCAGCTGGCAGCTGTGACTCTGCTGCAGTGGCTGTAATGAAATCATTGTGACTAAAAGGTTCGCTCAAGGAGAAGTCTTGCTCTGAAATCTAACAAGATGAATTGCTACAGTTCCTCGTCTGGATTGTCTTAAATCACTTCAGTAGTCGGCCGTGACTTTGGAAACAAATTTCTCACTGGCACTTCTTGTAGGTAAACTCCAAACTCCTCTCTCCAGCTCTGACTCACGTTTCCTCTGTCGTCTTCCTGCAACAACTTCTTATGCAAGATTTCAGAGGGACACTTTTCCCTGAGTGAGACTTGTGTCTGTGGTTCCAAAAATGATCTTATTAATTAACTAACAGGTCTAACTCTGTGGGAATCATCTCAGCCTGTGAGTAAAAACAAGCACCTCCAGTGGATGCAGCTCTGACGGCCACAGTTGACCCTATGGCTTGTGTTTCAGCCACTGCAGTCGTGCCAGCTGTGGCAATGTGCTGGGCTGATCCCAAAATCTTTGATAAGTATGAACAAAACATGTAAATATAAGGCCCAGGTTTAAAAATACCAGATTCCTGTTTAAGTGCAGATATTAGTACAGCTCTAAAAATAACTTACAGGAGCCTCAAAACACTGCGAAGAGTTGGGTTGTATAAAAAGCATGCAGTACTTGACATGAGAATGTTTTGACCATCAGATAATGATGGATGGATCCACATAATGTATGTATACATATGTTTGTCTTTACAGCAGCATCTAGAGGTTTACAGGGTGACCAGGCTGTCTTTCTCCTGCCTTATGAACATTTTTACATATGCTACACTTTATATGAGTTCTACTTACTTCAGGTAATCTCACTGGTCGCCCTGTAAATGCGATGCATCCTGTTTAATGTTACACTGCGGATGAACACAGTTTCTGTTTTAACTTTGCTCGCTCCATTTAAAGTTTTCATGTGTAGGATAAACTGATGATTAATGAAGGTGTGGGGATGAAGGTTCTTTTTATTTCTACTGTTTTAGTCAGCTAACTGATTTAGATGAAGTGAGACCGAAAGCTCTTTTAAAGAGCAGATGGAGGTTTAACTGGGAAGGCACATGTTAATTACTTTATGTTAAGAATATATTTATGTTTTTTTTTTTTTTTAATGGAGCCTTGTTGTGATTAAAAGTGAAAGACAGGGTGCAGGTTTATTAATGTAAAGTTACTGACATAGTATAGAATTAGAGGTATAGTGCTTGATGAGCAGAAAGAACAATATTTATCTGTTGATTATTCGTTCGGTTGACTTTGTACCATGTAGACACAAGTCATGTGTTACTCAATAGTCACAGATGGTTGGTATTTTCTAGCTGTACCTACTTGATGTTAGGCATTAGCATTCTCATGTTTTACTTGTTAATATTATATATATTCTGTATAATTCTAGTCATTTATTACTGTAATACTGAATCACTTTGTTCAGGAGTAGCCTCAGTGCCTTTAAGTCAATGTAACCTACCATTTTTTGTGTGGGGATTGGAGCACAAGGCTGTTGGTTATTAGTGTCTGTCTGATTATGTTCGTCATTACAGAGAAATATGTTTTATGGTGAAGTTTCTTTTTGTTGATCGGAATGTGTATTAAGGTGTTGTACATATTTATGGCTTATTTAAAAAGTTTAATTGAGGGGAATTTGGTGAAATCGGTTCTCAGTCTTAACCTTGAATAAACTGTCATTATTTTGTCCTTTGAAAGCTTGGGTCATGTTTTACAAACTAAATTATGTAAAATACACTCCGATGAGGTCCAAGACGTATCTGTATAGAGGTGTAGCATCTTAATAAGGTTATGTTCACTGTAAGTCAGTCATATGGTTTTAATTCGTTATTCTGCCAACTGTGTTTTAAGATGGCAATGCTGTAAAGCAGTGTTCGTAAATTAAAGTTTTCATTAGAGTTACAGTAAGACATAATCAGTCCAGACTCTCATCATCAACATGAAGTCACATAAAGCTCATTGCATTGGTTCAAACATTCTCAAACCACAGCACACATCCTTATATCCTTATATGAACATCCTTGAATGAATATATATATATATATATATATATATATATATTTCAATGCTGATATGCTTGTCCTTATCCCTTCAAAAATATTATTTTATAAAAATATTATCTTCTGATCATTCTGACCAGTTATCTTTTTGTGTATGTATATTATTATAGTATACAGTACATGGACTCATCAGACCAAAGCACAGAAATTCAACTGGTCTAATGTCCATTCCTTGTGTTTCTTGGCCCAAACAAATCTCTTCTGCTTGTTGCTTTTCCTTTGTAGTGGTTTTTTAGCAGCTATTTGACCATAAAGGCCTGATTTGCGCAGTCTCCTCTGAACAGTTGTTGTAGAGATGTGTTTGCTACTAGAACTCTGTGTGGCATTCATCTGGGCCCTAATCTGAGGTGCTGTTAACTTGCAATTTCTGAGGCTGGTGACTCGGATTAATTTATCCTCAGCAGCAGAGGTGACTCTTGGTCTTCCTTTGCTGGGGCGGTCCTCATGTGAGCCAGTTTCGTCGTAGTGCTTGATGGTTTTTGCGACTGCACTTGGGGACACATTCAAAGTTTTTGCAATTTTCCGGACTGACTGACCTTCAGTTCTTAAAGTAATGATGGACTGTCGTTTCTCTTTACTTAGCTGATTGGTTCTTGCCATAATATGAATTCTAACAGTTGTCAAATAGGGCTGTCAGCTGTGTACCAACCTGACTTCTGCACAACACAACTGATTGTCCCAACCCCATTAAGAAGGCAAGAAATTACACAAATGAACCCTGACAAGGCACACCTGTGAGGTGAAAACCATTTCAAGTGACTACATCATGAAGCTCATTGAGAGACGGCCAAGGGTTTGCAGCGCTGTCAACAAAGCAAAGGGTGGCTACTTTGAGGAATCTAAATATGAAACATATTTAGCATTACTTCACACTTTTTTGTTTACTACATAATTCCATATGTGTTCATTCATAGTTTTGATGCCTTCAGTGAGAATCTACAATGTAAATAGTCGTGAAAATAAAGAAAAACCATTAGATGAGAAGGTGTGTCCATATTTTTGACTGGCAGCTGCACCTCCGCATTCCACTGACGTCTCCATGACAACAGCTTCTAGTGTTGATCATCCCAAGATGGCGGACGAGGAGAAAGCCACGGCGGTGAGTGCAGAACCAAAGCTACTTATCGTTTTGTGGAGTGCACGCACACATACACACAGTTCGTCAGTAGAAGTGACAGCGTGACACTTATTGAGCGAATGTTACGTTAGTTGTGAGTATTGCTGTCGTTTAACGCCTTGTGAGTGTTAGTTAGCTGCTCGGCTAACCAGGTCTAAGTCGGAGCTAAGTTGATTAACCAAAGCTAGCAGCAACTTGGCTGCGCTCTGTCTCTAATCTCACACATTGAAGCTCAAACCTGAGAGCTAACGGCCGCACACACAGGAAGGCTCCAACAACAGACATGCGTCTGTCCAAATGTTCTCTGCTGACCATCATTATTAGCACACGCCTGTGAAGTTACTGTAACGTAACGGTGCTGGGTCAGATCGGGTTAATAATTGTCCGCTCGACAGTAACGGAGGCGGGCTTTACCACGAACACCAGCCGTCATGGCTGTAACATCCAGCGTTCAGGATGTGGTCAAATATACCGAGTGTCAATTCAATATGTTGTCAGTGGCTGCACTCCCAGCGATCCACAAGTGAATGAAATATGGGGAATATGAGGCGAAGCAAAACACAGGCACTGCGCATGCGTTCATCCACCTGCGCACAACGTAGCTGCCTCACAGCTTACTCATGTGAAGTGAGTAGTGTTTGTGTGGGTGCAATAACTGACCAAGACAAACAGACAGCAAGAAATGTAAGATTCCACCATTTATGTTACATCTACCCTTAATTGAGACAACAACGATGACCATGGTTCTAGTGTAAATGATGTTTATGAATTTTATGAAAATATTAAAGCATCTGCCCAAGGGTGGTTTCTAGAATTCTTTAAACCGATCAGGGAACAATTCTTTGGGCTTTTCATTGAAATACCACCAGACAGCTGCTGATGTTGTACCTCCTAGGACTTTAACCCTCTGAATGAACATGTAGAGTAAGTTGGTGCAGAGCAGTTTAGTTTATTTGTTTTGCCATACACAAGGACCATATGCAGTTATTATATAATCTGTTGCCTCACAGTAAGTTTTAAACTCCTACCTTTGGAGTCCCTGAACAAGACATTCTGTACAACAACTTATAATTGAGAAAGAATTTTTAAAACGGAGCATGAACACACCGTTGGAGCAGAGTCTGAACTTCCACCTGTATTTCCACACAGCCTTTCATCATGAAGATACAACACACAAAGCTTTTATGGGTGGGGTGAATCTGTTTTGGTGCGGCCATCATACATACTTCAGCTCATGGGAAGTGCTGATAATGCATGTATTGCTGTGTCATGTACGGATCAACACTGGTATTTATTCATTTGTCTACGTTCTATTTCATGTATTTCAGCTCCCAGTTGTGAGTGAAGCCAAGAAACGTCGAGCACCTAAAGGTACCATGTTACAGTTGACACTTGCAAGTCATCTTCTAAAATGATTGTTGAAAAACATAACTGCTGTTTTGTAGTTAATTTCTGGCACTTTGTCTAAAACTTAAGGATAATTTAATGGGTTTTGAAGTAATCGTCCTGCAGAGGTCACCCTTGCCCTTCTCTCTACCGTCCCTAGAAGGAATAAGTACAGCGTACTGCCTGATCCAGATCATTTTCTGTGTGGAAAATGTGTTTGATTATTGAGAATATTTTGTCAGCATAATTGATGTCCCATTAAGCAATTAATGTTGTTGCTCACGGATTAACCTTTTGTTTTGTTTTACAAAGCTTTATAATTACTATCAGTGCAACTAAAAATGTGGCATGTGAGCCTTTACTGTGATAATTAATGTATACATGTATATTAATGTAATTGGAGGAGACTAATCAAATCAATAACCCTAGTATGATAATGTATAGGATGATGGCTTATTAATGAAGTAATATAAAAGGAAAGTACAAAATGGATTTTAAATGGTTAGTATAATAGAAGCATTTAGTAGTATAAACAATTATAAGCATACAGTAACCTTAGAAATATGACGTGAATGAACACGATGTGTAAACGCACCTGCTGAGTTAAAAACAGAATTGCATTCAGATTCTTCTTCATGCCTTCTTCAGGTAATTGTGACCTCATCAGGCCTTGTACACAGTGATAAAAAATATAATCAGTAATATTATTTAGTTCTCACTTAGAATACACTAGAATACAAGCTGTGATTTGATGATGAAATTTGGTGCATAGTCACATAAGTACGTGTTTTTCAAAGGTCTCCAAATTTGGCCATAAAAAAAATAAAAAGCCATAAATCTTTACTTGTCTCCATCAGCTATTACCGTCATAAAATGTAATGCACATGCAAAATTAATTCTGTGATGTACAACATGTACATGGTGTTGTTCTATCACACTCTGTGCAGTGCGGATATTACCTTTTTAGTGGGCAACACTCAAGAGGGTTTGCAAAAATACGAGCATGTCTACAAGAAAGACTTCAAATCAATTTCTTTTAAACCGGCTGAAAAAAACCCTGCCAGCGGCATAAGGTAATTTCCCCTGTTTCCAGCACGTCTCAATTTTATAGAATCAAGTTTCAATAGCAGTCGACCTTATTTAGTCTTTTTTCAAGACACTGATGCTCATTTTTGTCATATCTCAGGGAGAAAAAGTGTCGGTTGCTGAATATGAAACTAAATGTTTTGACTAGACCAAGGGATTTTTGAAGTTTCTTTTGGTAAAACTTCTAAAATAATTTTCATCATATTTCCTATTACACTCTCCCCATGTGTCTTTTGATCTCAGCATGCCTCTCCTTTGCTCTTATCCCCTTTTAACAGATGGTTGAAGCACATGGATGGTAAATCTGTCTTAGCGTTAGCAAGATCAACTGTAACAATGAAAAATCCTCCATGTTTGGGATGAAGTTTTTCACAGGACTATATTTAGGAGACGTCATGCTGTGCTCTTCTTCCTTGCTCCTTTCTACTATTCTTTTATACAGTAGTTTTAGGAATACTTGTCAGACGTGTATCCCCATCTTTCCTCACCAAATGTGCCCTGCTTTGTTTGTGTGGAGGCTGGAGCACCGCAGGGCCACAGCTGAAACCCAGAGACAAGAATATTATTGCTGTCTCAGCAGGAAGAAAGCGGATTAGGGCTCTACAAATAGGGCCATTCCGAATCTTGACGGGGCAAATGTGTGAAGCCTGTGCAGTTTCACACTCAGCGATGGAGAGGATTTCTCTGAAGTAGTTGGATGAGGCTCCAGTTCTAGCAGCAAATCAACAGAGCTCTGCTTGAAGCGCTGGCAGATAAAAACAGAAGGAAGCTTTAGTGTAATTCACACTATTTTTTTTACATAGGCAATTTGTTAATACAATCCCCCAATGTCAGTGGCAGACTCATAGCCTGGTACTTCATTTCACATTGCCGTGAATCCTATTTTTAACCTCAGAGGAAGGTAGAAGGTGCAAGATAACAGGATTACCAGAATCAAACTCGCTCGAATTGGAATTACGTTTGCTTCCTTGTGAAATGAAATGTTGTATTCCACTGGGAAGGACACTTGGAGCATTATGGTGAAGTTCTAACCCTTTCTAAAGCTGGCTTTGTATTGTGCAGCCTATACCTCCAGCCTGTCTCTATACCCTCTCTTTTCTGTCACAAGCACCTGGCTTGCGTGAGACACTGTTGCCCTGGCAACCGGTAGAGTATCTCACCCTGCCGAGACGTGAAAAGAGTGACAGGAAGAAGAAACACTGTATCTAACGTCAAAATTGCTTACAAGGTGACATTTACAGCGTGGCGGATGAATTGATTACAGTTTAGCCGTGGCTTTTGGTTGAAGTGTTAACATCTATGTAAACTGTCAGATCAAAGACTCCAGTTAGAGACTGCAGAGGGAGGATTATTTATTCAGCCAGCAAATTAAAATAAAGACTGTATGAATTAAAAATAGTCCAAATAGACATAATTCATGATAGTCTGAGCCATCAGTTTGTCAGTAAACACTTGCTTACAAGCTAGGATTTACAGTGTGCTCGGTAAAAATGACTTAAATTTAGCCTGTGGATGTAGGTCTGCATGTTTCATCTGTGTGTAACTGTCAGATCAGAGGCGTACTTATGACTGCAAAAGGAGGGCACCTTCAGGATTAATCATTCAGCTAAGGCATCGTCTGAACAGTTGAGGGTAATAAGCTTTATAGCATCACAAAATCTTTACATTTGTGTCTCCTTCTCCACCTTTCTTTAATTCTTCCTCTCAGCTCCAGAGCTTCCCATTGTGGAGAGAAGAAACTGGCTAATCCACCAGCACTACATCCGCAAAGACTATGATACCTGTAAGGTAAAGTACCTTCATTCCACCATTCTCCCTGTGGTTTAGTCTGTGTTCAGTGTTGGACTGATTGACCTTTTAAACACAATGAAGATGATGAATGCCCGGCATGTACAGGCGTCTGTCTAACAATGTATTCATAATGACCTATACACTGTATTGACCTGTGGATTCCCACATGAAACCAGTACTTGGTAAAATCTTTGAACAGATGACTGTACTTTTAAGATATATTACTGGAATAGTCCTAAACACTTTGACTTAAAGGATCTCATGAGATAGACTACAGATCACAGGATGCTGGGATGGATAAATACAAGACAGTCATATCTCTGGTTTCATTTGTTCTAAAACAGCAGAGCCAACCACAGTTACTCATGATGACAACCAGCTCAACAAATAAAGAATCAGCTTCATGAGATCATATTGCTGTCTGGATGGAGCAGGGTGACACAATGTGAACACAACAACACAAATCTGCAGCCAGAGGCAGATGGTGTGTTCTTTTTTTAACAGACAATAAATACAATGATGATAGAAATAATGAATGATCACATCAAGTTCAGTTTCATTTCTACTGTTTCTATTTCACGTTGCAGACGGTTGCATCATATCTTAAAATGTGACACAGAAGTGTTTGCCTTGTAATACATTTCAAGAATAAAACATGAACTGCTGATTTATCTTTTTCAAACGTTACTCTGATAAAGACATGCTCACAGGACTAATGAGACCCAGAAACTCAATGTTTCTCAGGCAGAATACCAAGTTAGAGTCATACAGTCTCATGTGTACGGAGGTGTATGCTGTCACTGGCACTGTGCTGTCAACGTATCTGCCCTGCTGCCTTCACAGGGCTTTAGAGATTTAATTAACTGAAGCGGCTGCATGTGTACAACATATCCAGTAAGCGTCAGGCCAATTCATTTATAAATACATTATGGCTGTACCAAATAGTTCAAAGTTCTGGAACTTCACTTACTACGTACATACGTCACTTCTGATTTATACATCAACTTTCAAATGATTTTTTTTTTTTTGTTTTGTGGGTGTTTTGTTCAATGAGCCAGTTTAGCAGCAATGTAACAGCACCTTAGATTACATTTATATAACCACCATAATGGAAAATCTATTTTGGCTCTAACACTAAAGTAAAGTAAAAAAAAAAAAAAGATCACATTATCTATCTGCATTGGCTTGGCACTGGGCGCTCCATTTAATCATATGAATAATTTTATTCAAAAGGATGTTTCAGGATTTATTTATTTATTTGTTTGTTTGTTTTATTTGAGGTAAGAACTGATAAAAGGTGGCAGACATTGAAAGCTTCATTCAAAACTTCAGAAGCTTTGAATAAAATAAAAAAAACGCCAGCACAGAGTTACTGGCGTTCCCCCTTCAGCCATATTAAACAATTTGTTGATGCAGATTTAAAAGCATTTACAAACTGTAGGATGTTTACTGAAAACACATTATTTACATTTTAAGCAGTATTCTGTTAGTTGTGTTCTTTTGCTTCAAGCATTCAGTTTGCTCTTGTTGACAAAATCATCAGATTGATGGTTTGTCAGACAAAGATGTGGTTCTGAGATGTCTCATTTGAAGTTGAAGCCACATTTTTACCAGAATACCAATACTTGCTCTTTGTTACCTCATTCGAATGAACTCCCATCTGTTTGAACCTCTCCAGCCAACTGTGCCCCCTGTGCTCTGAGTTCAGCACCAAAATATCATACAGCCAATGCAAATTTCAAGGTCAGGAAAATACCAAACTGCTGCCTCTGCTGGTCATTGCAATGGCACAAAAATACAGGCAGCAGACTGTTGTGTGCAGATGTACAGAACAGGATGCAATACACGTATTTATCTCTGAAGTCTTAGGTGGAGCTGCAAGTTCTTAAGAGACTGAATCACATTGTAGGTGGTATTCAGCAGGACTGCAATAGCAGCCATTACTTTCAGCGGTATTTTAATTCACTCATGTAGAGAATAACACCCACTTCAGTTTTATAAATTCTCTCTCCTTCTGTGTCCATGTAGGCGATCATCAAAGAACAGCTGCAGGAGACTAATGGAATGTGTGAATATGCCATATATGTTCAAGGTGAGCCGAGTTTTGTGGCTACTCGTCCCTCCCACACCTGTAAAATGTATGATGTTAATATCTACATCAAATGAACGCTCCGCAGTAGTCGACTCTCAAGCTGCGCAATACATCATTTAGTTCCCTCCAAATCTGCTTTTTGGACCCCATGCTGTGCCTTTGATTTTTAATAATTTTTTACTTCCTCATGTAGATGAAGCTCTCTCTCTTCTTGTGTTTTAATTTTCTTGCCACAGCACTAATCTTGCGTCTTGAAGGCAAGATCCAACAGTCACTGGAGCTGTTCCAGAGCTGTGCCATCCTTAATCCCAGCAGCACTGACAATCTCAAGCAAGTGGCCAGATCACTGTGAGTCTATTTCCCTGGAGCCCAGGGTGCAACAATCCTTCTTCATTTACTAACAAGACAGACATTAGAGAGAAATATATAGTCAAACTGCAGGTCAGCTATGACCAGAACCTTTTTTAATACTGTCATAAAATGCATCCATCCCTAGTGACTATTTTTACTGGTATAAGAATCTATTAAGCATGCAGTGATTAATACTGGTTAATTTCTCACATGGATTATTGTTGTTTCTTCTTTCCGTAGATTTCTCCTGGGAAAGCACAAAGCAGCAATTGAATTCTATCATGAAGCTGCAAGGCTCAACGAGAAAGACTGGGTAAGAGAAAAGAAACACTCACATACTGAGTTTCTCCTTTGTCTCATGCTGCATCACACTGGACTTGCAGCTTGGAAAAAAAAAAATTACCTCCGCCACAGAAAAGTTCAATGAAACGGTCATCCAACTCCAAAACTGAGGCAAGATCCACCAAGCCCGACTTCACAGACCATAAACTCAGATGACATCACAGCAGAATGACAGTTATCCTTTACCTTTTCATTACTTATTCCCTTTTTCAAGAAATAGCAATAAAAGGATATCATCTGAACAAAATCAACAGAGAGAAACAACGCCAAGATCACAATATATGCAAATGCATGTGATAAGTAAGTTAGAATAAAATGAATGGGAATAAAATAAAAGTTTCATCACTCTCTACCTAATGTAGTGTTGGTGTTGTGAAACATGCTGTAATGTGTAGTTGTCATTTTAATTTCCATTCATTTATTCCATTCCAATGATTTATGCTTGATAGGGTCTTTGCGATCAGGCAGTAGGAGCCTACTCCTCCTGTCTAAGTGCCTGGCTTACACAGGCTGCTGGAGTTTCTTGTGAAGTTCACTTGTTCATTTGTTGAGGTTGTCCATGTTTTCCTGAGCAAACAAACGGAGACGCATTTAGATCAGAGGTCTGGAACACTGACTCAGAAATACCGACTTCCGACCTGCAATGGAGGGCAGTTAGTAAGGGAAAGTGTTAATGTTTCTCATCTTTAAGTTTAAACACAGATGTTCTTCCAAGAACGTCTCTCCATATTTCATATGGGGAACACCAGGACTGAAGCTCTTTTTCTTACTCATGGATAATTTTTTTTACAAAGAGAACTTCATGGTTGAACTCACAAACGGATCCAGGGCTGTTTTACTCTGAAGCTTATGAAAATTGTATGACACGAGCAAGGCAGGACTATTAATCACTCACACAAGCGTGTTTTTGAAATTCAAACTGTCCCCTCTAATACTTCTGTCAGAAATACTATGGAATCTGTATTCCACAGAGCTGCTTTTATATTTGAGAGTAAAATACAGCTCAGTCTTTATCCTGCCCTGTTCAATTAAGCATGCACCAAAGCCCCATGTTTAATTTGACATTTCTTCACCCCAGGAGATCAATCATAATCTGGGGTTGTGCTATTTCTTCATCAAAGACTTCAAAAATGTGAGTATTTTACCAACACTTGTCTGCAAATCGTAGTCAGTTCTCCTGTGATTTGATTTGATAATTCAGATTTTCTGTGCCTGTCAGGCTGAAGAGCATCTAAACATCGCTCTCCAGATAAATAAGCATGACAAGACGTTCATGATGCTCGGGAAGGTTCATTTGCTGGCTGGAGACACTGACAGGGCCATCGACGTGTACAAGAGGGCAGTGGAGTAAGTGAATTAAAATGTGAACAATGTTTAAAGACACAGAGAAGACATCTGAAAAGGAATTTGTGGAATTTCAGTTTTTCATCAAACCCAAATGATATGAATAAAATAAACCCAAATCTGTTCAAGATTACACAGCCTCAACATGACAGCTTTCTTCATGATGACACTCTTTCAAAACACCAGACGAGATTTGTATACAACATGCTGTTTCAGAGGAGTTTGGTTACTTGATGATTGTATCTGATGATTTCCAGCCTCTGGAACTCTGCTCAAAAAGTGCTTCTGCTTCACTCTCACAAAAAGCTTCAGCTTTGACACTTTCTAACCCAGGGGCCTTTTCGGTTCAGTATAAATTCTCTTCATTTCCTCTTCTATTCACATGTTGAATATTTAAACACTAGGCTGTGGTGTAAATAAGGAAATGACATCATTGTCTATAATAGAGCTCATTGTAGCTACCTCCTGTTGGGGTTAAATGAATTAATCAAGTGCCCCAATGCTGATGATGCCTTTAATGAGATATACCACTGTGAATCTTATTTTAATGCAGATCTGCCTCTTCCTCCCTTTTTTTTCTTCCCCCCCACAGGTTATAATTAATACTCCACATTTGTGCTGAATCAAATCCTGATTGAATAATCAGCAGATTCCCTGAATATAAACTATGTTTGCTGGAGAATAAGTGCCGGCATTAAATATAATTACAGGCATAGATAAAGTGGCATTTTTCATTCAGCGTGTCTAATTCTCCTTCCAGCTTCTCTCCAGAGAATACTGAACTCCTCACTACTCTTGGCCTGCTGTTTTTACAGGTAGCTAGTTCTTTTTATAACCTTTCAGTGAAATTATGTGTACACAACAACGAACACTACAAGATAAGATTGGCATTTACTGTAGGTGTCAGAAACTCAAAAATGGAAAGGAGATGAGGTATAATTTTCCGTGTTTGTGTTTTTGCCAGCTGGGGAAATACCAAAAAGCTTTTGAGCACCTTGGAAATGCCCTCACTTTTGACCCCAACAATTATAAGGTATGTTACACTCCTGGTATAAATTTAGTTTGCTACAAAGCAACCCAAAGACAATGAGTTGAACTTCTTTTAAAGCCATTCAGTCAAAATCAGAGGTCATTCTGTCAGATGCTCTGTCATCACGTGCAAGTTCAAAGGGTACATCCTCCTCTAATATCTCTCTAATCATTGTTTTTATTCCCAGGCCATACTGGCTGCAGGCAGCATGATGCAGACTCATGGGGACTTTGATGTGGCCATGAACAAGTACCGAGTGGCAGCATGTGCTGTGCCTGAGAGCCCTCCTCTCTGGAACAATATCGGCATGTGCTTCTTTGGAAAAAAGAAATATGTAGCTGTGAGTAATACGGTTCACTTTGTCAATGAAGGACGAGTATTTCATTTTTACTCGTTCTTTTCGATGGGACATTTAGCATACGTTTCGTAAACACCAGCAGGTGGAAAATAACTTGTACAGATACTGTGACATTTTTAAGTTACTTGACTGGATTATTTTCATTTTATGATACTTTACTTTTGAGAGTAAGTTTTATGTTTAAAACATCTGATGAGCTTGTTAAATATTCCTATATAAAGCAGTATCTAGTTGAGGCTTCTCTATGAGTTATTAGCAGCTCCACCAAAGAGACGTTTCTCTTCTAATCTTCTCAGTGTTCATTTAAATAGCCAGTTGAGCTCCAAAGAGATCAAATTATCCAATGTTTCTGAGAAAAAAGACAGATAAAAGAAAAATCTATATAATGAATACAGATTTGTGTTGCAGAAATGTGTTTTATTTCTTTCCTCTCTCATTGATCATCTAACGACTGCTCAGATTTATCTTGTTATCCTTTGGGAGGCCAGACTCTGTGATTGGAAACAATTTGATTACACTAACTGAATATAACTTATTAAAAAACTATCTCTGACTTCATGAGCCAAAACAGTGAAGTACCGCTCACACATTGATCTGCAATAGGACATTGGACGAGCACTTTCAATTTCAGTACATGTTGTTGTTAATACAACTCTGCTTTACATTAAAGGGCTCTGTGGAGTTTTCTTGTAAATAAACTAAGTTTCTGATTACATTCAGCGTTACTCACCAAAAGCCAGTAGTGTGAATCCTTCAGGCCTAAAAAACATGTAGATATCTGATATGCATTCGATTTGTTTTAAGATTGAAACCTGCTCTGTTTATGTCATCCACACCAGCAAGACTTTGCAGTCTTCTTCACTGCTTTTGTTGGCACATTACTTTGTTTCTTGGTGCTCTACTGCCACCTGTTGATTACTGGACTAGAGTGAAACCACAGACTGGAGTGGGTATCACAACACCCACAAAACCCATTTTCGTAGCTTCTTACCCACTAGAATTTTGTGGCGGTGTCTGTTTCTGTACAGATCCTGCCTTCTGTCTGTACTTTCTTCTTTTCTTTGTATTCAATTAAGGAGAAAGATAGTCGATTGTTGAATATCATTCCCAGGTCGTCAAAAACTGACTGAGTGACTTTGCCAGAATTGTGAATTATAAATTTACCATTTACAGAATGTATTGTTTCTCAGGTCCCTCAGGGGATCACATATTATCAAAATACTCACCTAACAGTCCTGTCAACTGTTGAATTCTCTCTCCCAACTTCATTTCTCCACCAGGCCATCAGCTGTTTGAAGCGAGCGCACTACTTGTCTCCTTTTGACTGGAAAGTGTTGTACAACCTGGGTCTGGTCCACCTGACCATGCAGCAGTATGCCTCTGCTTTCCACTTCCTCAGCGCAGCCATCAACCTGAACCCACGTATGGGGGATCTCTACATGTTGCTCGCAGGTAAAGTGCATGCAACAAAGTGAACATGATGAATATGAATGCAATCATTTGCTTGTCAAGCTGTCATTTGACAGTAGTCCTGTCTCTAAGTTTACACCTCTATGCTCTGTCTTAACAGTGGCTCTGACCAACTTGGAGGATGTGGAGAATGCCACCAGAGCATATGAACAAGCTGTGACGATGGACGAGTGAGTCTGTCTCACACCTTTTATGTAAAACTAGAACTTCTGAATTTGAGTCTGTAGTTTAATCACTTTTTCTTGTTTCCCCTTCAGATCCAACCCTCTGGTCAACCTGAACTTTGCTATCTTCCTCTATAATCATGGCGAGAAGAAGGGAGCTCTGGATCAGTATCAGGAGATGGAGAGGAAAGTCAATGTACTTCGAGACAGCAGTAGCAACTTTGAATTTGACTCTGAGGTATTTAGGATCCTGTTTATGTTGATGTTTCAGTGTCAGTTGTTGAAGCCATTATTTACAAGTCTTTGCCCAATTGTCAATACCAGCTGATGGACATGGCCCAGAAGATGGGAGCTGCCCTGCAGGTGACAGAGACTCTGGTGTGGACAAAACCAGGCAAGGACTCCAAATCAAAACCAAATTCTGCAGCAGCAGCCAAAACTCCTGGGGCTCCCCTTGGTACCAACCAAGCTCTGGGCCAGGCCATGTCTTCTGCTGCGAGCTACAACAAGAACATCCAGCTGCCAGCAGGTACAAACTACCAGCATTAGTTGTAGAAATTCTGTCCCCTTGGTGAAGCTTCTGGTTCTGGTGGTGACGCTGAAATAAGGTCCAGCTCTCAGTCGTGTCCTGATGCGACACAGTGAAGCAGAATATCTCACTTTTGTTCTGAGCACAGGCTCAGAGTGAGGAGAGCACATAAATGATTTTGTCAGATTCTCAGTGCAAGTGATGACAAATTTCACAGTCTCCACCTCTTGTCATTAAACCAAAGCCAGAGTTTTCATTTGAAACAGCATCTTTGAAAACCTCTTCCTTGTGTATCCACAGCCTCTTTTCTGACGTAGCAGAAATTAAATAGGTAAAAAAAGACGCTAACCTCTATCTAGTATTTATTCTTGGCAACAAATGAAAGTCATTGGTGTGTATAAAGGACACACAGGTAAGCTAATAAATTCAAGGCTGCTCTGAAATGATTGATGTAGCTTACAGCGCACTAAAATAAGTGGACAGGAGTGCTGTCATGCATACGAGCCTGTGGGCCGTGGCTTCTACCGCTTTTGTTTAGCAGTTAACAAATAACACTCGAACAATGGACCATGTTCAGTGACAAACATTTTACATGATGACACAACTCAAGCTGTCTTCTGTCTTTCACTTAACAACCACCTTGCTGTGAATATACAAAAATATAGCCTGTAAATGCAAATAGTTAATGTTAAGCAGTATGCCGTCAAGTAACCGCTACAGTTATGGGCTATTTAAAGTGGAGGCGTGTATTTGTGTATTTGCTAGTGTCAGTATCTTTATTGCTCTGCTGTAACAGCTAGTCTGTAAATAGATTTTGCTGGAGGTCAGGACTCATCTCTGACAGCCGGGGACCTGCTGTATCTTGGTGGTTATTAAAATTCAGACACTGTATATGGAAAACAGCTAACCCCTGAAACTCACCCTGAAACAGTCAGAGTTCAGTGTGGGTTTAAAAACCATCGGCTAAAGTTTAGCTATTAAGAATGTAATTTGTTCCAATGAAAGAAAACAAATGCAAAGGATACGTTCTGTTTGTACAGGCATCTGTTCACTGTACATCTCACCCATGTGTCCAAACGAGAACTTCTCAACCATCGGGTGAAATGTTGTTGCTAAAGTTGATAATGTGCGAATTGAACCTTCAAACAATCCAGTCACAAGCTCTTTTCTCTAACCTCAAGGCCACCACTGACCCCTTAATGCTTCATCAGCTTTTCAATGTGATGATATTACAACATTTAAACAAGCCAATCTGAAGCGGCTGTCTGTGGGACGTCACAGCTGAACAGTGTCTAACTTTTCTGTCATGTGAGGCTTCTGTTCAACAAAAGTGCCCCTGGAAATTATGTGATTTCCTGGTTACAATGTGAGTAAATAAATAAAGCAATGCAATGCAAAGCCATCATGATGCTACAGTTTGTACTCTAGCAGTCTGATACGAAACAGGGTATTAGTACATGCTGGAATAATGAGTCCTCCATTTCCAACACAATACATCAGTATTTCTATTGGCCTCTATTGGGTTCTGTCTTTAGACGTCCACATGGTTTTAAAGTAGGTCACGGGAGAGCTCTGACCTGTGATTTTGCACTTGCCATCTTGAGATCGCATTAGAACAGGAAACTCACACTTTATTTCATCTGTTGTGCAGGCTTTAATTGGAGTGCAGGCAGAAGGAGCAAGTATTCACCAGATGGAAATGCAGATTAATTGTATCTGAATCAAGTTCTGTGCTGCCAGATGTTTGGTTTATTTATTTTATTATTTTTTTTCTGTATAGTGACAGGTATACAGCATAAACTGATGTCACAGACCACAACATTTATAGCCCAAGCTAATTTGCCATACCTGTCTCTAGATGGGCTTTTAAAATACATAAAACTCAACAACAAATATGTAAAAGACAAAAGTCGAAACACAAATGCAACAATAAATACATACAAGAAAGTACAGGCTGAAGGTTCAAACATAAATTGCAGAACTATACTGACTTCTTGCTTCCTAGAGCTGCTGAGAGGCTGAAACTGGGAGGATTAACCTTTCTATTATGCGCCGTTCAATTATCAATGTCCACTCCAAGTTGTTCCATTTGAAAGGTTTTATTAAATCCTTCAAAGGACCAAAATATGGTTGAAACTGTGAGCTAAACGTGCGGTAAACGTCAGTATGCGCTCCCAGGTCAGCCCCTCTCTCCAAAACCAACATCCAGGTGACAGACAGGTGAAATTATATAGGTTATTTACACTATTACACTTGTGTAGATCATTGGGAACTAGAAGACCAATTGTTCTGCTCTGGTCTTTTCAGGAGTTTCCAAAGGTCCCTCCATGCCCCTTGAACCAGAACCTGATGTGGATAAAGCTCCCAGCCCGCCCACACATCCTCCAGGCTCCCCGGGACCTGCAGAGCCAGTCAAACCCAGAAGCTCCAAGAGTAGATCCAAGGTGGAGGCATGAATTAGTACAGCGGCCACAAACTTTTGTTATAAGATCACACTCATATTAAGGAGCTAAATCAAAAAGCAATTTTAGGTTTTCTAGCTTGTGGTTGAACACAAAGCCTCGAGTCATCAGCTTCTGATTTGGATAACTGGCACACAGACATCTCATGTACGACACAGTTCACTTTACACTCAAAAAGGGCACTTTCTTCATGTCGTTCATTTCAGGAATAATGAATGTCAGTTCAACACTTCTCACTTTTTAAACCAAAATTCTGAGATAATCAAGTGTTTCTTGTCAGTCTGTGTAGATGTGTCAGGTTTGGTGGAAATGCCAAAACCAGTTCCAATGGCTGTTCCAGTTTAAGAATCTCTGGTCCACAAAATGGTAATATTGGCATTTGTGCTGTTGCAAGTGTTGATATTTGGAGGAGCTTAGCAATAAGGTTAAATGATGAATTTTCCTTGTTTTGACATTTCTAGTGAAGGTGTCAATCCTTTGCTGTTGGGAGTCCCTCCAGCTCAATAAATGTGAAGGACCTGCTGCGACAATCACTGCTAAAATACAGAAAGGGTAGTTTTTGAATAGTGACAGGATGTTGCTTGTTGTATGATAGGGCTCTTAATGAAGGTTGAGTGTACATAGTGATATATGCTTTTATATGTGGATAAATGTTATGTTTATAGAGAGTAATGTATTTAATATTAAAAGAGAGAATATAAAGAAAATGACAGTCTCTCCTCTTTGAAGAAGTCCACTGTGTATGCGTGTTGTTTCATCGTGTTTCCTCATGTTGCGGTCGTTCAGTTCAGTTCACCAAAGGGGACAGCAGCGTTTAAGAGCTGTTAGAGGCCGTCCAACAGACACAATAATGCATTTACATCCTTCATACTTATATTGAAACTGTCAACATACTAACTGAAAGCTTAAATGTTTCTAAAATGTATTATAATGAAGTCCTGATATTGTCTGTGTGGTTCTCTTATATGAAAACTCATCTGAGCTACTCACCAACTTCTTCTGTTAGTCACAATGAACATGAACACGGACCAGAAACGGCTGTGAGGAGGAAAAACATACGATCAAGAAACAGACTGATGTGGTTTAGGATAGGACCTCATAAATTATCTAGTGAAGGTCACACACAAACTGAATTATGTATGTGTATGAATTACAATATGGATGAGGCAATTTGTACATATTAACCAAAAATATGTATGAAGAACGCCCCCCTGACAAAGTCTAGACACACAGGAGCAGGTAGTGTTACCGTGTACTTGATATTTGGTGGCATTTATAAATTAAAGCATCAGTGTTTGTTTAGTAGTTTAGAGACTAACGAACTTCTTAAAAAACAAAGAAAGATGAAATTGTGCTCAGAGACGTCAAAACTCTGTCTGCATTTAGAAAAGTGTTTGAGTGTTTACCTGTTAGAATCAGCAGTAGAGCCTCGGATCATCTCCCAGTCAGGAGGAAATTTAAGGAGAAGTCTGGAGTACAACAACAGAATCAGAGACAGTGTTTTAATTTTAAATGATTGCTTTGCTTTCAAATTCATAAAAGAGCCTGTTTCTTTACAGAAAACAAAAATACAATTATAATTTTTTTTTCCGGCATTTCGTTTGAGATCCTGAGATAATAGAACTTGCAGAAGCTTGATGAACTATTGTAAATAATAGTCAATATAAAATTGCTTTAATTTTGAGACAATGTCAAACGTTGTGACATCAATGTCTATAAAGATGCCACAGAAGTCCAGTGGAGTAGAACCTGCAGAATGGGTCAATAAAGAACCGCTTTAAAATCTGATTAGATGTACATGTTCATCATCAAGAGCAGTAAAGATTTTCATGAAAACTTAAAGGGTACACATTTAAGTGTGTTTTCGGGTGTTGCACAGTACTCAGAGTGCGTGTAATCTGACAAACTGCCTCCAGTGATGTCACCTGGTGGCTATGTTGCATTGTGGGTAAGTAAGCCCTAGGTTTTGAAAAAGGAGACGAATGAGTGGAATGAAAATGTGATGTCTCTGTTTCTTGTTTTTTCCAATTTGATTATGATTCTTAACTGTCCAACAGTATTATCAGAGTGTAATGTTGACAAGTGGACTGCTTTTCAAAACCTGCCATCTACATTACCCAAAATGCAACACAGCTACTGAGTGACATCACTGGAGGCAATTTAACAGATGACATGCAGCTTCCTCTGGAGCCACAAAAGGCTTTTTACTACTTTTTTCTCATATGCAGTATTTCTCCCCGAAATCTATAAACACCCTTTACAGTGTAAAATTGGTGGCGTTACCCTTTAAAACTCCACATGTCAACATCTAGAGCACTAAACATGAAATTGACTGTGAGGAGCACTGCCTACTGAGACATTTATGCCTGTGCTGTATCACTAAAGTGCTGTTGATTGCACTGAATAACATTAAATACAAATGAAAAAGAGAGTTAGTTTCTGTTTCTGCAGTTTGAATCTGTGGCTCTTCAGACTCCATCTGAAAGACCTCGTGGGAGCATATTAAAGACCTGTTTGATTACAATAAAGTCATCCTAATCATTGATTCATCCGCCATAGACCTCACAGATGTCTCTATGTCTTTAAGTGACTGACATCGTTGAGGACAGGTCGTCGGCTGTGATTGGAGACGTTGTGTCACAGAGGTTTGTCCACAGTGCTGTAGGACTGATAGCACTTCCATGTCAGACAGGATGATAGAAATGTTGACTTGTCAGTACAGAGTGAACGCTGCAGTACAAGTGTCCATCAGCAAGGTTGCTGCCTGTCAGTGTTTTGTCCTTGCAGTGTTGTGATTGTCACCGCAGTGCTGCCCCAAATATAAAGAACCAGTCGTCTGGTTTCAAAAAGCCTGTTTTTTTTTTTTTTCTTCAGATCTTTGACTGTGAATTCATGTGTGGTCTGATGTATACAGCACACTTTAAAACTCTGCATGCGCTCGAAGAGTCTGAAGTCATTGCCTCTAAAGTCGTCATCAATCAATGAATAAGGTCTTTAATATCAGAGAGAGCATTCTGTGTACAGAGGTATTCGACAGACTGTTTTGCCTCATCTTGCTCATCCTCAGTAGCTGTTTAGATATTAACTTCTGCCTTCAAAATAATGTGGTTGTGATTATGTTTTTATTTTGGCAAATGACTGATTTGCCCATGAATGTGTCAGCATGGAATTACTGAGATTCCTTGAATACAAAAGGCTTTTAGAACCTTGTTTTTAAAAATATTAACGGTGCTGTTTTTTCTTTAACAGTTGATCTATTTGTGTAAGCAGTGTTGAACACACTCCCAGCGTGTGTATCTCACTTTTAATCCTTTTACATGCTCTGACTGAACTGATGGAACCTGCTGATTAGCAGCCTGGACTGCATTTCACATTATGTCTTTCCTCTCAGCATCAGTTTCCTCAACATACCGTGATATTGCACAGTTTTTTGGAAACAGGAAATTCGTCCAGTTTTGTACGCTGTTGTGAAATAGAGTTACGCAATTAGACGGAAAATGGGAGGAGTAGTTTTCCTCCTGCTATACAACAGTCTGTTCTGATGTGTCTGTATACAGCCAAGACTGCACTGAACAATTCTACAACAAGTGATGAGATATATATAAGTATACAGGTATAACTCATTGACCTGGGATTACCCTCAGTATTGCTCCTGATGCCTCCTCCACCAGCCATCTTTCTTTCCTGATGTCACGACCTCAAAGTAACAGCAACAGACCTCGTTGTGAGCAGTTTCATGCAGGAACTACTTTCTTCCAGCCAAACCTCAACAACTGCCAGAATAAAATGTTGTTCATTTTCTATTTTATGGTATAACAATTCTGTGATTATGCTGTAGTTAGCAACCTCAGTGGTTCAGGGTCAGGGAAAGATCAGGATTTTGCTTAAAATTCCTGTTTTGGTTGCCACAAACACGACTGGAGACGTTCCCAACGTTTGTTCTTTGGTCACCAGAAGCTGGAAGCGGTCCGGAGGACTCCCTCATGATATCCAGTTGTGTCACACCTACACATTGTGAAACACAGTCTCAAAGTGTTTTCACTGGCTGGACCACCTTCTTGCCTTCTTGCCTTCTTGCCTTCTTGCCTGTGATTCCACCAACATCCTCTCCATCCACAGATGTGACAGTCGGGTCATAAACATGTGATGCGAACATGATATGACACGTCAGAAACATTAGAAACCTTCACTTCCAACATCTGACCCAGTTACTGGGCTGGAACTACAGATGCCAACCACATCACTGCACAGGCACAAATAATCTGATGCTGTATAAAGATAAAATATTGATCTTCTCTCCCTGGTGGAGATAACAACTATCTTCGAAGTGTTTTCTTGGAGACGGACACTGATCTGCTACATGTTGTCTACATGCATGAAGATTGACTCCAGTCGCTGGACCCTGAGGTAGAGGGCCATTGATCACTCAGTGTTGCTGTTCTTTAGTTTTTATGCCTTTATAATAGAGGAAAACATCTACATGTGCTGCCATTATCGCAGAGAGACTGTAGTTTTTTCATTAGGCCCTCGTTAAACTGTGCCTGCCTGGACTGCCTGTGGTCGTTGGTTTTACAGGCCGGCTGATGGCCTGTAAATTACTGCTCCTGCTGCAGTTATTTTTCAGTGCAGCTGTGGAAGATTGGTTTTCCATTTCTCATCTTTCTACAATTCAAATCGCCTGTGGAAGCTTCTCAGCGCCTCGTGGAAGTCTCATTTAAAGTAGTCTGGCTCCGGGGAATGGTAACTTGAGCTATTTATTCATGGTTGTTTTTTGTTTTTTTTTATTTAGATTTTGTTTACCGTCGAGGATGTAACTTGTACTGAAGGGCTTAAATGAATACAGAATCTTTACAGTAGTGTTACACTGTACTTGTGAAATTTTACTTTTATTTTATTTCTAGCGTTGACTCCAGGGTGTCTGTTTTTTTTCTATATAACTTTTATAATGTTTTGGCTCGCACTTTCTTTTTTGTTCGCTGCAGCTGTTTCTCTTGATTGTTGACTGGCTTGTTTGCCAAGACGTTCACAGCTGGCAGGCTGTATTTTTAGTTTGTTTCACTGCCGCACAGAGCTGATGGAGGCCTTACTTGGACAAGGAAGAAGAAATCTTTTATATCCTTTGTCTGCCTCTTCTCTCTTATTTAAAGTCCAGTAACGTGTGCTGTTTTGATAGCTGAGGATTCTTCAGCCTGTCTGGATTTTCGATAGGCTGTGCTGTTAACCTTCACCCTCCATTTTCCTACTTTGCAGTTCCGTAACCTCGGCTTTTAACTCGTACCTTACATAAAACTACTGTAATTCTGTCAGCAGCTCTTCATGCAGTGTCTGCCCCTCGTCTGGCTCTTTTAAACGGGTCCCAAGATAATAATAAGGTCTCGAGTATCCAGCTCAGTACGAGTCCTCCACACACTCGTCGTCCTCCCATCCTCCGTCTTCTTTCTCTTCAGTTTCCTCTGTTTCACATCATTAGTGTCCAGTTTCTTCCAAACTCTCAGTCTCTCCACAAGCCATGGCCCAGTTTCATACTACTGGACATGTACAGTATGTACTAATCTTTTATTCTTCAGTTATTATCAGACAAATTATTCAGTACATGCACTGTCAGGTACACTTCACCTTCATAATGCTCCTGTCGACTGAACCTGGTGTTGATTCTATTACGTTGTGATTTGTGTTATTGGAGCCATTTCACCAAAATCCACTATTACACTGCGCAACATTTTCATTTCCATTGTGCAATGTGGAGAAAATGTCCATCAACAGCACACTCAAATATGAAGTGCTTAGTGTGTGAATACTCCTGGTCAGCCCGGCTTGTTGTGTGCCACTAGTGATAGCGGTTTGTGTGTTGGTCAGTCCAACACGTCAGTCCTGACTGAAATATCTTGACAGGCTCATTTGTAGATCCTCTGACTTTCCTCTGGTGCCATCATCAGGTTTACATTATACTTTTTTAGAGCAAAATGTTTCTCATGTATAAACAACAGTGATTTAAACCAAAACTCTCGCCAAAAAGCAACCAAGACTTTATTTGGGATTGAATATGAGTCAAACCTTCGTGTAAAAGCATAATTGAGACGAAAGAGGCACTTTTAAGATTTACCGTAGTTTCGGTTTTGGGCACGTTAATTTTGAACGAGAATTCTCGGGCATGACACGCTAGCATCAAAATCGCTATTTTTAGAACAATAACAAGGCTCGACATAACATGAAACTTTGCTCGTAGTATCACCAAAGTGTCGATCCCCGAGTGCGACCTGGCAGGCAGGCAAGTAATGGTGAACCGCTCCTCAAGCATGCCTGTCAGGTCGCACTCGAGGATCAACACTTTTTGCCTGCCATGACGGCGACGCGCAGGAGATGCAGCAGCTAACGTGAGTAGTTCACAAACCTTTTTCATAAACTCTGTGTACACAAACAATGTTCTCAATGCTCGTGTTCATGAGTAGAGACCCTGGTGATACTACAAGCAAAGTTTCATGTTGTGTCGAGCCTTCTTACTGTTCTAAAAATAGCGATTTTGATGCTAGCGTGTCATGCCCCGAGCACTCCCGTTCAAAATGAACGTGCCCAAAACCGAGACTACGGTAAATCTTAAAAGTGCCTCTTTCGTCTCAGTTATGCTTTTACACGAAGGTTTGACTCATATTCAATCCCAAATAAAGCCTTGGTTGCTTTTTGGTGAGAGTTTTGCTTTAAGAACTAAACTGAGTTACAAAGGTCCTCTCTCACGTGGGACACTTTTACTGTGGAGCCAGAGACGGACTGGCGTCACTGTGGCTGCTCACGGGCGACTGACCAATCACAGAGCAACCCAAAACTAATTTGCCTGCTCAAATACCTGTCCTAGTTAAGCTGTATTTATAGGCCACATACGTGTGTCTATATCACAGTCATGGTTACCTTCTACAGTCGCAAACTTTTATATCACTCTGCATTCTTTTGTAGCGAAATGTCTTATTCAGATATTCAAAAACGTGCATGGTTTGAAATAAAACAAATCTACCTGCATTTTTTTTATTTGAATAGTTGTTTGCAAAAGTTAAAATGAAGCAATGCCTTCTGGGAATTTCAAGACTGAATCAAGTAGACCGTCTGAGTGTGGTTGTTGGAAGTTGACTGAGTTTAAGCTAGCAAAAAAATGAATCGAGGCATCAAGCGACACAAGGTGAGAGCGGAGAGAAAGAGAGAAATCTCAGAGAGCATATAGATAGATATGGATGACTGCGTGACGGTAAGACACGTTTTTATTATGGAGCGGCTGGCTCTGATGATTTATTAACATGTTTTATGTATCGTTGTGTAGTTGTTAATAGCCTGGGAATTTACGTTTACTATCACTGGGGCTATCAAAAATGCCTGTTCTTTACGTGCGTCAAAACTTGCGCGTGCACGCCCCCCGTGGGCCGCTGTTGGGTGAAAATGCCAGGGCCGTTTTTTGTTCCCAGTCCGTCACTGTGTGGAACATTATGTGAAGTATGATTTAAACAAAAGACAAAGATCTCGACGTGCACGTTTGCGTTCAGGAACATCACCATTAGCAGGTTTAATGCCTGGACAGACTGTGTTTGTTGTCCCGTCCATGCCGATGTAAGGAACATACTTTTTACTAAAATGTCTGTTTATGCTCATTTCTTTTGGTTGGATGATTTTGAAAAACTTTAGCTGACCTTTAGGAAGGGAACCTTATTTGTAGCGGATTTTTTTTGTCAAGCTTTGGAAAGAAGGTAGAATATTTAGAATCCAAGGCAGAATTAGAGTGTAGTGTTATGTCAGGATGCAGCTGCACAATGCATGTTTGGTAAGTAGAGTTTAGATCGGGCCCAAAATATCAAGCCCGACCCGACACGAGCCCGTGCACGTTGTGTCCGAGCCCGGCCCGGCCCGGCCCGGCACATCAACTGTAATTATGAGCCCGAACCCGATTTAAACCCGACATTTTTTTAATACGTGGGTTGTTATAACTGACGTTCTCAAACTCCATGTTGCACTAAAACTACACAATCAGTGACGCCGGTAACGCGTTCCTCTAATCTGACCACTCTTTTCAGTAATGAGTAATTTAACGCGGTAATATTTCCAAACCAGAAATCAGATTAAAGTATTCAAGTCACTGTGCGTTACTATTATTTTCGTCATTTTCCTTGTAAAAATATATATTTTGCTTTCTTCTTGCGTCTCGAGGAGTGACGTGACGTGCGGGAGAAGTCACATTTTCAGCACGAGGACAACTCACATGTAACACCACGCAGCGACACGAGCAACATGGAGGGAGGAGAGAGATGCGCGTTTTCTAGCTGGAAACACAGTCATTATTTAGAGTTATTAAAACACACACACACACACACACACACACACACACACACACACACACACACACACACACAAATGCTTGATCAAGGGCCCGGCCCGGCCCGGCCCGAGGAAAGTGGCCGGGCCGGGCCGGGTCAGGGTCGGGCTCGGGCAGAGAATCTAAACTCTATTGGTAAGTAGCTCCTGAAAAAGTCAGTCACATAAATTCAGCACTCCAAAATGTTTTAGAATCAAAATGCATCTCAGCTACACTGACTGTAAATCAGTGTGGCTGTTTATCAGAAGAAGCCACTGCCCAACACAAGTACAGCAGGACTGGTTAGATCCGTCCAGATTTTATTAAGATTATAGATTCAGATTATGAAGGAGGAGGTTGGACGACACCTGCAGAATGAGAGTCGGTCTGAGTGTCGGGTGGAGGCCACATCCTCCCTCCTCCATCAGAGTAAGCATCCCTGATATCTCTGCGGTCACTCTCTAAGTTACTGAGTGATTCTTTCCACCTGTTAGGCTGAAGTGAGATGAAGGATCAGTTTCTCAGCGTGAGTAATCATCTTTTAATCTCATACCCTGAATTCATGTCCTTAAAACTGAGAGGATGTGCAGAAACGACCTGGACCCTCATTTATAAAAATCAGGCGCTCTAATGAGTCTTTAACAGGAGCCTGAGATCATTCTTCAGTTCATTCCAGAGTTTGATGAATTAAATGATATGAATGAAGTTGAGGCCCGTTTAGACAACATGTTCTGCACCTCTCTCAGACAATCCACTTTGGGGATTGCAATAAATCTCCCCTCTCACTCCTCACAGATCAATTCACACAGTTTTTATGCAGCACCATTGGCACCTTAATGTAATGTGATGTAGAAACTGAGCATTCAATCTCAAACCCGTCAATTTCTATTCAAAGATTAAGCTTGTTTTGAAGAGAAATACTAGTGGCATTAAAATTTTAGGCGACTTTGAATCAAAATATTTATGCTGGCTGTGTTCAGCTCTCTGCTGGGTTCACATGGGTTCATCAGGCCTGAAGAAATCTCAACACAGCACGCAAGTAATGTGCTCTGTCAGATAGAGACACACTCTGGAATTCATGCATGTCAAGTTCATGCATTACAGAGTTTTTTTCCTGCATACGTTTTCAGATCAAATACAAAACTGAGACTCTTCTGCAAATGAAAAACTGTCATAGGTTGAACTCTGATGTTGTTTTAATAGACGGATAACGTGTCACACGTCTCTCCTGAAGTCCTGGCTCGTTTCTGTGACAACCAGCTGACCGGTCACAGCAGGAAGTCAGCCTGAAGATTTCAGAGAGTTGTGAGACGCAGCTTCCTCCAATTCGATGTCATGAGGACTTGATGTTGACTCCAAATGAATGCTAATGTTGCTCAGTGTCTGCTGGATGTAGAAACAAGGCTAAGTGTAACGTGTTCACTTTTAACATTAAAAAGTCCTCATGACATTAAATCTACTTAAGTACAAAAAGTCATTTTCTGGTAATCTGGTAGAGTAAAAATGATACATATTTGATACAGTTTGTATATACATGTATATTCTATGCACTGTCCAATTATCTGATTTGACATTCATAATCTTTCTAAATATTGAAATCATTGTGTTTTAAAAATTTGATTGCAAAATGAGCTTCTTTGGCTCTGATGCAGCAAGAACTCAGCAAAGTAACTATATTGATGTAATGGAGTAAATAGTACAATATTTGTCTCCAACATGTAGTGGAGTGAAAGTCTAAGGTAAAGTACAAGTTCCTCAAAACTGTACTTAAGAACAGACCTCAAGTTGATCTTTCAAACGTTGAACACAAGTTACAAACTGTAACTTTCTCCCGCTTGAATGTTTCTGGAACGCTGTGACATCACCAAACCTGATTGGTCAGCTGCAGGAACAGTGCAGAACGACAGTAGTTGTGATGTTCAGGAAGAAAAACCACATGGCCATATCAGATTGTGCTGCCATTTCTGCCTCGTAGATTAATTTTACACCTACAAAGGCAACGATAGGGGATCACAGACATGCACACTGCATGTTTCTCAGAGAACTTCCTCGACTGATCCGAGCTATCGTCTTTACTCTGTCTCTCTGCTCCCCTGCCTGCTGTCCACATCAAGGTCCAGAAACTGAAACAGAGCCTGTTTTATTAATTCATGCGTGCTCACTGTAACCTTCAGCCTGTAACTACGGTTTGTGCCTGGGTGGAGATTTCAAAGCAGCGGGGGGCATAAATCTGTTTTATCAAGCAGACATATAAAGGGTTATAATCAAACCCTATTAGGAGAGCACAGCGGATCAAGACTCTATTCGTTACAGCCCACTTCAGCTCTGCAAATTCATGATCAATAGATGATTAAACTCACTAAATCAAGTGTGTTTTTGGACTTCTTGAAGAGCACTTCCTCATTGGTGTCCAATTTAGATGGTTGTTATTCCTTCCAATAAGACATCTTTATGGCACGGGCTGAATTGCTTCGCTTGCTCTGGATGTTTGCATTCTGTGATCAGGGACAGCTAACGCTGTAAGAAAACATTTCCCAGCGGAGTGCTGGTCCTCCTCTCCGTGGTGATTTGGCAGGCTGTAAAAAACGGAGACGATTTGGAGCCAACGAGTGAAATAAGACCTCATGCTAAGGCTTTAGACACAATATGTTGTTTACAGTTGTGCTGTATGGCAAATGTAGTATAATATTTCTATCTCAGTGAAATACAGTGCTGGTGTTGAACTTCAGTGTGTGAGAGTTGAGCCGGGAGATCTGACCTCATTTTACAGTTACCACGGCTTCAAAGGAAAAGATGAGCCTAAATGGTAAATAGGTCTGATACTGTATCACCAGCACTCAGCTAACAGCATGTGGCACTGTGTGTGTTTACAGTGGTTCTAATCATTTCTGGACCTGTACTTTCTTTCAGCAGTGAAGTTTGTAAAACATCTACATTCCTGTTTTTTGAGGGGGTAAGTAGTTAAAGGAGTTTGGGATTTGGGGAAATGATTATGAAAAAATAGCTTAATTTTGCATGAGGAAACAGGGGAAAACATCAAGCTGTCCGAAGCCAACAAAACAGGCCTGTCAGCCTCCCTAAAGCTCACTATTTAACTTGTTTAATAATCTAATTTAAGTTATACAAAAACTAAGGTGTAGAAATGTGATGTCTTTCCTGGAGTCCTGTTGGGAGGTTACAGGTGACCACCATGGATTGATCACCACATACACGCAAAGATTTCTTTCTAGTGGTGGTAAACGCAGGAATCCCCAGAAACAATCTTTACAAAGGGAAAACGTTTAAAACACGTCACACTGTCAAATTTTAACATTATTTCAAGTTAGAATACTTCAACTGAAATGTCATTTAATTGGGGAACATTTTTGTTTCAGTCTTCACCAGGTCAAACGTGCATAAATCACCTACATTAATCATGAACTGAATTAAAACTGTGACGGCAGATAGTAAAATGAGGGTTCAGATGCCGCCGTGTTGAATCTAAAGTTAACATTGAACCGAGCATGAGCGCTAGTTAACAGCTAGCAAGAGTGCTAGTGGCTACTTAAGCAGCATCGCTGATGCCTTCATGGCACCTGATTGTTAGCAGCAACATGGTCAGTGACTCAGCGTTTGTCACAATGATGGTAAAGGAAGAGCCTGATGTTTTCTGAAGTGGCTGTCATTTTACAGCCTCAAGTTTGGCACAATGGCCATCAAACATCTTTTCTTTGTTTGGAGCGAGAAGTGACCTCATCGGGATGAGAGGGTGGAGCTGAGGAGGGTATCCCAAGAACGCTGGTTCCATCATTTACTAAATGAGCAGCATGCTGTATTGAAGAAGACTTGAAAGTAAAACTGAGACCATAAACTCATTAAAAACTGTTTACAGAGGTAATAAATCAAGTGAGAAGGGGGTAATTTTCTCATAAGCTTACATAAGATCTTTTGAAACCAGTGTAGTCGCCCCCCTCTGGCTGTTAGAGAGAATGCAGGTGCTGTATAATGCAGTCAGCTGCATGTGTTTCTTAGACACTCAGTGATCATGTTCAGCGTTGATCATGTTAGTGAGAGTGAGCAGTGTGGACACTTTACTTTGCTTTTCAGATTTAAAAAGTGGATCTGAGAATCGCTCGACACAACATTGTTTGCTCCCTCCAATGGTTGCCCTTCTATAATTCCACTTGGCTTCACGCAGAAACCAGTGTTTGGGATTTAGGGCGGCAAAAGATGGATTAGAACATAAAGAGAGAACACGCAGAGAGAGAGAGAGGCGAGCCTCAGATCCACGGCTGTCTGGCTGAGGTGCTGTTTCATGTAATTAATCTGCCGAGCTCCACTAGACTTATGCCATATTTCACCATGACACTAATAATGCCTAATTATATGATGTTGTAAATTCTTAGCTGGTGTTTAAACATGTAATTTAGGTAGAGTAATGGTGCATATAATGTATTTTACTTTTAATCACTCAGGGTTTTTCCGTGAGGCGCTGGAGGAGCGAGGCTTTGCATTTCAATAAAGCCACTTGATGAGGGAGTACGGTTGTTGCTGTTGTTGTTTTTCGGCAGATACTGTTTACTCTGAGCTCTGCCTCCCAAAATTCTCTCCCTCCGCCCCTCTCCTGGAGACAACTCAAAGACCCCCTGCCGGCAGCTCAGCAGAGCAGCTTTATCTGGGTCCTCCGCTCTCCCGTCTCTTCGGCGAGCCTCGTCTCATTGTATCACCCCAATGTGTCAACCACAAGCTGCAAGTCACAGTCACAAACTGCATCTCAGGGATGAGAGAGCCATTCATTAGAGCATCACCGCCAGCTCCCTCAACAAAGGTTCACTGTTTCATTTCCCATCGCTCCATATGCATGTAAATTAATACGAATAAAGAGAGAGGAGTTGATGTTCTGCTGACAACAGTTAAGGGAATTTATGTGCAGAGTAGAGATAATTTTCAAAGTTATCTCTTCAAAGGGATACTTTGAAAAATGTTGTGTACACACACAGCTTGGAGTAACATTTTCCCCATAGCTGTAAAATATGTACAATGTTTACACTAAGGGTAAGAAATGCTCGACGCTCGAGCGGTTTATGTTTTCAATGTCACCTTAGATTGAAATTCCCAGATGAATGCTTGTTCAGATCTCTGTTGTTCACATGAATCCAGCTGTTCTGAAGGGAAGTTGTTCTTCAGGCTGTGTAGAGGTTTGTGTTTGATGACAGTTTGAGGATAACTCAGATTACGATGCTAATACAAAGGCTGCTGAGTCCAAGGAACCTGATCACAAGCATGGTTGGGGGTAGTTTTGAAGCCAAATGAGAAGTGGAATTTAATTGAACCCTCATGAACTAATAATTAGGCTTTAGGCTGGGCTTTGCTGATTCCAAACCTTGTTGTTGAAACAGCACTTTGTGCTGTGATAAGTCCTGACAAGTGTCATTAAGACAGAAGCTGTTTGCACAAACTAATCCTCCGCCGGTTTCTAGGAAAAACCCATAACTTCTTGAAGGCTTCTACACAGTAATTATGAACACACGCATGCATTTTTTAACATTTAGTACAAATACAAAATCAAAATGGCTTCCTTTCTCTCCTCAACCCCAAACTACAATTTAAAACTTATCATGAGTTCGACTGCTTTGAGAAAACTTTCCTTGCTGATCCCAATAATTACCTGTCTTAAAATAAACTGGCACTGCGTCGACTCCAAGTGGGATTTCAAAGTATTTCTGATACTTTGGGAGGCAAAGAATTTTGCTTCAACAGCCGATTTCCCTTTTTGCTGCAGTGCTGATCCAAAACAAACCAATATGACGATTCAAAAACCCAGTGAGGAAGCATTTTCTAAAATAGGGGAAAGGAATCGCTGGAGGTTTATCACATTTCAGTTATTTATGTGCTAAGGTGCCATTTTTTATGCCTTGATAAATATGTGAAATGTGAGTAAGTCCCTGGTCAGTTTTTCCGCATTACAACAGCCTCTAATGTAATTTTCCACTCGAACAAGCTGAACCAGACTCCCTTTATAAAAGTAGACATCTAGGCTTTGTGTTGTTTACTGCCGATGAAAGAAACACCTTCCTCTCATAAGCTGGTTACAGAATAAAATAGTGTCCTCTGACTGGATGAAGCTGGTTTGCTGAGTCATATAAAAGGAGTTGAACATATATCACACACTCCACCCTCCCTCCCTCCACTTAAATCCCAGTCCTGTCCATGTATTTCTCCAGATTTTTATGAGTCCACTCACACTCTCCTACTTTATAGTTCTTACGTCTCTCTCTACGGCAGCCTGGGAGAATTAATTTTACTCATGTAAGCAAAATACTGTCACTGCAGTAACCTGGTAAGAGAGACTATTTCATTCCTCTCCGGCAGTATTGATCTGTGGAGCTATCCGAGCCCTGTGGTGAGATTGTCTTCCACGCAGAGTCCACGCAGGCAGGTAGTCGAGCCTGCTGCAGCATAAACCAACATGTCAATCATCCTGTCATCCGATAAACCCCACGCCTCCTTGCTGAGCGCATTTAAAATAGATTTAAACACAACGCTGCCTGTCATGGATGTTTTACTGGCGTATTTGCTGTTTTCTCACCATGAACATCGTTACAGCGTGGGCAGATTCAGTGGGATCAAACGGGCCCGGTGACTTCTAAATCAGGCACTAGGTTAGAAGTGGCAAATACTGGGACTTGGTGAAAAGAAGTGCAATAAACATGGAGCTTTGCCAGCGGCCCTGTGAGGCTGTGATTAGACCAGAACCAGCTCTGTGTGAGGACAGTGTTGGGTGGAGGCGTTTCCTAGTGATGACACAATGACATTTGAGCCAGGAAGTCCAGTTTGCGTAACAGATTAATCACCAGATGACTGAACCTGGCTCAAGACTCTGCATTCATTTGCTGTGTTAGACTGACATTGTTCACATGAATGAGAATCTCTGTTTAGTAGCCAAAAACAGCCCGACCTTTGTTGCAGATTTTTGTGGTTGCATATTTACATTATCCCACATGTTTCCAACAATGTTTAAACCACAGAAATCTAAAGGTGTGATTCATTCCAAGTCAGACACTCGGGCAAGATCTACATAACCCAGTTTGCCGACATAAACATAAACGTCCGTTTGCTGTAGGCGTACATGTTTTCCTGCATTTAGGAATTCTGGAATACCGACTCGGAAATGTCAGCGTCCGACCAACCATGGATGCAACATTACATACTGTGTGTTTGAGTCGGTCTGATCGAAGCTTCACTGATGATGATGACTGAGGTTCATTTAACATGCGTCATATAAAGTTCGAGTGGTCGCTGCAGCGCCACCACAACAGAACCAGAGGGATTTTGGGAATAAGGTTAGTTGAGCACAAGTGATAAAGCAGCATCCATGTCGAACTAAACAACAAAAAATTCTGCCTCAAACAGCCAACCTCACTGAGGCACGTCGGCAGTAGAACCATGGTTCTCCTCTGGTTGCACCTGGTAAAGACTCATGTCTCGAGCCTCGTGTCACGCTTTTCCAGGGTTTTTTGAAGTTGAAATATTCTCAACTTTTCAACGCAATGTGCAGAGCCGCACACCTTTTCCATTAGCTACATGTATTTTTCTGGCTTCACAGGACCGGACCACACTGTTTGCCTCATACATGCTTTTCCAAGGTCTTTTTGAAGCAGCCACATCTGTAGCGACGAGGCTCTGTGTGATCAGGTCCTCACGTCTCCTCTTCCTACACAACATTATTACTTTCACCTCGGCATTATGGACCTGGGATGAGTATTCACAATAGCTGAATTTGGTCATTACTGAGATTTCATGTCAGAGTATCCTCAGAGGGCTCAGAGCTGGGCTCAGCTGTGTTCTCTCTCTGTCTCGTCTCCTCAGGTTTTTATTTTTTGTAGCTCTTTCCAAACTGCAGAGAAATCAGAAACGGTCATTGGGTCTCACCTTTCAAAACTCACCTTTCAAAACTGAAACCAGGTTAAAGTAGGGTCCTTAAGGCAGTTTGATGTGCCTCATAATGCTTTAAGTGTGCGTTCCCCCATTTTAAATAATATGTAATATAATAATAATATGTTTTAAATGTATGTATATATATAAATAATACTTCAAAACGCCATTCGGACTCTTTCAGACTCTTTCAACGATGTTAAGCATTGTTTGGAACAACTGACTTTGTATTTTTGTGGAATAAAAGCCAAATCCTCTATGATGATTAAAGTTCTTTCATTTTAAATGAATATCTAAACACAGCAATGCTGCAAATCCAGTAAAATCCTGAGTTATATAAAGTCAGTTAAATGAAGTTGGAGTGATGGATCAAAGTAGCAGCTCTTCAAAGGATGGCGTCTTGTCATCTTTAAAAAAAAGAGAGGGAGAAAGTCAGAACTGTGAATCAGAGACAAAAATGTCCTCCACAGAAAGACGAGAGAGACTTTAACTTAAAGCGAAATTTAAATCAAAGGCTGGAGTGACCTGAGATTTGAGACTTGTAAAGTTCTGAACGAAGACGCTTTAATATGCAGAAACTCTAGTGGAGTTATTTTCAGATGACCTGCGATGAGCTCAACAGGAAACAACATCTCACACAGCACAGCAGCGTTTAGTTTGGAGGACAGCAGATACCACATCCCATCCACCTCCTGTAACTTATAGATTGCATAAATTATCTTCAACCTGAGCACATCAAAGTCAGAAACTTCGCTTTCGGCAGCAGGTTACATTTAAAATGTTTTTGAACACAGGAGCGAGGCCTCCTACATCGCCAGTCCTGGGGAAGCTGATAAATAGAGCTTGTAATCAGGAGGCTCAGTTGGACGCACTCACCGCTCTGCAGCCTCGTCGCGGTCGAGAGGGGAAACTCCATGAAGGAAGAGGACGTTGAGTCATGGAGATGGAGAGCTTTGAAACTGCGAGATATGAAGCACAGGGGGGACACACGTTTTCCTCAGTGATACTGCTGGTGCAGCTGAGCGATGCCTGAACAGTGAAATGATTATTCTACAGTTTGAAAAGTAATTAAACAAGTGACGAAACAAACATGAGTCTTTACTGTGAGCTGCTGTGGGCCTGATGTGTCTGATATCAACCAGGATTTTGTCTCCCAAGCAGTAGAACACTTGCACTAGATGGCCAAAAGCTTGTGGACAGCCAATTACTTCACCCAAATGTGACTGTTGAATATCTCATTACAGCCACAGACATTAATCTGCTGCTCCACCAGCCTCCTCTCTCCGTGTTTCAGTCGTTCAGCACATTTTAGAACCTGACTGCAGGATTATTTTCCTCCATTCAGCCACAGGAGCCATCAGTGAGGTCAGGTCCTGATGGTGAGTGATAGGTTCTGGTTTGCAGTCCACTGTCCAGTTTGTCTCAAGAGTCTGATGATTGAGGTCAGGGCTCTGTGCAGGCCAGTCAGTGTTTTCAGCACCACACTCAGAAACCACTGTTAAACTTTAAAGTTCTGGCAGAACTTCTTCAGACAGAAACTGAAAGAGTGCAGAAAAACATTTATCTTCAGTCTTTATTTCATATTTTCTGCAGTAATCATTATCCCTGCACCTTTCCTACTGTTTCACTTAGAAAACATCTTATATTTGCAATAACTTCCCTTTTATACTTCTTTCACACCTACCAGATTTTAGTCCCGGGTTAACTGGCCCGGTTGTCGTCACAGGTATTCATCGCCTTTGGCTCGGCTCAGCTGGGATGTGAACATAACATCCTGGTGCACACGCTGATGATATGACGTGTTTTAAATAGAGACTTAAGTTAAAGGTATTTAATCTATCTATCTCTGTCTGTCTCTCTCTGTGATATGCTACTTCAGACTTCAGTAATTATAGTAAATCTGATGTTTGGAGCCACAGAAAGTGAAAGTTATTTTTTACAGACTGTCATCACAGCTAAATCTACTGTGATATTCAAGGCAGCCACACTGGTCGGGGCTATGTGACGGAATTCAGCCAACAAGTCCTCCAAATTCAACTGTAATCTCATAAAAGTGCTTTCTCATCTGATGCTACTGTGGAAAGAAGTGCCACAATTATGATTTGGAACAGCTGTGGTTCAGGTTCGGTTCGATTTAGGAACAGAAACAACCTGCTCTGGGTCAAATGAGGTCAAAACATTGTGATTTCAGTCAAAGTTACTACTCACAGTTGGGGGAGTTTGGTTGTCATGGCTACAATAATAAACATGTGGATAAGGTCATGGTTAGAAGAAGACAAAATAGACTGCTGGCAGGAAAGTAGTGCAGAGCTTAGAAGTCTCCCATTTATGCATAATGGCTTTAAAGGGACAGTTCAACACAAAATCACAAGTACATAGTTTCTCCTCCTCTGTGGTTCTACTCATCCATCTGGTGTGAGCTGCAGAGATCTGCTCAAAGCACTACAATAATGTATTTAAAAAAATTCCACAGCAATGTCCCTTTTCCAGAAACACGACCCTGTTCAGCCCAAACCCAAGCGCCAGAATAAATGTTCATCAAGTATGTGTATCTCTTCTGTCACATCACTGGGCTTCAGCTCTGTTTAGGTTCAGGCACAAAAACCACTGGTTAGGGTTAGGAGAGCCTAATGGTTTAGACTTAAGTGGACTCTTCTGGTTGCCAGACTCACGGCTGGAGATGATCTGACTTTCCGTGAAAGATTGCTGGTTTTGTTCTCCACAAACATCACAGGAAATGTCCAAAGGTCTCCTTAAAAACACCTGGTTTTGTCGCCACCTGAAGGCTGGAAAAGTCTCCAGTGGTGTGAATGAAATTCTGGTCACCAGTTTGGCAGCCTTGTTGGCTTCTAACACCGCCACTTTCCTCTCCACCTCTTGCTGCAGCAGGTGGTAATAAACATATATAGTGCACCTGCTCTGTTTGGTGCACATGTCAGCCTCGGACGTTATTGTACTTTGCAAAACATTAACTGCTAACATAATATCTTGACCTGGATATAATGTCAGCAGGTAACATTCATGACAAGCGAAAACATTTTAAATTCAACCCAAACAAAGGTAAAATTGCAACACAAAGTAATGTTCTGTGTTTTTTTAGAAACATGATGAGCAAAAATGATTTTGTACAATTTGTTTGCCTCCTCCACAGATCTGGCTGTGAACGGTTTCATGTCGGAGCTGTTGTGCTTCTGAATTGCATCACAGAAGAAGGTGTGTATCTACTCTAAATTAGCTAAACTAGCTATGTAAATTGGCTAACATTACAGGTCAGCTGAGGAAGACGAGGTTCATTTTGACATCCCGCCTGTCACGAGCACGTCTCGTCCACGAGTAGATGCACGTTTCCTTCTTTGAAGTGACATAGTGAAGTCTGTTGAATATCTTGAGTAACCGGGTCAAGACTTCTGGATGGAGACATTGCTTCATAAATCGAAAGTTGCAACTTTATGAAATGTCCTGTTTTATCTCATCTGTGGGTTTGCAAAACATTTATTCTGGCGCTGGCTCGGGGCTGAAGAGTGTCCGGATTTCTTGAAAGAGACATTTCTGTTGAGTTTCAAATATATTTTTTGCAGCACAAGCTGCCTTCTCTCCGTCAGACTGGAGGGAAGGCAGACATCTCTTCAGCCGGTATCTCCAAAAACTCCACAAACTCACACCAAAACAATCCAGATGCATAAATGGCTGCACAGGTGGGAGGGAGAGGATGTTTTTTGGATTTGGGACACACACACAAACACTGTGATGACACTTCTTATCTCAGGACAAAGACAATCAGATGGTGGAAAAGTTTGTATATCTTATATTTCTGCAGTGAATCCTAACGTAAAACTAGCTGTAAAAAATGATCACAGTATTTGTTTGGCCAAGGTTAGAGCAGGAGCTGTAGATTATAATCTCCTGATGACTACAGCATGAGAGAGAGGCACCGGGAAACTTTTACAATCCGTGAGGTGAATCCTGATAACTGTGGAGGTGGATCATGTTTTTTTCATTCATGAATACAGCAAGTGATGAGAGTATAGAGACAGCAACAGTAAAAGAGTTGAACAGCCTCAGGCCAAGGGCGAAGGCCAGTGAATAATTGAAAAAGTCTTGGTCAGGTTGTTTCCTGAGCTGAGATCAATCACTGGCTCTGTGTCAGTGTGACGTGACACAAGAGGCTCCTCTGGGAAGCGTACTGTGAAAGGTTTGTTAACGTCCTGTCTGAAGGTTAAAGGGTAAGTTCACGTCTTCACGTCGGTGGAAAATAGCATTCACACGCTTGTTTGTACCTTGAATCGTTATTGATTGTGGAAATAATGAATCTTTCCCTGACTGGCCATGAACAAACCCACAGTTCTTTTAATCCACTCCTTACTTACACTCTGTTCATCTGATTACATACATAATGCCCCAGGAAAATCTCCACAGCCTTGCACCCCTTCACCTCCTCTCGCCTACACCACTTTTACATTTTATCAAACTAACTGTCTGATATCAGAGTCGTAGCTTTCCAGTCTTAAACTTAAACTTAAATACTCACCTGAGGTCTGTGTGACAAAGTTGAGCTCTTAGCAGTTCAGGAAGTGACTGACTGACATGTTGTGTTCGCTCACTGCTGCGACCGGTCGGTACAGCCCTATATACCCGACATGGCTTTCACTCGGCTGCTGCTGATACCAGCTCTCATACGTACTCACTGCCCTCGACACCGCAACACGCCAACTGCTGCCCGAAGAACAGAGACAGTTTCTCCTCTTCTGCACCCTCGTTTGATTGTTATTGTGAGCCACAAGTGGTGCATCGGTTTGACAAGAGAGACATAAAAAAAAAAAATGTACTTAAAGGAACATTATGTTGCAACATAAGTTCACATTTTAGTTTTATCGTCTGTTGTTTTGCAGAAATTTACTTAGCTAACATTTATTCCGGCGATTAGGTTTCAGAAAACTGGTGTGAAAATATACAGCCGTGGCTAGCTGGTTAGCATGCTAACTTCAGTAGACATCTCTGTAGGACAGTAACGAGACGTCTATGATGTGACCTCAACACTGTTTACATTCTGTTGATCGTAGAAGTTCAGGTTTTTAATATGTTAAAATACAATTCTGGCCATTTCTGACTAATTGTTCGTCCTCAATATTTGCCTAATTCTCTACTCAGGCCGGTTGATAAAATGAGTGTTCAATACATTCACCGTCCTTGATCTATGGTTCAGCAATCTATAGGCAAATTTAGTGTCTATCTTTCAGAAGTCCATTTGTTTTGTGCCAAAACCTCTTTTTCTTATTGTCCCCCCAATACAGCTTAACAGCACACTGTCCAAGGGAGCAACAAAAAGGGAATATAGCTCTAAAAAGACTGTAACTGTGGAGAATCCCTCCTTAATTAGATTGATCCTGGTGCCGAAGTCTTATATAAACTCCACTGCACAGTACACACTGTGGATTCTTTCCTCCAACGCTTATATTGAAATGACTTCAGACGGATGAATAGACTGAAACTTTATTTGCCCCTGTGTGGACAAATGGAATGCAACACTATCAGAAGTCATTTCATTTTGACTTTCAGGGAAACATAAAACTGTCAAAGAATAAAGGAAGGAATAAACAGGGGTTCTCTTCATAACCACTGTGGACGGTAGGAACAATTCAGCGACCCTCAGCTCTTTACTATTCATGGAGGTACACTATATTGCCAAAAGTATTTACTCACCCATCCAAATCATTGAAATCAGGTGTTCCAATCACTTCCATGGCCACAGGTGTATAAAAGCAAGCACCTAAGCATGCAGACTGTTTCTACAAACATTTGTGAAAGAATGGGTCGCTCTCAGGAGCTCAGTGAATTCCAGCGTGGTACTGTGATAGGATGCCACCTGTGCAACAAGTCCAGTTGTGAAATTTCCTCGCTCCTAAATATTCCACAGTCAACTGTCAGTGGTATTATAACAAAGTGGAAGTGATTGGGAACGACAGCGACTCAGCCACGAAGTGGTAGGCCACGTAAAATGACGGAGCGGGGTCAGCGGATGCTGAGGCGCATAGAGCGCAGAGGTCGCCAACTTTCTGCAGAGTCAATCGCTACAGACCTCCAAACTTCATGTGGCCTTCAGATCAGCTCAAGAACAGTGCAGAGAGAGCTTCATGGAATGGGTTTCTATGGCCGAGCAGCTGCATCCAAGCCATAAATCAGCAAGTGCAATGCAAAGCGTCGGATGCAGTGGTATAAAGCACGCCGCCACTGGACTCTAGAGCAGGGGCAGTTTCTCATATGGGGAGTATGGAAAAAAATTAAAACATTAATAAAAAATATATTTACATACATGTGTATATATATATGTACATATATATATATATATATATATATATATATATGTACACACATATGTATATATATATGAGAAATCGCCCCTGCTCTAGAGTCCAGTGTCCAGATTGCCTACTGAGGATGAGCCTCTGTCCACCGACCCTGCTAACTGGCCTTCAGTTCTGACTGTGAGAATTTGGACACAACTGGTTTCCAGGGGACCAAGTCAGGTACCATCTGACTTTGTATTCCCTAGAAACGAGAGTGACAGAAGAAGTTGCCACCATCAGTACTTCAGGAAGTCATTGGTTAGTGGGGAAAATAGGAGATGCGTTCTCTGGAGTGACGAATCGCGCTTCTCCATCTTGCAATATGATGGACAAGTCTGGGTTTGGCGGTTGCCAGGAGAATGGTACTTGTCTGACTGCATTGTGCCAAGTGTAAAGTTTGGTGGGGTTGTTTTTCAGGAGCTCGGCTTGGCCCCTTAGTTCCAGTGAAAGAAACTCTGAATGCTTCAGCATACCAAGAGATGTTGGACAATTCCATGCTCCCAACTTTGTGGGAACAGTCTGGGAATGGCCCCTTCCTGTTCCAACATGACTGTGCACCAGTGCACAAAGCAAGGTCCATATAAACATGGACGAGAGAGTTTGGTGTGGATGAACTTGACTGGCCTGCACAGAATCCTGACCTCAACCCGATAGAACACCTTTGGGATGAATTAGAGCGGAGACTGAGAGCTAGGCCTTCCCGTCCAACATCAGTGTGTGACCTCACAAATGCGCTTCTGGAAGAATGGTCAAAAATTCCTATAGACACACTCCTAAACCTTGTGGAAAGCCTTCCCAGAAGAGTTGAAGCTGTTATAGCTGCAAAGGGTGGACCGACATAGTGTATGTGGGTGTTTCATTAGGACGGACTAGAAGACATGTGCACCTTTGCTTGATCAATAACCTCCAGCAGCCAGTGTTTAGCTGCAGCTCTCCTACAGGAGTGAATGGCCTTGGTAAACCTGATGTAAGTGTGAAAATGTCAGTGATAATCTGTGTGCATGTGCAAGCAGACATACAATGCACCAACAACTGAGTTTGTTATGTCATTCAAAAGGGTCATAAATCAGCCCTGACCTGGGTTTAATTGCCCCCCGAGCAGCCGTTCCATTGTTTTAAATGCCTCTGCACTATAGCATGGCAGCACAATAACTTCTTGCTGCAACGGTTTTTTTTAAGACAGCCCAGTAACAAATGCCTCCAGTGGTGCTGGAATTGCTTTCTTGAGACAAGCTGAACAACCAAGCATAGCATTATGCTTCTTCACGGAATCAATCCCTCACAGAGGATGTTACTTGAATTAGGCCTCTTGCTCTCAGACTGTTTCTACGCACTAAAATGCTCGAATGTTTATTCATCGGCCCGGCTGTTTGTCTGGGGGATAGGAATCAATGACTGAAAGAGAATGGGTCCATTTAAAGGAATACTCTTCATTTTCTTCATTTGCTTATCTAGTCAGGCAAATTCAAAGGAATCAAAGAATCCTTTAGACTATAATTTCATCCCCACACCTCATTTACTCCTTATTAGACCTCAGTAAATATTGGCTGACAACCCCCCCCCCCGCTACGGTCCCCTAAACATACAGCACCAAAATTAAACTGGACCAGGATGAAATGGGTTTTATGTTCTAATTATATGTAACTTTCAGTCCCTGCATCTGAAACAGTGCAGCTCCATTTTGATAGCTGATATCAATTACAGTAAAACATTTAATTATAAATACTTAACTAAGTAACCTAATTACATTATGTGACAAAGATAATAAAGAAAAACATGAAAAAGAACATGATAATATATAAAAAGCAAAAATGATTACAGTGATAGAACTGAGGATGAGGTTTCATGTGAGCATGTAGTACAGAACATGTGGAAGAAAGTGAGGAAAGCAGCAGAAGTCTCACTTTTGTAGAACATGCACGTGGAACTCTACAGTGTCTCTCAGCTCCACAAAGCTTCTCAGCATCTCTCAGCACTGTTTTGGTTTCTCTTGCACTCAACTACTCCACATATACTGGATGTCTACATAAGATGCTGTTTTGACCCAAAAGCCATCCAGAAAATACATTTGTAAACTAATAATAAGATTTTTTCTTCAATTACATTTCGAAGGAACCAATGCAGCCCAGATTATGTTGCTGTCATTGTAATGAAGAAAAGTAATTTATTAATGTCGGCTATCTGTCAAAATGGGTTCAAAATGTGCCCTGACTATGTCTTTCATTTTAATTTGATACACTACAATGAAGAAGATTATAGTTTAGGTTAAAATCTCCACTGTTATCCCCAGAAAAAAGTTGAAAAATCACTAAAACCACCTGGTTTTAGTTGGCACAAGACGGCTGCAAATATCCCAACAGATTTTGATACTGGGGTTGTGTCACACGTGTAAGGAGAATATCCAAAGTTTCTTCTGTCTAACGTTTAACATCCACACACAACAAGATTTGTTAAGGTTATTGTACCAGAGGAGCAATGCACCACCTGATGTGATCCCTCTCAGGTGATCTCATGGGGACCTAAACAAAATGTAGATTAGTGAGGTGGAATAAGTTATAGTAGAGTATTGCAGTAAGGAAAAAGGTTAAACTGGTCTGGATGAGTGGGGAAGGTCGGTCAACACAGGTTTTCTATTCTTCAGCGAGAACTGTATGCTAGCTACCATTAGCCTCAAGAGCTAACATGTTTGATATTATCAGGACGGCCTCAATGGGTCTGTGAGCAGTTCAGGAGGCATTAGACTGGATCTGAAACCCCCTCACATTTCCAGATAATCTGTGCTGAACACAGTTCTGATCCGGCTGCAGAAGATTTAAATTCTTTATGTCGGTAAAATACTGGAAGTATAAAGAAAGACTTGAACCACAAAGCACAACATGTTTACAGAACTTATGAACATATGAATCAAATCAAATCCGGGTTTGAAATATGAATTTCTTCAAAGCAGTTCACAGTGACAACATTAATAATGCATAACATCATCAGTCTATAAATTAATGGTGAAAACTATCACATATTTTCTTCACTGATGTTCCAGCGGAGAACAAGCGAGCACGAGCAGCAGAGAAAGAACTCGGCAGTGAGGTCAGATATTTCAGTAGACGAGCTGCAGCAACTTTCTAAAGCCGGACCCCCCGGTGCGTATTTTCTCTCTGCCAGCCTCCAGCAGCTCGCAGAGATGAGCTGTCTGGGAAGGGAGGCCAATGCAGCGCTTCTCATCTCATCTCCTTCTAATCCTGCAGCCCCCCCCGACTCCACCACCCTGCTCAGTGACACTTAGCCCCGGACAGTCCTTCCAATACTTTCCACATTCTATATCACCTCCGACTAATTGGAAACCTGCAGCCTCACTGTTTTTTCTGTCATGATTTCTCTTTTTTCAGCACTTCCTTTGTTCTTCTTCCTCTTCGTCTTCTTCCCCCTCAGTGTCTGCCGTCTCCCTTTCCTCTATCATCTCGATGTGAGAGACAGACGGGAAACTAACCCCTCAGTTGTCTGTGTAGCAGAGAAATGAGAGCGTAACCTGTGAAACCAAGCGCGCCCTTTATATTGGTTCATCTGCATGCAAGAGAGCGGCCCACAGACTGCAGGCTTTATTGGAACAGATGACCTCGGGTTTATGTTTCATACATCATTATCACAAAGCCAATCTCACTCTGCCTTTTTAAAAGCACACACACACACACACACACTTTATCTCCATCTCCATTTTTCTTCGTCCCCTCGTCTTTCTCTCTCGCGCGCACGCACACACACACGCGCACACACACACAAACACACAGTGTGGAGGAAGGACAATGTGCCATGAGGGTTTTAGTCTGGGGACTGGTGGTAGTGCACTTAGACTAACAGCAATTACCTGATGTGCAGCAGAGACCATGTGGAGCGTCCTGGGGAAATCCATCAAAATGCAGTAAACCCGGTGGGCCTGTAATGAACTGGAGCTGCAGCGGCTCCTGTGCTGCACATCACATCAGTGTCTGGAAACATGTATTAGTCATGACGAATGATGGCCTAAGCCGGCCTCGGATGTATATTTAAGAATAGGTTGTGCTAAAAGATGGTAATGGTTTCTCTTAATGCACAGTCTCCATCCACTGCTCTGGTGAGTTTATGGTAAAGATCCACCTTGGTTTGAAAAGATCTCCTTCCACTGTTGTATAGGAATCTACACATTATCCTTTTAGTAGCTGAGGAAAAAAATGTCCAAAAAAGTCAGATTTAGTATAATTGTTTCAGTGTTTCATGTGATCGCACCTCTTAGTATTTCCTCCAAAGCACAGTTACATCAGTAACCTTGAAATGACGTCAGATGTCTTATTTTGATTTTTTAGCATTCATGAGAAATTCTGCATAGCAATTGTTTCTAAAAACTTGTCCACACTGGTCCTTTAATATCAAATTGGTATCTGCCTTGAATCTTATGGAATTTAATTTAAAACTGAAGTTATTGACAACATTATTTTACCCAGTTATTTTATTGAGGGGAATCTTTATGTTCTAATGTCTTTTTAAATTGTTTTAAATCACTTTCTTCCATATTCTGCTCTTTAAATGACTTTTATTCATTTTACTGCCTCTTTTGTTTTCATTAAATGTTCATTTTGAAATCAAATGCCCAAAACCAACAAAGAAACCAGGTTCAGTGTGAGTTCAGGAGGTGAGATGTTTGGTTCAGGTCAGGTAAAGTCTGTGATTGTGGTTAAATGATGTCGTTTGTCTCACCATCAGAGCAGTTCATCAGAGAAATGCAAACACAGGTGCTGCTTTAATTTATTCTCCTGTTGAGAACCATCTCCACCGATGGAGCCAAATAACATTACTCACTTTCTCCTTCTCGAAGAAGAGGATGACATGCAGAAATGTTGGACTGAAGCTGAAAGTGCTTCGGGATGTCGTGCGCTTGTTAGAGCTGTTTTGTTTCGCCTGTCTGGTTGTTCTGAAGACTAATCTGTATTTGAAGGATGATGTTTAAGACCTCTGGCTTTCTTACTTCTTTCCATAAATCCATTTAATTTAACTCTTGTATGTCCTTTACTGGAATGTTTTAATTGTGTAAACAAACAACAAATCGACAGACATGAACTCCTTCATAGTTCTGTGTAAACTCACTGCCATGAAGACAGATCACGGAGCAGTCGTCTTGGATCAGCATGAGGCCGGCTGCATGTGAAAGCTCACCGTTCAGCCATGTTCGTATTGTTCACTGTGTTGTGAGTCACCTTTAAATCACACTCACTCTTCTGACAGTAATGGTTCAGCAGCAAGTTTGGCGGATTCATTTTCTCCTCATGACATCCCATTTAAGGATTACCTGGGGCGGCACTGTGTTGCCATGGACAAGTAACCTGCTTTACTAATCTGTCACCGGGCTTCTACTCGGGAAATAATTATCTGGTTAAACTGTCAGTCAAAATCCTGTCAGACACCAGGATGCCCTCAAGGGAGGAAAACACAATATTCTCTTTGCACAACAGTGGGAAAAATAAAATGAAGCCTGTAGGAAGCTTACTGATGAGATATTTCAGCTGCTGCTGACAGAAAACTAAAATGAGGGAACAACTCTCACATTTGTATATATTTTCATGTAATTGGGGCCAGATGTTGGAACACTGCATATGCAACACAAGAACAAACACATTCTCTGATTTAAATGCAGAAGGTCTGAATTAAAAAGAAAAGAAGAGCCTGTGATGCTGTGGTGCAAACTGAACCAACATACAACGAACTGGAAATGTAAAAAGCTCAGTGGTGTGTGGGATGAGAGCCAATCACATGTCAGCGTCTCATGTCATTAAAACTCTGCTTACCCTTCATCTTCACACCAGTTTGATTTATATCCTATTGTTTGAGTTATTTTATTGTGTCAGTATAGCTGCTCTTTATTTAATATGGCTGAGCATGCACCAGAATTAAACAGGAATAAAGGAAATGATCCACAAACACTTTCAAAGTGTGACACCTCCAGACAACATCAACACACCTGAAACTAAAAACATTCTCATCATGTTCGACTGAGTGTTCACTCCCAGCAGGAGGAAACATATTAGAAATAAATTAAAGTATCTTCGCTTCACATGTCTCGCCCATAGTTCGCTCTCTCTGCGATATCACAGGTCGGCCTAATTGGCCTCCTCTGGGTTCTGACAGAGTTTGGTTAGGTGCACACAAGTTTATTTGTGTTATTTACATGCAGTTGTTGAATCTGCTTTTGTTTGATTCTACACAGGACAATCCCTTTGTTTACAGCTTGTTATATCCTCCTGACATATGTTTGGAGCTCTGAAGCACTGCGTCTGAAATCACACACACACCCAGTATGTGCAACTTGAGTGGTCAAATGGTCGAATCGCACTGCTGTGTCGAATTATCAAGTCACATCCTGAGATCCGATAGGTAAAGTAAGAGAGGAAACCTTTGTTATATAATGTGTTAAGTTGGAGTTAAGTCAGAGATGTCCCTCAACAATGCAGCCACAACAGTGCTTCTACATACGATGATGACATACGACGAACGTGAAGCTAATTTAAAGTGAAACTCTCGCCAGAAAGCAACCAAGGCTTTTTTTTAACCGTGAGTCAAAAACCATCTTTTTAGTAAACTCTGCATACACAAACAATTTTCTCAATGCTCGTGTTCATGAGACCCCGGTGATACTACGAGCAGTTTCATGTTGTGTCGAGCCTTCTTAAGCGTTTTAAAAATAGTGATTTGGTGCTAGCGTGCCAGTGCCCCATGCACTCCATTGAAAATTAGCTTGCCCAAAAATGAAACTATGGTTAATCTTAAAGCCGGACTATGCAGCAGCAGTTTCCAGACCAGATTCCTTCGCCGTTTTCTAGCTTTGCACCAGATTTGTGCATACGTTTTTCGCTACAGGGCTCCCCCTACAGCTTCGGCGCAGATACACTGTTGAAAAGACTTGTTGACGAGCCTCCCTCGCCCACCTAGCAGCTACTACGTTACCATGTGCATCTGTTTTCAAAGAAGCCGGCCGGCTAAACAGCGAGTCATGTCTGGCACTGCATTAGTGCACTTCGTGCTCTATGTTCAGGCGGACATATCGCATGATACAGGCGACAAATCATGCGACATTCAAAGACCAAACTAGATATCTAAATACACAACGAGAACCTGGATTCAGAACGCAAACAAACGTGTTTGGTAGCAAGTGACAGCTACGCTAAACACCCGCTAACTATCGAGCGAGCCATCAAGAAACCAAGCTAAACACATGCAGGGCTCACAGTAAAACAGTCAAGCAATAACGTTGTTCAAAAGACTATCAAGTCACGTTGCAAAGACAAAGTTCATCCACTCACAATTTCAACAGCAACACGGCCAAGTCGGCGCCTGTTTTGGACTCCTCAAAAGCTCGTCCTATGTTTACTCCTGTCTGGTCTCTTTTTTTGTCAAGCTCCCTTTTCTTCTTCTTCTGTTCCTCCGACTGTGGCTTCCTGGGTCTCTTTTTAGTCGACTGATACATGACGAATACAACAATTGCCTTGCAACTGGCAGTTTATATTTTCCCGGTTCCATGTTTGGGGGTGTGTTTGCCGTAAAGCTGTTTCAAAACTACAATCTGACTACATTTCCGAGGGGCGGCGGGATACTTCCACCGGCTCACTTCCGGATTGACCTCGGACCGGTGGCAGCAAGGTGCATGTTCCGTTTCTCCGCCCAGAAGCGCTAGGGGGAGTCGTAGAAACCACCAAATGACCCAGAAAGTGTCAAAGAACATTCAGAATGACTTTCAGCCTGCATAGTTAGGGTAATTTTTGCTAATATTGTTGCATAGTGCCCCTTTAAAAGTGCCTTTTTTCGTCGTAAATATGCTTTAACACGAAGGTTTGACTCATATTCAATCACAAATAAAGCCTCGGTTGCTTTTTGGCGAGAGTTTCACTTTAATAAAGATTTTACACTGAGCAAAGCGAAGTGAATAAACTGATGCACTGTTGATGTTGCACCACAGTCCTGGTCGTTTTCTGCCATTGTTTGTTATGTTGATGTTGTCACTACTGCCTTGCATTGTGGGATAACTCTGCTGGTATTGTCTCCAGTGCTTGCATACATGCATACATACTTCTGTTTCCAAGGTTTCTGGCATACTAATAAGTCTTACACTGCAAAAAATACAATAAATAAACACATTTTCAAGGGGATGACTTCATATACTTTCTGTCCATGTAGCAAGATAATTCTACTTTACAAGGAATATTTAATTATGTTCAATCTCAGCATTATTAGGCTCTGATAATGTTCAAAGGTGTGAAATGAGTGGACGGCTGTGTTTTTAGATCAAATTACTTGACATCATTATTTTTGGATACTTCAGTAGACTTAAGACAAACATGTTGTTGTGACAGGTGACAGTCATGTGGGCTAACCGTGATCCATTATACTAACCAGTAAATATTAAAAGTGACTTGAGTAATTGATTTAGAATATTTACTAATTAAGTAACTAAAAAGAATATAAGTATGACGTTTTAGACACAGTCAAGATGGATATGGAGCAACAAAGGAAGACAAATTAAAAGGCATCCATTCACTGAAAAACAATAAGAGTCAGCAGACTTGCTAACATGTTGATGTCCACCGTATTTGTTAGCATGCTAACGTTTGATAATGAGCACGAAGCACAAAGTTGGCTGATGGGAGTGTCATTTGTTTAGCATGTAGCTGGTGATAACCTGAGGTAACAGCCCAGTCAGGTAATGTTTCTGCAGACCACTGACACGTTCACAATTGTACATGTCACATCACACTGACAATTCATCATAAAACATGTCATGCCATGTTCGCATTACATGTTAATGACCTGATTGTCATATCAGGGGATGGAGGAGACTGTGGTGGAGTTAGAGGATACGAGGCTGCCATGCCAGTGACACATTTTGAGATGGCTTTGCAACATTTATATCAAACCAATTTCCATCCGAGTTTGTGGCAACCAAAATGCTTATTTTAAGCCAAAACATAATCTTTTCTTAACCCTAATCAAGTGGTGTTTGTTCCTAAACCCAACCAAAACATAAGTGCAGCACTGTCACAACATAAACATGACAATTTTACCAAAAGAAGTGTCAAGTATTAACATTTAGTTTGCAGAAATGTACATTGCCAACATTTATTGTTGTGGCTTGTGGATGATGGGGCCTAACCCAAAAGTTCAGGGATCACTGATAACTGTCAAGACACATCACTAAAAAGCCAAAATGTCAACCTGCTGGTGGTGTTAGAAGGAAGTCTAGAGGTCATCAGAATCAGTGTCATTCTTACTTGGGGCACCACAGATGTCTATAGAAAATATCATGACCATCCATCCAGAGTCAGGTGAGATGACCGACACACCGACACAGCCCTCCCCAGACTCATGGTGTCAGCATGACTAATAATACACGGTCTCCATTTGCTGAAAACCCGATTGCCGGTCAAATATTGTTCCAATTCCATGTGAATCGCAGATAATAAACTTAATCTCACATTCCTGTGAAAGGCAAAGAGAATTAATAAACCATCATGAAAGTCAAGCACATCAAACATACATATATATATATAGATATATATATATATATGAGGCAAATGTAACAGCGTTCCTTTAATTTCATCATTTCTCCCTCCGAGTGGTTTTAATTCACACACTGAGACTAGCGCTCGTTTGGAGACATATCATTTGAATTTCACCCCGGCATAATGAGCCGCGCTCAGGTTGGATCGCTGCTGGCTGAAGCAAAGCTACGAAGCGTGATAATTCATTGTTCAACGCACTCATGGCCAAGAACCGCATGTGTCCAGGATCCACGGGAACCTGCGGGGTATCAGAGCTGAACGAGGGGGAGGGGCTGCAGGATGCTGGATGGAAAGGTGATGACACTTGGCTGCAGTAAGGAGATAATCAGCAGCACACACATTCATACACACACACACACACACACACACTTGAGCCAGGCTTTTAGAGGCTTTGTGGGACGTTGGGGGAAGGCAGATGGGGGAGGACATGACCGGTGTCTACAGGGACAGCTGTGGACGTCTCCCCTCCTCACCGTCTCCCACCTGTTACACATCATGTCCGCTACAGCTCACACAGCATCTTGGGTGAACCCCAGCATGCTGCCACACACCCACACGGCCTGACACACACATCTACACAAATAAAAGAAATCATAATGTCATGACATCGAGGTAATTCGTAATTATTCCCATTTGTTGCTCTTTAAAATACATTGTTGTAGCTTTAAATAAGTGTCTCGCGTGTAATTCTTTTGGCGCCATGTGAATAATGATGACTGGAACGTTATCAGGACATTAATTAAAAGCACAGGGCGACTATGAATCCTCTGAATTGAGAAATTCAGTTCACTGACTGAGCCACAGTGCTCATCCACAAAGCATTTATCTCTGTGTGAACTCACCGCTGACTCATTCCATTTTTCACGATCTACCTTTTCTCTGCCGTGTCCAATATTCCATATCTACCATTGACTCGGAATGAATTCATGGAGGAGAGATGGGAATGACAGTCACGTTCGGCCTTGCTATTGATCCTCCACATTGGTATTGTTAAAGAATGCAAAATAGAAGTCTCAGGGGATCGTTCTCTTAAAGTCCCACTGGGATTAAATCACATGTTCGTCTCTGAGAAGCAAAAACAGGAGCCTTAAGGAAGAAAGGTGTTGTTTTGGTTCATGAATGCAGTTGATTCTCTCTTTACAGAATGAGATACTGTTCCTATACAGCCAATGAAACGGCTCTGTTTTAAACACACGTCATGTCAGTGTCGCTGCGAGCGCTCTCTTAAAGGGATAGTTCAGGTCTTTTGATGTTGTGTTGTATAAAGTACTGATCCCTGGTCAGTGTGTTACTGCAGTAGACAACCATCAGCTCACTGCTTGTGTGGAGAAGCAGCGTGTAGGACGCACTGAGAGGCAGACGGCTGACAGCACGATGTGTTATAGTCACCTAAAAGAAGGCACACGTAAAAGAAATCATATCCGTAAAAGTTTTCTCTATATTTTGAATATTTTGGGGCCTTACTTTCCCTGAAAGTTACAGCACTAGGTAACCAAATGAAATTCACCATGTGCACAATGTTGCTTAGAATAGACTTATGGATTTCTCTGTTTTTGAACAATTTAATCTATCTTGTACCTTGTTGGGTTTCAACGTAACCCAAACAACGTGTGTTTGCAGAAACAGAAACAGAAAAAATGTGTTCATTTTTTTTTGTTTCTCAACATTTTCTCTATCTTGAAAATATGTATATGTTGTTACTCATGGTAACCAATCCCATCAGCCAGTTAGAGGCATGTGTAAACTTTACTTTTGACTTTTCCAGAGGAATTTCTTAAGAGGACAAACTGTCGAGGAGGTCATGGTGTTCAAGTGTTAAAATGCTCTCAGTGTGGCTCTATGGTATTGATGGAGTAAAAGCAGTTGGCCCTTGAAAAGCTGCCTTTCATTAGGGTCTAGCAGACTGGTGTAAACATTAGTCAGGAAGCTCCACTGAAAGGTAGAGGGTGAGGAGAGGACGGGTCAGAGAGAAGAGAGAGGTCAAGTGGGTGAAGGAGCCTCAGCTTCCTCCAAAGTCTTTTGTTCCATCCCAGCTGAGGTGCACACAAACACAATTAATGCATTCAGATTCATGTGAGGTTGAGAAACCCGTGAAGATTAAAGACGTTGTATCATCAAACGGAGCAAAAGAAACAAAATCGATAAATAGACTTTGTAAATCTTCTGTTTTCACTTCAACAGGCGGAGTCACTCACAAAGCAGTTCTGCTCCTCAGGCCCGAACAGTCGACCAGGCTGGCCTGGTTGCTGTGATGATGTCAGCAGTTAGAACCGTGTTTCCATTACCAACCTCACATAGTGCTGCAGAGGAAGTGTGATTCTTTCACCAGTGTCCAGGGCAAAACCGGAGCACCGGCAAGTCCAAAGGAGCCCACAGAGAGTTTTAAATTATAGAGAGGGTCAAGGAGTTACTTTCATAAAACATAACGCCCTGTGGCAACTCATTTACAGTTTGGTGCTGGACCCTTGAAATATTTACAGCTTTTACAGGATTTGGGTTGAGTTGAGTTCTATTTCTTTTTACGCAAAAGAATCATTACGATGCCATCAACAATGACCACATCATAACGCATTCAGTCAACATGGACTAATTAATTAGCAACATTATCCTCGTGACATGTAGCACCTGCAGATGCAGCTCAAACAGCAGATTATGTGAAAATGATGTGAAATCTCACCCTTCCTGTGTTGTGAGTGATGTCTACCCGCTGGCAACTTGACACCAAAGCAGACGAGCAGCTACTTTGATGCACATTTTAACGGTTTTGACCGTTTTTTTAGCTGCTCTCTAGCCACAATCTAATCTCAACACATTGTTATGCAGCTGTTGACTGCTACAGGCACAAGATTAAACCCTCCGTGTTATCAGAATATTTCAGGACAACTGCTCTGCCAAGATCATGAAATCATTATTTTATTTTCTTGACAAACAAAGACTCAAAATAATAATGTCCGTATGCTCTCCAGGCTCGGCCCCATGAGGAGTACGAACAACACTATCTACATTCACATTTGCTAAAATACATAATAATCAAAGCAATTAAGCTGCAAGAGATATAGAAATAAAGCAGTATTCCATTATGCCAAACGCACAACCCAATCACAGAATAAATGTACGATTGTGTGGATCACAGATAAGTTCAAGCTGAACCTTTCTTTAGGTTCAATTTATTTTGTAACAACACCTTGTTTATTGTCTGTTAGACTGAGAAAAAGATCATGTTTCAGCTTAAATTACCTCTTCTGGTCCCCCCAACCACAACTGGGGATTCTGACCTCCTGCCAAAACTATTTAGTTAATGTTGCCTCAAGCATTTCCAAAGATATCAGAAGGTTTCCTTAAAAACACCTGCTTTCATCAACACCAACACAGCTGGATGTGCTCTGGCTTCCAATCAAGACTATTCTGTTTGTGTTGACACAAACATGCCTGGCAATAACAGAATGTTCCCTAAAAATACCTGCTTATATCACCACAAACACGGCTGGAGATGTACCAACCTCCTATCAAAACAATCCCTAAATTGTCCTGAGGTAGCCTTAAAAACATCCGATGATGTCACCTTTACAAATGTTGAAAAGCTGTGGTTCCTCATCAGAAATATCCAGCAACAGCTGTTCTGTTGCCAGAGAAACAGAACAGCTGGCACAATGTTTCATTGAAAGTATCCATTGGTTTCGTGTTTAGCAATTTTCAAATGTCCTTGTAAATTCTCTTGTTCGGCAGCGGTTTCAACTCCACCACCACCACCTCCACCACCACCCTGTGGTATGAGTTAGGGGTGCACCGATCCGATATTAAGATCGGATATCGGCTCCGATATTGACAAAACGGCTGGATCGGTAAAATGAAACAGATCCACCGGCCGATCCAATTTTTTTTTTTCTGCCGTCGCAGCACATCCTACGTCATTCGTCAGCGTCAGTGTGTCGCATGCTGGAAGAGCGCAAGTTGTTGTTTGACCAACTCTTTATTAGTTTATTTTCAGGTTCGGCTGCTGTGTTTTATTTTGTATTCCTGTTTGCAGGATGTTACATGTAATCACGTCACATTTCTCGCTGATTAGCTAGTAGCCCCGCCATCAGTTGTTAGCCTCACCAGTCAGCTGTTAGCCTAGCAACGCTAACTTTCAAACCGACGTACTCAATACTCTGTGGGCTGTCCACCGTTGCTCCGTTGGTCCTCCCTCCACCACAACCTCAGGGTTATTCACCGCCGGGCTGCTTTGTCTCCTCCTCTGCTGCTGCGGTCTCCCCGGCTCGCAGCAATGCTGGATGGTCTCCCCCGCTGTGTGCACGGAGCCTCCAGATGCTAGTTTGTTTACAGACGGTGCTACTGACTTCGGTGCTATAGTGTTCCCTCCGTGCGGACTGACAGGCGCTCCATACATTCATTCTAGTTTGTTCCACTTTGTTACGTGTGTCCTTGGGTACCCTGACAGGCGCTGTATAAATTAAATGTATTATTATTATTATTATTATTATTATTAATGTTACACATGCTTACAATGTTCAGTAACTGTTTGATTATTTTGTCTTAGTTAGGAAAGTCTGGTGCCTTTAGTCCCTTTCACATGGTGGAAGGTATACAGTTTATTATTAAATCAACAACGGTATTGGATCGGTATCGGGTATCGGCCGATACGCTCAGTCCAGGTATCGGTATCGGATTGGATCGGAAAAAACTGGATCGGTGCATCTCTAGTATGAGTCAGCTCATATGTGTGATTTAATATTAATGAAATAATTATTTACAAATGTAGCATATCGCTGGTCTGCAGACATGTGTGAAGCCAACATTGTATTGTGGTGACCATGTGCAGGAATGCTTTACACAGAAATGAGAAAGTATTGGTGTTGTAACACACTACTGACACTTAAGCACAGAGACATGTATTTGCTGGTTCTCTATATATACTTTATGTATCTCATATCTCCTCTGCTGTGTGTTTCTACCATCCGTGCGAGTTCTTCTCTGCCACAGTGTCAAACTGATTCCCCAGCAGACTCCAGCAGGCTGAAGCTCCTCCAGTTAACGTTGCCAGCTGCCCTGAGGCGAGTTTAACCTGAGCGGAGAGTTGCACCTGTACAACAGTAAGCTTGGATTGCGGAGCTCAAGCTCACTAAATCTCTGTCCACTCAACAGGTATTAAACCCCAAGCAGTGCAGCGCCACACGGGGGGCTGCACACATCTCCTCCTTCCCCGCTGACGAGCCTTTGCTTTCCCGCCCTGCCTGCCAGCTTTGTCAGGAGTCGTGCAAAGAAAACTGGCAGTGCAGTTATTCACCCTGCAAATTATTGTGGTTGCGTTTGGTCGTCAGTGTTGAGGGAACAGGCTGTCAGCGCTGCACGTCCCTCAACATTTCGGCCTCTTCTGCATACATTAACTGAACATGTTCTTCAAATCTCCCTCCTCCTCACTCGTAAACATTACTTTGTTTGTATGAACAAAGCAGAGTATTTAGGCGACCCGGGCATGGCGTGATTGTGAATGACTGAGCTAAATCTATTCACCAGAGAATAGTGTGTACCCAGCGCTCTGAATGGCTTTGATTATGAAACAATCTGTTCCTCTCACTGCATGGTTCACGGCAAAAACCTTGCAAACATCCTGCCATATATCAAACAACAGTCACAGATGTCTAAATCGCTCTTTCATCCTGTTTATCTGGAAACGTATCTCTGATTTACTCTGGTGGCTAAATTATGGGCACATATGTTTATATCCACAAGCTGTGATTGATTCTTGTTAAGCCTGTTACCCCCGAGGCGGCCGGAGGAATATGGCGGTGTTGTGCTGCAAAAATGAAGGAAAAGTTTGGAGCACAAAGCTTCGAGTTCCTTGATTAAAAAGACTCCTCGTGTAATAACACATATTTCTGGAGGTCACTGGTGTTTTTCCTCTGCTCTCTTCGCCGTGCAGCTTTCATCAGTAGAGAAACAGTGTTCAGTCGTCAGGATGCTTGGTTAGGAGGTAGTGATTGATGGTGTGTTGTGATCATGATGAAAGGAGGTCAAAGCCACAAGGGTCACATTTTTCTCCTTCTATCTGCGGCTCTTTATCTCTAATCACCTCTCCTCCCATACGTACATGCACACATTCATGTACTTGTTGCTCTTCTGGTCTTTGACAGTAATTCACGCATTAACAAAGCGAGGAACCTGATGAAGTCGTGTACTGACGGAAAACACACAACAGTGCTCTGAATAAATTCTTAACCGTGTGGAGATGTTTTCAAAGTTAGAAAGGAGAAGCTGCAATGCTTAAAAAGTCAAAAGAAAGAGAAAAAGCTAAAGCTGAGATTCATCTGAAAACATAGTGTTGTTAGAGAAATCCATACAAGCTAGAAGCCAGCGTTCTTTTATTTAAGAGTCCACATATCTCTACAAACACATCTTTTCCAACTTGTTTGAACGCACAAAACCTCACAAAGACGAAATGGGAACAGAGCAAAATGCCCATTCCCATGTGCTTCACATTTTTATTAACCATCGCTGCCCTCGCTGCAGCTCGTTACAGCTGTATAGTTGAGCAAAAAGGTCTGGAGAGGCAGCCAGAACACCAGCTCACACACAGCTGTCCTGAGGGGCATTTCCCTTCCATGGCAAAGGCTTTGTAATCTGAGCCCAGCAGGTACGTTGATGGAGCTGATGTACGTGTGTGTGTGTGTGTGTGTGTGTGTGTGTGTGTGTGTGTGTGTGTGTGTGTGTGTGTGTGTGTGTGTGTGTGTGTGTGTGTGTGTGTGTGTGTGAAGGTGTGTGTGTGTGAGGGAGTGTGCTGCGTAGCAACGCTAAGGAAAAGGAATGGGGGGTCAGGACAAAGAGTGAAAGAGAGAGGAGCCTGAAGAATACCTGGGTTTCTTTAACACTAGCAGATGCATTAACACAAGTAGTCAGTGTCAGATTTTAATGATGCTGACGTGTTGAGCTGCTGAGAATGTGCTCGCAGACAGAAACATATGGCTGTGAAACATCTCAGGAGACAGAAGAATTCTCACCTCAGTGGCTGAAGTAAGAAATGAAAAGAAAAGATTTCAATCCATCAGAACAAATGTTTCTGAAACCCAGACGTGTTCAAACTTTACATTTCTTTAAGTTCAGTTTTTGGCGGCTGTATCCAGTGTACCCTGAGTAATTTGGTGCCCTAGGCAAGATCTTAGCAAGCGCCCCCTTGCATCGCAGTCAATTTCACAATCAATTTTCATACAGTCACACAGAAACTGCATGTATGTATTTAAGATTTTATTTCTTTTAAGTCAAAAATATCACACCAAATAAAAACTGAAGAAAGAAAAAAATAAAATAGGTGATAAAAGTGATATAATAACCATTTATGAGTGGATATGTAGGTTTACATTTATGTCAGGTGTCATGTAATGTGTATGCAGGTGTTATGAATGTTTATGTATACCCTCTTCAAATGAAGTGTTTCTGAAAGTTGCTTTGTTGGTTTGTGGTTGTTTTCATGAGGTAGTAATTTGTTGGAAATCTGTGGAGTGAAGAGGTAAGTTCAGGGAAGAGTTACCTCGGGTCTCCAGTGCTGCTCAGAAGATTATCTGAGCTGGAATTCTGGTCTCCCAAGGAGGTAAGTCCATCATCCACTCAGCAGGACCAGGATGTAGTTGAATATCCCTGAGTATATGCACATGTGCATATGGAGGTATGGTACTCAAGGTCTGCAATTTAACCCAATAGTCATTCTGTTGTTTCAAATCCAGTGTATATAACATTCTTAGATTCTCAAAACACAAAATGTAGAACTCTGGACTGAAAATGAACATATATATTACATTATCTGTCAAGTATTACATTATCAGTTTTGAAAAAAAAAGACCCACCTGAAAATATAATAAAGTCCCAATAATGTAATAAGGTATTACATTATCGGTAAAAATGTTATTACAATATCAGTTAGGATATTTTATTACATTATTGGTGAGGTTATTACATTATTGGGTGCTACATGGAGTAATAACAGTTATACACTTCAACTGCACTTTAACACTGATGTAAACTTTAACAAACAAACTTTGACACAATTAAGCAAAGGCTTACAACGAACCAATTACAAAGGGGATGGAAAACTTATAGCATTTTAACTGACAGACAAGCAGGAAAACACAGCCAGCAGGTTAAAATTACACCTGAACAGGCCTAACGTTAACTTTCCAAATGTTCCTGATGAATTTAAGGGGGAGTAACATTAACATAAGTCGACTCGAACTATTTATTGATTATTAAACAATGCTGCTATCGTCCTAAGTAAGCTAGCAAGCTAACACTCTGCTCCAGCAAAGATGTTGTTAACAACGCATTAAACTATTAATTTCCTTTTGCTTCATCTCATTGACGTTACTGTACCTCTATCTTCTTCATGTTTTTCTTCCTCTTCTTTCCTTCTTTTCTTTCACTGGGCGCCGGATGGTTTCAGTCTTTGTGGTACTTTGTAATTCCGCTACAATATAAGTATATCTCTCTCTTGGTCTTGGGGTCTCGGTCCGGTCAGATTCAGGCAGTTCGCCTATCGACGCTATGACGTTAAGTTGCTGTGGGCATATAATATTTTGAAATAATAGTAGTAATAGCACTGGTAAAAAACTGTATTTTATTATCATTATTATTATTATTATTTTATTTATTTATTTTTCCTCCCCTGTTTGCGCACCCCCCACACTTGGTAAGGTTTAGGGTTCATTAATATCATGCTTTGGCTGGAAACACTAATTTTTGTCACAATATATGTGTCTGGAAATGATCCCGAGGCCTTCTGCCATGGTTTCACGCTAACAAACAGTGAAACACATTCTTGCACTGTGGTCTCTGGCTTTGCAGCCTTCTCGCCTGTACCTCCTCTAACCATCCCCTCTACCTCCCAGAAAGAAGGTCAGGTCATAAACATGCAAAGTGAATGTGGTTAAAAAACGTTTATTGTGGAAATGTCACTTGGTGTTGGGCTGGTAGACGGTGACAGTCATCGACTACAGAGCTGTACCACTGTAACATCGGGTTTAAATGTCCCCACTGAAGAGGAGTTAGTCTCCTCGGAGCTGTTGGCCTTTGTGACCCATAGAAGAAAACTGAAAAGAAGTGTGTTTGCTCTGTGGGCCGCAGTTTGAGTGTTTCTTTAGTTCATGGCATCGTTATGTGCGTTTTCTTAGTTTACCTCTAACCCAGGGCCGGCCCTGGCCAAATTGGGGCCCTAAGCAGAAATTTATTTTGAGGCCTCCCCCCATTCCAAAATGACTGTATCACGAAATGCCATTTAGGTTTACAACATTTATTAGTAGGAACAAATCAAATGAACAGCCTCTTTCAACAATGGAACAAGCCTTTTACAGATGACATGGTGCATGGTCCCTGTTGACGTACTGGGCATTGGCTCTGTGTCAACCTTCAGCATTGACCCTGTTATGACAAGAAATCCATCATACAAGCAGATTATTAAGATTTGTTTTGGTCTTAATGGTAAATTACAAAATGAAATTAACATAAATACTAGCCTCACAAAGATTAAAATGCAATTAATGCTAATACGACTATGTATGTCGCTGATGACAGAGACAGTTGTCTTGGCTGGGTCACAATGACAGTGGGAAAAACTACATTAACATTAAGTCAATCCCGGGAGCGTGATGCATACCCCCCAAAGAACAATGGAGCTCAGCACCAGCCTAGGTGAGCCCATGCGAGCATCAGCCAATATGGGAAGAACTATGTGTGGCAGCAGCTTGCTGCGGACCTCAGTTGTTGTCCTCAACGGGCGCAAGCATGCATCCCAAGGAGGTCATACTACCTTGGTGTACCTAACTATGTGTTGCAGAAGCCTGCTGCAGACCTCTAAGAACTAATCGGGCGCAGCCATGCATCCCAGGGAGGTCATACTACCTTGGTGTGCCTAACTATATTAACATAACAATTTAGCTGAATTTAGCGCGGAGCAGACAGGAAGTCAAGCGCCAAAATAACAAACAGCATATGGTTACCTTTCAAAATAAAACACTCCGTGTTGACACCAACACACAAATCTCCCAAAAGAGACAAACACAAGCTCTTCTGCTAATCCTTCGTTCGGGAACACGCCGTGTTGTTGTTTTTAATAACACAGACCTATAACTGCGGTCGGGAGTGATTATGTGATTATTGCGGGAACTCCTCGTCCTCGTGACGCCAGCTGTCAACCGTACTGCACCGTGGCGTACTCAAACCGCAACCGGTGGGGATTGGCGGACGGCGGAGTGGAGCCGGAGTTTCAATGGTAATATCTGAAATTGTGAGGTCGTGCAGAGGATTAAAGGAGTCTGTATTGGTAGTAAATTCGCCGCACCTGAGGAACCCATAACATGCTGTGAAGAAAACGGCTTCTAATAGAGAGTCTGTCTAAGTCCTAAAACACCTTTGCCTTAAATGAGTCACCATTTGTGAATAAGAGACAAAGAAAAGGAGGGCACTTATCGTGGCTTCCTGGCTGCTCCTTTCCGGATGGAGGGATGACCGAGAAGGTTACTGATTGAAGATCTGCACATCTTAAATGAAATTGAATACCTGCCACTGATGCTTTGGTGGAGGTAGGCCACATTTGCAAGATTAAAAAACAGTGAACTATGAAGCACGAATCGCAGGTATGTTAACCGGCATCACAGGAACTGAATGGCTGCCGAGAAAGAAATTAAATGAGACCAAGCCGATTCGTACATCCTTACGGACAGAGCATTCCTGGATTCCTGAAATTTAAATCGGGACGAGGAGTCAGCAATTTTGTTATCAAGGCCAGGAAGTTGGCAGCACAGAGAGTGAAATTACACATAAGGGATGTCCATGTTAAGCGACGGATGAACCTGTTAATAAAGGGGGCAAGGAAGCAATTCTTTTGGCCAGACATCAGCAAACCATGAATGTTGTAAAATCCCCCAAAACCAACAGAAGGAGCTGCATCAGTAAAGAATTGAATAGATACGACGTGTCTGGCTTCTCATTGTGGAAAAGGTATTCCATTCCAGTTATCACAGAACAAGGACCAAACGAGGATCTGATCTGCAGCCTTCGTCCAGGGTTAAGTGATCGTGGAGGCTGTTTACGGTTTTTGAAAATCAGCAATCTAGAAAAGGAGGATCTGCCTGAGTGAATAATTCTCATGACAAGTTATGGTGTTCTAATAAAGACGACAGATCTCACTTTGTCATGGTAGCTACATCTAGTGCGCCTTTTATGATTTTGCGAATGCGAGCCAGTTTCTCAAGAGGCAGCGATGCTTGCATTAGGACACTGAGGAGTTTAATGCCTAAAACTCAATCTCTTCCATAGGGCCAGTAGTTTTCTCTGCTGAGTGGGGGATGCCTAAGTGAGTGAATGTGTTTTTTTAAAGAGCTTATATATCAATCTGGTTTAGAATGAGGATAATCCACCAGAGTCGTCCAATGGTGCAAAACAAGGCAGTTTACAGTTGTTCAGCAAGATCCAACACGCCAGAAAGGGAATTGAAGATGCAAGGGCTGCTGCGACAGCCGAATGTAAGACTTACCGGGAAATAGGTCTTATTACGCCATTTGACGCAGAATAGATGCCATTGGGATGGATGCAGTGGCGTCACCTTTAAGGCATATGTTATATCAGCCTTACCTAGCCATGCCTCTAGATGGCTTATTTATGACTTTTTGCTAGCCGAGTGCAGCAAGGGCACACGGACCTGGGGTGGTCGTCTCTGCAATAGCTTCAGCATGTTAGCAAATCTGCACACATTTCATCATTCAGTTGCAAGCGGTATCTGCCATGATTTGCTCTTTGGAGTCGCCTTAACGATGTTCTTCTCTGTCATTTTGAGACACTTGGGAACTATGGTCATGCTGGACCACGATTTGGACAAAGTCTTGCCATGTGTGAAAGGATCCACGCGCCGCACAAGAAAGGGCCTTATGCCCTGTGGAATGTATGCTAATTAAAGTCTGAACAACGGACTGATCTAGACTTTGGTTAAATTTTTTATTTTTATAATTATTTTTTTATTTTATTATTATTATTATTATTTTTTTTTTTATTTATTTATTTATCATTTAATATTTATTTATTTATTTATCTTCGGGATGTAGAGGGCTGCTTTGCTAACAGGGATTTGTGATACTCATAGACAATGTACTTCCATATGATAGGCTTGATCTGAGATGATGGCCAAATATGTGTCCAGTTCTACTCTGCGCTCTGGGTAAACTCTGCCGTGGTTAGGTTTTTGACAGTCTGGGGTCACTCTTTTTAAAATTACTGAAACAGTTGACCAAACGTCTGCCAGAAGGAAACAGTGAATAATAAGCCAAAAGGGAACAGTTCTTCTTGGCTGCGCATTTCTTTGAAGAGGGAGAAGTGACGAGAGGACAGCGGCCGCATCAGGGACGTCGAGATGACGCATTGCGGCCCCCGAGGGAGCAGGGATGTTATGGCTATGAAGCTATCTATCAAATTGCATAATAAAGCTTGCCGGCAGCGGGGCAGCAGTGATGTGCGTGCAGCAGCTTGGGTTTAAATGAACCGCCTAATTTGGAAGAGTTGATGTGGTTGGTCAGAGACTGATGCTGACCGGATCAGCTGGCTGTCAGCTTACTACAGCTGGGATTTATGACTTCCGTGTCCTGTATGAATTTGCGCTATGCTTTATTTTTTTAACGTCAACGTGCCGGCTACACTTCCTGTTCGGACTGCTTCAGCAACGAGGGTCAGTACAAAGCTGGCTTTGCCTCGACACTAACCCTCGTAAAAGGATCAGTCCCAACCATACGGATCCCAGCAACTGCACCCGAGACACAGGTAAGTGTCTCCACGTTTTGATAGTAGTTGCCTACGAGTATGGTGAAGTCACCTGGAAATTCGCTAACTAGTTAGCTCCGCTTCGTTCCGCTATGCAATGGTGTTTGAAGCGAGTTTAATGTTAATAATATTACGAGGGAGCTTTGCTGGATGTGCAGACTGGAGACAGAGACTCAAACACATACAAACAAACTAAGTAACATATTCAGACACACTAACCACTCTGAAACGTCCTGCTGCAGCCGTAGAGTCTGTATTTCTTCAGGAGCCATTCTTTCTGGGTCCAATTCTGCGTCAAACTGGTATGGTTGAACTACAGCATCTCGGCGAGTCATAGCATTACATCCACCGTAAACATTAGCGCATGCTAGCGCTAGCGTAAGCGGCATCCTCTCCCTTAGAGGGGCGTGTAGCAGGCAAGGCAGGCGTTGACAGACGGAGCTCATTAGCATTTAAAGATTCAGGCACAGAAACAGCCTGCTCTCAGTGGAGCGACTTTTAGACAGCTGAAACTCAGGACCACGGATGCGTTTGGAGCAATACATTTCAAATACAGTGTTGATGGACCTCTGACAGCTGTGTGAAATTGATAAAAAACAGTATAATATAGGACCTTTAACTAAACTTTATACTTTTTCACTGTTAGCAACAAATGAAATGCTTCATAAACCATTAGTTTAGCAACAGAATAAATTCAGCTGCAACTTTAAAAATGGACTTGTGATGGACTATATAGTAAATATACATATATAATTATTATTGTTTGTTGTATCTTATCTTTAGAAGCAGTTTGTAGCCTGTCTAAATACATCAGACAGATATATATATGCAACACAATAGAAAATAGATTGTAAACATTATATGGATAATAGGTTTGTTATTGTGAAGCCTCAGTGATCATTCAACCATAAAGACAAAAAGACTCTGCAGGTGATCCTTTAATTAAATAATCCATTGCCAGAAGTAGCAGCATGAACACAACCAGTGAAGATGTATATCTACAGTAATTATCTGATGAGCGATGACTGTATTAATAGAGTCACAGAGGGGTGTAGAGCTCACTGTTGCAAACAGGAGCAGCAGAATGCATCTTGCATCAGTGTTTAGTTGTGTAGGCAGACTTTAATCCCTGTAGATGAATCTATACACAGAGACAGAGGGGGGGAGTCCCTCAAGGCTGTAACATTGGACGTCTGTATTTTCTCTTAGCTTCTGGAAATGTTGCATTTTTGAGAGAATTTCCTGCCCTTCATTAAGACTGCTCATTAATCATTTCCTGCCTATCACACAAAAGCCTCCGTCAGGGCCAGCAAGCGAGTGGTTGGAAACGTATCAGCGTCTTGCACGGCTCCACAGGTTGCTGTCATTATGGCAGCAGGGAGGCATAAGGGCAGAGGAAGCGGAGATAGAGGGGGGGGATCCAAAAATAACCTGCCAGAAATTAGGTGATCTGAAGCTGTTCACATGAATGATGGATGGATTTATAATGTGCTCCTAATGACCAGCTTTTATGAGCCAGCTGAAGTTTTGTGTTCTCAGCTTCAGAATCAGAAAAGTGCCGTTCAGTACAGAGCAGATCATCATTTCATCCTTGACTCTTTTACTGGAGAAAGCAAAAGAAAGGCGCTCTTAAACGTGTGTGACTGTGAAACTCTTTTATCAGTTCAAAGCAGACGCTGCGGCTGCTCATAGGAACTGTATTTCTGATGTGGATGTGTCAATCGTATCATTGATTAAGAGCCAGGTAATCCATCTGACGTGGAGATTATTGGATCAGTAGAGCACCTGCTCCGGGCTGATTCCCCTGAATAAAATGGCTGTGTTAATCCGTATAGGAAGAGGCAGTCCTTCAGGCTGGAGCAAGGACAGGGAGCGCTGCCTGCCGGAGATACTGAGAGGCTGTCTCATATTGGTGTTTTTTGAGGAATCAGGGTTTGGAAGTAGAGAAGAGAGGGGGGTTGTGTGGCTTTCAGTCAGTCATAGAGGGTAATTTAAACCAGATTTAGGTGAGCTGTCTTCAAGGTCACGGCAAATAGAGGTGCAGGGAGAAGCAGGGGTCAGCAGTGCAGGCTGGGGAAAGAAGTCATTGAGACAAATTTACTATGAGACGCTCTTCCAGCTCACTGATTTACTTTTACCATTCTGAGCAACATCATGAAAACGGCTCAGCACTATGACTTGGAGATATAAAGTAACCACACGGGACGTTGGTTAAGTGTTTGTTTTACCACTTTAAACAGCTAGAATAAACAGCAGCATTCATCAGTGCTCAGACATTACTTCCAGCCATGTCATTTATGAGATCCAGAGTCAAATCTCTCAGGTTACTCTACTACTGTCAAATGTCATGTTTTACAACCACTGGCTTTTATTACGGCCCTGTGGCGTCTGTACAATGGGCCCCAGTGTGGAATGTACCGTAACGCCCTCGCCGCTCCACGTATGCACTCACACGCAGCCGCAGTGACGTATCGTGTAATGGAGATGGTTATATCAGAGGCGATGCCCTATGGCAGCACGGACATGCCACTATGAGCGTATGTTGTTATTGGAAAAAGCAGAGAACTGAGCGGGGTCATGGCTGCTGCGTAGCACCTCATCAGTCAGCCCAGCAGCCCAGAGGACGGATTGTTTAAATTTGGCTCTGCGCCTCATATTGAGTTACGTCCAGATGGTCGATGAGAAGTTGAGAGACGGGTTCTCGCTTGGTCAAGCGTTTGGCCAGTCGCAGCTTCAATTCTGAAGCAGCCAATCATTTCACATGACATCCTGTAGGCTTCTTTACGTAAGCCCTGAGGGGCAAGGGAAGGATTATTATTTTATTTTTATTTTTATTGTAAGTGAGTGTTATTGTAATACTCATTTTGACCACAGCCACCAAAGAAAATCTCTTCCGCCAAAACCTTTTTTCTTTCTTTTTGTTTCACAAATTTGTGAAAAATTCCTGAAAAGAAATAATTTCCTGGCATGTTTTCACAGACAGAAAACAAATGAAAGACTCATAAACCTTTTCTTCACCAGTTCTCGAGTCATAAACACAGCAGACAAAACAATTTAGATCAGACTCACAGAAAATTGATCAGCAGAAGAAAAAACAAGTCTTCTCTCACCCCTCAGGGCTTCTGTACTTCTTCTTCTTAAGACCAAATGAAAGAAAGAAGTCGTGCTGCTGATCATCATAGATTCACTGTGTATGTTTAGTTCACTGCACAAGGTCACTAAAATGCGCTCTGGCTTATTTCATGTAAACTGTGGCGAGTCTTTGTGCCAGATGGCTTCTACACCACATGAGAAGTGGTTTCACCTGCAGTGCAATCAGACTTCGGGTCCGTGGGTACCGAGTCGTTGAAAACGAGCTGACATGTTTCTGCTCATGTGTTTTATCACTAAACATCGGCTGAATGTTTCCATGTGCTTTCTGTTTGGAGTCCCATGAATCATCATCTGCTGAGTTTAACCAAACACGCTGTTTTCATCTGGAGAAGTTAGATTCTGTGGTATTTATTGTCAGTCATGTCACATCTTTAAGAACTGTGAGTTAAATGGACACAAGGAAACTGTAAGGTCTGAGACAGTTTAGTTCAAATGTGTTATTACCCCCTGAAGTACAAATACTTTGTTACAGTACTTCAGAAGATTTCCAGTGTTGGGCAAGCTACTTGGAAAGTGTAGTGAGCTAAGCTACCAGTTACTCTACATTAAATTAAGCTTCACTACACCGAAGCTACCCCCCAGAGAAATGTAGCTAAGCTAAGCTACAGCAACATGGCAAATGTAATTTAACTACATCAAAGCTATTTTTTTAATATATGTATATATATTGGAACAACTTTAGCATATTAACATAATTAAACAGTGTATACTCAGCAAAAAGTATATTGTAGTAATAGTTTCCGTTAAGGTTCTCTAGTCTGTATTCTAGTTTAAGCTTTTATATTCATATTTTATATTTGAGTTAGTCTATTTAGTTAATGTACATAATTCAGCTTTTAATTGTATTTGTTTACGTTCCTCATTGTTTTTGTATTTGATTTATGTCAAGTGGCTGTAACTCTTTAATTTCCCTTTGGGATTAATAAAGTAGACATCTACCAGTATCCCATATAACTGGCAGTTTCAAAAGTGGTGTTTTTTATTAGGCCCACTCTGTAGTAGTAGCTATATCTACATACATTTTAAGCTAATAATTTTGACTAACCACCATACTTTGGTTTTGTAGAAATTGCATTTTTGTTGTACCCTCTGCTGGTTAAAAATCACAAAAGTAATAATTCAGAGTAATGTAAACTTTTCAAATGTTTCTCTTTTCCCTAATTTCCCAACCTCTTACCTCCTATATGTAACGTTGCTGTATTTGTTTATTATTTAAGTTTGTCTTTTTGTCCCGGGATCAATTCGTCTCCGTCCTCCTCACCCTGTGCCATCTTTCCATCAAGTAACGCAACATAACTAACAGCAGAGACGTTGTAGGCATCAGCCAAAGGATTGGTCCGTGATGTCACGGTCATACGGAAGTGCTTCTCCACATACATGGCTGTGTATGGCAGTGGCGTCACTGACTGATCTTTTTATTTCAGACTGCAGCAGAAAGCTCCGCTGCACTGAGCTTCAGCTTCAGCACTACTTGGTCAATAAAAGAGCTGAGCTACTGAAAAGCAATTTGATTCAGAAAATAGCGACGCTACCACCACCCTACTGAGAAATGTAGTTAAACTAGTAACGCCGCTACTTGTAGCGACGCTACTGCCCAACACTGAAGATTTCTTTTACTTTACTTTCTACATTTTAACACAAACATCTGTACTCTTCTATGCCTTTGACATTTTCTAAACAGGCTTGTTACTTTAGTTTTAATGCAGTTCAGTGAATTTGTCAATTATTTTCATTTGACTGTGCACATCACGCACGGCAAACGTAGCAACGAAACGCAGACAGAGACGGAGACTGGAATAGGGAGAAAACGCGTTTTACTGTCTCGATCTTCTAATTTTGTCACTTTGTTGCTGCTCGGGACGCTTTACCAACCCAACATGCGTCTATTTGATGTCCTAGGAATGAGACTCAACAATCAACTGTCTTTGTGGTGCGTTCAGGAACAGCTGGGACAAATCTTACTGATTCTACCTTTAACTTTAATAGTCTTTGAATGTATTAATATGACATGAGCTTCAGTTAGCTTTGACCACAAATATCCTTCAGAGGGAGACTTTTTACTCTGATACTCTGAGTACATTTCAGAGCCTGTACTCTATTACTTCACCGGAGTAAAGTTGTGAATGAGTATACTTTTCAATTGTCTTTAAGAATCTGTGCTTCTAGTTGAGTAAACAATGTGTGTAGTTCTTCCACCTGTGATCAGCTGCTCGTTTAAACACTTTGTGAGGTTCAGTTGTGACGATGCTGTGCTGACGGTCTGGTTGTGTTAAGGCACTGAAAAACAGGTGGTTAAGTAAAGATCATGATTTGGTTTAACATTTCTGGTTCTGTCGCCGCAAACATGGCAGGAAAATGTCTCAACATCTTCAGTGTTTTAGAAGAAATGTGCATGCTTACATGTTTACTGGTGCATGTATCACACAGCCAAATACCAGAGAAGTTCAACATTAATGTTACTTTTATGTTGGAAGTTTATGTTTGTTTTGGATCAATTCTCTATTTCTTTCGTTTAGCTTAAAATACCTGTTTTGGATGCCTGGATATGCTCCGACCGAAAAATAGCTGGTCGATATCATGATATCCAGGTGACTGGGCTCTGTGTGGCCTCAGTGAAGAAATGACTCAATGTGTGAAAAAGATCTCCAGCTTCATATAGAAGATGTTTGGGGTTCATGAGCTCCAAATACACTGACTGAATAACATGAAAGCAGTGATGTGTGAATTGGTTTCTTCAGGCATCATGATTCACCAGGATAATCTCTGATATGACTTTGTTGTGCTGATATGATTCAGGAAACTAAAATTTGAGTTGTGTATTTATAGTTTTATTCGTTCATGCTAATCTTCGATTGATTTTTGATGTACATGAGTTTCTTTTGTCTTTGGCGTGTTATTTCTTCCAGTATTTAGCTGTTTCATGTCTTTGTTGGATAAATAAAGGATGGCGGGGCAGATTTCCTCCTCTCTCCTCGTGACAGTGTTTGGTCAGTACCTGTTCTAATTGCAGAAGTAGGCAGACAAAGAGAAGGCAAACAGACACAGAGCAGAGCTGTGAGCAGAGATATGAGGTCGGGTCACCAGGAGCCTCCACAATGCAGCAGCAGTAAAGTGAGTCTGGGGAACCAGATGATGATAAAGATGAAGATGATGATGTTGTCGATGATAGGAGGGCGGTAACCAGGAGGAGGAAGGCAGGAGAGTCTTGTGCATGAAGAGAGAGGAGAGACAGAATGAGGAAACAGAGAGGGATTCAAAGACCTTCAGTAGAACAAAAGTGGAGCAGGGACAGCAGACATCAGAGGAGAGGATATGAGAAGAAACCCACAAACAGTCTGGAACCAGACAAGAGGAACAAGATGACAGTGAACGAGTCGGACAAGGAGAGAAGAGACGACGACTGTTCAGTTCCACTGTGACACAGAGATACTGTGATACTAGATAGTTTGTGTGATGTGGGAGTTGCCAGATTTCTGACAGAGACCAACGTAGAAATTGGATTCACGTCGATGATGATTTTTAACCCATCTCTGCAGTCATTGTGGATGTGGGCCAGTCTAGTCACCAGGATATAATGTGAGCAGTTAACATTTACATGGCATAGGCTACGTACCGTACGGCACCACATCACGACTTTCACTGTGGGAGGTGGAGTTACAGGCGACCAGGCAGCCAAACAGATGACCAAAGACTCTGTCAGCATGACACCAATGTTTCTAAAGAGACTTTGAGACATTTCCAACTGTGTTTGACCAAAACCAAAAAGTCGGTTGATCTCTTTTGTGTCGACAGAACCAACCATTTCTAAGCCAAACCACGATGTTTTCATAACCTTACCAGAGCCTTGTGACAAGAGAGAAAGAGAAAACTTAATCTAAGCAATTGTAAAGTTGCAAAATAAAAAAAATAAAAAATTGAATTTATCTGTGGAAATGCAGAAACATATTTGGCTCGTGATTGTGTCGGGGAATGCATAGGTCAACGTGAATAAATATTCAGATCATGACATTTATGGTTTAAAGGTCCCATATTATGAAAAACATGTTTTCTCTGGTCTCTACATATATAAGCTGGTCCTCCCTGAGCCTGCCAACTCCCAGAATGAGGAAAACAAGCGATTCCTGCATGTTCTCTGCAGCCCACCCACTGGCAGGGACGGACTGGCCATTGGGCAATGTGGGCAAATGCCACTGTGGTCCGCCTGGTGATGCGGCTGCTCGCGGGCCGACTGACCAATCACAGAGCGTCCCCAAGCTCATTTCTACCAGCCGTTTCAAGAATCAAAAAGGTTCCTATGCCAACAGCAAACCAAATTTTTCCTAATTCTTCTCCCTATAGACCAATCTAAGCTAAGCTGTATCTATAGGCCACATACGTGTGTCTATATCACAGTCATGGTTACCTTCTACAGACGCAAACTTTTATATCACTCTGCATTCTTTTGTAGCGAAATGTCTTATTCAGATATTCAAAAACGTGCATGGTTTGAAATAAAACAAATCTACCTGCATTTTTTTATTTGAATTGTTGTTTGCAAAAGTTAAAATGAAGCAATGCCTTCTGGGAATTTCAAGACTGAATCGAGTAGACTGTCTGAGTGTGGTTGTTGGAAGTTGGAGGTTGGAAGTTGACTGAGTTTAAGCTAGCAAAAAAATGAATCAAGGCATCGAGCAACACAAGGAGAGAGCGGAGAAAAAGAGAGAAATCTCAGAGAGCATATAGATAGATATGGATGACTGCGTGACGGTAAGACAATTTTTATTATGGAGCGGCTGGCTCTGATGATTTATTAACGTGTTTTATGTATCGTTGTGTAGTTGTTAATAGCCTGGGAATTTACGTTTACTATCACCGGGGCTATCAAAAATGCCTGTTCTTTATGTGCGTCAAAACTTGTGCGTGCGCCCCCCCCCCCGTGGGCCCCTGTTGGGTGAAAATGCCAGGGCCGTTTTTTGTTCCCAGTCCGTCACTGCCCACTGGTAACACGGCACTCTTACAGGCTGTTCAGATTCAGCTCCTTTCGTTACGTAACGAAAGGAGTCATTTCCATAGGCCGGTCTCCTCTGCGTGGTAATAGGAGATATCCGAGAGGGGGGCGTTCATCCCCGAGGTGAAGTTCGGTGTGTCCAGTGATAAGCTAGCAGTGTTTTGCAATGTCGTCGCTCAGAGTCAGAGTTGGTTGTAAAAATCAACATTAGTGCCTATATTCTGTCCCAGCTACAGAACAACAGAAGAGACAGTGGTTGCGTTTCATTTTTCAATGTGTGTGTGTGCTAACCACTTCACATCGGAATGCTTCAGTAATGAGGGTCAGTATAAAGCTGGCTTTGCCTCGACACTGACCCTCGTAAAAGGATCAGTCCCACCCTTACCGGACCCAGCAAACCGACCCATGCCACCGAAAAGTGTCGCCGCGGTTTGATAGTATTTACAGTTGCCGACGTGTATGGTGAAGTCAGCTGGAAATTGGCTAACTAGTTAGCTCCTCTTCGGTTCGCTATGCAATGGCGTTTGAAGCGAGTTTAATGTTAATATTATTACGAGGGAGCTTGGTTGTCACAGTGAAAAGTCTGGAAACATGTGCAGACTGGAGACAAAGACGATGCGAACAGTGTCCAAGAGTTAGGAGACCTTGTTGGAGACAAACACAGCTCTCGCTAGCTGTTAGCCATTAGCTACATGGTAGCAACTGTAACAATACATACAAACAAACTAAGTAACATATTCAGACACACTAACCATTCTGAAACGTCCTGCTGCAGCGGCAGAGTCTGTACTTCTTCAGGAGCCTCTCCTTCTGGGTCCGATTCTGGGTCAAACTGGTATGGTTGAACGAAAGCATCTCCGCGAGCCATAGCGATACAGATATATACATCCACCATAACATTAGCGCATGCTACCGCTAGCAAGAAGCATCGTCTCCCTGAGAGGGGCGTGTAGCAGGCAAGGCTCTCCAAGTAGGCGTTGACAGACGGAGCTCATTAGCATTTAAAGGTGCAGGCACAGAAACAGCCTGCTCTCAGTAAAGCTCACTTGAGCGACTTTTAGACAGCTGAAATTCAGGACCACAGATGGGTTTGGGGCAATGCATATCGAATACAGTGTTGTTGGACCTCTGACAGCTGTGTGAAATTGATGAAAAACAGTATCATATGGGACCTTTAAATAAAACTTACCTTCTTAGTAAGTTGTGTTGTCAGTCTGCCTCATGACTGCACATGGAGGCCTGGTCCTGCCCTCCAATTAACATACTACATGCATACATCAAACTCAGACTATATATCTGCAGAAAACATTAAATTTCTTGTCTCTATTTGATTTAGAACAGGTCTAAAAAGATTTGCATCACATTATGTTCCTGTGTCACGCAGCATCCCAGCTGTTTTGGGGAATTGTGGTTGTATCATCATTTATCACAAAAACCATGATACAAAAATAAAATATCCAAATTAAAGTGTACTAAATAAAAGAGTGAGTAAGAATATTGTGCAAAAATGAATAAAAAAGACTGACTGACTGACTGGATGGATGGATGGATGGATGGATGGAGAGACAGCTCGAGGATGACCGTGGAAAACAAACGAACAAAATCAAAGCATCAAATTGTTGAAAACATTTGTTAGATGACGCTGACAGCTGCACTCCAGTTCTGTCACTGTGTTTATTGCATCATTTCCTGTCAGTACAGAACATTAAAGCACATGAGTTTCTTGTCTAAGAACTGCACAAAGTGTCTGCTGTTATTGCATTAAAGCACATCTCATCTGTACAGTGGTATGAAATCAGGACACAAAATACTAATGTGTCCATTTGATGTGACTGAGCAGATATAAGAGCTCGGAGAATAAAGGGAATGAGGTTAACTGTATTTTTTAAGCGTATAGAATTTTATAAAACAGTTTGAGGCTGACTTGTTCCAACACCGGCTGTAATATTGTAATAGCATATCATTCATAAACCCTGGTCCATAATCATTAACTCATCTGCAGACTACTATCATATGAAAGTGGCACACACGCCGCACCGCCTCTGTTCACACACTGACAAGATATTTAACTGTTCTCTCACAGTCCCATTCATCATCATGGGTGTCTTTAGTGGAGAGGAGCACATTTCCTCTTCCACTTCTGTCTGGAAGATGAACAGCTCCTCTGGCTCAGCTCCGGCTCGCTCTCTTTTTATCTCTCTGTCCTCTCAGCGTCTCTCTGCAGTTGGACGGCGCCGCTGATGGCTCCACAACTTCAAGCTGTCGGGTCTTTCAGCTTGAAGCACATGTATTGTTGCAGTGGGATTAACGCTGATGGCCACTATGATGCTCATACATAGATTAAAGAAGCGTCGCTGCGCTTCTATTTTTAAAAGTGTAACCCTTATAATCCACCAAAGTGAGCAACAATCTTTGAAATGTGTGCATGTGCATCACGTCAGCCTCCCTCCGCCCATATCAGAGTCAGAACACAGATTTCATGCTACAGTGAAGGCAGCACACACGTCCAAAAGGCTTTTTTTTTTTCTTTTTTGTTCGTGAAGAGCGTGCACATGAAAAGCTTTTGAAGTAATCCATGTGTTAATTGCTTCTCCACAATGTAATCTGGCCACAGTGGAAGAAAAAAAGTCAGTGGTGAGCAGCGATAAACCATTGTTGTGTTGTTTGGTTGAGATCTGCTCCATTGTTGTGGCTGACTCACCGTGTTCAAGGTTAAACTGGATTCTGTGAACCCTTCAGTGCTCCTTGTACACAGAGATGTGTCCTTCTTTTGTGAGGATTTTATACATGTTTGTATCTCAGTCTATAGTCCAATAATATACAGTATAGTTCACATATATGACATACTGTACTTCAGTAATGTACTGCTTTTAAGTGACTTAAATTCTGAGATATAATTACCTCTTCTCGTCTGAGTACTTGCATCAGTCAGTGCCTTTTCTGAAAATATCAAACAAGCAGCTCATAATCGAGGCATCTGGTGCCGTGGTTAAAGTCTATTGTGATATTTAATCAAGATTACGTCTATTGCTTATTCTTGGATCATGAGATCCCAACCCAGAATAAACCCTGTTTCTTCATGTTGCACCTTTATGTTCTTTTAGGTTCAGTTTTCAACGCCGTGCTCATGGTCTGGTTACGTTTAGGCAAATGAAAAATACTTGGTTAGGTTTTGGTTTTGATACCTGTGTTGGTCACCATAAACACGGCTGGAAATTGCCTCGATGTCTCCTTAAAATAATCCAGCAGTTTCACACTTACAAATGTTGAAACCCAGCATCCATCTGAGATCACTGGCTTGCCAGCCTTCTCCTCTGTAACCCCACCACCATGCCCTCCACCTTTATTTATGAAAGTCAGGTCATAAACATGTAATGTAACCATGATACGAGCTACTAAAGTGAACGTATGTGTTGTTTGCAGAAAATGTTATCCTGGTGACCGGGCTGGAGAGCCACACATTTATCCTGATCATGTGAACTCTTGCCGCCTTTAGGTCGTCTGTACAAGACATTTCCAAGTGTTTGGCACAAGTCTTCAGTCTCAAAGTCGACACAGTTTGTGATACATGTGCATCAGAGCCTGTGGTGAACTTTGCGTGAGCTCTATAAACAATGTACAGCAGGGACACACTCCCACGCTGTGTGTCCGTCTTCGTCTGTCAACCCATTTAGTCTGCTGAATAATACATGTTGCCTGGTTTTAATCTCCTCTACCATCGCTGTGACCTCGTCTTCCAAAAATGTTAGATTTTCTCTTCTCGTCCACGTTTATTACTGACTAAAGCCTCATTTGTGCTGCATTACATAAGAAGAAATCATAGGGCAGGTGTGTCAATCAAAGCTGATGGGAGCTTAATGGATCACAGGTGCAGAAACTACAAGTAGGATTCTTAGTACCTGCTTAAATAAAGTTTTCATGTTCACCATCTTTTATTAATGGGACATAAGCACACATTCAGGAATGATCTTGACTTCAGTTCTCACTCTCAAAAATATTTGATATTAATGAGGCCACAATGAGGTCACAATTTAGAGAAGGGACCCAAATGCAGGAAGTAGAATAAACAAAATGTAACTTTAATAAACTCACTGGCGCTGGAGAGCAGCACAAAAAAACTCAAGGCGGCTGGTTCCAAGTAAATTCAAGTCCAACAGTAATTAATCTAGGAGTAATCCAAACAGGAGTAATCCCGGTCTGGAGTAATCTTAACAGGTGTAATCCCAACAGGAGTATTCTCAACAGAAGTAATCCCAACAGGAGTAATCCCAACAGGAGTAATCTCAACAGGAGTAATCCCAACAGGTGTAATCTCAACAGGAGTAATCCCAACAGGTGTAATCTTAACAGGAGTAATCCCAACAGGAGCAATCTCAACAGGAGTAATCCCAACAGGTGTAATCTCAACAGGAGTAATCCCAACAGGAGTAATCCAAGAGGCCACTAAGGTAAATTCCAGCAGGAGCAGGCAGGAGCATACAGTCATCATATAGACCGTCCTGGCAGATCAGATATTTTCATCGTAATCAATCACTATGACAATGAAGCCACTGGCGCAGACGTGATGTGTCAACAGGGGGCACCGCTCCACCATCATGCACTGGACTTCTGACAGTACCCTTAGTTAGCATTTGATAGAATCAGTGGGTATGAATCCCTCTTAAATACACCAATTTGCAGCCATACTTAAGAAATGATTGAGGTTGACGCAGGTGACAGATTTGTGATCACTGAATGGCTCCGGCTCTTGATTGATGGCGGCCGGGATGTCAGAACAGGGCGAGGCTTCTGCGTCTTCATCCAGCTCCGAGCGTGACCTTTCTTCTTCCTCTCAGTCCTCGTAATGATTCACCGTCCTGGAGCATGCTGATGAGTGCTGAGCCCTGACTGATTGATGAATGGAGTCAGAGCGGGAAGCTTGTCTGTGTCATGTAACATCTTGAGATGCTCGATGACGCTGCGTCTTTAAGTTTGGAGTTGATTAATTATGATGACTGAGTGCTTCATTATCACAGAACTGACCAGAAGAAAATGTACATTTGAATAAAATCTCTGGATGCGCTTTGTGTGTGTGTGCGTGTGTTGTATGGGAGCCAGCTGTATGTACTGGGAGCACCATTTTCACACAGGGCTTGGTTCCAGTGATCACTGCTGGTTTAAGTGCTTGACTTGCCTGTGGGTTTGTTGTGTGATTGTTTCTTATACAATTGTGTCCTGTAATAGAACAGACACACACCTCTGTCTCTCTGAGGGCCCCCTCCCCGGCCCCCCCACCATCCCACCTGGCATAGCTGTCAGAGGCATGGCTCAGTGCCTTGGCATGGAGTGTACCATCTCCCTGGCACGTCGTCTGGTTGCGGGAATGAGGGATGGCACCGTGCCAACTGGGGCTCCTCCGATCATTGTGGTTGTCCACTCTTAGGATGCCCGGGGGGGGGGGGGGGCCTGCTCCACCTGTTCAATGGGAACCTGAAGTGCACCGCCGGTGGCCTCCATATGTCCCCCAGATTCACACCAGCCACTCACAGCACTGACGTGTGAGTCTTCATTAGCAGCATCTTAGACAACCCAATCGCCGGAATACATGTCGGCATGTGTGTTTCTTAATGTTCATAACGTTTGTTTAGGTTCAGTTTTCTATGTGATGTTGTGACACTGATCCTGTGGTCTGGTTCAGTTTAGGCACAAAAAACACTTGGTTCCTTTCAGGAAAAGACAATGTTAAAGCTTAAAATTCTTCAGTCTCCACAAACACAACTGGGGATACCTCCACTCCCTGTCAGAAATATCAGATATTTGTCAGCAAGGTTGGAAATTGTCCTGAGGTCTCCGTTAAATCATCCCCTGGTGCATTTCTGCTGAGACTAGGGGTGCTGAGCGTACTGCAGCACCTCCTGAAACGAGGCATCAGAAACAGCATCAACTGATCATAGTGACTCACAGCAGAGAAGAAGAGTCCACAGGATATAAAAACATTCTTCAATCATGGAGTTGAAAGTTGTTCAATTCTGTGGTTTGTCTGGTGTATGAACTCTGCAGTCTGGTGTCAGACTGCCCCTCACTTGTAGTCAACACCTGTCTCCTCACTGCGCTGAAGTATTATGACCTGGGAGGCTGTTTCTCTGTTTGCATTTACATGTTCTTTGGTGATTCAATCACAAGATGGACAGCATTACATCGGATCACTGAAACAAACTGACACCAAGAACTTCATGTATAACACATACACACACAATCAACAACTCACAAAATTTAGCAATTTGATAGAGGAGTCTCAGCTCCTTGCTGTAGGATGTTGCTGCTCTAGTTTGCCATATGCTGTCATGAAAAACGTTCTCAAATTGTTGGAAATTGTTGTCAAAAACTATCTACTTTAAGTTAATTCGATCATTTAAAATTAATACAAAAAACTTAAATGTTTCGCACCATTTACAGTAACATCATAATATAGACCGACCCCTCAGCAGGGGGGGCGTCCCTGCACTCTCATGGTTACAAATGTTGGCATTCTCAGACGGTGGTCACTGGCTTTGAAGCCTTCCTGCTTAAGTCCACCATCCCCTCCACCTCCTGAGAAGACAATCAGGTCATAAACATGTGATGTTATATGACACGTCAGTATGGTACATAGCCTAGAACACATTCAGATGTGAATGTATAAATGTGTTGCAGAAACATTAACTGCCGATGTTTTACTCTGGCGACAGGGCTGATTGTTGACGGTTTTGTACTAAAATAATGTCATTGAACCAAAAACACACAAGGAGAATATCTATGTGACATTTCTTAATATTAATTGGTGTAATTTTGGACACCAAACACGTTGATTTCAGTCATTGAGACTCAATAAGGAGGCTGCTGCCAGGCCTCACTGTCACCAGCACGTTCAATACCAGTATACCGAAACTAAAGCAGCTAAATGGAATGAAGCCATCACTCATTATTTACACCTGTAGTGTTACTGTGTTGTTTAAAGCTGCAATGTGTATATTTTAATACGTTAAAACTATAATAATGGTTAGGATGCTTGAAGTCTCACATGTGTGATGTAGTTTAACATCACTGTTGCTGATATTCTGTAACATGTCTTTCACTGACTGAGCAACATAAACACAAATACTTTATGATAGTGGAATTACCAGGTCAGGCAGACGGCTGCCAGCCTACAGCCTGACAGCCTGTACCTTTTTGGTAAAACCAACTTTACGCCTCGTTAGGTTGCATCTCCTCTCCACATGGTCAATCTTTTTTGTAAAAAGTAGCTGTCACAAGCTTTTGACACAGCAAACACAAATATTGACATCCCCAGGTGTCTTCAAAAATGTCCCCCAGCTGTAATAACACCACCACTGTCCCCTCCTGATGTGTAACGATGCCATGTTTGCTACAAATGTCAACCTCGGACTGGTCTGTGGAAACAGTCATTGTTGACATTATGTGCTGGTGACTGCCAATGTGACACACGTTATTAAATCAATTTTCTAAAGTAAGTGATGAATTCACCACACTACTCTACATTGAGTCACGATCCTGTTTGTTGGAGACCTGGGTCCGTATTCACAAAGACTTTAATCTTAACGTTAGGAGTACTCCTAAATCGGACTAAAAGTTTTTATGTAGGAGTTGTTTCTTAAAAGTAATTCACAAAGCCACTGAGACCTACTTTTAGTTATGAAAACAGTGAACTCCTAAACTAGAAGTAACTCTCTGTTGCTATGGATGACGTCATTTTTTAAGGACGCACTTAGAAGCGGTGACAACGGTGATTGGTTGTTGAGTGACGGGGCAGCCCATTAAAAAGTCATTTAGGCTACGCAATGCAAGAAGTGAAAATAAGGAAGTTGCCTACAAACCCATGACAAAGCCTATAAAAAGATATTGGAAAAGAAATGTATTTATGAGGAGAATTCATTGTTTGTTTTTTCTTAAGTTTTTTTGTGTTTTCCACACCTTTTTTCTGCCTTTTTCCCGGTGGAGAATAATGGAGACTGCGTTGGGAATTATAAATGAAAGTTTTGACAGCATTTTGGGTGCAAATTCACGAGGCGCATCAGAAGAGCGAAATCTCGAAAGATGATTAGATGGAGTACATGCATGGCAGCATGCGGTAAGGAACACTTTTCCATCTTTCAACAGGCTCACCAGTTATTATATTAAAAATATCCATATCTAACCGTTGTGCTGCTCCAGCAAGGGCTCCGGTGAGATCGACCCAGGGGTTAATGTCAGTAAATTCGAGTTAAAACACAGACTTCGCTTATCCCGTGCGAATGCGCCGCACGAAACACAGACGTGGTGGGATGATTTCTAAATCACTTGAGGTCCCCAGGTAATACTAGTCCCGTGCGAAGATCTGCATTTTCCCCGCAGCCAAATACCGGAGTGTTGCCAAGCATTTTAACTCTGGCGTTATTGGATTGTTTCGGTTGGTTGGGGACGTTATTGCGTCCCTCACCAACTCAACCACAACTTCAGTCCCTTCGCGGTCCATCCGATATTGTTTTAATAGTTCCCTGTCATCAGGGGGGACTGGGAGATTTGTGAGGCCCAAGGCGAAGTCTAAGGTGAGGCCTAAGGCGAAGTCAGGACTTGCAACTATTTTTGTTTTTTATTTTTTTTTGGGAGGCTGGGGGGTATCAGAGAATATTTTTAGTTTAGTTTTAGTTTATTTTAATTTTAATTTTGTTTTAATTAAATTTTTTTTTTTTTTTTTCCCCTCCCGCTATGGAGGCGCGAGTCCTCCATAGCGCGAGGCCCGAGGCGGTCGCCTTGTTTGCACCCCCCTCGCGGCGGCCCTGCCTGTAATTTGGCGCCTTCAAAACATTCGGCCGTGACCAGGTCTTAGCGAGTTAGGAGTCCTCTGGACTACTTGTAAGGTCTCCCAGACTTAGGTGCTACTTTTAGGCCTAAAATGTTTTGTGAATAACTTTTATTTTCAAAAATTAGGAGTCCTAAAGTTACAACTGACACGACCATTATTTTTAGGAGTTGCTCCTAAATTCGTCTGTTAGGAGCTACTTTTAGCCTTAAGATTCTTTGTGAATACGGGCCCTGCTCTCTTAAATCGGCCCCTCTGACAGAATCTGCAGCACTTTTTAGGAGCAATTCATTATTAATCATTAAGTCGTTGTTTGTGTCCAACGAGGAAATGACTAATTTTTACTGACTCACCCTGTCATTAACACCTGCCGTGTTCACTATAGATAAAAAGGGAATTCTGCACAAAAGCTGACTTTAACTCGTCACTAACTCGAGTCACAAGCTGCAGCTGTTCTGCTGTTTTGTCAGCTCAGAATGTATTTGGCACATATGGTAATGATTTTCCAGTTTCCCCTCGGCATATTAAATATTTTGCAGTTTTTAAGCGCTGCACCAGGAATTTTGGCACAGATGAATGAGACTATTTGGAGCTCTATTAACCTCCTCATCTTGCTTGGAAGCTTATTTAGTCTCATCCTGACTGCCAGAAAATGTATAGAAGCACAGAAATGATGTGACTCCATTTCATTCGGGTATTTGGGTCACCCTCCCACTTTGACTACAACATTAAGTATAAGGAATATTTATCATATTGTATAATAAGGCATTTAGGTGATTTTGAAGTCTTGGTTGCATGCTGCACAATACTGTCTTATGTATTGTTTATTAATAATGGTAAAGATGTAACTTCAAACACAGGACTAAGTTGCCACTTTGCCTCCATCCGACCTCACGTGAATTATACCATATGCTATTGGTTTTCAGTGCTCTCACAGCGTTGACAGACTGTCGTACATTTTGGAGCAGCACTGACATTTGAAAAGATCAAACTGGTGTGCTGAAATATTCTCTTTATGCTTCACATAAATGTCTGAACTCAACTGCTATCTTCTCCCTCATGGTGGCTTGTGTTTATGACTCTCACCAAAAATCACTTCTATAATTGAACATTTCCAGATCATGAATTAGCAAAACTGATCTTAAAAATACATATGCTTTTGATAACAGCTTCAATAAAGCTGGTTGGGCGAATCCAGCAGTCACAAGGAGGATCTTTTGTTCCGATCACGCAGATACGGATCGGAAAGAATAGTAATGTTCCTAAAAGACCTCAATACTCGAGCGAAATGTGTTCTCCAGCAAGTGACTGCAGCATCCAGCTCTATCAGCCAAGCTCACTGTCTTGGAGGGTTATGAATGGCTTAATTGGCAGCAGCACTGCGAGTGTCACACAGAAAGTCAGCAGTGAAAGAGAGGCTACTGGAACAAAGTCCCCAGTGTAGTGACATTGTCAGCAGAGAGTCGCTGTAAGGCGCTCTGTGAGTCAGTTAGTTAGTGAGGCTTCAGAGAACAGAGCAGGTTGATTTACTGTCATCACAGGCACAAAATTACTTTCCAACCCATGTCACTGTGAAAAAAAAAGACTCAAGAGTAACTCGTGGGTGGAGGAAGGGTCCTCCACTTCAGTGAAAGCAGAGACAACACAATTAAAAACACTACGATATCAATAAAAACCAACACTGGGCTCTTTGAGAAAATTATCTTTCCTCGTGGTCTATTCAGTAGCTTTTTACTTCAGGGATAGAAAAAAACATGGCCACCGCTAGCAAAGTAAAAAACAACCATAGGAATCCTGAAACCCTGATCTCTGTGCCATGAAAGAGTTAAACACTCAGTCACCTTGTGTTCATAATCCTGACAAATAGGGGCAGCATATTACCAGAGTAACTGCTGCTAACTGTATATTTTTATACACCCATGACTGGTGCTACTGTTAGCTTGTTAGCTCAGTTAGCGGTGCAGCTAGCTGAGTATAGGGGGAATGTTGCTGGAGAAGGAGGTTTTCAGGCCTGGGGCTGACTGATTAGCAGACATAATGTCAGAACTGTTATTTCTTCACATTTATTTACTTGTTGATAGTAAATATGGTCAGAGTTTTACGTCTAGGCTGCGACCTCATCACTATGTAGAGATATGTTCGGGCCAGTCGGCAGTGTTGTGCCTGAACGCGTTCAGTGAACGATTGTTCATGAACTCTTATTTTGGGCGAACGTGAACTGAACGCACTGTCTTCTGCCTGATATACTTTATTGTGAACGTGTTCATTCTGGCGTTTGTGAATGGCACTCTCGCAACTTCACTTCGTTCAAGAGAGTGCCAGATTTTCATAGAGCCTTCTAGGCGAAAACCGGCTTAAACACACCGTAAACAGACCTTAATATGTAGCGGAAAATCATCCAATATGGCAACACCAACCACCACAGAGTCGCACCGCCGCATGCATCATCTAAATGCGAAGCATGGAGACAAAAACAAATAAAGACAACAGCACTACCTCAGACTCTGCCTCAGAGGTGGGTAAAATTATCGATTCATCAATGCATTGCGATATATTTTTTCCCAATTCAATATCTATTCAAGAAATCCTCTGAATCGGTTCAGGTGGAGGGTGATGCGCTGCGGAAACACCGTCGGAGCTGCGGAGGCAGGTAGCCGATGTCTGACGCACCACTCCTTCAGAGACTGTAAACTCCCAGCGCAGCCGGTCTCACCCTGGCCGTGGCACTCTCCTCCGGGGAGAGGAGGGGTTCAGTGTCAACGTTTTACCCCCTCACGTCTAGCCGGAGGGTGGAGGGACCGCGGTTATGTCTACGTTTATGTCAGACAAAAATGTACCATGCAGTCCCAGAAACAATGGCACTTTCTCAGCTTAACTATGGTTGCACTATTTTATAAATAAACACATCTTGTGCCCTTGTTTACATTTCGAACTAGAACTTCCTAGAGGAAAGATTATATAATTTATGTGCGGGTGAATAAAAAATCAAAAGACACGGCAACAGCGAGCCAAAACAGATCCTCTACCACCCAAACCACATTAACAGTGTACAGTAGCGGCTCCGCTGTCTTCATCTCCCAGCCGCAGCTGGACAACCTGGTTTGGCAGTATATTGTGGGAGAGCTGCAGCTTCAGTGATAAAACTGATAAAATAATTGCTGTGTGTGGTTCTATATGGGCTGTGGCAATAATTTTGAAAAATAATAGCTCGCAGCAACATATTGAAAATTTTGAATTGTGAACTATGAACTGGAGCTGCACGATATAACGTTTGAGCATCGTCATCGCGATGTACGTGTGCGCAATCGTCACATGGCAGGACCTGCGATGTAGGAGGCAAATGAACTCATCTAATTTCAAGGGTACCTGACACACACTGTGCACGCAGACTCTGCATCTGCATGCACAGCAATCCACCAATCACATTCGTTTTTATTCAGCGTGCCAAGCAGTCCGCCCCTGCACATGGAGTGAGTCGCTTGTAACAACATTGAAAAATGAGCAAAAACAAGACAAAATCGCAGAAAAGGGAGACTTGGTGCCAAAATGAAAAGCAACGTCAATTAACTGGAATTAACTGAAAATTGCAATGTCAGTTTTTCCCAATATCATGCAGCCCTACTATAAACTGAACTAGTTCATTTTAAAATTTGTGAACTGAACTTTGAACTAGTTCATGTAGAAAGCGAACTTTCCCAACACTGCCAGTCGGAGCCTGCAGGTGGATGCTGGCTCGGTGCTGCGGTGGAAAGATCGTGCAGCAGTACTGAGGCGGGGCAGCGGTGGCATCAACAGGCAGAGAGGGAGAGATGGGAGAGTTTTGCAGTTTAAATAGACAAACTGACAGGGTGCGGTTGGTCGGTGGGCTTGTCATGTGTGAGCAGTGCAGCGCGAGTTATCTGCCTGATCCAGATGTTGCTTAATTTGTCCCAGTGTTACCTGGGATTGCGACCAGGGGACACTATGCCTCTTCCTGTTTTGGTTGCACAATGACATGATGGCTTCCTTTGTGCCCAGATGAAGTGCTAGTTTTGTGTAAAGTCCAGCTGTTATGTTCTTTTGCCTGTGGTCAATCAGACAAATTAGGTCTCCAACCTGGCGTAGGTAAAAATTTTTATTGATGAGATAAGAAAGCAACAAACACAAATGGATTGTTTTGCGTAGCATGAGGAGCTAAAACTTACTGTATGCTTAATTTAAAATGACAAATACATGACCTTGATTCGTTGAAGTGCTGTTTCCATTTTCAAGAATGAACTTTTAACCCCACTGTTACTGGATTATTATTAGTGCCGCATCAACTCATCCATCCATCCATTATTTATGCCCAGGCGGGGTTTGGGGGGGGGGCGAGATCCTGTTCTTTACACTTTGGGTGAGAAGGGAACAGCCTGAGCAGGTGACCGTCTCTCAGTGGGTCGAAACATCTAGACACAAAAGCATTCATGCTCATATTTACACTGGCAATGCAACTTACATGTGCTCTCCAACTACCCATGACCACTCAGGGGAGACGTCTCAATGTAGTGTTGTAATTGTTCACAGTGGAACTATCTTTAGCTACTTTAAAGTAAAATCTTAGAAATGTATAACAACTACTCTCTGACTAAAGATGTCACACTCGCTGTGTGTGTTGTGATCTGAGCGTCTCTGTTCGTTGCGGTGATGGCAGGTCCGAGTCACTCTCTGTTCTCTCCACGTCCATTTTCAACATGGTGGCTGGTAAGAAACTGTACACTGAAATGTTTCTGATAGCATCTGTGCAGAGAAATAGGCAATGAAGTAACAAGATCTTTATACATATTCCCAGCACAGTTTAAACTGTTTTACTTTGTTTATATGTGGCGGACCCTGCCACCTGTCTAGCTTCAAACAGTGTTCTGGGACCTTATTCTCCTCTGAAAACAGCTGGTTTATTCACTGATGGAAAAATAAATAAATGTATTAGTTTGTATTATTACCTCATTAATATGTTTAAAATTAAAATTCTGAGTTTGAATTTCTTCTCCAAAACTACACAATGCCCCCTTAAATTGAAAGACTCTGGTAAAGTACTAGTGCCTCCAAACTGTACTCAAGTACATGTACATGCACAACTGTAGTTTTGAAAATCAGTGAAGAACCCACAGCCACACATTCAGTGTTACTGTAGCTGTAATTGGGTGCCTGTTACAGGTGGCATTCTGCTCCCACACTAACATGCCATGTAACACGCTGTCTGCATGTTAGTGTTGATTAAATTCCCATCGCTACAGGAAACAACAACCTGCCGCTAGCAGCCAACACGCTTATAAAATGTCAATGTCAAGTCCCCCCCCGTCACTATTTTGTAGGGTCAGGGTCCCGGTCTGTCTACCCAAAGACAATCGTGATGTGTTCAAACAAATACACAATGAGCAAGGCGAGGCGTCTGATGGTGGCACAGTCGCAGCAGAACTTGTGTGTTACTTGTGTTACAGGTGCCGTTCATGACTACAACTACAACCTACCTGGAGAAGTCTCTATCAAGCTCCATCTCCTGTAACACAACATACAAACCAATTATCTTCCTCATTTGACCTTAGTTCCTCCTGTGGACACACCTTGTCTTCTTGTCTGATCCTGTCCTCCTTCACTCTCTCTGCTTAGTTTGTCCTCTGATGGCCCTTCTGATGCTACTGTGTGTTTAACTGAGTGCTGCATTAATATTGATGTTAACCAGCCTCGTATGATGTGGGGATGCATGTATCCCACTGTATTTGCAAGCCTGATGTGTCTTCATTTAGTATTCGAGTGTCGTCGGATCCTACCAGTGACTTAATATTCTCTTAACACAACTTCAAGTGCGAATATATTTCTGCTATATTTCACCTTCAAAGCCAACCGCTCAATCTCCTGGGAGCGTTTGTCACACCACGCTGCACAAACGCCTCGATTTAGACAGCAGCTGGTGCAGTAAATGTGCTGTAATTGCACAGTCACACATGGATTCGGGTGTGTTCATAGTATCACACCAAATCTATTCATCTGCAGTCCATGTGATAATGATGCTTGCCGTAACGCCACACCACCACCTCCCATTTGCCTCTCAGTCCGTCTGCATGTTATTTAAGGGTATTGTTATAATGGCCGCTCACTGTCCACATGTGAGTCGCTCTCCCTCGGTGCATTGCTGCTTGATTGGAGGAAATGCTTTTGTGTTACGAACTGATTTTTTGGGCATCAGCACCGAGCTCCTGCAGTAATGACCCGTGCTGGGAGGTGTTACGGGAGCAGATTTGGAGGCGCTATCCTGTTAACAAGGAGCCTGCTGAGACAAGCTGCGAGCAACACCGCGCGGAGATGTGTGATTTGAAGCGAGGCCTGCTCGTGCCAGACAGTTGGTGATCTGTGTACCACGTTCTTTTTTTGTTGTTATTGAATGTGACAATGAAGGAGAGCGAGACTGCTTCAGCTGAGGAAACACAAAAACATGAGAAGTGGATGCTCATTTTTTGAGTTTCTTAGTCTCTGAGTTGATTTTTGATTCTTTTGTTTTTAACATATTAAAATATTGAAATTTATGTGCTGTCCTCTGTCTTATTTCTGCCAAAGGACGCTCAACACAGATCGACTCGTTCATTATCCTTTGATTTCTCTGTCTCCATGGTGATTTAACCTTTTTATCCTCATCAACCACAATCATAATCTACAAAATAACAGTTCCATTAATTAGCCTTATTAACCTCAAAATGAAACCCCCTGGTTTTGTTTACCAGCATGATAATGAAGCTCTGAACAGAATTAGTTTTAAGATGAAATCCTTGGCAACCCTGCAGAATGACACTCATGTCTCTAATTCAGATCAGCTGTTCCCGATCAGCTGTTCCTGTCATGGTCTGGGTTTTTGGTTTTAGTGATTTACTGTTTCATTTTGCAGATTATGTCCTCATGTGTCGTGTTTTACTTTCCACTACCTTAAAACTAAACTAAACCTCCAGTTCAGTTTTGTGTTCTTGGAACTGTTTAGTTTTGTTGCCCTACTTTTGTTGCTTGTATCCTGGATTTTGGCCGTATGGACCTCAGATCATCACAGCTCTCCTGCCTGTCTTGGTGTTTTGTTTAATTCACTATTACAACTTTCAGTGACTTCAACAATCAAGTCAGAGTTAAGATCCGACATCATGGCTCTATTGATGAAATTCATTGTCCACAAAGGATTCTCAACACTTCTTTACGTTACGACTGTGCATCTCTTCCGGTTATATTTTCAGTTCATGTTCATGCTGAGCTTCTGATTGGTTTTGTTAAGGCACAATACCACTTGGTGAGGGTTGAATATATCCACTTGTGTCAGGCAAACAGACGTTGAAATGCCTCATGGTGCCTCGTCAGAAGTATCCAGTGGTCACATGAACATGTATTGATACGTAATCTCGAATTGCGGTGAAGGACTTGGCAGCTTTCTGTGACTGCACCGCCATCCCTTCCACCTCCCAATATGATGGTCAGGTCATAACCATGTAATGTGAACGGTAGATGCAACGTTTTGTAGAAACATCAACATGGTACGTAGCTGATGACATGTACAGATGTGAATGTATTAGTAATTTGAAGGAACATGAAGTGCCAACTTCTCATCCAGGCTGTGATTGCCGTACTTTTCAGACTGGTCCTTGAGGATGACATGTTTGGTTTTTAGTGAAATATCTCCACAACTATTGGCTGGACTGTAATGATATTAAGCGCACACACTCACACAGGACAATGAATTGCAGTAATGTTGATGGTATCTTAACTTTTCTTCAAACTCCTCCAGCAGCTACATTTAGAATTTGTCCAATTAGTGTCAGAAATATGTGCAAAAATTATGACATTTCCATCAGCCGTATGTTTGGTGCTAATTAGCAAATGGTAGCACGTTAGCACTCAAAACTTGGATGTTGACAATGTGCTTAATGTCATTAGCATTTTAATTGTGAGCTAAATGCGGCTTCACAGATGTTCTGATGCTGCATAAATCTATGTATAGCTGTGCCCTTTAAAACGATACAGGTGAACGCTATATTGTATTATATATATTTTGTTGAGCTTCTGGTTTCAAGCACAGTTTATATTGAACATCTGTTCATCACTTATTATACTTCTGACACATGCAGTCAGTCACATCGGTCTAGGCAGCAGCTGATAAGCTCCAAAAGCAAATTGCACCCGTTATATAAGCCTCGCCATGTTCTACTGTTCAGATACAGGTAGTACACTTACAGTAGATGCAAATGGCCGTGCCTTAGCTACATGACTGATACCTTAATAGAAAAAAAGAACATTGCTACCTAAGGAGAACAAAGGAAGAACTATTCATCACTGCTGAAAACCACCGTGGCTCCCCCTGTGCACCGTAGGCTACGTGCAGAGTAATCCTCCAGGGGATGTATTCCAGACATAATGAGAAAGAAACATCGGGGTAAACAAATCGACTTTTTTTTGCAGGCAGGCCTAATTACAGGGCAGGAATAAATAACTATTGGAGCGCAGACAGGCACGCTAGTGTAATGCATTGTAATGGGCCGTGGGGAGTTAATGCGTCATTTTTCTGCCTGACATGTTGGTGTGGCACGTTCGCTGCACAGTGAGCTTCTCTGATCATACAGATGTTTAGCTGCTCTGGCATGCTACTGTGACACGGATTGTTTTCCAGTCGCTTCTGTATTCTTTTAATTTTTACATTTTTTCTGTATGTGCCAAAGAAAACTGCCAGGCTCATTTCGACCACACATTACTGCAACCCAAAGGCCAGTATCAATTTTGGCAGCAAACCTTTCTGCAATCTGCGGATATGTTGAGGTTTAACATTTCTTTATGCTACAACAATACATTTGTTTCTGCTCACCACAGATACATCCATACATAAGTGTCACAGCCTATGTATCATATCGACACTTGTACATGTTTATTTTAAACGTTTATTTATTAGGAGACTTTCGTGTATGGAGGGGGAGGGTTGTGGTGTTGGTTTCAACACTTGTAAGCATGACACCACTGGATTTGAGACCACAGGACCATGTCCAGCTATGTTTGTGGCGACCAGAGAGGTGTTAAAAGGAAAAACTACAATGTTTTCTAAAACTTATCAAGTGGTTTTTGTGCCTAAACCTAACCAGAGCATTATCACAGCATTGTGACAAAAGAAAAAAAATCTAATTTGACCTAAAGATACATAAAGTTGCATCATAAGAAGTGCTAGCATTTTCTTCTGCCAGTTGCTGTTTTGGTTAATTTATTTCTTGTGACAACACTGTGCTTTTGGTCTTGTTAGGTTTAGGAAAAGATCATTTTGACCTAAAATACCTGTTTTGATCACACAAACACGGCTTAAGTTGTCCCAAAAGTGGATATCTTCCAAAGGTCTCCTTAAAAAAATCTAGTGGTTCCAAAATTATAAGTGTTTAAACACAGTCCTGAACAGTGGTCACTGTCATGGAAGCCTTCTCACTTGTTGTCACTTGTCTCACTTGTATCTACTTGTTTCTGATATTTTGTCACTGAAATATTTTGTCACTGTCCTTTGGAGGGTCTGAGGACAGACGATGTCATACACTGTACAGTTAATAAGGCCGACTGAGGAAATGTTATTGTGATTTTGAGCTGTATAAATAAAATTGACCTGACCTGCCAACATTTTGTTCTAAATAAAGAGATTCACATTAACCTTGTTGTTTAAAATGGAATATATGACTTTGGAAACATTTGCCCTTGGACACCCTTAAGTGGGGATAACACAGAAATGTCTGGCTGCAGATGCATCTACTTTAAAAATACCATGGCGGAGCAAAACGTCTGGGTGTGCCCGGGGCTGTCTGACCCAAGTGTCACTCTGATAAACGCTGGAACCGTTGAAAATATTTTCACTTTTGTGCATTTCTGGAAGAAGGCATGTCATAAGAGACGGGTGCATCCCCGACACATCGTATCATCATCGGTTTTTCAGGTCCGGTGAAGTTTCTTTTTTTAGCGCAGCCACCCAACCTCAAATAACCTCCTTCACTTCTGCTTGTTTCCCAGAATGCCTTTCAGAATCCAATGTGGGGTCTACCCTTGTTGTTACTCAAAGGTCAACATGTGAACATACATGTGTCACTGCAGACACACCCGTCACTCAAAACACATCATGTCATGTGAAGTTTCTACCTCTGTGTGATATCTCAGGTGAAAGAGCCAACTGAAGTGGAAACATAGTTACATTAGGTTCAACTGAACTGTTTCCTTTGTTATGTTTGTTTTTCCCATGTTACATTATTTTTTACGGCCCAAACACACACCACAGAAAACTGAAACAGTCCTTCTCCTTACAGTGACTCATAATAGGCATGTTTATAAGGTTTCTTAGCCATAATTACAGCAGAAAAAGCAAAGATAATTAGATCAACAAACACTCAAAATGATTTAATTAAAAAAAACAAAGTAGTAGTTTGGTCTTTTGTGGTTCTGCTGCTTTGGAAAAAGTGCAGTCACATCTTCAGTTGGACAGTTTTCATTCTTGACCTTAGAAACAGCGAATTTCTCAACATAAGGTCCAACTAAAATGTCTTTCATGCATTTAGGGGTGGGAATTGATACATTTTTATCAATATCAATGCCATTATTGATTCTGCCAAAAGCAACTATTTAATTTTTTCCCAAATTTATGTCTGCACAAGACTGTGAACATGAACATATTCAACTTAAACATACTGAACAACACCTTGACAAGATATAGTGTAGAAAGAAAATATAGTCTAAATAAATTAGATTGATACAATAAGCAATAAAAAATAAACATTTAACACTTGAACATGCTAAATTACGGCTTAACACTCCTTTGCCTTATTTTAATGTCAACGTTACCATCGTCAACAGAGGTCCCAGTGGAACTAGTCTGACCAGAAGCAACGTTAGCACTAGTACGCAGGCGCCAGGCTGTCAAACACATGACATTCTTGGTGCTTAATTCCATGCTGGGTAGAAAAATGTTTTAGCACGTTGCTAGTATTTGCACCCTTACACCATATTACAGCATTGCATTGATTACACACGGCAGAATTCTCATCTTGTTTGATTAAATGCAGCCAAGCTTTAGATCGCTTCCTCCTCTCCATGATGCTGCCTCGCAGTTGAAGGTCTGAGTCGTCGCAGAGAGTGTGACGCGAATGTACTGCTACGCAAAATTTCAGGGAAACCGGAAAACCTCATACAGGCAGGGAAATGAGAGAATCGTTAAGAAGAATCGATTACGTTGGAGGCGTACAATTCCGATTCCGAATTGGTCAGTTGGAACTGAGTTTAAACTGGTTCTCAATTCCCACCCCTAGTTGCATTAATACAATGTCATCGTTGTCGTTTCCTAACATCAGGACAATTTCAGGCCATGTTCGTGGCAACAAAAACGGCGTCTTAAACCAAAAAAGCATCGTTTCCAAATGTTGACCAAGTGGATTCTGTGGGTTCTGAAAACCGGACATAAGGAAAGGTAACATTTCAACACACCAAATAAGAATGTTTTTTCACTACATCTGTTGTCAGCAGAAGTACAATATCAATATTTACTCTGGAGATTTGATTGCATGTTACGGAAAATTATTATCATTATAATTATCGCTACCTTTATTTAAACATGAAGATCAGTGAGGACAGGGTAACAGTTTTAAATGGAATAAAAGATACAAAATATTTAGAGATACAAAAAAAGCATGAATTAAAATATAAACATATTTACATAAAACACCAATATATATATATAGCAGTTTAACTTAACACAAAAATGTGCTCCATTATCTTTTTAGAGTTCTTTAGAGAAGCTCAGTCACTAACAACCATACAGACGACTGACACACACGTCGTCTCTAACAGCTGTTTAGTGTCTCCGTGTGAGATTCTATATGTACGAACCTTCTCGTCAGTCACTGCTCTCCTCACAAACCAAGATGGATTGGAGATGCTTCAAATATAAAGGCATGTTTTGGCAGTGACTGTTGTGCCGCCACTCGCTCGCTCTCAGTCTGGTCAGAGCATTCAGGCACTTCATGACAGATGAGGTGGAGTGGAGGGAAAAAAGTCCCAAAACTGAATATTCCTCTCGCTGTAATCGTTTCAATCTGTTCTGCCAGAACAGATTGCGGTATTTTGCTTCCCTGTTGGAGAGCTGTATATTTCTCCTCCCTCCCTCCCTCTCTTGTTTCCTCTCTCCCCTTTTCCCATTATTGCAATATGGCACTCTCCATTTCATTGTCAGTCTGGGCAGTGCGGCTGTAGCATAGACTCTTACATTGTGCTGAGCCCGCTGCCCACCTCCCTGGTGGAGGCGTATGATCATCCATCATGGATAAAACATTACGCTAAACCCATGTGGCCACAAGTTCCTGCTTAGGCTGGAAATGGGGGGATAAGTAAGGAAGATATGCGAGTAAAATTGGCCACCTACTATCAAAATGAAACTCTTAAGGAAACCTCCAGCCTATTTGTCGGGTCAAATTGAATGCATTTTTCTGGACTGAGAGAGCGTGGAGCACGCACGACTAGCTGCTGCTTCTTGTTTTATATTTTCCAGTGATCTCCGAGCCCCATTTAAAGAGTTGCAGTCCCTGTTGATTGAGAGAGCCTCTATAAGTGGCCGTGGCAATTCCAACAACAACAGTGGACCTCCTCTGGCAGGAAGAAGGCCCTTAACCACAAGGGCCAGGGCTGGAGGGGGGAGAGGTGGGAGGTGAGCCAGGAGGAAGGCAGCTTGCGGTCGTACATCTTGGGAAGACGGCATGTGTTGGCCAGACAGCCCCTTAAGTGACTTCACCTCATCTCAATGGTGCTCATTACGAGCGATAGAAAGCCATCCATTCAGGGCAGCAGTATAAAACAAACCAGCCCCATCTGGAGAGCGGACAAGAGGGTGTCAACATGGGCCTGCAAAATTGATTGGGTTGTGTACGGCGCTGTGAATGGTCGAGGGGTTGCACAGCTCATCTTTTTAATTCGGCCTCTAATTTTTACACACTTAACTCTTTGGTGTCACAATTACCGCAGCATATTCTGAATTATATTGTATCAACAGGGTTCCCACAAATCCTCTAAATATTTACTCATGGAGCTGAAAAAACATTCAAGTGCCTCTGCAGTTGGCCGCTTTAAACATATTTCAATGGCTATAACTCAAAGTGGGGCACCACCACAAAATCCACACAGCATTGAGTATTCGTTTTGAAGCCGATGTTTACGCTGCTCGGTTTGGTAGCCCAGCGCTTCCGAGCAGAGGGCCCCTGCTGGGATGAAGCCTTTTCCCTCACAAGATAGAGTCTAAGTGAAGATGGGCAGCAGACTCTCGATACTGCATTATCCTCTTCTGTCAATGCGTTTGAAATGCCAGATTTGACAAATTACACCGTCCTTCAACCTATCATCTGCCTGTAAATGCTTTTTCCCTCTAGCTCTGCGCTTGAATGTACATGTGTGTCTTAAGAGTGTAAGAATAGTCCATATTCAGAAATTAACCGCAGACTGAGTCACTCATGCCTGCAAGAGGCGCAACCACTGAATTGTGCATATGAGCCGTAACAGGGTGAACAGATCCAGCCAACCAAGAGCTGTAGGGCTTAATGGCTTTGATTTGAATTTCTATTCCTTTCATTAGAAACCATTGACATTTTAAGCACACCTATACGCTGCTGTCACTGCCTAACCTTTAAAAAGAAGAGTGATGTCTTTCCTGAAGAGACAAAAGCCAGGAGAAAAACTCATGTTGACACACTCTCCTTCTTTTCAGTCTGCGTTACAGCCAGAACACTAATCCACCTAATTAGGGAAAAAACTCACCAGGTAAATTCAACCTAAAATGAAAATTCAGTCTTTATCAGTTCAGCCCCAATGTTTCATAGTCCACAACACAATTCTGGAGCTTTTCAGCAGAACAGCACTGAACAGCTGAAGTGGGGGACTTGTTTTGCCCTGAAACTGAACGTGGCTTGTACCACCAGCCAAGTCACCAGGATACAATGTTCGCAGTCAATGTTTCTGTCAACCACTGATACGTCCCAGGTGGACATTTGTACCAAACGTTGCATTTCCTGTTCAAATCAGGAGGTGGAGGGGATGGTGGGGGCATTATTACAACTCAACATGACAAAGTCGGGTGTTGAATTGAGGAGACCTGCAGATGTTTCCAGGTCATATGTGGTGACAAAACAGGCTGTTTTTCACAGGAAGTCGGACCCGTCTCCTTCTGTGATCGACCAAAACAGACAGCTGTTTTAAGCCAAACCATGATTTTCTTCCTAACTCTAACCAAGTGGTTTCATGTGTGACCTTAAACAGAGCATAAGCAAAATGTTGTGACAAGAGAGGAATGGAAAATTCAACCTACACTTAAAAGTTGTTATATAAATAAAACTCTAGCTAAACTAGCTAACATTTAATAAGGTTATTGTGTTGCATGAACCCATAAGCAAGATAAATAAATGGTTTGACTGTAGGATTTTTAGGGCTTAGGATTTTTATTGCAATTGCATTCTTTCAAGGGTTTATTCAAGTGTTTGACGCGCCCATAAACACCCATACATTCACGTATGTTGGTGTTTCAAAGCAGTATCAGTCGTACCTTTACAGTATGTCAGTTGAATATTGCATACTGCATTATATATGTAGCTCTCATGGTCCCAAAAGACCTACATGGTGTTGATAAATATGAAAGAGAGTCATTTTTCATGGAGTGAGGACTTTATCTTTGATGTAATGAAGTCAACACCGCTAACAGGGCTGGCTCGTGTGGTTTGAAGCTGTTTGGTAGTGTATTGGTAGGATGTCTCACATCTCTGCTGGTTACTTTCAGCTCACGATTCTGCTCCTCCTTGTCGACGCAGTCTGACTTTATTTAGCATATGCTGTCAAGATTTATCCCCCTGTCTCCCCACAGCATCGTTGGAATTCACGGTCTAAGTCTGTGGTAAAACTGTGAAGCTCATCAAAGCTGATTGTTCCTCTTGAGATATGAAACGCTTTTACACCTGCTGGTTGGTCGCACAGAATTTGGAGCTCATGTTGCTTTGAAAACTCCCATATCAAAGTGATGATGTCCAGACCTCCAATTAATGTCCCACCTCTGCTGAACTACTTCTGATTGTGTGACTTAAGTGTTTGTATACTTTTCCCTGATTTGATCACATATGGTGAACACATTTCAAAATCAATCAACTTCGTGCCAACTATGTGCCTGAGGGTCTGCTTGCTAGATTCCTGATGTACTAAACTGTGAATGTGCCCGCCAGCATTCAAATCAAATCAAATCAAATCAAATCAAATCAAATCAAATCAACCTTTATTTATATGGCGCTTTTCATACAGAAAAGTAGTATCACAAAGTGCCTTACAGAGATGTACAGACAGCAGAAAAAGAGAAACATCAAATAAAATCAGGAGAAGAAAATTAAAAGAACCCAACCCCCCCACCCCCACAGTCATGCATAGAGACATACACAAATATATACACACTCATACACAATCTCACACATACGCACACAGACACACGCACACAGACACACAGACACACACACTCACACCTACACAAACACTAGCTGTCACTACGGAGACATGGCCGGGCAGCGAGACCTGAGGCGCAGAGGAAGCTACCTTTGGGGGGGGCCAACCACACCGGTAGAGACCCCAGTCCAAGGTCGCAGGGAGCGCCGCCACAGAGACCACCCCAACCTGGGCAGACAGGAGGCCCCGCACCAAGGTGCAGAGCCCTCTAGTCACCCAGGCCGGAACTGTCCACGGGGCAGCACCCCCCGCGGCCAGACCAGAGGCCACTCCTAGTCTGGCAGGCCCCCATGAGGAAACACTGGAGATTAAAAACTGATAGACTAAAACAGTAAAATAAGCATAGAAGCAAAAAACAAGTGAGACTAAAACATAAGAGCATAAAAGCTAAACGTGAGAGATTAAAACAGTAAGAAAGTATAAAAAATAAAAGATAAATAAATAAATAAATACAAGTGCTCTGATTAGCACAGCATAAAAGGGATTAAAAAGAATTAAAAAATCAATTAAAAGCCTGGTTAAAAAGGTGGGTCTTGAGCCTCTTTTTAAAAACCTCAACAGTTTCTGCGACCCTGAGGTTCTCCGGCAGGCTGTTCCACAGTCGGGGCCCATAACAAGTGAAAGCAGCCTCCCCTTGCTTTTTCGAACTAACCTGTGGTATGGTTAAAAGGCCGGTGCCGGAGGACCTCAGGGTCCGCAGTGGCCGATAAGGTAAAAGCGAGTCAGATAAGTAAGAAGGCCCAAGACCGTTAAGACACTTATAAACTAGTAAAAGAACCTTAAAATCAATCCTGAAACGCACGGGGAGCCAATGCAGTGACTTTAAAACCGGTGTAATGTGCTCCCGCCCTCTGGTCCTTGTCAGCACTCGTGCAGCTGAGTTTTGTAATAATTGTTGATTCGAAATGCTTTTTTTGGGGAGGCCAGAGAGCAGGGCATTACAATAGTCTAAACGACAAGAGATAAAAGCATGCATCAGTACCTCCGTGCTGGCCTGAGAGAGAAACGGGCGGACTCTGGCTATATTCTTAAGATGGTAAAAACCTATTTTTGTTATATTTTTGATGTGTGGAATAAAACTGAGCTCAGAGTCAAGAATCACACCCAGATTTTTTATAGATTGTGATGGTTTAAAATCCTTTAACTTTGGTAAAAGTTTCTCTTTCTGGCCTTCAGGACCAATGACTAAAACCTCTGTTTTGTCCTGGTTGAGCTGTAGGAAATTCGCTGCCATCCATGTCTTGATATCTAAAATGCAGTTAAAAACGACATCAATAGGCCCTGTGTCATCAGGAGACACGGCGATATACAGTTGCGTATCGTCAGCATAACTATGAAAGCTGATGCCGTGCCTCCTGATGACGTCTCCAAGGGGAAGCATGTAAAGATTAAAAAGAGTTGGACCTAAAATTGACCCTTGGGGAACCCCACATTTTATTCTGTGGGTTTCTGAGGAACATGCATCCATACTTACAAAGAAGTGTCGATCTGTGAGGTAAGAGACGAACCAGTTAAGAACAGTACCAGAGAGGCCGACCAGGTTCTTCAGTCTATCTAATAAAATATGATGGTCTTCTGTATCGAAGGCGGTGGTTAGATCCAGTAGTACCAAGACTGTGAGTTTATGGTTATCTAAGTTGCACCTGATGTCGTTTAAAATCTTTAAAAGGGCTGTCTCTGTACTGTGGTTCGTCCTGAAACCAGACTGATACTTCTCTAAAATGCTGTTTGCGATTAAAAAGTCATTTACTTGGTTAAAAACAAGTTTTTCTAAGATTTTACTTAAAAACGGTAAGTTGGATACAGGCCGATAATTATTAAAGATGTTGGTGCTCTTCTTCAGAAGGGGCTTCACCACCGCCGTTTTAAAGGAGGCGGGGAAGACGCCCGTCTGAAGAGAGCAATTCACCATGTATAACAGCTGTTCCTCAAAGAATCCACAAAGTGTTTTAAAAAACGGTGTGGGAATTGGGTCTAAAAGGCAGGTTGTGGGCTTTACTTGGGAGAAGAAGCATTATCTATCAGTTACCATCAGGGTTAAGTTCCAGTTCAGCAGAAAAAGGAGAATGTTCACACAACCACACCCTCCCTCCTGTTTACAGGTCTAACATCATTCTGACTAGGACGACATCTTCCTGTGATTGCACACACCTGCAAAATGTTTGTGGATGTGCATTCCAACCTCAATTCAGAACAGTTTGTGAAGCGTTCCTCACCCGTCCTCGCATGTGCACGAGGATTCCCCTTTCATACCCAGTCATGATACTATCACCTGTTACCAATGAGCCTGCTCACCTGTGGAATGATACAAACAGGTGTTTTTGATGATTCCACGATTTTGTCAACCAAATCACCAGAACACATTTTAGCAAGGTGCATCTCTGCAAACCAGGGTTACGTTGAACTTAACATTTCTTTAGGTCCAATCTTAGAGTCTCTTTTACAAAATCCCATGGTTTCACACTTACAAATGTTGAAGCGCAGGCTCGAGCTGCGGTCACAAGACTTCTCGCTTAGACAGGTCAAAAATATGTCACGTGAATGTGATGTGACATTCATTGAAGACATGTTGATATGGTTCGTAGACCTAGGACAAGTACAAAAGTGAACATATCAAAGATCTGCAGAGACTGCTAACATTTTATGCTGCAGCTGGGCTGCTTCTGTTGTTCCAGTCCAAACTTGTTTGAAACATGTCACTGGTATACTGAACTCAGAGCAAACATATATTTACAAAAAACAATGAAGTTGATGACGACAAAGATTTTTGTATTATCTTTGTATTGTTTACATGGAATTGAGGTTTACGTAGATGTCAAACTTTATGACTCACAGTATTACATATTGGTCTCATGATCAATAAATAATGTCCGGAGTTGCATAATCTCTTGTTATAACTTCCTTAGATTCTGTTAGCATTGTGCATATTTCTGCTTTTCTGTTTTCTCTGTCTCATATTTTGCTCATCATATCTTTTATTATTTCCTTTTCAAACAAAGTCTGTGTTTTGTTTCACAGACCACAGACCTTCACTGAGGCCACGTCCAGGCTTTGAACTGCACTGTGAATTTAATTGTCTAGTCTTGTCTCTTTTAAATCTATTCTATTTTAGCTTATGTTCCTATTTCTTAACTTGTTTTTATGTTATGTTCCTCAGTGTTCCCACTTTTTTTAATGTATTTTAAAAGCGCTTTCTGGTGTCTTTTAATGTCATTTGTATGGCTCTTTAAAGCACTCCACATTGTTTTTGTTACACATTGTTACACAAATAAACTTGCCTTGCATTACCACTGAACACATTCAGTGGACATGAGAGCTAACCACCAGGCATTGTGTGAGTGTAACACATAAATCTTTGAACCTTTAGAAATCTAGATAAAGGTCAAGAGGTGTTTTACTGGATAACCTCTAAGTCCCCCCCACCACCACCACTCACTTATATTCATAGGTTGTCATTCTTAATTAGTTTCAAAAGAATGTAACATTAGGTTTGGCTATTTCAAAACCAACCCTTCAGACGGAGGTCAGCACTGTGGATTTTTTAGCCATCCAACGAAATCCACCATTACCTGAATTAATACGAGGTCAGGATGTCATAGATCCTAGTTTAGGTGGTGAGTGTGAATCTGCTTCTCTTCCTCTCCATCCTCGTCCTCTCCATGACTTTTAATGTCAATCAGGCCACTGGTTTCAGCGGCTGCGCCCTGTGATGTTTCAGCTGCACACTGAGAGGTAATTAGAACAATGATTGCCAGCATTCAGGAAAAGAGCGAAGACAGGGAAAGAAAATGCTGACATGTGTGAGATGAGCTGTGCCAGGCCCTGAAAATATGCCCAGGCAAGCACTTGTATGATGGGGGTCTCTGAGTGCACACCGGCTGCTTCCTGCTCCACCAAGTTATGTGCTGCGCAGTGGCAGGTGAGAATGCTCCATGAGGCCATGTGCCGCTGCCATCCTTAGCCCTGGGTCCGGGCCAGGTACACAGCAGCTGTTTGTCTCCGTAGGCAAATAACCGTCACACACACAAAAACACAACCATGCATGTCGGTCAAATGTGTCAGATTAGAGGAAATATCACGTCCGGGTCCAGATTGAAATGTCATCCTTTTACTTTTGGGTGAATGCGATTAGCCCCAGGTGAACTTAGATTTAAACTTAAATACACAGGCTTGAACACAGATGATGAACCACCACTGATGGAACGTAACATTAACATTAACGTAACAAGTACATTTACTCAAGTACTGTCCTGTAAAAGGCAATTCTGGAGGCAGACAAAGCAATGAACTGAGATACCTGTACTTTACTTGAGTACTTCCTTTTCTGCTACTTTATACTTTTTGTGACGAGTTATAACTTTAGTTGTTATTTACTTTGTGGATTGAATTCTGCATCAGAGCCAAAGAAGCACATCAATAAATACATTTATTCACAATCTGCTTTAAAAATAAAAATGCGGAATATGATTATCGGATACTGCTTTGCTCTGATGCAGCATGCAATCTGTAACTATTAACTAAAGTTACTAAATAAATATAGTGCAGTGACGATATAAGGTAGCTGAAGAGGAAGTACTCAAGCAAAGTACAAGTAAATCGGTGCAATGCTTTGGTGTGTGTGTGTGTGTGTGCGTGCGTGCGTGCGTGCGTGCGTGCGTGTTTGTGTGTGTGTGTGTGTGTGTGTGTGTGTATGTGAATGTGTGACGCTATTTGGTCATAGAGGCAAAGAGCTGCAGTGTACCTGGCCCAGACCAAGACCTAAGAATGGCATTTGACGGGCCAACCCAGAGCATAGAATATATGCAGACATGTAAATATATGTCTAATTTATTTGTTTCTATTTCTTTTTTCTTTTTATAAACTGCATTTAACACAATATCTTGTTTTTACTCAAGTACTGCCTGACTGGTACTTGTGAACTACACACATTAAGCCAGCACAGACACCAACACTGCTGCCATGACCATAAGTGTCAAACCTGCTCAATAAATGGTTTCTTAACTGAACTTGTGCTGTAATTTATCTCTGGAGCTGAACCTTTGTTTTCAGTGGATGGGACGATATTCCATCCAGAGTGTAAATAATCCTCAGGATGCACCAAATGCTCTGCTAAAGACGCCTCATCCGGCTCGACTACGAGCTGAGCCGCGTGCCTCTTAATCTGGTTCTAAATGAGATCAGGATCATGCTGGATCGCATTCAAGTCAGCGCCAGTATCGGTAATCCACACCAATTGTTTCATCGGAATAGCTGATTTGGTGATACTATTAGACATTATTAGAGTTGATATTGAAGACAAGATGCTGTGGCATATAATTAGTGATTAAATGTAAAAAGAATGTAAAACAGAGTGAGTGTGTGAGTGGATTTCCTTTTAATCTGTACTAGCAGCCTTTTTCTCTTCCAGACATTAACTAATGGCAACAGCAGTCTTGTTCATCCTCACAGTCCTCAAACAAACACACATGCAGGAGGCTTAATGACGCCTGAATGTGTTTTACTGTACATATGGTTGATGCTTTTAGCAGAGTTCAAAATATTTAGAAACGTTTGAAATATTACGCTCAGCAGCTGCTTCAAGTGCAAGTTAATCCACCATCCTTTCCATGCGGTAATCTAATGGCCATTTCCTGGACTACATGGTTGCCATTACTTGATTCATGATGTGAATATCTCTTTAATGTTAGAGATTTCAGATTTGGTATGACCTTGTTCTTTAATCTGGAGGAAGTATGTTCCCAGAATATGGAGCAACAGGCTGTGGGAAAAAAAAGAAGAGAAAAGGACAAACTGTTAAAGAAGCAGAGGTCAGTTTGAGCCCAGCTGTGTGCATGTACATAATATAATTGGCCCGTGGATGTGAACGGACTCTTACAGTCAGGTTCTACTGTGAAATATACTGCTTCGTTATAAAAGAGCAGAGCACACAGTAAAATTTCGGTGTTTCTTGTGGGAATACATGTTTTGGTTTCTTATCAGTGACCTGTGGAGGAAGTGCACAGGTGTCTGCAATTACGTTATCATGGCTGCGAAAGCCAGCTACAAGCTAAAGCCATGACTATCTGTCACACTGGACAGTAGATAGTCTTTACTGTAAGCTATGACATAAATATCATGTTTCATGTAAAACAACTGCACTTACTGTTTAATACAAATTCTCAAGATTTGGAGCAAGAAATTAAAAGGTTTCCTTCATTTTGAGAATGTGAGACGTTTTTGTCTCAGATCGACCAGACGGAAATACAACTTTAATTTAAAAAGTGGCTTGCTGATTGAACTACACGCATTGTTTGTTAAATTTAGTAATGAATAATGTGTACAATCACCTTTTCCTACTTTTAAAAATGTATTTTAGAAAGCAAAATGTATCCAAAAAGGATACACTGATACATAAAATACATCTTCTATTCAGCTAAAGTATCTGACCTTGCATAATAATCTTGGACCTGCTCAGATTTATTTAAGTGTATTCCCAATTATAATCATCTTAAATTTTTATATGAAAACTTTTTTCAGAGATTATAATGCAGAAAATGATGCATAGCTTGATTTAATACACACTAAATTCCTATTAAAGTGTACTGTTTTGGTTCACTGATGTCATTTAAGACAATAAAGTTTATTGTTGAACTGTAAAATATTCTGTCTCAATTACATTAACACTGAAACTGATCACTGAAGATAATTTGAGTATATTCGTTGATGTATGGATGTCTTTTTTCTCCTGAATATTTGTATTAGCAATGCCCCTCAAATTTAACAATAATCAATGAAATATCTCTCAAGCTCTACTTTAAATAGATTCTTAAATTATGTCACCAATGGCAACCAGGGTAGAAAAACATAATAAATGGCAGAATTCAACCTGATGCACAAAGGTCACTTCACTTTGAGGGTTCAAGCAGGTTTATTTAAAGCAGCATTATGTAGAAATTGGCATTCATGCAATTTGGCGCCCCCCACAGTTTCTGAGTGCAACACCGTGTTCTGTATTTTGAAGTAAACATGTATGTAACATGTATGTGACACTATCCACACCATTACACAACACTGTGCCATCCAAATGATCTATGTTGTTTAGTAGTTAACAATTAATGCAAGTAGTATTCTTGTGAACGCATGCAGAAAAGAAAAGAGCTGAGAAATAAAATAACAAATTTATAAAGAAAAACGCATCGTCCCAAGAGGTGAGCCTTGAGGCACTCCTCTCCGTCAGTGGAGCAGAGGCTGAGGATCAATAATTGAAAGTGAAATTGTTAAACATTGATGGTTAAAGTGAGCAGCCACAGAGACACACAACAGAAAGAGGCTCTGTCGGCCCGTGGGGGGAAATGGTCGTGATTAATGTGTCATTGATGAGTCAGACCAGTGGGGGGAGCTGTTCAATGGGCCTCAGTGAGACACTCTGTCCTGTTGGGTGACACAGCAGTGTTGGGATATCACTTCACTTTCTAAACAGGCCAGCCTTCCCTTTTCGCTTCTCCCTGAAGCCAGGTCACAAGCTAATGGAGAATAAAGCACTTATTTTGTCTGCTACATCTGATGACATAGAAGCAGTCGCTTTTCATACCAACAAATCTTCCTCAGGAAGTGAAAGGTGATGCAGACATCAGCAGATTTTCAGCTTGGTTTGAAAAACAGGGATGTATGCTTTATCTCCTCCTTCATCCCTCTGTCTTATAACAATACACACCACCCTGGGATTATTTTAAGCAACTTAATCTGAAATGTAAAGGACTTAATCCTATCTTCTGTTTTCCAGCCACCATGTGACATCATCTGATGGAGTAGAGTTACAGATGTTGGCCTCTGCATCTGTTTGGATTTCAGTGACCATTATAAACAGGAAAATATTTTTTTTAGCTATTATTTGGGCTACATGTAAACTAGTTATGAGGACAGCTACAGGGGGCATGGATGTGTCCCTGCAGCTGGCTCTATTGTATGTGAGCTGTTCAAGTATCAGGCAATAAAGAGTAGAAATGTCATCTGCTGTTCTTTGGATTCACTGCTTTTGAATTCACGACAACTGGATATAGAAGGCTCTTGCAGCATGAATTAAGATCATGTTCTACTGCTTTTGAGATTAATCCCTGTCTGTGTCCCCTTGAGAGTCATGAACACTCAGGAGCACTGAAGGATAAACCTCCCTAAATTCAGTTTATCCACATTTTTATTTGCAAAACATCAGCTGACATCAACTTTTATGGCCCTGATTTACAGCATAAAATATACAGTACTAAACAATGTCAAAGTGGTGTCAGTAAATAAATGAGACTACAACAGTTTAGGGATGTTCACGGTTTTATTCTGAAAATCTAATTCATCTTTTTTATTGACAGAATACTTTGTGTCAGCCCACACCACACAAACATCACTGATCTAGAAATAAGACAGATGAGAGCAAGGTGAGGTAAGATGAAAATCTCATTGATATCAAGCAAACATAAAAACATACAGCGGCATTAAGCAGTCTTCAAGATCTGGCGTGGCAAATTATTATGACTAACCTGTAAGCAAAGCGCTCTTACAGATATAACCATCACACATTCAAAGACAACTTGCAATTATTTTTCTCATTACAGTTTGATTGTGGGTCAAGGTAAGAAGAAAACTTCTTCACAGTTCAACTTTCTCCTGTTTTGCAGATGCAGTTGCAGACAGTTAGCTTGTAGCTCTATTTGCACTTGTCATATCATAGTTATTACATTTGAGCGTTGTTTCGGATGTTTGCATTGATGATTAACACAATCTGAGTGACAGGATCAGCTTTTGGTTTAGATTGAATTTTGGTCAGTTTGGGTCTCTTGAGTTAAGGTGACCAGAGTTCTGGAATTAAAACTGAGGACATCTGCTGGCCTTGTAAAACAGCATCTTATTTAACTTTGCTGTCTGTTTTTAACACACAGTTAAAAATGGGGACATATCCTGAGACAGCCACTAAAAATTGGGACTGTCTATGGAAAATGCAACTGTTTACTTGCTTATCTGATGTGAGAAGTGTTTAAAAGTTATTCTATTTATTAGTTTATTAGAACTGTCTTATATCATATGTTTAAGTTGTTCATTGCTTCATACACAGGAGGAGATGGGTCACTTCCGGCAGCCATCTTCGTTTGGGTCAAGAAAGAAGAATCTTCAGGGATAAATTCAAAAAAGTCAGTTGATGTTAAACGTCAGAGAATCTCTCTTTCGAGGTGGGGAGAAAAGTATTTAGAGAAACTAGGAATATTTTTTGAAAGCGGGGTAAGTTTTGCCAAGCTTCCAGCTAAATGTGTTTCAAAAAGATAATCCTGCTTTAGTGTTAACGTTAGCTTTGGAAGTTGAGCTAGCTAATTAGAGGCTAGCTAATCACCAGTGCAAACGTTTCAGATATGATAAATTGTGATTGTTAGTAAGCCACAGATTAATAAAAAATATTGTAATATATACAATATATATATAGATATTGTTATCTATATTTAAGGCCACTAAGCTTTGTTGAAGTGAGTCAAAAAACAAAACAGTGAGCTAATAAAAGCCAGTTGAGAGTGCAGGTTGAAGCTAAAGCTAGATGTTAGCCCTGAGTAACGTTAGCAACGAACCGTCCCAACAGTATTTATCTTAATGTGAATATCGAATATATATTGTGTTACTGAACTTAAATTAAGACAGAACGCTTATGGACATATTTATCGTGTGTGCTGGACTTAAAGTTTGTATCAACGTTGTTATTAGTGTTGAATACTGCGCGTTATTTTCGCACTAAAACAGACATGAGTGGTGTGAAAGACAGTGCCGGTGTCCTCTGAAATCCCACACCACAGTTTGGTTTTTGCCTGAGCACACAGGATCCAAACTTCCGTGTAACTCCACGCCCTGTTTTCCGGGGAGCCGGTGGAGATCCAGCCCTTCAACACGCTGCTCTCTTACGTCCCGTCCGTGAGCAGTGAGGTGGCCGCGGCTGAGATTTCTCCCTCTGCTCGGATCTCATCTTTTCTCCAACTGAGCTCTTTCTGCTTTTTTACGCGCTTGGCGCACATCGGAGTAGTTCAGTCGGCGCCTTGGTGCTTAGTCGCCCGCAAATCTCGTCGTCCTCGCGCTGCGACTCCGTGGCAATGGATTGATTTCAGTGTTTTTCCTCCGACCTCTGCCTCGACCAAGTTGAGAAAACAGTCTGTGTAACCTGCGGCTCTCTTTCCAGCTACATGTTTCATCCGGCCAGTTTTAAAAGTACCTGGCTCCCGATGTTTCTGCACATTTTAGGACTCTGAACTTTTCTCCCCCCTTGTGCATTTCCAGGAGGCGGCCGGGGATTGTAAGGATTTCTTTTCTTTTTTTTTTTTTTTTTTTTGAATCTTCTCCGGGGTTCCTGAAGCCTGCAAAGATTTATTCGTGAAAAGTGATGGCCGAGCGGGGAGCTCTGTCGCTCCTCTCTCTCCTCTGTCTCACCTCTCTCTACACGGAGACCACCGCGGCAAAGCATGTGGACAAAGGTAAGACCCTCACCGACAGTGCTGCTGTTCTCATGTGTGTCTGCGGCTTCACGCCTCGATCCAACTTACTTACCTCCATCGGGTCTGGTTGGGAGGAACAGAAACAAACGGAATGCTGGCTCTGATCAGACGGGGAGCTAGGAGGCTAATTCTGCCCTGTGTGGGTCAGATACTCTTCAGATACTGTTCCACCATTTACGCAACTTTAAAACCAGGAGACTTTCTCCTAACAGGCATTTAGACCCAGGCCAGATCTTCACAGCCCTGTTCGAGGCTGTGAAGCAGCCCGTTCTTTTGTCTGCACACAGGTTGTGGAGGCAGAACTGCTCCCTGGTTCCTCTGTGTGTGTCTGTGGAGATCCAGACATGCGGTGTGGTTCTGTCTCTGGACTGAAACCACATGTGTGTGTTAAACTGAGATCCATCTATCAATCTGTGCTCGGCTGGCCCCGTGATCATGTAAATGAAAAAGGATGGCAGAAAAAAAAATCCACAATGCAAAGAGTCATTAGTGTTCAGTGTCAGGTAATAAGCTGCCGTCATCAGTCCAGCAGACATCTCATTAGTTTGGCGTCAATACGCATTTAGCTGATGGATCAACAGAACCAGTTCATTTGCTCCTGTTAATTGTTTTGAAGTGAGGACACTGCACTGCAGTGTGCACTGCTCACTCCAACTGGTGGTGTTCAGCACTGAGACATGTCACTGGTATAACAGGTGATGTCTTGATATTAGAGGTATTGATTGGTGTCTGTATGTTTCAGCAGAACCCACCACAATCTGCTATAAGCACTCCAAGCCATGAGTGCCTGGGATCATTTGGAAGCAGTGAGGGAGTCACTGGAGCGCACAGCTCCAGCCCTTATCACAAACCCTATCGTGACCGAGCCATATCTTTTATCACTTAAACTGCTAGACACCATCACACAGCAGCATGTGCTCTGGAAAATTGTGAATGTAACCAAGTCTTGTGCAACATGGCCCAGTTTTCTTTTCATTCTCGTGATATGCAAAATAGTTGTGTGTGTGTGTGTGTGTGTGTGTGTGTGTGTGTTAGAATAGGAAGCCTGTGCACCTTTTTGAAATTTTGTTGTTTATTCTAAAAGGAATGAATGTGCAAAGAAGACGAAGCTCGGAGTGACAGGCCTGAGCGAGCTGCTTGGCTCTCTTGCGTGTGGAGCCTGATAAAAGACCCTCTCCTGCATGAAAAGAGCTCTGCAGTGGTGGAAGAGGAGATAGAGAGGGAGAGAGGGAGAAAAAAAAGCCCCTCCTTGGCTTTGCTGGAGATCAGTACAAAAGAGAGAGATGGGGGTAGGGTGAAACAGGCCGACTGTCTGGAAAGTAATAAAACCAGGAGATTAAGGGGACCAGGGAGTTCCTTTGGGAGCTTTGATTGATTCCAGAGAATTGGACTGGGACCCACACGCAGAGAGAGTCTCAAATTACTAATTGTGGGGTCCCCTTCTCTGAAAATATCTGTTTATTCAAAACACATTTCTTTGAGGTCCTGACTGTGGCCAGAACTTATCTTTATCAAAGTTGGCAGAGTTGCAGCCCAAACCTAAAGAGTTTCAGCCTGTGTCGTTTGGTGCGGGTGCAGATATAAAAGATACGACCTGTAAGAGTTAGAAGTGCTGCCTTTTTTAACCACTTCCTCCTCTGTTGCTAGAACTTTAAAGTATGCCTGAAAAAGTTTGCCCTTTGTAAACAAATCCCTGTTAGAGGAGTGTAAAAGCCATTTAGGCTCTATCTTATCTCAAATCCTGCCGGGAGGGAGCTGTGTGCTGATTGTCTCCCAGCGGACAATGCAAATAACTTGCTGAAATGTGTAAACATTTGGCAACCCTCCCTCCTCTCAGACCACTCACCAGGGTTCTGTCCCCACAGACCACCTCAGATGCAGCTTCGCCCAGACTTTATAAACAACGGTCGTTTTCTTTGGCGCATTTAAGTTCTTCTCCGTGGACTCTGCTGCTAAGAACATAATTTACCACCTCTGTGTGATTGTGTTTGGAAAGCCCTGGTGGTCCCACACCCCAGTTTGTACTGAAGATAAGTAAGAGCTTAAATTTGGATTTTATCCACCCTGAATTTCAAAAACAATTCCATCACCGCCCTGATTTCACAGTGTAATCTGTATGCAACATGCAGTAAAAGGCTTCTGTTCCAGCCAATTACACACATGAATTTTAAAACTTCATCTTCAGCTAAAAATGGCAGAATCTTTTCTACATATCGCATCATCTCGTGTTGAGATGTGAGGGGGCGTCACGCAGCGTCACCTGCTGTCTCTGCTCTATAGAGTATGCTGTTTACTGATCATTTATTTATGGGCTTCAATCACTCATAAAGTCCTAATGACCTCCATCCACTGAGGGACGGATAATTGCACACTTGGCCAAGTGTAGGATTCATCTGCCTCACTAATGCAAACCACCCCTATTTGGAAATGCTACTGATCTACAATGGCTGCTAATGTGGAGGCCCAGCTTGTTTCTGCTCTGTGTTCTCATGTAAAAGGTAACGTGGAGATGTCACCACTTTGAGATCACAGTTGAAAATAACACGTTGATTGTGCCTTGTTCCAATTTGGTTTCACAGCAGCTACATCTGCTTGTCCAGGGTTTGTAGGGGTTAAATGACAGCTGTTATTTAAATGATTAGCCCTAGCAGTAGTCACATGACACAGCAGTCATTCACACCTAACTGGCAGGGGAGGGGGGTTGATCAATAACCTCTGAATAGATGCCTCGACATCTGCTGTTGCATCTTTTGGGAGGATGGGGTCAATGTAATCACCTGCTTTCAGCTTTTAGCTGACTATTGTGGCTTTTAGGGCTGTCAAAATAGCTCCAAAATAACGTTTGAATATTCGCTCTAAAAAAACCACATTCGAATATCTATATTTGCGCATTATGTCAATAACAGCAGGACAAACTAATACAATGAGACAAAACTATTTGTATAGGTATTTTCGGGATACGGTACCTCAGTTCCAATTCTTGACAAAACTGTCTGAAGCCCCTGCCATCAACGATACTGATCGGCCCCCTGCATATGAACGAAGCAAGTTTCTTCGTGCTGCAGACAAAGAGCTTGTGGCACTCAGTGAAAAATATATAGTCGTGACGTGGCTGTTTAGTTGGAGTTCCAGACATCATGGCATGTCCATTTGGGTGCGCATTTTCGAGATGTGCCCTCATGTTGCTAGTGGTGGAATGGTAACTGCAGCTTACACAGCTTGCATACAACTTTATCTCGAGGCTCCGCATTTTTGCCGTCTACCGTCTACTACTAAGTTTAATTTGCTCATTAGTTGTTGAAACAGTGACGACATTATCCAGCTGGGCGATCAAATCTTAAAATACTATTCCAATATTTTTGGTTTTATCCCAATAAACAATATATCTGTCAATATTTTTAAACAGTCTCTGTCATCGATATTAACACAATGTGATTTCTAAATAAATAATTATCCGTAATGTGAATATAACGAAAGATATGGATAAAGACAATTATTACAAGTCCAGGAAATGACATCACTTTACTGTACAGCAGCCTTTAAAACCAGGACAGGACAACACTTGCCATATCACGATATATTGTCTCATATACAGTTGATTATGACTTGCAGGTAATAATACCCCCCTTGAAAGTTTAACTGGTTCGATCCGATTTCTCACAATATCAACGTTTCACACATCAGCTGTTAGTCTGGATGTTTAATGCTGGTACATCGACTGAAGCAACATGAATTTTCTCTCCACACTCTATGAATTTTAATCCAACATTTTTCCTTATGTTTATTGATCACTGCTTGGCATGCTGTTTAAACTCGTTTTCTTGAACTAGCATTGTGAGCCCCCTGTGTATTTGAGGTGCAGACTGGGCCGGCTGTCTCTTTGCAGTGAAAGTGGGGCTGTTTTGAGTGGAGAGGAGTCTAAAACCCAGAACGGATCAGGGGCAAGTCCACAACTTCTGCTGCCCCCCTGCTAGGATGAAATTGGCTTTATCAGAGCTGCTGCTAGTGTTGTGGTTCAGAAGATCATTACTTAAGTCTGCCTTTTTCTGTCTCTCCACTACAGCCGGTGTATCAGCCTCTCCTGCTCCTTTCATTCTGGTACACATCGAGTGGCCTTGAATTACTTTCTTAGGGCTCTTTGGAATTTTTCCCCCACATACAGTGTCAGTGTCAGTATTTCATTTGGCGTGTTTTTCCTTTGTTTGGATTTTGAGGCTCTGGTTCTGCTGCAGTATTTATTTTTTATCTTGTATACCACCAGCTAAACAATCAACTTTTTAGAGAACTCTAAATCAGTTTTTAGGGTGACTTTGATTTTCATTCATACTGATGCTGCAAAAATATTGATATTGTAAAATAATTTCACCCTTATTGTCCAGCCCACCAAGTGCATTCTCATCTTTTATCAGTGCTTTTCTGCTCTCCGGGGTTGTTGTTGTCGGCGACACCACAGGTGGAGTGTGATGAATTTCTCCACACTGTTGCAATTTCCTTTTCTTTTTTTGTTTTGACATACCTAGAATCCTTTTTTACAATTTTCGAAGGAAGCTAATGTATCCAGTGAGCTCCAGCACAGAAAACTAGGTGATGTTTACATCACAAGCAGCAGCTGAAATGATCAGAAATGATCACGTTGCAATCTGTCATACTAAGCTCAGTAGACGACAACAAACACGTCTACAGATTAAACATTCACTTGGTAATAATTAACCACAGAAGTTAATGAAGACAATTAATCAAGGTAATAATTTACAATGTTTGAATAAAAACATGATGTTTTTTACTATTTGGGAATTCTAAGAGGCAAACTGCCATTCAAACCCAGGGTTCAGGTTCAAGTCACATTCACCTGCATTTTAATGTGAACAAGTTTCTTTTTTACTTGCAGCGGTTCCTGGTTTGAAAGTTCCAGCAGGACATTTTGTATGTGCTAGTAAAGAGTAAAGGCTTGTCTTTGAAAAAAAACACCAAACAACTTTCAATAATCAATTTCCTGGGGGAAGCCCTGCTCCCTGGACATGGGGAAACCCTTTCATTCAATATGGTGCAGTAGCTGTTGTCCTGAACCATCACTTTTCTCTGTACTTTGAAAGCCAGCCTATTCGGTGCTATGATTGGTTGGTTCACATAAAGCAGCTTACATCAAGGTGTTCCTGCTGTGACTAAAGCAATGTCAGACGCAGCACCTCACCAATCCGGCTGATGTGTGTCTTCTTTGTGTCTGCCAGTCCTTTCATGTCAAAACAAAAAAGCTGAAAAAAAACTTTTCAAAAAAAGTTGAATTGTGTCAAGAGGCCATAAAGCTGTCCACACTTCCCTGTGTGATGACTCCTCTGAGACTTAATAGTAACCTGAGGGACATTACATCAACGGTATTTACAAAAAAAAAAAAATCTAGAGATGTTGCTGCAAACATTTTACACTCACTGTTTTCTAGTTTTTCTTCCCCTTTCCTTTTCTAAAACAGAACAAAAATGCAAAATGTCTAATTCGCTGTGGTGCTCTCCAGGACTCTGTTCTGCTGTGATTGAATGATGCTTGGGCTAAATGACCTCTGGGAGAGCAGAGTCTTTTCGGTTTCCATGGCGCTAACGTACATAGCGGAGTGCGGGGAAATCATACAGAGAAGAGACTGGAAACTATGGCTACACTTAAATATCAGTGCAGTTTATCACATTTCTCATTATGTTGTGAAGCACTTCAGGTATACGGTGACTTCTGAGGTGCTGCAGAGAACTGAACTGGTCTCACTCAAAATAATCAACAGATTAATCACCACAAAGGTCAGCGATAGTTGCAGCCCTGGTGTGTAGCAATAATAACAGTAAATGTAAAAGGATCCAACATAGAAGCCTCGAAGGCATTTGATTCATTGAGAAGCTGCACGGAAAGTCTTTTCAGTTCCTCGTCTGTTACGAGGCATTACCTTGACTACCACTGACTGCAGGTATGTGGCCATTGTACATGAAGGATTTATGTTAAACCAAAACAAACAATTAATCTTCCCGATGTACAAATACTAGCACCACACTGTTCCCTGAAGCTTTTACCAGAACTGCACACAAAGTCTGCAAAAAGAACTAAGTGAAGGTTGTATGAATAGCAAGTAGTAGTGTTGCAGCTTGACACGTTGTATAATATTTATATTCTGCTACACTGCAGTCACGGTTGGTCATGTTCTTCAGGACAACGTGCCACTGTCCAGTCTTGCACTGCCTACAGAAAAACTACAGTAGCAATGCTGCCGTGCTTCAAGAGCATGTATTTTAAAACTGCAGCATGACAGCAGCAAATGGCAGTGTGTTAGATTTAAGTAAGAATTATTTCCCCCTGGCCTGACATTCAAGGAAACCTTGAAATAATTGGCATTGTGGCCATTCCAAAGGAATCGTTATACAAGCTCAGCAGGGTGGTGAGGTTTTTTTCCCCTGAAAATTTTCCTCAAACTTTGGCTATTTCGGTTCTGCCGAGCTCCTGTCGTGGTGTCTCCTGGCAGTCGTGGCAGCTGCATAGGATTATGACACATGCAAGCTGTGCTTGTCAGATGAGCCTGGACTAATGAGTGCAAGGCTCTGTTATACATGGAACTGTTTTTCAAGCCCTGGGGGGCATATTACAGACATTTCCTATTAAAATAAGATCATTTTTAAATCCTCTTATTTTTTGTTTTGTTTTTACATTCCTAAAGCAGGGCCTCAATGACATCTTTGTGATTATAAGCAGATAAAGAGTAAAGCTGGCTTTATTGTATTGTTTTGTCTCACCAGCAGACCCCCATAAAATTTGAAATCAATAATGAATAGTTGGAATTGTTTGAGTTGGTTAAAATCTTTTGAAATCAGATTTTGAGCTTTCAAAGCAGACATACAGCATTTTGTGTTGATGGTGTGAAAATTGATGCTGTATGTCTTGTGGGATGTTACAGTATTGACAGAGAGATTTTCTTCGGAGGCATCATCTTACAACGCTATCTCATAACAGTTACACCAACCTGAAGAATGACAAGCCACAGTCATTTGGAGAAAAATTGTTATACTCAAAGATGAAAAGCATGAAACAAATAAAGTGTAATAACTTGAACGGGAAGTCGGAGCACGTTAAGAATGACAGATGAGTGTAAGCTACACAATGAAACTACTGACAATTACGTTTTTCAATTCCTTACGATTTTGCAACTCTTCCCCAATCAGCTGTTACTCATAATGACCATAAATATAATTAGCATGATTTATATTTGACACAACTGTGACGTTGATGTACGATTCCTGGCAGCCGCCCCTGTCATAAATTAAGAGCGACTGATATTCCTCTTGAAACACTGATTAATAACCTTCATTTGGATGCACTGTACCTGCTGGAGTTCCAACATTCTGCAGCTCTCAGACATGAATTTATTCTCTGCCGTCTCTTTGGAGGACGTCCAGGGTGTGATGAATTAACCTGAAAGTCTTCTCAATGGCGAAGATTATGGTGTAGTGCAGTTGTTAAGTAGCTTGTGCTTCAAAGAGAATGCAGGCAAACGAGAATCAATGCAGCTTTGCCAATATGATGATATGTGTTTATCGTAATCGTCTAGTGTGGATGATGCAATTTGAATCTTGTATTCCAAACACAGAATTGTTTTAATAGATCCTGCGGCCTTCAGACTGAGGCTGATCTATTTCATTCAGCAAATTGAATTTTATTTTATTTCTAACCACAGACGTCATCACCTTCTATATACTCTCCATGTTACTGGTGCTAGGTTAACCAGTGTGTGTGTGGAAGATATCTTAGATATACATTAATAACGTATCAATTACTCATGTACACATAGAGCCTCTCAGCCCTCATTCAGTCAAAGAAACTTTTCATGTGCTCGAAGGGTGTGGGGGCAGTCAGTCACAGAGAGACGATTGTGAGCGCTGCTCAAATGAGCTGCCTGCCATCATCTTGTGCCTGGCCTGTGTCTCTTGGCAGCTTTGGACTTGGTTGGATGTGTGTGTGTATGTTTGGGTGGGTATTTGTATAGGCGTATGCCACCCATCTGGGGTTGAACAGCTGTTTTTATCAACAAGGTTCAGAGAGTTTCCCTTCTTGAACTCACTCTCAAGCTGAAAAAAGTGTTTCCCTACTTTCACTGAAAGGATGGGAAGAAATTAGACCATTTAGACTCGAGTTGATTTTGTATAGCGGCTAGCAGCCAGCATTGATCCAGTATTATTTGGTGACTTTGGCAATAAACACATCCCTTACCCTCCTTCTGTATCTCATACTATTTATCTTGTTAAAGCCATTTTTTTATTGTGATTGCTCAGTTTAGAACAAAATTACAGCTTTGCACAAGGTTGTGAATTGCTAAGAGCTTGGTAATTGTGTGGTTTTGGTTCGTCAAAGAACTTTGATTTCTAAAAATGTCCTTAAGAAAAGATTTTAAAAGGTTCACATGACGAGCTGATGTTTCCCAGTGGAAAATATTGACATGCACTTCCAACCCTGTTGAGTTTCACAACTTTTTACTTTCTTAGATGCCACACGTAACCCAATTCAATACCAGTGCTCCAACAAAGATTTCTAATTATGGTGTCTTTGCAATAGATAATGAGCTGCTGCGACTTTGGTGAGTAGTGCCAGAACAACTCTGTTTGAAGTTGCTGTAATTCTCCATAATTTTCTTGGTCCGTTTTACAAGCCAAGAACTGATTTATCTGGTATCTGTAGTGGAAGTCCATAGAAACCACTTGACTTTTAAACACAGTAGGCGTAGTGTGCTGAGACCTCAGCAAGAATAGAGGAAGGTGTCATTTTTAGTCCTACACAGTACTTTTCCATGGCATGCAAAGCACAGCAGTGTTCCGGATTGTTGAGTCTCAGACGTTAAGTTTCAACAATTTAGGGTTTAGAGTTAAGACCAGGGTCGACTTTGTGCTGGTCATGTATATATCAACTAGTGTCTCAGGTCTTCTTGGGGCCTCTCCAACCAACCTCACAGAATTTATTTTGATTTCACCTGCTGCTATGGTGACCCCTGGAAAAATTCTCCTGGTATTAGCTGACGTTTTTGCTGCTAAAACCAAGCTGAAACGCTTCTTTGAAAAAGTTCAGCTTTAGATAGAGGCTCCTTTGTGCCGTTGGGAGCTCCCTTTTGGCATGGCGCTCCACTGACTGCAGCGACTTCTTACCATGTTATTGGAGCCAGTTTCTCCACAGCTCTGAGCTCATCTGAAGCTAACAGAGGTCAGCTAAAACGGTGAAATTGCTGCTTGAAGCCTTTTTAATACACTGACATGATGTAATGGAATTGGCAGTGTCTTTTTATTCTGCTATTTTGGCTCTTCGCAGTTGAACAAATGTGACCCTCAGCACCACTTACTTACTTGTATAAATGTTATGCAGCTTTTACAAAACATGTGGAGTTTATCCATGGAAAATGCTAATTGGGCCTTGTATATTTGATTTACAGTACAGCTGTGGAAAATAAGTTTTAATGTTGATAAAAATGTCAAGCTTTAAATGCAGGTTGTAGTGCTTATTTTTTAATACAGCATTAGAAAACAAGGAGCTTCTAGATGGTTGTTCATTGCTTTGATCAAGAACCTCGTCAAGTCAAGTCAAGTCAAGTCAATTTAATCCCAATATAGCCCATAATCATAATCAGAACACCTCAGGGGGATGTACAATCTGTACAGTATAAAACACGATCTGTCCTGTGACCCTCGATTCGATTAGGGGAAAAACTCCCCCCAAAATCACCTCCAGAGTACCGGAGGATGGATCCCTCTCCCTCTACTATCTGATACAAGTGAATTTTATGAAATATGTGTGAGGAACATGGATCCAGGAGGACGAGCGAGCAGGTTGTGGTGTCGCTAAGTAGCAGCTGTGCCGTACGCCATCCTATGTACAGTGGTGGCCTGGATGAGGACAGGCCACCACTATCCTCTGTTCAACTTCTTAAAATGGCAGAGTTGTTTTAAGCTGAATTGTGTATGAAGTGGTGCTACGATTACTATGTGGCCATGCACCCTGACAGCTTTGATGACAGCTATAAAATGGGACCCCACTCCCTCTGCTCAGTTATGACCGTCTGTTTCTTAATGTGGATCCCGGTCCTTGACCTTTTGGGAAGATGATAATTTCTGGTAGTGTCTGTTTTTATGGAGGCAGATAAAGACAGGGTTCGGCTGTGATATGAAACCTAAGATTCTGAGACATGGTGCCAATGAAGATTGCACAATTCTCACATTGTGGCTCATAATGCGTTTCATAATGCACAATTGATGACATTCTTGGGCTATTATGTTGAGAATTATTTTGTTCCCTCTCTTGGTCACCATATGCCGTAATCACTCTCACCCCACATAGAGTACAGCTGGGTTTCAATGGCTGTTGGCTGTTGGCTGTAGCCACACAGAACCTGAGAGCAGCATCTGGGAAGACACAGTCTCCTGAGCTGTGGCTAAATACAGACATGACCTTCCTCTGCCTGATATGGAGGAGGAAGAGGAGGATGAGCTTGGTGAAGAATTATAAGCAGGTTGAGGCAGGGCAGTAAGCTTCCAGAGGTGAGGATTTTCATCCAGCTTGAAGTGCACGGGTAGTGATGGAAGGCAGCTGCATCAATTCCCTCTGATTCCTTAACCATTGTCCCTTGAACCTTGACTTCGCTCGTTCGGCCTACTTCTGAGCCTGCGACAGGTCACTCAGCCACAGCACACAACACCATCATGGCTGCAGAATGGATGGCAGCCAGCAGGGAGCACCTGCGGGGGCATAGCAGGCGAGTAGCATTCCATCACAGGACCTCGAGACACAGATGTCATATGAGACACGAGGGACATGTTTGAGTGGGGGATGGGTGGGAGGGCCAGTGGCAGAGGTTTTGGCATGGTGGGGCAGTAATTGGGGTAGGATAGCAAGCCAGCTGCTACCAACAGATTCTTAATGAGGTGTCCCATCAAGAACACAGGGAGAGGAACATTAATGACTACAGCTAAACTAGTCTGTTCATCTATCCACCCCCATTCAATCATGCTGCGATGAGGTGAATGACATGTTTGGGCACATGGTAATTGGGGTTTTCTTCCAAGCCACATTTGAATGCCCTTTCTGTAATAAGGCTCTAGTGAGTTCATCTATTTGTATTATTGATTCACTGTTATTTTTTTAATTGATGGATTAATTGTTTATTTCGTACAGCCAGAATTTCCCAGAGCCTAAGGTGACGTCTTTCATCGCGTTGTTGTGTGAGACCTACAGTATAAAACACAAAAACACAAAGATAATTTGCTGTGATATAAAAAGAAGGAAAGCAGTAAAGCATCACATTTGAAAAGCTGGAACCAGTGTTATTTTGCTGTTGTTGTTTTTGCTTGATAAATGACTCAAATGAGTAATTGATTATCAAAATTGTTGACAAATTGTTTAATTATCTCAGCACTTGTCAGAAGGCAATCAGCCAAACGGGGAGTGCAAAGACTTGGAGAGTTGACAGGTGTTGCAGTGTGGATGTGTGTGAGATGCGTGATTGTCATAATCGGGTTCTGTGGCTGCACACAATTAGAATTGACCTTTATGAACAAATAAAGCCACACAGTGGCTTGATGAGTGAAATAACAGCTGAATGAATGACCATGTTTATTTGGGCGCATCCCAGATTCAGCAGAAGTGTTCTTCTTATGTAAAGTGTGAATCTCTGCTGTTCAAACATTACCTTTTCAACATGAATAGCAGACTCTGGAGGTGTGCCATAACCGTTAGGTAGAACCATTAATATGGGATGTTTCTCTTGTGATGGACAATGAGTTCTTTTGTAACATTTTTTCTGCAACCAACGATTCAAGTGCTCGAATTGCTGGTTTGGGAGAAAAGCAAAATGTTTTTCCGCTTTCATACTTCATTTACCTGGAGTGGTCTGAATTAGTCCTGAATGCATAAGCATGTCATTCATGCTTTCAGGACACCTGCTGAACAAATTCACTCAAAGAGCAGCACATACACAGCACAACACACACTCGTGCAGAGCAAGATCCTCAAATATGTCCTGCAGTCTGTTTCTGCCATATGCCGTGTAATATTGTAGTGAAGTGTAGCAAGTCTAAATGAAAATTCACCCGACATTATCTAATTAAGCAGGTGTGAAAGCAGCTTAATTCAAGTCGGTTTTGGCACTACCCACTGGTCCATTTTCAGCGTGAAGCAACAGTTCATTCAGCTGAAAAGATGTGGATACTTTCATTAAGCTGGGGACCAAGTCACACACTTTCATTTCTCCTCAAAAGGAGATGTCAGAAGTGGTCTTGAGTTATAAAGGGTGGTGGTTTTATTAGCCACCGCTAGTCCGTGGGGTGCTTTTTGTTGTGGACTGACAGGGGACTTAATAATGAAGCTCTCTAACCCAATGAGCCCTGAATCAGTGAAGCCCCTCTTCCCCTTCTTTGTCCCTCTCCCAATCCCCCCACAGTGCCACTGCATTCCCAGCCTGGCGGGGCAGTGTCTCTGGGCCAGGGCCATGTCGCGCACCCCCTTTGGCCCCAAACGACCGTGGTGGGGGGGTCAAGGGTTCAAGTGCTCCCCGTGGGGCGATGCATGGGATGCCTAGCGACACTGTGGCTCGGCCCCTACACTGGCTACGTCTGTAATTAATTTCTAATGAGAAAGAAATTGGCCGACCTCGCAATAGCTAGGCTCTTGGCTCTAGCTGACTATTACTGCCCGTTTCCCATTTTGGCTTTCTCTCAGACAGACTTCAAAGGACAGGCGAGGATAGCCCCTCCTGGCTCAACGCTGATAGTGAAGTGCTCAGAGAACATTCCTTGCGTGCTAGACGGAGGTTGAATGTGGATTTTATGGGCTGTGTTTCTGCTAGTCCCACACATACCTGTGGCTCATACACATGCTGTAGAAGCTAAGCAGTGTTAACCCCTTCCCACATGTTATGTCAGGATACAGCGGGGGGTTATGAAGATGGGGAGGCTTTTTGACCTTGACAAAGATACGTTATCAGCCAGGAAATCTTAACTGCAGATTCGTTCCATGACCACACTTTGCTTCTAGGTCTCATCTAACATGTCAGACCATTCAAGTGGTCTTAAAGGAATACTCTGACATTTTAGAAAATGCACTTAGATGTTGTCTTATTCAGGGTTTGAGTTTGAAAATCAATAGCAATTTAATTTCTGCACATTTAATATGGATAGAATGCTTTGATGCTTTCAGCTCAGCTCATCAGAGAGCCTAGAAACAGGGGAAAACAGTTAGCCTCTCTCTAAAGTAAAAGGATTAGCTACCCAGCAACTCTAAAATTGTCTTGTTTACCAGCACATTGTATATTTTTAGCAAGAAGGCCACTGTGGTCACCGGCACATCAAAGACTGGGATTTTTACATTTTGCTCAGCGGTTCAGAAATGTGTCAAAGTTGGCAACTTTAAACTTCTCAGATGCAGAGTGCAGCATCTGGCCTCCGGGTCCAGTTGTTGTTGTTGTGTAAGTTCACTGCTCTATTACATACAATTTCTTGTTTTCTTTCTCTGCATGTGTTAAAGATATACATCCAACCTGTGAATGTGACAGCTTTGGAGCTGTAAAGTTCCTTTGGAAATGTCTTCACTGGTTTGCGGTTCATGGTAGTGAGGTTAAACAAGGCACCTTTGGAAATAAAAATTGAGAAGATCATCAAACAAATACAAGCAATCTTCCCATTTAAAGACACTTCATTAAAGCACAGTATCTGTGTGTCGTGGGTTTTCTGGTCAACACGGCGGCAGTCTGTATCAATAAGATTTCCTGAGGGGAAACAATTGTGTGAAATGCAGGAAGCTATTAGGAAGCCAGGGACTCATGTCTCTCCCTGCTGAGTAAATAGTGTCTACCCCTCTGCCCCCTCAACCCCCCTCTTTCATCCACTTTTGAATGAGCCCAGCACTTGTAACAATAAAGGCAGGAAATGAACTGTACTCACACAGGAGCGTGCAGGATGCTCATTGTGTTCCTAATTGACCAAACTAGGTTGGGTGATAAAAGCAGACTTTTCTCTTGCTTAGTTGAAAATAGCTCAAAGGTTGCGGCACACAGTAGGTGTGGTCAAAAAGCAGCTAATGAGGCAGTATTTTATTGCATAATTTTAGATTTTTTTGGCCTGTTTTGGTCATGTCAGAACTGACCTAGTTTGAGTGAAATTGGAGCTCACAGTTTGATAACAGGCTTGCATTTCTTACACGCAATATATAGCACGCCTATGCGAGCATGTGGTGGAAAAATTGAGTACACAAGAGGACAAACACGTCACCTGTTGTTGTGGTACTGTATGTGCTGTGTGTGACCAGTGGCAGTCCTCTATGTCAACCTGTTTACTATTCGCTAACCTAGCATGCCTTCAACATGCTCATTTTTCTCCGTGGAATGCAGGCGTGACTTAAAGCCAGACAGAGTGTTACTTATGTTGTCACCTGAGAAGCCCTCCAGGGGAAAGTTGTTTTGTCCTTGAGTGTAGACCATAAGCGTATTTGAGCTGACCTGCATTCAGAGAAGATTGGTAATGTAGTTTGGATTTAGGTTGTCTACTACCAATCCTTCTACTCATTAGACACAATTCTGTGTGTGTGTGTGTGTGTGTGTGTGTGTGTGTGGGTGGCAGCAATGCCCACTTTCCCAGCTGAGACGTTTTTTCTTCCTTGAGCATCTGCTTTTAGGTAACTCGTGCCAATTACTCAATAAGAATCAAATTAATCAAATGAACCAGTTTCCAATTGCCTTTCTGTTTTCATTGTTGGGTAAGGGATCAGTGGCTATCTGGCCCACATTTTGTGCTTAGTGTAATTGATATTTGCTTTACCCTAGATTAAGTGACAACTAAGCAGGTTAGCATTGAGGATTTTCCCAGATTAATTCCAGGAGTCCAATCTGAGTCCCCTGGCCACTCTGCCTGTATCATCCCAAACGTCTGCCTTACCTGGGATTTACTAGCATATGAAAAGGAAATGAGATCAAGGGTGGTGATAAATCCTGCAGCAAAGCCTCCCTCAGACAAAATTAGATGCACACATGGCCTCGTCAGTCACCAGCCGCTCATGTCCTCGTTTCCGATAAATTGATTTTTGGGTGTTCAGGTGATGGGATGTGGGGTAGTCCTTCAGAGTGGAGCTTTGTTAGCTAATGCCGCTGTCAGTTTGGCCGTGCATTTCTTATGCTGGCCCTCTTGTCTCTAATGATATTGGATGCAGCAGTGAAAGGTGCTTCAGTGAGGCCATCTTCCTTTTGATGTACTCCATTTAGTGGCGACTGATATGTTACACTTCACACCACGAGTCTTTGCACTACGCTGCCCATTCATGTGGTCTCTACAGACTGTTAGGTTCCCCATGTCCCAGCAGATTTGCAGGCACCTAATTTAGGAGTTGTTAAGTGATTTAGCATCTGTTTTTTATAGGACCCTTGTGAGCCACAACTGCCCCCCCCTTCTGCCCATCACTGTCTATGCCTGTGGCGTCGAGGCTCGCCTTTGAATTTCAATCAGCCTAGGATGCATTGTTGTGTTTATTTTAGGGGGATGGTTCAGATAGGGTGTTAGAAGTAGTAACTGGTTGTGTGTGTCAGTCCAATATTCAGCGTGACCAATGGGCAGCTCATTGGAGGCTAGTTGGTGCGTTCTCAGGGGGCACGATACTTTAACTGCTGCCCGCGGGGCGAACCCTGCCCTTCATTCTTCACACATCGCCCTCCCTCCCCTCGTCATCCTCACAACGAGAACACAGGCAGTACAATCAATAACAGCCTCACCCTCCTTCTCTTTCCACTGCCCTCCCCCCTCCGACTCCTCCTCTGGTCAGCCGTTCCCTGCTTTCCATTTATCAACACTGTGTTTGATGTTGGCTTCATCATTCTCTGTCAGCCCCCTAACACCTCCATGTGCGTAATTGTATTAGATTCGTCATGGTGGTGCGGTTATTCAGCCCGCCCCAGCTGTTACTGGGCCGAAGGGCTGCTCCCTGTGTACCTGCAACCCCAGACCGGAGTTTTAAGTATCTTTAGTGTTTAATTAATTTCCATATAACGTTGCACAGTTTTGGTTCAACGACTTCCCAGTACTCTAAGGTACATTACATTCTTTATTAACGCCTGTTTTCCTTTTCCTGATTCTCCATTGTTCCCAAAATCCAGTGAGGCGTTAAGTGTTGAGCTTCCTTTTAAAAATCAAACCCCACTGCGGGCATGTTGTGGAGGACGACAGTGAAGATCCCTGCATCATAGATACACTGTGAAATATTTCTTGAAAAATGTATTGAACATTTTTGCAACTTGTGCTCATTAGCAGCCTATTTCTAGAAGAATGTGCTCTGTGTGAATATATTTCAGTTACAAGTTTTATTGCCCCCACGAGAGAAACTGGCATTAGTGACTGAATATCTTTTGTTAGGTGTGTTTGTGTCAATCTGAACCAGGGCAGCAACTAATGGTTGTTTATTTCGTTATCATCTCTTCACTCATTATCATAATTATCAAACAAAGGCAGCAAATCCTCACGTTCAAGCTTTGAACAGATGAAGCCATTAATAGATTATCAAAATAGTGGCAACTGATTTTCTCTCTAATCAACTGATCGACTAATTAAAGTTAAAATGTTGAAAACCAGACCTTGGCAGGTATGTGGTGTTTCTTAGGCGTTAGTTCTGAAGATCAATGTAATAAACTGCAGATGTATTCTCACACTGGAATCAGTGCTTTATTGAAAACATTACCAATAAATCTCCAATCCCATTTCATTGTGTTCACCTTTGTCTCATCTAATCCCTTCATCAACCAACAGACGTCATTTTCCTTTGTGGGGCTCTTCTGTACAACCTGTTGTTTAGTTAGGATAATCTCTAAACCAAACCTTTGTTGTTTTTTGAGAAACAGTGGGAGGATGCACAGGGAGTGTAGAGAAAGACGATGTGCAGAGGGAGAATGGGGAATGGGAAAGACTTAAGAGGCACAGTGAGAGAATCTGTCTTTGTCGATTACACACGCACTACAACCTTGGCGGCCACATTAGATCTCTTTCTCCATACACCAAACTACCATCAATAATGGATACGGCTCTCTAGCTCTTTTGCTTCTCTTCCCCTCCCCCCAGCACTGCCCCTTAAGGCGTCTACCCTCTCTCCCTGTCCCCCCTTCACTGCCACCATCCTGTCCTACCCCCTTCCCCCACTGTTCGAGCTGTGAGACTGCTAGCCAGGAGCCACGGCAGGTGTGCATACATCATCATGGCACTGGCCACACAGCCTGCAGCCTCCCGACCGTCATCATCAGACAGATCCACCTGCCTGAGAAAGAACATTGTTGAATAGTTGAGTGTGTTTAGTTTCCCGTTTTGTAGCAGCTGTTGTTCAGATTGGTGGACATACGCTTTTTTTGTTTCTCCTGACAGAAACCTGCAGACGATGACAAATGAATGACAAATACATTCTGTAGAGATATTCAGAACAACATGGAGTGTATACAAGCCATTCTTGACAATCCTCTGCATGCACAATGTGAAAAAGCTTGTTTTATTAATGTTATTTCCTGTTTGATTGTCACTTCAGCACTGTCATTTGATCCGGGATAACAGTCCCTAAACAAAAGCTTGTCAGACTTAACCCTTTCATGTTCTTTCCTCACATTACAATGTAAAGAAGAAAGAAGCAATATTCTACTTTTATAGTGTATCTTAAGATTTATCTACATCTTTGAGCCCAGGAATAAACACAAAAGGAAAAATCCATAACTGCACACAATAGCTTGCGATTGGTAGCGACACGATTTTAACAGCACTCGCCAGACCTGACTGATCTGTTGGATAGTGGGTCTATTGAAAACAGGGTTTGTCAGCTCACCACATTATTTATTATATATATATATATATATATATATATATATATATATATATATATATATATATATATATATATATATATATATATATATATGTATATATATGTATATATGTATATATATATATATATATATATATATATATATATATATATATATATGTATATATATATGTATATATATATATATATATGTGTATATATGTATATGTGTATATATGTATGTATATGTGTATATATGTATGTATATGTGTATATATGTATGTATATGTGTATATATGTATGTATATGTGTATATATGTATATATATGTGTATATATGTATATATATATATATGTGTATATATATATATATATATGTGTGTGTGTGTATATATATATATATGTGTGTGTATATATGTATATATATATATATATGTATATATATATATATATATATATATATGTATATATATATATGTGTATGCATGTATATATATATATATATATATATATATTATATACATGCATACATATATATACATGCATACATATATATACATGCATACATATATATAGTATTTAAACAGGAGGTGAAACGAGTAAACCACACACTGATGAGGAAATTACATTTCCAGACAGAAGATTGACAGTGACAAGTAATCTGGTTTAAGTCACCATTTTTTGCTTGTATTGGAAAATATGACTTGGACAACTTGTTATTGGATTTCATGCATTACATCACGTCATAAAAGTTGTCAGATTTTATAGCCGTTTTCAAAAGTGCACATACATGTGACACTGTAATCACGTGTCTGACTGATCATGGATAATATCATCAACAGACGGAGTACATGTGACATCGGAAAGACACTAATGGCATACTAATCCTCTCACCGTGGCAAATGAAACATATACATAAACAAATGGGACATAGATGTGTAACACCATGGTTTCTGGTGTCACTGCTGGCTTTCAGAAATCCTCTTGTCTTGAGATTGAAATGACCTCATTGTCTCAGATTATGGCTGACAGTAAAACGGTATGAAATCAGTTTGTATTCTCGGTAGAAAAGGTACAAGCAGATATGTCTTTTTATCAAAGAAACATAAACCCCTTTGAGCTTATTATTTTGTCATGGTGACCTGTTGTGGGTGGTGTTGTTAGTCCTTATTTTATGCATGCTTCAGCGAGCTCCATCCTTTCAATGAATTATTACTTACGATGGCAGGTTGTAATGCTCGGACAACAGCATCCTCACGTTCGATAGCAGCAGATGTGTTCTAAAGCAAATCGTGTGTCTCCAGTCCAAACTCATGTTTTGTTTTGAGTGTCTCTGTGGCAGGTAGTAAATCTTCTTTCAAAGACACCACCAAACACTTTGGGCCCATTACGTCAGAAACTGGACCTGGTCGTGGATTGGCATGGTCAAACCAGAGTACAATAAAAAAAAAAAAAAATCAATGAATAAAGGGGGGTTAGATGGTGGAAGGACTCTCAGTTGACAGAATAAGGACAGGTTTACATCACTCATAGTGGAGAAACCATATTTCCTGTCTACTTCTCTGGGATTATCCTTATCTGCTGTAGCTGTAAACATGCCCTGCTGTATTTGTGATAGTGTTAATGTAGTTTAAAGCACTGCATGTCTTAATGCTACTAAGTAGTATGACACCATCCCCATTAAAGTGATGACTTGCATAGAGGAAGGAACATAACTGTGACCTTAATGGTTTTGGCCTCAGTCAGCGGTCTCACACTGCTAACCATATAAACTCACTCTATCTGTATGGAGCAGTATTAGGCGTGCAATTCACAAACAATTGCTCAGTTGCAGGTAAATAATTGGTGACCTTTTCTTCAAGGGAAGTTCAGAGGAATGCAGTGGAGACCAAACCTGTGTATCTATCAGATTAACAGATGTGTGCATGTGCCAACACCACACAGAGGAAGACGGGACGCAGCAGTTTGGGGTTTCAGGCTTTAGTTGGGAGCATTGCCTATCGGAATTTGTTTTCCTTTTCCTCAAGGGAGCATCCTCTTTTCCAACCGAGGTGATCTGTCTTCCTGTCATTCTATTGATCCCCTTCAACGCTCATTGATATGGGGAAAGAGCCAATGAGCTTGCGTTGGGAGGCAAGTGGCTGTTGTTTGACATTGCAAAGGTGTTTAAATGAAATAAGGGGAAAGATTCACCAAACCGGAGTTATATTTTCAGTGCTGTTATACCTTCTATTTCCGCCTTGAAAATGTCTCCCTCAGAGGGAAGAGACTGTGATATGAGAATGTAAATAAAACTGAAATATCATCTCTGTGCAGCCAGCCACGGAGGTGTGTTGGTGGAGATGTTTGACCTTGTGCACATGGATGACAAATCCTGTTCAAGAGGAGAGTACATAGAAACAAGGATTTTAATCTCCCAGCATCAAGTGGCACTGCTGAGAATGTCAGCTTGCTATCAAACTGCAGACGCTCTCCCTTTGCATTTTGCTTATCAAATGGGAGCGGGTGGTGGCTAAATTGTTTAGTCAGCTGAACATTAAATATATTTCAAATCCACTCTGGGAAAACTACATGTGCTTTTTTTCTTTATTTCCTCCCATCCAATGTTGTCCTTTAATTTGAGCTTCATTTACATTCATATTGAATTTGTTGTGTGCCATATGCTCCCTGACGTTGTCATGGGATACAGAGGCCAGGCTCATCATTTCCTTTTTCGGGGGCAGCTGAGCACATTCATTTGTGTTTGTTTTAAATGATGAGATAAGGAGATGAAAGGTCCTTTCTCAGGCTGTGGGTAAATGCTAGATAAAAACCAAGATGGTAACATTTTCCTTTTTCCATTTTGGTTTGACATATGAAAGCAGACCACAGGTTCTCTTTCAATTCCAGTCACATATTAATGGTTTTTATTGAGTTTAAGAACAATTCACAGGGACTACTGATGCTGTGCACCACCAACTCAAAGTGTTGGTGTTTGACGACCAGGGAATTAGAGTCAACAATCTACTATCTTTCTCCAGAATCACTTTAGTGCAATTCAAATAGTGTGTTTTCACTATGCCCGAAGAGATGTAAATATGTTGGATTTCCGCTGGTGTTTCAGGCAAACAAACTCAGATTTTTGTTCTTCAGTACAAACAACGGCATGTGAAAATACCACGCGAAATGAGCAACAAGCTACTGCAGTGAGCTTTTGGCATGATCCAGTCCTGCCACTAAATCTCTGCATGAATACGCTGTAAATGAGAGGTAAAAATGACTTGAAAATGAATGAATTTTGATGGACAATGAAATGTCCTTGGAGACTCAGTCCTGGGCACTTGCCGGACAGCAATGGCACAATCAAGGGACTATTGCACACTAATTTACAGTAACGTTTACCTGGCAATCCCCAAAACACACTCCAGCTTCTTAAGCATGGGATGGTCTGGCAGGATCTCTCCATTCAGCCCTCCTGGACTTGTTAGTAAATCAGGGCCATTGTGAGGTGCCAGAAAAATGCTCCATTAATAAGCACTATGCCTAGTCAAGTGGCACAGGAAGCACAGGGGTCAGGCCCGCCTTCCAATCATTACACCTCATCCACTTCTAGTAAAAGGCCCCCAGCCACTCAGCTACAGGTCGTCATGGAGACCCAGGACAGGGAGCGGAGAGTTGGGTGGGGGTCGGGGGTTGGAGAGCGTTGCAGACAACCATTAGCAGCCCATTCCATGGTAATTAATGATCATCCCACTGGCTCAAAATCAGAGTCGGTGGAAAACAGACAAGAGCTCGCTGTCTGAGAACAAATGTCACAGCGACAAGAAATATGTCTGAGGACTGGAGAGGGGAACTTAGATGGTTTTTGTTGTGGTTGGAAAATGGTGACAGGATGCCATGAAAAGCTATCCTGCTGCACAAGAGGGAAAAATGATGGACGGGAGGGATTGTGTGTGAGTAAGTTATATTTGCATAAGTGTCCCTCTTCACATAAGTCTGTCTTCTGTTATTCATGACAGAGTAATTGACAAGAAGAACTTCGTCTCATTCCACGTTTTGCACATTCAACACCTTTGACTGGTGTCTATCTGGCTGCACTAAGATAATAACTTGTCTAATCGAGTTATGAGCACTGTTCGCATTGCAAATATAAAGCTCACATTATTGGGTTTGTAATCAAATCTGAGGTCTGCTTGCCCTTAGGGGATTTTCAGTCAACTGGCGAGCCAGGCAGCCAATCAGCCAGCCACAGCGGCTTTGAAGTGCCGGCAGACCAAACTACCCATCTTCCCCCTCTCTCCTCAAGCAGATAGCTCTTTGCGTGCCGCAGCAAACAAATGTGCATACACTCAGACACAAAAGCAATTCTGTGGGCAAATAAAAATGCAAACAAATGCCACACAGATGCCCACGTTTGAGCACGCTGCTGGGCATAGACAATAACATGGCACACACACACACACACACACACACTCACATCAGAACAATTGGTGGCACAAAGACAAACATTGTTGCCACACCATTCAGTCAGGGCCAGCGCTGCTCCTCCTGACAAGCATGCCGTCTGGCCACACACACATGCACGCATGCACGCACACACACACCTTTATCACACAGACACACTGGATAGATTAAGAGGAATTTTGCCAGATTGATGTGCATATGGAAAATCAGATGTGATTGCAACAGTGTTCAATGGCCTGGTTTCTGAAAATCACCGATTTGTGTGAGACACAGTATTCGACATGTGAGGCAACATTGTCATTCTCACCTGACGACATTCTACTGGGATAATAAAGCCTAGTGGTGAATTTATTGAACTTGGTATTCCGTGTTCTTTCACAAAAAACTGATGAGTTATGACATGACAGGTTGTAATTTGACAGGAAGGTTGACAGTTGTGTTGACAGGTATGCTGGTTGTTAGGTGGCGTTTTGAACTATGGGTTCTATCCTAGGCTATTCTTGTTGTGCAGTATTTGCAACCCAATAATAAGATACATAAAACTGCTGGATATAGCTTCAGTTTTTAGGCTTCAATTTTATTTTTGGCTATTAACAAAGAGGTTTGGTATTACCTGGTACTGTCCAAAGCAAACAGGAGTTAGCCAGATCTACAGATCGAAATACTAGTTCGTAACCTGCAGTCAGTTTTCAAAACTGATTGAATGGTATTTTTAGACATGAAATATCCATACACAACTGAATTTACATCAAATGCTTTAAATGCTTAAGAATGTTTGTTGACTTATCAAAATAAGAGCAGAACATGCCTCTACTATCAGGTATGTTTGTTCAGGATATGCCTGAGTTCAGGTTTTAATCGTAACATTTTGATTAACATTAAACAATTGTGTGGTTTTAAATCATCAATGCCAGTGTTTTATACATAGTGATTCAAAGCTGCAGCAGAGCTAATGGACCTTTTGACTTTCAAAGTGTGAAAAATGTGGGATGAATAATGATGTAGAATAGCCATCTTTTCATTCAAAAATATCAGAACTCTGAATGCATTCATGGCTCAATTGAAATTGAGCATTCAGCAAAGCTTTTGTATATTTTAGACTATTCATATAGTCTAAAATAAAAAGTGCCATTTAGTGAACCAAACTGAATAGTATTCTGCCAATGCAACCCTTCAGACCTTTGCAGTTCATAGTCTACATTCAGCAGGTCCAGTTAGTGATACAGGCAGTAGTTGTTGATATTCTAGACATTCCTGCTGAGGGATGCATTATCCTCTGTGGCATGGCGGCGATTCTAGCATGTCACCCACCGACTCATCCCACAGGCGCTATCAGTGCTCAGCCTCTCACAGGCATGCATGTACACACTGTGTCCCACTCTCTTAATCCCTCCCTCCCTCTCTCCTCCTCTCTCACTCCTGGCTGCACCTCTTATTTCCCTTTGCCTTACCTTTCCTCACTTCCCTCCTCTCCCCCTCTCTTCTCTGCCTTGCAAAGGCAGTGGAGAGTATTATCACCTAGAGACCACCCTCCCCTTGGCTAGGCTAATGCAGCCCGACCGCACGCATGCGAACACGATAAATGCAGATACTGTATATAGACACAGAGCGAGAGAGCAGCCTTATCAGCACCCACTGGTGTCAGACCCTCAATTAATTTTGTCATTAGCTGAATCCCATTACTCCCACTGCCGTTACAATGCCATGACGTCTCACCCTCTCGGATAGAAGACACCGCCAACACACATGTATTATGCTCTTATTCACACACAGCATAACACACATGGATGCTTCATTCTTTCCTTTCCCACTGACATCCATTTACATCCTAATGATGGAAGTAAATCCCCTGTGCGACCATGTGACCTTTCACCCCTCCTTGCCAGTCACTGTGAGCATTTTCAGGTCTGTGCAGCCTATCTGTCACCAGATATGGAGTGATGAGAGGGAAGGGGTGATGGATACAGATGCAGACAGGCATGGTGAGGAGGAGCAGGGCTGGAATAAGAAAGGAGAAGCAGGAGGGTTATTAAGTAAAAGAGAGCTCATGCTACACAGAGACGAGGTGAGACAAATGGAGCTGGAATCCTCACACATATCCAATTGTTGTATTATATTGTGTTTTGACCTCCTCAACATCTGATGTGTTGCTGCAGCCCCTAGGCTACATGGGGACCGGTGGTGGTGAAGCTGTTTTCTAGACTCACAGCTCATTTCCTTTGGAGGGAACTGCTTGTGGCCCGGCCCCTCTCATGCCTGATACCGATTTCCCTCCTGCTGCTCACCCTTGTCTGTTTCTGTAGCCCTTCTCCCCCTCTCAGTACAATGATCTCTGCCACAGCAGGCTGTGGTGCAGAGTAACCCGACTCCATTTTGAAACCCAAGTGGTGTTGTTTTGACTTTATGGCTCATGGAGAAATTGATCTTGGCTTGAGGGCACAAAGAGACAAACTCTGTTTCTGGGGAGTTCAAACTTCCGGAGTTTGAATCCCAAATAGTGCTGATTTTGTTAATGTCTTGGAGAAACTAATTGATGTTACACTGCAGTTCTGTTTGTCTTTTCTCCTTGGTGAGTTGGTTCCCCCCATCTTACATAAGACTTGTATTTTCCTTCCTCCTCTCTGTCCCCTTGCAAATAAAAGTTGCTTGCGGTGCATTCTGTGGGTTTGAGTGAGCTGTGTGTGTTGGGTACTGTGTGCTCGTGGCTTATGGGTTCGAGTCTGGTTCAGAGCTTACACTGCTGTCTAGATTATCCCTGCATCATACTGGAAATAATACAATACTGGTGTGTCCTGCTGGTGCATTTGGCTCAGGCTTGTACATATGCTCTGAGACCTCTGGTGTTTGAATCCGACCCAGGATGTCTGTTCTGTGACTCCCCTAGCTGTCTTATAGGTCTCTATGTGTTGAATTATATACTGCATTTTAGGGCCGTGTGATTAAGGGGAAATTAGTAACATCTGGCTTTTGTCTTCAGTAGAAAAGTGTAAGATCAGCATTCATTTTCAGGTCAGATGCCTCTGCAGTAGTCATGGGTATTTATCCACTCCAGCTCCAATCAGCAGTGATGGAAAAACAACACCCAAGTGGACACATTTATTTGTGCCATTTTTCAGTGGTATTCAATGACGCTTTTGAAAGCGCCAGACATTTGCACGAAAATGAGTTTTCATCAGTCTCCTTTTAAGCAGAGCTTGAACACCACTGAATTGCTGTTAGGTTTGAAAGAGAGACTTAATTAAAATATACTTAAAAACAGTGACCAACGTAGAAACTGAAATAAAACAAACTGAACTGGGAAAAGGAAAAGAAATCGCCAATTTTTTGTAGGTTTACATGTGTAAACGCTGTAATTTTGGTGTTGAAATGGTACTAATGGGCACTCAAAAGTTTCCCCCAATCCATGCTGACTCATATGGATCTGACATGTATAATATCCCAGTGTGCTAACTTGTACCCGCTGATGATACTAGTCGGGCACATGGGATAGGGATGTAACTCGTCTTAGCATGCATTTTTTTTCTCTTATTTCCAACTCAACTATTCTCCTTCACATATCAACCACCATTCACCCTTTGTGTGCTACATATATATACATGTGTCTTTTAGTACCTTCACCCCTTCTTCCCCCATCCCTACCCCTAATTCTGTGTCTCCTCTGTCCTCCCCACCCTTGCCCAGGGGGCTCCATAAATATCATTTCATCCCGTGGAGCCGCTGACACGCTGCAAAGGGCCGACGATAAATAATTCACTCCCCTGGTGCAGGGCAGGCAGACTCCCCTGCTTAGGAATTCAGCATGAGTCTGTGTATGTTAGGGTGGAGGAGCTTGTGGTGATAGTGGGGGGTTGCGAAGTGGTGATAACACACACTGGACATACAGAGTCAACATATTCTGAATACTAACACACAATTCATTGCGTATAAAGAATTGAAATAGTTTAGCAGAGGTTGTGGAGTTCTCAGCCTTGAGCTCCCCTCGCTTAAGAGTGGTCATGCAAGCTAAGGTGTCTTTTCTCACTCATCCATTGATCACTACCCTTCTCTTATACATACAGTAGTTCTGTCTGGAAAAGTGATAACCCAACATCACACCTCTCCAGCCCTCCTCAGCCCTGAAGACCCCCCCCCCCCCTTTGCTCCATCTTCCTGCGTCGTTCACAGCATGCTGAATTAGGTTGATCTGGGGGATTGTGCATGCACCATCACCTGCCCTCTTAAACTACCGGTTCCCTGATTTATTGATGATGCTTGGGATTATTAAGGCCAATCGCCTCCTCTCTGCTTACTGAGCTGACATGAGCGCCAAGCCTCCCAGTTATCTGAGGACCAAGCGGCAGACAGTGGAGGAGACAGTAAGTGGGCTTTTGTGGAAGCTTCGACTCAAGAGTTGGAAATCAACACCAGTCGGCGTCAGACAAATTCTGGTGCGAGTTGGCAAACACTGACAGACACTTTTCATTCTGGTTGTTAGATGTTTTACTGTAGGGGGATGCATGGTAGTGTAGGGGAAGATGAATGGCAGATTGAGGAGGACTGTAGTCACTGAAACTGCGCTTTCTGTCAGGCTGTGAGATGAACAGTATGTGTGTGTCTGCTGCCTGACTGTGTACTGTGGGTTGCAGGGCTGTGTATACCTATAGCAGTGTATGTTCAAGGCATTACTTTACACTGTTGTGACAGGAGCTTCTTATCCATATTCACTTGCTTACTCACCTGGCTTTAACCTAACGAGGACTGTTATGATTTCTTTCCAAATATATTGACCTCCTCCTCCTCCCTGTGAAGCTCAGTCTTGCTGCTGGTTGCAGCTTCTTAAAAGTGAGGATTTGCTGTTTTTCTTTTACTTCATTTATCATTTATCACAGTGATTGAAGAGTATTTGGGTTTAAAGAAACAATGTGAAGCCACCTTGCGCTCTGGGAAATTGATGTATGAAGTATCAACAAAGAAATCTCAAAATGCCCAGCACAAACGCTTTATCTGGAGAATATCCAGCAGATTAATCAATAATGACAATAATCCTTCGTTGCAGCCTCATCTTGAACAGCAAAAAGAGGCATCTACTTGTTGGCCTTTTGTCTGTCGATGATTTTTTAACTTTGCATTGTTATTATTATTGGATTTATCTGCATTTATACAATAAACATGTGAAGAAGAGGAAGTCTTGTCCCAGATATCCTCTGGCTACACCAGAAGCCAGTGCCCGTAGAGGCTAAATCATTGAGATTGAGACTGAGACTGAGTTTTGATAAGACAATTTGACGAGTGGTCTTCCTGATGAAACATCAGGACAGCTGTACAACTTCATCAACTCCACCATACAAAGCCTGGCTACCAGTGGATCCACTTAAAGATTTGATTTGAGCCTGCTATCTCACAATTTGATTCTGTTACAGCAGCCCCTGTTATCTCAAGATCCTCACCGCTCTTTGGTCCAGTTGTTTGTGCTAACAATGGTGTTTTCTTGTTTGTCTAAAGCTTGTATGAGTGCTACTCCAATACAACACACATACTCACACTGCAGGCCCACTCACACCACAGAGCTGCTGTAAACAATGTGGCAAACGGAAGAACTGACTTGCACTGTGGCTGCAGGAAGGCAGAGGCCACTAATGTTTAGCATCTCATCTTCACCCTCCGCCCTCCACCCGTTCTAATGGATGCCAAGGAAGGAGAGAGAGTCTTGGATTTGATTAGCCTCAAGCTGCAGCGTCTAATTGCCCCTTCCACCAAAGCCATATTGAAATGATTTATTCATCATCAAGCTCCAAACAGTCCCTTGTAATAGGCTGCCAGAAAATAGGATGCTCAATCCTTGCTCCCCTCCTGTGCACTATTGTCTCTGTCATAGGAGAGGATAATGGGCGTGATGTTTCCATTGCTAGCAGGATGTAGGTTGATGTTTACAGCTATAATAATGGTGGATATTACTGTTGTTAAGCATTCACTGAGTGTAGGAGGGAAGCCTATCTTGGCACAGTGGAGAGATGCTGTCTTTTGTGCTACTGTGCTGCTCTATGCTATTGTTGCATCTCCCGTAACTGTGAATGGCCTCAGACCATAATGGATCAAGTAGAACAACTGTTACGTGTCTATTGTACGTGTTTAATTTGCATGGAAAAGGAGCCTAGTCAACCCTCAACAGTTCATTTTAAAGCAAATTGCACACAGAAACTATCTATCCCCAGCGCTATACTACTTAAGCCAATCCCCTTTGATCTCAAAACTGAGGGAGTTTGTTAAAGGTTTCCTCTGAACATGTTCTAAAACTTTTAATCTCTTAGTTCTCAGCGTCTCTGCATCAGCCTGCTCTTATCCCTTATCCAAGAACACATTTCCACACCAGTGGGGCCACGATCGCTGTCGATCCAGGCAGAGGAGCCTCTTAAGTAGTTTAATATGCCTTTTAAAGAACACACTCCTCTTGGCTTTTGAGCTCTAAGATAGGACCCGACTGACACTGTGCTTATGGGGCTGATGCCAAAACAGATACGAGAGAGAAAAACAATTCTGATGTCGATATATGAAGCCACGTTTTTTGTGTTGTATTAGTTATCAAACACATAAAGGCAGGATATTTTACAGTTCTACAATGAACTTTACATAATGACATCAGTCCACTGAAACGGTAAACTATATTGAATAATTATAAATAATTTTTCATGTTTAAATGATCTGTGATGGGCTAATATCGGCCAAAAGATATCCTACAATGTATTGATCAGGCTAAATTAATGTTATCAATGTACAGCAAGCATGTCCAAACTATTCCACAAAGGGCTGTGTGGCTGCAGGTTTTTGTTCCAACCAGTCAAGAGCACACAGTTTGACCAATCAACATTCTGAAGACTAAGATCAGTTGATTAAATGAGTCAGGTCTGGTGTGCTGCTGCTTGGTTGAAAAGAAAACCTGCAGCCACATCGGCCCTTTGTGGAATAGTTTGGACATGGCCGATGTACAGGCAACAACATTGATTTATGGGTTCAAAGCGGGGGACAACAGAAAGTTTGACTGCAACTGATGCACCATGTTTCTAACAGAGCACTGCCCATATCTCTAATATTTACTGTAATTCTTCTTCAACTAACCTCAGATAAAATCTCCCTGGACGACAGTAAGTCACCTTGATGTCACACGAAAACTGAACAGCCCCTCAGAGGATCAGTTTAACACCTAAGCAAATCGGCTTTCAACAGAGTCATATTAATATGTTATTGGCCACCGGCTAGCGGCAGGTTAAATATAGGATGCTGGTAGTGTGGGGCTATTGAGGTGACCCTGTTACTATTCAAAGGGAAACAAGAACCCAAGCACGTTGGCTCAGTTGACTTGCTCAAGACTGGCTCGCATGTAGGCCAGTTGTGTGTCCTGTTGTGCACAAAGACTGGCCATATGTAGTGTCACAGGGTTGGCTGGCCCAGCAGCTTTTCTCATCCTGATGGCAAAACAACCTAAGCAGTCTGCCTCGGCCCTGCAGGCCAACGTGGAATGGAGTTCAGAGAAATGGCTCGAGTTTGTTCCTCGTATTATCATCTGCTGCTGTTTCTCTGTGAACCCACTCTATCCTCCTGCAGTGTGGAGCGCTGTGTCTGTAGGCCAGATTAATGCTATTCCACAGGCCTTGACTTAATCCTCAAAAAGGATTGTTCTAAGCCTTCACAAGGTAATATGGGCTAAACAGATTGGTGCACAATCAGAGTTACTGTAATGTGAGGCTACAAATCTGGGTGTTATTGCATTAGCGCATTATCCTGTAACCTTCACAGCTTTACCGGTCGTGCTACCATTTGGGAGAATCTAGTAGTATTTTACCACTCTTATGTTTATTTACTATGCTTTTAATATAATTTTAAAGATAATTTTAGCAACGTGTACTGTCCCATTCAGTGAACATGCTGAGAAGGAGATGAGGATATGAGGCGTGATAAATGCTTATCAAATTGGAAGTGTCTCCCACCATCACATTACTGCTTGGAGAGGCTCCATCATCACAGTCTTAGCTGCCAAGTTTGAAAATGTGCACAGAGGAAGGAGCGAAGGCTGGAGTGTGGTAGTACGCGATAGCGTGCTTAACCTTGAAATATTGTATTGTGCTATTCCTGAGTTTCCTCCTTTGTTAACCTGGTATGAACGTTAAGTGAATGAATGTGTGACTAACCTGTTTGAGCCAGAGCACTTTTCAAAACTGAAGAGTACAACTTGCATCAAGACTCTCTGTTGAAAGCAGTTATATTGTTAAAGGTCTGGAAAAGAAATTTGATCCTTCTTGTTGAACTGTTTTCTTTCTAATGAGATGATGATGATGGAAAAATTAAGTCAGGCTTCACACAAGCCCTCTTCAGGTGTGATGTGAATGTTTTTTGGCATTAATTGTTAATTGTAGCCTTAATTGTTTCCTTGTGTGGTGAACCTTTGTTTCCCTGCTTTGTAGCATCCAAACTGTGCTTCTTTTCAAAGAAACATGTACGTTTACTTCTTCCCTTTGAGCTGGCGAGCAGACAGGACTAAAAAAAGCAACCGATAACTGCCCGGGAAATGAGAAAATGAATGGTTAGACATAGACCATGAAATATCCACCTAATGCATGCCATTTATTTATGTGTGATTAGTGTCAGCTTTTTTTTTTTTTTCACGTGCAGGCTTTATTTGGCTTGAAACAGGCACACAGAGATGAGGGCCAAATTGATTCTGAACGAGACATATCGGCTGGCTAATGAATCTGGTTAATTGACTGTGTAAGGGGGTGCCATAACAGTCAGACAGTTAAGAGCAGCAGCAGCAGCCTGCAGAATCCAGCCAGCGCATCTGTGATTATGACACTCTGCTCTTATTGATTTTGGTCTTCTCTTGATGCCATGACACCATCAAAATTATAGTAAGCAGAAAAGGATTATGACCATGATCGTGGCAGTCATCATTGCTCTATCAGGGGTATTTGGATGTCTTGACACTCTTGTAAAGTGATTAGCCTTTTCGCTGAGTGTAGATGGGTCCCGTTGGGCTTTGCAATCCCTTCCCCCCCTCCGGGACTTGACAGCTGTGTGTGACAGGTGGGAGACAAAGACACTTTCCCAAAAAAGAGAGTGCGGACTTCTCTGCCTCGGAGACTTCTCCACTCTGCAGCTCCTCCCTTGTTCCCCTCCTTTCAGGTGAGGGTGTTTTGAAGAGATTGTGGTTCTCACATCACAGGAAATGAAACATAGAGCTCCCGACCGCACAGTGACAAAGAAATCCATGGTCCCTGTTCTTAAGCACATACACCCACTCACAACCAGACGGCTTGTAAAAACAGCGTCTAAGGCACCTCCCAAGATATTGGCTGGGCTCCCCAGGAGCTGCCGCCTCCTCACAGCTCCTCCTCAGATCATCATCACCTCACTGTGGAGATTTTATTAACCCCTAGATTCTCTAGATTTCAGAAGACCCACTGAGTTACAAAACCCCTCTCCCTGCACTCTCCCAAATCCTCTTTGTTTGTTTGTGTGCTACTTGATTTATTCTGCCTGTATGCGTTATTCTGCTACCCCATTCTGTTCTGCTGTACTTCCCCAATCCTCTTCCAGCTCGTCTTCTCATTCCTTTTCTTACATTCCCTCCCACCTTGCTTGCTCCAGCTCAATAAGCAAACAAACCCACTTCCTCTTGACACTGAGCTCCGTCGCGGTGATTTGCTGTGCTTGTCAGGTCGAATATTGAGCGACATTGTGGCCCCTGTCAACAAAAGGAAGGCCCCGGAAGCTGGAGGGGCGGCGTTATTTGTGCATAGGGTGGATTATCTCCCCCACACGCCATTCTGCCTTTTCTCATTGTCTGGCGTGTAACCGGTATGCAGCATGCCAATGCCAGGATAGCTCCCTTGTGGCATCCACAAGGCACAATGCCTCCCATGCTTTACCAAACTTGCTTTGGTAAAACTGAATATTACACAAAAGGTGTTCTCATGTAGACAGCCAGGTTTCATCCTGCGTCCCTGGTATCCTTGTCTCACTGACCCTCTGGACAATGTCCGACACCATTTTCTTGGTTGAACATTGGGTGAGGAGGGAAAATGGCAAGAGATAGTCCCTGTGAATGTTTCAGAAGGTGACCTTGTTGGGAGTCAAGGATGTAAAGCCATTGAACATATGTTCAATGATATATAGCTCCCATCTCTTCCTGCTTTTATTATTGCACGGTGTGTTCATGGCTTTGTCTGTGCGCCTGTGTTCTGAATTCAGCACACGTACTTTTTATGTCTGATTGCCCACATGTCTGTGTTTGTATGCATAATGCTGCCTCTCAGTCGGACAGACAGCTTTCAAAGTGAGCGTTCAAGCTGCGAAAAGACAAAGAACATACCCAGGTAAAAGACAGAATGTGTCTTGGGTCTTGGCTAAAGTAAGAAACGACAACCAGCATACCCATCCTCCACCGCCCTGATTACGCCCCGCTGAGCTGCGGTTGGACATTGTAATCAATGGCGCAGCAGGTGCTTTAACCCTCATTGACACAGGTAGCATTGCCTGTACACACACCACTATATGCAATTTGCTCTCAGACGTAACGCTTTTGGTCACAGAAATTAAACATCTACACCACACACACTTCCACCATGCACAGTGTTTGTTTTCCAGCGGGTAATGAGATGCAAATGATCATGCATGGGGGATTGGGGACCCCAAGCCACAGGAGAGGATGTAGGGGGAAGGGATATGACACATGTGTTTGCACGGTGGGACATTCTTAGCCGGTAAACCCAGCAGACAAACAGATTTCACGGCAGGGAACACCACCACGTGTCAAAGGTGTCATGCTAAAATGGCAAAATGGCGTCTTTAGGTTTTGGACTGTTGGTTGGACAAAGAGGCAATCTGTGACAAGTTGTGACTTTGGACTTTTGCAAATTGTAATGAGCATGAAAATGTTAATGTTAATTAGGGCTGCACAAAAAATCGTTAAAAAAACGCGATCTCGATTCACACATACACGTGATCTCATTTGTACACACAGCGATTCTGAAGCATTTTATATCTCGAGCTGCAGCTCAAACAAATGCTCCTATTTTCCTCCCGGATTTTTTGAAGCGCCCCCAAACGCAGCACTGCCGCTGCCTCCTCCCTCAACCCATGGTAAAGCGTCATTATTCAGTGGAGGAAGCCCGCCTGCAGTTGAGTGTTTGGAAGGAGTGCGAGAAGCTGTTTTTATACAGGGCAGCAAGCCGCCAATCTGCCCGTCCGCTTGGCGGCTCGGTCCGCGGTTTTAGACAGAGGGCGGCAAACTGGGGGTCTGTTTTGGTCTGTTTCGGAAGCTACACTTAGCTACACAGGAGATGCTAGCGTCTCCTGGATCTCTAGCTGTTTGGTTGTGTCCGCTTGTAGCAACAAGCCAGGAACGGTCGCTACTTTCAAATTAAAAGCCCCCGCTAAGAACCCAGATCTAAAATCCAATGTGGTGCAATGTAAAACTCTTATTTTGAAGGCAAATTTGTTGTCACCGTTCACAGCCCAACTTTGAGCTTCACGTCACGTCCCATGTTTACGCCAACCTCAGAGGCAGCTTTTGGAAAAGGAGGAATATTACGCCTCCGTTTTAGAAAGCCGATCACAGCAGTTATCACATATCACCTAGCCAAAGATACGGCCCCAATAAACACTGTACAACATGAGGTATTAAAGGATGCCCTCTCATCTTGGAGACTAATTTTTTTTTTTTTACTTTTGTAAAAATAATTTCTCATCCAATGATAGAACTCGAACAAATGATAGAACTTGAACAAAAACAAAACATTGCTTTGGCAGAGGCATAGTAGTATGCCTCTGCCATACTACAATGTTTGTTTTGTTTTGCTCAAAGTTCATCAGTGCAATAAACATTTTGTGACAAAAAATCGTGCCAGAGAATCGTGATCTCAATTCTAAGCAAAAAAATTGTGAATCACATTTTTTCCTGAATCGTGCAGCCCTAATGTTAATTGATAATAAAAATAATCAGTAGTTGAAGCCCTACAGTCCAGTCCAGGCTGGATCTGGATAAGTGACAGTGAAATCCATCCATATTCATGCAGTTTTCTTTAAGCTCTGAGGACTGAATTGGTTTTGAACCAAGGTGATATCAAATAGAATATCTAAGAAAAGTCTAGTGACAGACCTCATAGTGACAGAAAACAAATATTCATACACAGAGATTTCAGAAGTCACTCTGAAGAACGCCCGAGTGTTGACATGTTGGAAAAAACCTTCTTTGTTTGCCCGAGTTTATACACACTGACATACAAGTGTCAGTTGTGTGGGCTCACAAGTTAACTTAGTCTAATCTCCCAGACAATGGCTGTAATGGTGCGACGGGGCCTTTGGCTTTCAGTGTCACCCATCATCATGCATGCATAGATACAGGCTGGCAGCTCGGTGCTTTGGGACCTACTGTAGTGGCAGACGGTGCATTCAGGGGATGGACTATGGCACGCTGTGTCAACCATAATCTTGTGATGGACTCCAAAATGCCCCCTACCATCTTAGCAGACATGTGCCATAATTTTGCATATAAACCACTGAACAGTTCATCTGACATCTTGACAGTAGTATCAGAAGATCTGATTAAAAAGTGCTGCTGATTTTGTTCTGTGGTCACCTACAGTTTACACCTGTAAAGAAGGTCTGCATGATAATTGGAAGAAAAAAAAATAGCATCATATTGTCGTTATTTTTTTAATCATGTGAAACCTTTTAAGTATTGTTTTTAATTTGATAATTTCAATATTTTTTGAATCAGCAACAGTTTCAAAGTGTTGTCATCGCCTCGCTGTTACTTTTGTTCTCTTATCGGCTTAAAAAATTCAAATAACTAACAAGTACAAATGAGGCGCAGCTACACCTCAGACACACGCTACACCTCAGACACACGCTACACCTCAGACACACACTACACCTCAGACACACACTACACCTGAGACACACGCTACACCAAGTCACACAGCATTCCCTCCCCAACACTGGGTCAACCTATTCTTTTCCACTCATTGCTTCTCTCAAAAGAGCTTATATGTGACTTATCTTCTCGTTTCCCATTACAGCTGCCGTCCTATATTGACCTTAGCATCAGTCACATTTATGCATAAAAGATGTCAGAGGACGCAAGTAATAGAAGAAATTGTTAAACCACACTGGGATGTCTCGCATAATTGAAAATTGAACAGACATTTCCTTGTCACTCCCTGATGCCACCATAAATTGTTGGAACATATAATAGCAGGATGCGGCTATTTGTTATTCATTTTGCAGCCTTATTTGAAGGAACAGAGGAGCACGGAGGGTCCCGTGGGGCGAATTTTGTGTGGGAGTCTGGACATTTGTCTTGATCTGAGCTGTGTCAGAGTGAATGTCAGGAGTGTTTGTTTGGATCCACAGAGGGAATCTAAATGAGATCTTTATTGCGGTTTTATTCTTATTTACTATTGTGCCTTTTTTTCATCATATTGAAATGGATATGTGTTTGTGTATATGGATACACACACACACACACACACTCTCAGCTGATCATTGTGTCTTGAGCAACTATAATCCATTTTAATTAATGTTGATTATGGAACATGTAGTTGTGTGGGTGCATGTGTAAGATGAGCTCAGTAAAAGCTCCACCAAGACTTTTGTTATCAGAGCTGGTTGCTGAACCAACATTAACCCTTTGAGTGTGAAGCAGCAGCTGCTCTGTTATAGAACTGGATAGAATAATTATAGAATAATCGATTACTTGCCAGCTATTAAACTAATTGCCACTATTTTGATAGTCAATTAATGAATGTTTTGAGATTTAAATGTGGATATTTTCTGGTTTCTTTCCTCCTTATGACAGTAAACTGATGACCTTTAGGGTGTGGACAAGAAACAAGAAATCGTTTTCAGACACAATTGATTAATTAAGAGAAGAAGAAGTAGAATGGAATAGATTTCCTTGAATGTTACTCCAACAAAATAATTGTCAGTCGCAGCCCTTCCGCTATGTCACTTCTGTTTTTTGCATGCAGGATATGTTTCCAGTCATGTGTGTGAGTGTATGGCTTTCTGCGTGCTTTTGCCTGTTCGTGTTTGCGAAGTGAAAAGTGAAAGAGACTAAGAGACTGGGAAAGAGTTGCTCAGTCTCTATTCCAACCACCTCCCTCCAATTTATAGCTCTTGGAGAGAGATCTGTCTGACAAGAGGCCTGTAATTAAAGCTGAGAAAAAAAACCCTCTCCAAATTCCCTCCAGAGTCTTTTTTTCCTCTCCTATTTTTTTGGAAGAGCTGAGGGAAGAAAAAACTTTTCCATCTTCTTGTCGCTCTCTACTCCTCCTACAACTTCAGACTTTACCCCCAGGGACAGTTGTGAGTGAATAATAAAGATAATGAAGTAAATGTTATTTGCTTTTAAGTGGGATGTTGTTTGTAGAAAGAAATACTCTGTTAAATGTCACCAGAGTCGCCTCGCTTTCTTTTTCTGTTGCTGTTTTACTGCGTTACTGACTTCAGCCTGAAGCGTCTTAAACGCTCATGTAGCAGTTTGTATCATCACCATGCTGGCCACATACCACTACACGTTATAGACTGACATTGAGCCCTGTTGATTGATCTGAAATTATGGTCTGACTGACTTGTACGTTTAAATTTGACAGCTAATCAATGCCTCCATCAATAACCTCTCCGTACAGAAACCCTGAGGCTCCTGAGCTACAGCTTGCAGGTCTTTGGGTTCAGTAATAAATCAGTGGAAAGGTCCTTTGACACCCATTTATATTTCCCTGAATTGTTTGAGTTTATTTGTTGACTTGCCAAGACCTGAGTGATGTTCGTAAGCATTTTCACCTTCCCAAACTCCATGCTGGCCTTTGTCAACACTATATTAGGCTTAAAGTGTAATTTCAGCACGCAGCAGTACAGCATGATATATTTTGTTTATGCTGGAATACTGTCCGACAACATTATCTTCATCTTCTCTTATTTCAAAAGTCACTATTGATGCATGAATGTAAGCGCAGTGTGCAATAGTTACCAGGCAGCAGAGCTGTAGGTTTACTGTCTGTGGGTGCCTGAAGTCTCACTCTGAACTGTGATTTTGTTAATTAATAACTATTTTCGTTGTCTTACAGGCGGGAGCCTTTTTATTTAATGTGCCTGTCAGCATAGAGAACATAGCACCACTGTTGACTGCGACTCTGACATGTTCATTCCATGGACTTATAGACCCCCAAAGACGTGTTTGACATGGATACACAGTCCACCCACAAGCACAGCTTTGCTCATTTAATGGTTCAGAAATACACTCCTTGAGAAAATCTGAATAATTACATTAGTTATATGTCCAATTTAGCAGTTTAAACTTGCCTTTTTGTGATCATCTGTGCTAGTGCCACCAAGCTGGGATCTTAACAGTTTAATCAGAGGGTTTCTTTTTATGTCACCATACGTTCTCCTTGGCTGTTTCCTGGCCTCTCTTTATCTTTTTTGATTATTTTTATTGTACTGACCTGACATCGGCACAAGAGAACAAAAGGGCATTGAAGATGCTTTCTATAGTCTGGTGAATCAAAAGACCCACGAGGATTCCTTGGCCTTGGGGAGCGTGAGGCTCTGCCCAGGTAACCAGTCGGAGCGCAAGTCTGGAAAGGAACTACTTATTTATTGTTGTTGGGATTCCACTGTGGAGCTATCGTCAGAAAGTAATTGTGCATGGAGATGGTTGATTATTTTCAGAAGTAATAAGCGTTCCCTCGGCTGTTTTAGCCCTTTTTAAATTTCACACATGTTGAAAGACTGTTTTTGCGTAAGCACAGGCTTCCCTTTCCAATTCTGACCTGAGTGCAAACGTTAAAGTGAAGGCTGAAAGTCTTCACAATCGAGCCCCGACGGATTGGAAACAGTTAAAACCGGCTGGAGTGAGCGTTTAGTCTGGCGTGGTGGACCTGCGCAGCCAGCCGACTGAAGCAGGACTAGCCCAGTGACTGAGCCGAGCTGGCTGGCTGCCAGGAGCGCCCCACGCTGCAGACAATACCCACCTGTGTTAGGCAGAGGAGGGGGTGTGTGTGTGTGTGTGTGTGTGTGTGTGTGTGTGTGTGTGTGTGTGTGTGTGTGTGTGTGTGTGTGTGTGTGTGTGTGTGTGTGTGTGTGTGTGTGTGTGTGTGTGTGTGTGTGTGTGTGTGTGTGTGTGTGTGTGTGTGTGTGTGTGTGTGTGTGTGTGTACACACTCGTAGCTAGTTATTTTGCGCTCGCACAGCCAGAGTGGCTCCTCCTCCTCCCTGCTCTCCCGGCTCTCTCCGTCCTCCAGCTCTCCAAATGTCTATCAACAGGCTCCAGCTCTTGTTTTGGCTCATTGTGTTGGACGCTGATGTTTGAAAGCAAACTCAGAGATGAAAATTGAAACTGTTTTTTTGAGATGATGGGGGCTTTCAATCGGACAGAGGGTCTATTGGTTGCATGTGCATGTCTGTTCAAAGGACACCCCCCTGTACCAATGCCAGACACCCCCAGTTGGATCCCTTCGACCCCTCTACAAACGTGCCGGAGGCGAGAGGGGTGAGGGGAGGGAGGTAAGGGGGTCCCGAGGGGTCTTTACTCTCTGGTTACTGCAAAGAGGCTGCCGCTGCCAGAGGGTCGCCATGGCAACGCTATTTGATTTCTACAACAATGCCAGAGCACCACTCCCCCTCCCCATCCTCCTCCATCTCTGAGCTACACACACAGACACAGACACACAGTTACACACAAGGTCTGAATGATTGGAAGATTGCGTCGGGTATCACGCCAAAGTGGCCGTAGCCATGGTGGATTAAAAAGAGGCTGACTGACAATGCCCACGCGAATTAAAAGATATTCATGTGTCATTAAAATATTGTCTTTAAATTAATTAAATTCTTCTGATTAACACAAATCCTTATTATCATAATAAATTTAATCTATTACCCGCCTTTGAATTACAAAACAAAGATGCACCTGTGAGCCAAAAAACTGAGATTGGATTCTTATCTGGGCCACACTGGAGTTTACTCTGATTGGAAAACGAGCATCTTTTTACAGCATTTAATGGAAATAAATGTGGCATCTGACAGGAAGTGACAATATCTGATACATTGCAACCTCTTGCACTGGTCAGATCAACAACTTAACGGAGAGTTATTGGACAACAGCGAGGCAGTTACAAAGACATTGGCTGGATTAGAGGCATAAAGCTCTTTAAATGAGTAAATAATCAACTTTAATGTTAAGTTGTTGAGAATTGCTCCTGAAAGATCTACAAAGACTGACTCCTAGTAATACGCTCACATTTCTCACGTCTTTCTATCCTTCAGAGGGTATTTTTAGCAGCTCTGTCATGATGCTGATTGGAGAATGAAGCCAGGTGCTCAATCAATCACTTAACCCTCCAACAGTATTAAAACACTCTAGGAACATGTTAGCCTGCATGAGATCAGATCAGAGAGAGAGAGCATGTCTGTTCTTCTGTTACACCAGACTCTAGCAGACAGTCATTCCACTGACAGTGTAAATGTTTGTTGGTGGATACTGCTGCGAGAAGAAAAAGATGTCAAGGCATGAAGTGTGTGTTTTACGGAAGCTGTGCGTGTGTTTGCCTATGCCCGTCTCAGAATAAAGAACATAGAGGACTTTGCTGCTTGATTGTCTGTCTGAGACGGCACACGTGGTGGAGAGCAATCATGTCTCACTGTAAGAATTCATTGTCTGCCTGTTTGTTTGCATGCTTCACTGTTATGGGATGAACACCACTGTGCCCTGAGACACACACATGTGCAGCCAGACAGCTTCTGTACCCATTTTTGAATAATGTACAACTATATTATGAAAGGCAAGCCTTTATAGCTGATATGTTGTACTGTTTCTGTTGTTGAACTGCTGATACAGCAGTGTTTGATGTCTAAATCTCTTCCAGGTGTCCAGATTCATTTACATGACATGCCTGCTAACTACTTGTATTGAGCCTGTTAGATGTCTCTCCCCCTTGTGAGCTGATGAATCATAATTGCAAGTGGTAATGTGCTCTCAGAAAATGGGACCAACAACTAATTTGAAAGATTAGCTGCTGTGAAAATCAATAGGAGAATCTCGACATGCTAAACAGAAAATACTACTGCCATATGCCCTTAACACATCCTATGGCGTGCCCGGTGCCAAGCTCCAGGGTGCCAGCAGGAAATGCCATATTGGCCTCCCAGGACAGTGAGATCACTAGCTGGGCCCCTAGGGTGTGGACACATGGTCCCAGACTGCCTCATTCTCCAGTCTCAGTCCTTTGTCCTCCTGCTGACATGACAAGCTGTACACTTCTAAGATTTCTTTTGAACCTTTTCATTAAGCCTTTCAAATTTAGGATTGATGTCCTCCCTTTGATTGGCTTTCCTCCCCAAAGCACAAAGATTAATGCTGGAAGGTTACCGTTAAGATGATGTCAGACATGAGTCAAATACACCTGTGGGGTAATGGGGACATAACGAGTAACCAAGAGCCAGAACAGAGGACAATCTTCTTAATCGCAGCTAATTAGAAGGGCAGCTTGTTGCTTCTTACTACATGTTCAGAAGGAAGCCATGGAGTATTACCTATATCTTGGCTATAGCTGGCTGGCCCTTGCCGGCCAAGCAGGGTCCCTTTAATATGATTAGGACGGATTATGGCGTTGTCTGCACATCAAAAGAGCCAGGACCAATTATCACCCCTGCCTTTCAACACGACAGTCGCTCCTCCTCCCTCCCCGCAAACGTAGAAAGAAAAGGAGAAAACAGAGCCTGGGCGTCTTGTAACACACCAGCAGCCCCACACTAATGGATGGATTTATCATTCATTCAGGCCTTTCATGTACAGTATTAGCAGTGATGGTGCACAGTTGCCACTGCTTTAGCTAGTCCCTAAAATAGATTGAGCGTCAGAGCTAATTATCCCAGTCCTAGAGGCTTGTACAAACAGGTTTGTATGACAGTAAATGTGAAGTGCTCTAAGGCAGTAAAAAAGAGTAGGGTAACTGAAAACAAGCATACCATGCCTGCAGGGGATGTTCGTGAATATTCTTCGTTTTATTTTTTGGCAGGTTTTTGGGTTTTCCTGCATGCTGTTAATCGAGCCGTGTGCGGGGTAACCGTAGCGACAGTTAGCTTTGCTCCGTTTTGCTTAGGTGCCCATTACCATAATCCCCCGTCAGAGCAGGCCTTCTATTTGCCCTTTGTGCTGTCTGTGCTCATGACAGGAAACTAAATGGATGTGGATAAAAGTAGTCCCCATTACCGCCTCCCTCCCCATCTTACAATACTTACACACAACACATACGCACACACACTCACACTGCTTTGCCAAATTACTCTCATAGTTTCACTTTTCTCTAAAAAGCCAGGGCCTAAGCGCTTGAACAAAGGTGCCCCCTGGATCTCTACCACCCATCAAAGGCAGAGTTGGAGTCAACCCAGAGTCCTGTCAGGAGTCAAATGAAGCCATTAAAATCCCTTTTTCCACTGCCCTGACATTCACTTTTTCCCCCCTTTGTATGCAGCATGGAGCTCTCGCCTGCACAGCAAAGGCAACGCATAATTCATGTCGCAACTCAATGGACTGTTTCCATATAGTGGTGTGCCCTGTTTCTCTTTGTAACAACTGTGTGGCCTTTATGAAAGTACAGCACAGATATGTAAAAATGGTCCACTTCTCAGGCAAATCATCATCCAAGAGTAGACGAGTTGTCAGAATGTGGGACATTTGAGATGCACGAACGAGAATGGAGAAAGTAAAGGTTCGACCGAAAGCTGCATGTATACTCTCAATTTTTCTTTTCCATCTCAATCAAGGTTCAGGCTTCCCAAAATGAAATGAACATGATTTTCTGGGGAATTGACGTTAAAAGTTTGCACTCCCCTCTCAGGAAACTTATATTGAATAGAGTGCTTCCTAAACTAACAGCTGACCACCAGGGGGCCATCGTGGTGTTTTGGCTTCACTTTCGGGGAGCTGTTTTGGTGCTACGTGTGTAACCATGCAGCGACAGCACAGGCAAAAAAAAAATCCTGAATAGTGCGCGTGAAGTCAACACTAGAAGAGTGCTATACAACGGAGTGCATGCAGGAAAAACTAACATCTGGAGCAGAAGGCGAAGAGCTAGTCCCTCAAAACTGCTCATCACTCATTGTTTGGAAGTATTTTGGATTCAGAGATTCAGGATTCAGTTACCCGATGATAAAATATGACTTGCTACAGGAAAATTATTGTACGAAGGCCAAGAAGAATCTCGTTGCTAAGGTTACTTCACTGAATGCCCATCCATGTCCAGGGTCAACTCAGACATCCATGACACCTCTGCTGTATAGCACGTCACTACATCATCCAACTCCCAGAGAAGGACTGATTAATGATTTTAAAACCATGTAAAATCAGTGAATAATTGTGAAAATAATTATATCAATATTGGTCAGATTCACTTTGAGCCCCTAGTTTGAACCCACTGAACTTGGATGCTAATGAAGATGTACTTTGATGCATCTGTGGGAGTTCCTCAGTGTATCTTCATTTCCTCCTCTACCTCTTCCTCTACATGCTTTTTTCCTTTTTGTTTACTTTTGTCTTTGTAGCCTTTACCAGCAGCACCGAGTGGAGCTGTTACCTGCCTGTGAAGATAATTATGCTCTGTGTTCTGAGCTAATTCCAATGGGCAGACGGCTCCTCGTATCACTGCACCACAGCTGGTCCCAGCACGTGCACTTCCAGCTTTCCTGCAGTGCTCTGTTTAATCACAGAACCTCTGCAAGCCACAGCCATGAATTTCCAATCCACTTGGGTGCACGCCGCATGTGGATTTACGCCTTTATTCCCCATATACGGGGACAGGTATGCATATTGAATGCTTTGTGTATGAGTAAATCCATGGCAACCGTGTTGGCACAACTGACATCACTGTGGGCGATTAGCAGGTGAACACTCAATCACAATCCCTACAAGCATGTAAACAAGGACTGAAGTGGCCTCTGCACACAACATACTACCGTCCTGCCTGCTGGCTAACCTGCAGTCTGCAGGGGCAGCATTAATAATTCAACCAAACACTCAGACGTGATGGAGCGGACAAGGACACCCAGCAAGAAGCACTCTGGTTGAGAGAAGCTATTAAATATGAAAACTATTTGCGGTGACTAATAGTATTTTTGTTTTCCTAGAGCTTAAAGTCTCACGTACTGTAGCATCGCTTCTCCAGGCCAACGAAGATGGTAAATTGTTTGATCAGAAGAGATTAGGCTGGAAGTGACTGCAGTCTGGGAGTAAATTGACGCTCTGTTTGATATCACTGTGTACCTGACATGGTTTCATCAGTTCCTAACTATAACATTATTTTGATTGCAATTGGTATCTCTTTGTGTAGTTGACTGTAGAGCTGCAACGATTAATCGATTATTAGATTAAAAGGACACCACTTGGCATCTATGTTGATAATCAAATAATTTTAATCATTAATTTCAATTTTTAATTTTTAATTTTTTCAAGCAAAAATGTAAAATATTTGCTCAATTCGGCCTTTGAAGTGTAAAGATTTGCTGCTCTTCTTTGTCATTTATGATGGTAAATGAAGAGTCCTTGGGTTTTGAATTGTTGGCTGGATAAAAGAAAGCAAATTAAAGCTCTCACTTGCGCTCAGGGAAACAATTTTTATTTTTAATTTATAGTTGATAAAGTGTGAAAATAATCTGCAGATAAATCAATAGTGCATATAATGGTTAGTTTCAGCCCTTGTTTACAGTCACTGTACTGGTCGTTGTCCTTCATGACTAATCTGCATGACTGAAACAAATAAGTCCAAGCAGATGTGTTCTCAATTTAACCTGTCAGCCTAGTATATAATGACATACACACACACACACACACACTGGCAGCAGCCACTTGTATATTTATACATTCATGGGGTGCTGCTGCATGCTCTATGAACATACAACACATACACATACACACACACACACACACACACACACACACACACACACACACACACACACACACACACACACACACACGGGCCTTATTCCTGTGTTGAGGATTAGATGGGTTCAGGGCCAGAGTGCCCCTGTGGTTGCAGCTCTCGCCTTAGTGTGGCCTGGGGGTGTGCATGAAACCCTTAGGGAGGAACTGACTGCAAATCATGACTGCTCATCAGTTGCTGCCATTCAGCCACTTATTTACTCAACAGCTTGGTTTGGCTGGGATGTGGATAGACAGGCACACACTCACAGAAACATGCCTCATTATACATCAGGATTGTGTGGAGAAAATGATTGAGAAACACTTTTGTTTGGGGGAAGATGCGTTGTTGTTTGTGCCCGCTGAGTGGGTCAATACCTCAAGCTGATACACACAATTCATCATAACTTCAAAGTGTGTTCTCAATGAAGTTTTCACAGCTGATGTCAGTGAGCAGTTTTCATTTAGGAGAAAACTGTCAAGTGAGCCTCGACATGACAGAAAAGTGTTGCTTCAGCGATACACAGGCCCCAGTCCGATAGCTCTGCAGTGAATTATTTATGAACACCATACCACGTAAGCTATATGTAGCATATTAAATACATAATCCTCTCATCTTTTATTGATGCTCCCTGATACAAGCCTCACTGATAGGTTTGATAAGGGAGCTTCATATGTAGGCCAGTAACCAGATTTGACTGCCACATTTGAGCCAATAGTGATGAAACTTTACCCAAGCCCCATTGATGATTCATTTTTCTTCAGAGGCGAGGATCGGTGGGGGGCAACTTGGACCAGATTGCTCTGGAAGAGATTACGTCTGCTTATGATATACTGTAAACACTTGTACACAAGCCCGTCATGGTCAGTGGTTGTCTGTTTACACACCTTGGCTGACACTTAAGTGCGAATTTCAGCTGCGCTCTGATCAAATCTGCCACGGCCAGCAAGCCTGTGTCAAGTGCTCACGGTCTCCGCTTCCTGTGTTTTTATTGCGAGAGGGACAGACAGATACAGACAGAGAGGTGGGAGGGTGAGGGGGACTCCCTCTGATGGGCTGGATCTCTTGCTTTGTGATCGGTTACACACACACACACACGCGCACACACACACATGCAGACATTCACATCACACAATGGTGCTTAGATACAATCCGTCAGCGTACAGGAAATGGGACTTATCTATCTAACTTGCTGAAGCACCAGCAATTGCACAGATAGGACTGTTTTGTAATTGTTGACGGCTACCAAAGTGATGCTGATAATATGGTTTAATTGCTGCAAATGAGCAACCACAGAGGAAATGAGTGATATCTTTCTGTTGCTTTCAATCACATTCTGTAAACACAAACTCGCAATCTCATGGCTAATAGCCATTAATACGTCTAAGGTGACTACAGCTAGTTAGTGAAACAGTTTTCTTAAGCAAACCAGTATTTACTGTGCAAATGAACGCAGAGCTCCTGAATAAACATACTTATGAGGATGGAACTACTACTCTGTCTTTGACCTCAAGAACGCCCTGGTCCACATTACCTGCCTGAAGGTGTGTCTTTAACACGCAACACACTTAATGACACTTTTAAGCAGCACCCTGTTTAATACTGCACAATGGTTGTTGGTAGCCACCTACTTATCATCATGGTTACTCAGCCTGTTTTGTTTCACTTCTACTTAGCTACCTTCAGTCTCAGAATGATGACAAAGCAGTGATATCACCACAGCCTGCTTCGAGGCAGTTGGACACTTGGAGCCGACTCCAGAGAAAGACCATCTCGGGCACAATTCGGCACATTTAAACTGGCAATGGAAACACAAATCAACACGGTGTGGTTTGATTCAGTGTGGCCAAAAGTGCTAATGGAAATGCCCCACAAGACACACAGTCATTGTCTGTTGACTAAAAGGACAGTGTGACATTTTCTTTCTGGATTCAATTGCTGGTTTTACCTTTCAATATCACGCCATCTAAAACCTTTTGGCTGTAAGTTTAGACTGAAGAATCAACACACAGCATACATTGTGTACCGTGATATTGTTGTAAAAATGATTGGACAGTGAGAATGATACCCACTGGGATTGAGTCACGCCGTCTTTTTGTCGCTGCTGGGACACAAGGCTCTGTTTTCATTCAGCCCTTATCTAAGCCAGACTGATTGAGGCCACATAGCCATAATTCTCTTTGTAAACAAATGAGTCGATCTCTCTCTCTCTCTCTCTCTCTCTCTCTCTCTCTCTCTCTCTCTCTCTCTCTCTCTCTCTCTCTCTCTCTCTCTCTCTCTCTCTCTCTCTCTCTCTCTCTCTCTCTCTCTCTCTCTCTCTCTCTCTCTCTCTCTCTCTCTCTCTCTCTCTCTCTCTCTCTCTCTCGATGTGCACACAAACATACAGTGAGTGACATTCACCTTGCTGTGTCCTGCTGGATTTTTTCCTGATGCGTTGACTGCACAACAAAAAACCCATTACTCTGTCTTGTTGTCACATCACTGCGCCTCTCCCTCACCTGCAATATGATCCGCATTAGCATCCGACAGCCTGAGCAGCTCCTGCCGTCCGAGCCGACAGGACTGAGAGCAGAGATAAGCTCGCTGCGTAATGAGTGTTCAGCCTCTGTTGGGCAGGAAAAAGAAAGGCCGGCCCTTTCATGCTGCAGTGTAACAGTGGGTATCAACACAGGTCACATGCATGTATTTATGTCAAAATCAGTCTCTGTGACCAAGAATGCAGCTTTGTGAGGATGTGTGGTGATGGGACGCTTTGTTAGATGGTGATATTTATGTACAGTATACTTGACCTCCCATTTACACCACCAGCGCCACAACATCCTCCAAGCTCTTTTGTTGTAGTAACACCCTCGGAGACTGGCACAGGTTTCACATTCTGTGGTGGAGCACGAAGAAGAGGGAGGCTGATCGCAAAAGAACAAAGGTCCAAACAAAGAAGTGTGATGGTTGAACAGAAGTGGACGAGCGGTATGAACATGAATGTCGGAGAAGCAAACCTGCTGAACGAAACAGCAGGCGGTCCCTAAAGAGGGAGAGGATCAGCAGATTGCATCAGCACAAATTACTTGCTGCACGTCAATTTGCTTTTGGCTCAGACTTAGACTAATTTAATTCTGCATTAGGATGAGTTTACTCATTTACACCAGTCACCTCAGCAACGCCTGTCTGCATGTCGGTCAGTTTCAGAAGATGTTTCTAATTCAATCTAAATACGGTACACCGAGATAGTTCTATGGTTGGACAGACACCAGGTTTGTTCCTCATTTCTGACCTTCATGCAGTGAGAAGAAAATATTTGTTCTCCTCACCTGAATTGATTTTTAATAGCCTGCTCTTTTTGCTATTTATAGGAAATTGACAGGACACAAACGTGGGAATGTCTAGCCGCCTCACAAATCAAGCCTTTTCCGATCTGATTCAGGGGGCTCGGTGCAATTATAAACGATTATTGATGCATTGCATCTGAATTTTATATTTGAACACATGATTTATTTGTTCTCACTGTGTCACATACACATAGTGTATTTGTAATGATCCATATTGAAGTTAAACAGAGGACTTTTGTAAACGAGCGATCATAATGTTGAGAGTTACTGATTGAGTTTTTTACATCAAGATGTGATTTTTTAATAAAGAATTGCAATTGCATCTAAGGATCGATTCACCCTTAACAGAATAAGAGGTTACATAAATATTCAAACCGAATGTATCACAGTGCCTCTTTGTTCTGTAATCTCACTGTGCCCCCAGTGCAAACACTTAACCCCTGTAACCACTCTTAACTCCACCATATAACTGTACTGTCTTTAGATGGCATTCCTCTCCTGGGCCCCCGCTTTTAAATATATTGTTCAGAGATATTTTTTATTTTATTTTAATTTTGTTTTCTGAGGAGGAGAACATCCGTTGCAAGTAAAATAGTAATTGAGTCTCTCTCCCATTATTGGCTTGAAGACTTTGATCCCTCCCGTGCTCCAGTGTTAAATGGCTGTGAACATGCAGCAACTGGCTGCTCTTTTATCAGCAGCCCGCTAACAGCACCTCCTCGCCGACCACTTTGAAGCCACAGGCAACGTACTATGAAAAGAACAAAAAGCAGCGAAGGAGGAGAAGTCCTGCTGTACTGTACATGCTGCTTTATATAAGGCTTTTTTTTAAGGGGAGGTGTTGTGTTCTTGGTTAAAGATAGATAGAAACAAATTATGTCGAGTCATTTGTGAGGGGAGAGGATAGGAACTGGAGACTGTGTCAAGACTTTTGGGTTTCTTTCTGTTTTCAGAGGAAAATGAATTATATCATTAATGTTTATATGACAATTATTGGCCAGTGTAATGGTCTGTGAATGTTAATTTAGAATTTGAAAGCGGGTGACTCAGCTTTCTTGTTGTAATTAGCTAAATTTGCATGCAGATTCTTATCTTAACAAGGGCAGGAACTGAGATAGTTTGAAATGTTTTTGTGTCTAAGGCTGGTAATTGGCAGCAGGCTTATCAGAGGCAGATTGGCCACACTTGACCGCTCAAAGGACCTCAAGCAAGAAACTGTGATCAACTGAACGTTTGGATGTGACCTCCAGTAGACTTGTCCACTGTGTACTGCACTTTCATCCTCAGCTCTTTATACTACAGTGCAGTACAGACTTGACTGTTATCATCCATCCTGTGTGTGAGTTGTACTGTGCTGTTTCAGTTCTTTTCTCTTGTGATTAAAAAAAAAATACACAAAATGACAGCAGTCAAGGACGAAATAGGCAAAGACCCAGACTTTGAAATCCAATGCTGATAAATTGCCGGGTGTTTGACTTTGTGAGGCATACTGGATTATATTGATTTTCTTTCCTCTGTGTGTGTGCATGTGTTTGTGTGAGTGAGTGTGATAGCAAAAAACCGGGGGCAAGAGAATGCAATATTGTGTTTCATTAAAAAATCTATAGGATATCTCATTACAGCCACATGATTTTCTTTAGTATCAGGGTTAGTGGAGACAAGGCAGAGCTGGTGGGTGGCAAGATGAATGTGCTTTCCTGTCTCAGATGACTATCTCGTCTTTTGTCGTTCATGGAGAAAGGAGGAACTCTGCTCAATCTGACCAGTATGTCGACTACTTCCTGGCCATGTTTACCCACTGCCCGCTGATGTTACGTATCGGATGACTCATCCCTGCGTGGCAGAGCTGAATAAAACTTCTGAAATTGCAGGGTCTGGAGCAGATTTGGGCATTTTCCCAGTGTTATCACCTCATTTGTATTTCACACACTTGCTCTGTTTTCATTGAACACATTGAGCAGTATCTCTGAGTCTGCTCCTGTTTTCTTTGACAGATGCTGTGGGTCAAAGGGAGATGTGCTTTTCCTCTCTTTTTTATTTAGTGCCACATCAGAGCTTTAAACGTGAGTTATAAAACTGAACGGCATTGTGTTTTGTTTCCTAGCAGTATTTTGGGTCTCAGCATCGGATGGTTTGCATGAGGGGTTCGATTTAAAGAGCATTTTACTTAAAATCAGCAGATGATGGCATCTAGTCAGATTTTCACTAGGCTTTCGTCAACAACCAAAAAAAGGTTATCCCGCTTCTCAAATATGGACATTAAGTGATGGTTTTAACCTTTGGTTCAGCTGCTCTGTGTGTCCCCACTTAGCCCAGGAAAAACGCTGTTTCTAGCTATTTTATTTTCTAATTATTCACCACGAGGCATGTTTCTGACGTTCTCTCACACTGTACCCCCGCATCTCTAAACCAGCTCTCACAGTATGCTCGTCTGTGTTGCTGTCGTCTCAGCGGGCCAATCCTTCATCGTGGGCCTGTGGGGAGTCTGATAAGAGGGGGAATTTGAGCCTCAATCAGTGCTGGTTAATTATCACAACCAGGGGAGGTGAGAGAGGTTCCCCCGTCTCGCCAATCCCTTCAGGATCTTTGTCTCCCTCTCAGACACACTCATCTGTTGGGAGCTCTGTCAAGGATTCCTTTCTTCAATTGCTAATTTCTCTGTTGTGGTGTGTCCGATGTATTTCTGCCCGGTCATACTGAAAATAATGGAATAATGTGTTGAATGCTTACAGTGAGTGTAAGCATTCGACAGAGTTCGGTGGCCTTCAGTTATTATTGTACCAATTTACATTAATGTTGATAAGAGGGCTTTAATGCAACAGTGAACGTTTCCTTCTGTGACATTTTCAATGATACACTTTTGGAAGTTGCATGCAGTATAAAGGCTTGATGATTGCTGGGGTTCGGGGCAATCATGCTATTTTCCTATTTAACGACTGCATGGATACACTGTTGTCTGTGCACCTTTAATGGAATGCTGAATAGTGACCGTAACCTAACTTGGCCCTATTGTGTTAGAGTCATTAGCTGGATCAAGTTTAATGAAGAATTTTGTAAAGTGTCAAATATAATTATTAAGAACATATTTGATTGCATGTACATCCTATTTACATGCACAGCCACATGGCAGAATACTACAAATATGCATATTTTATAAACATGGGTTCCAAATGTAATTGTTGCAAAAGTTGTTCAAAATTAATGCTAATGAGTATTAAGTATAAATCACTCGGCGTTGGAGGGCTATTTCCTGCTTTTCAGAGGGGCCATTTATCATCTTAACATTCAGCGTTCTAGTGGAACTACATGCAGAGACATACAAAAAGGAACCCATGAGTCTGACTGACTAAGCTTAAGGGAGGAAAGTGGTACAAATTACCACAATCCTTCTAATTGTAATCTCCAGTCATGACTTTTGACTTAGAATAATTAGTTTTGGCTTGATTTTTGTAGGTCACTGTGGGTTATTAAGAAGCTGAGCCCAGTGACGTGGGAGATTTGGAGCTGTGCTCTCATTTAAACCGGTGCTTCAACTAACATTCATTTGCACAATGCTTTAAGTAGGGCTGCAACCAACTGTTATTTCGATTATCAGTTAATCTGGCATTTAGTTTATTGAATGTCAAACGTGAAAAATTCCCACCACAACTACTATAAATTATAAATGACAAAGAAAAGCAGAAAATCTTGTCTTGAGTCAGATGGAAACAGCAAATGTTTGACATTTCTGATTAAAAATGTCAATGTTGAGCATTTCTCCATAAAATGCATTCAGCAAAGACGAATGATGATCACAGACTTGAAAATGATGCTAAAGGTTTGCTTATTTGGTCTGATCAGTCAAAAATGTTGAGAGGCCCCGGTGGCTGGGTTGGTGGAGTGTGCGCTCCACGTGCATGCATCCTCGCCACAGCGGCCCAGGGTTCGAGTCTCAAGTGTGGCCCTTTGCTGCATGTCATCTGCCTTCTCTCTTCCCGTTTCCTGTCATCTCTCTGGGCTGTCTGGTAAAGACATGAAAAGGACAAAAGAAATTAAGTGAAATGTGAAGAGTTGCGTATTTTGAGCTTCCACACACAGTCACCAGGAGCAGTTTTAGATTTGGTACTGGTTTAAGTAGAAGCCTTGTAGCGGCTGCAGCATTAGTCCTGTCTCCAAGGTGGTCTTGGCTCCAGCCTCTTACTGCAAAACAGGAAATAGGGGTCAGTGTGTGTGGTTCTTTGGAAGGAGGGATTATGCATTAATTACTGTTGCTGCATGTTACCATCACTGAAGAGTCAGAGTGCAGTAACAGAAAAAAGAGAACGACAATCCCCGTAGTTTTCTGCACATTGGACACGGTTGTTTTTAATATTTTGCCAGTTGCACTGAATGCATTTGTTAATCCTATTAACCAGCCAGTCATTTGAGTGGGATCTGTCTACATCTGATCTAAACAGAGACTGACATTTGTGTTAAAATGGCATTTTCTGGCAGTATTCAGTGAATCCAAGGCTGATGCCGTCGCAGTGACTCAGCCTCGCCTGTGACCCTGTCATGTTTTCTCCGGGCCTCCAGAGTTTTACAATGGCATCGAGCAGACAGGATGACAGAGAACTGTGAGCTGAAAAAATTGGATCCTTCCCTCTTTTAATCTGCCAGTTGAGCATGTGCCAGCGCAGGACAGCCAGTGTGCACTAGGCACCCCAATCATTTTGTCCATCCCTTTATGGCTTGGCCTCAACCCCTTCATTTCATCTACTGCTGAAGGGAACGCTAAGAATACTAGAATCAGTGGGTTGTGGTATCCCAGATCATAGCCACCTCCCTCAGGCATGTCAGGCATTGTCCCTGGCATCAACTCTTTGAAGAATACTTGAGCGGCCACATTAACTCTGACGAAGATCTGTCACAAATCGTGAAAAGAGTAAAAAAACAAGATGCACTCTTTCTCGTCCTTTACTTTTTGTCATTGTGACTCTTAACCTTTAACGCTGAACCTTTCAGCTGCTTATATGTGTGAAAACCAACAGCACTCAAGACTAATAGCAGGAGATGAAAGTCTTTCATTGCATTGAAAACACAATGAATGTGCCCACTTCTCCTTTCTTTTCTATTACCTGTTAATGAAATGGGTGTTTCCCCTCACTCAAATCTTCACTGATTCATGATTCATTTCAAGTCAAGTGCCCAAATGTCGATTTTAACGAAATGAAAGGAAAAAAGCTGGCCGCCTAAACTTGCAACCACTCCATAATAGAATCCTTGAGGGGACCTCTGTACTCGTCCTTTGATTAGAAAAGGACACTTTTCCTTTTTTCCCCAAATAGATTCATAGCTTGAATAAAACAAGTTGGCTGCAGCTTTTTCTCCTGCTCTGTGAAAGACACCTTGTCCCTCCACTTTTGGTCTCAAGACGGTTGTTATTTCCCTGAGGTGTTTAAAGCTGACAGATGGACTTCAGAAGGGAGTTTGGAGAGATGGGGAGATGAAGGATTCCGCGGAGAGAAGGAGACACAGAGCCGAAGTGTAAAGATGAAATAGAAGCCGGGGAAGCATGTGGGAGAGAAGCTTAGACAACTCTTTCCATTAGTGTCATTAAAGCGACCCTGACGCTGAAGGTGGAAGGACAAACAGCGGAGGGATGGAAATAACAGGGAGGCAGCAGCTCGGTGTATAAGTGCTCAGGTTCATTACAAGTTGTCGTTACTCCGCCTCTATCTTTACCTGCGTGGACGGTTTCTGTTCATCCTTAATGTGCTCTTGATGACTTTGTACCATAGCTTGTTACCTTATAAAGGTCTTAGAGATCCAGTGACACATTATACAACAGGGATACAGAAAAAAGAGTGTGTGAAAAATGTATGCCTCGAGATAATAAAGAATACATGTTTACTCCACTGCATGCATTTGATAACATTAGTTACCTTCAGCTTATTCAGTGTTGATAGGCTATTACTTGTGATGTTTAACCAGTGAGAGAGTTTTGTAGCTTGGCATTGAGTCAGACCACAAGCTGGTGACTGCAGATAGATTTATTTATTCAGCAATCAGACAAAAAAGAAAACCGATTCTGATAATCAGAAAAATGCTGCGTATCAGATCTGATAATCACCTAGAAAGATAATCGATCTCTTCCTAATCTCTATTATTTTTTTACAGTGGAATTTCAATTTTCCAGTGGTTGTAAATGCCTGTCAAGTGTGTTTACTTATCAGGATGTCCAGAATTTCCTTGTCCCCGAGTCTGAGCCATAAAAGGGGCCTCTGTTGTTGAAAATGTGACTGGTTCAGAGAGCGTCTGCTCTGTCTCAAGAGCCGCTCAATGAGGAGCATAGTCAGTATGGCTTCTCTTAGATGGTGGGTCAATGAGGGAGGAGGCTTCCTGCTGAGCCAAGGGTAGAATAGGAGAGAACAGAGGGTCTTTGTGTGGAGAGCAGACCCTCAGCCACTCCTCTTTACTGCCTTTTCTGCGATCTTAAACCTACCGTTAAAGAGACTGCCTGTGTACCCTCCTGCAGGAATAGTAAAGTGACCGTTTACAGGTACGGAAAATAGAATATATGTTGCACAAGTGAGTTATCCAGTTTTTACAGCTTACTGTTGTGCGAACACATTGCCTACACCTCAACCTGATAGTAAGCCCTGTAAAATCTAAAAATATGCTTGCAACACTGGCTCAAGATGGGAAATACAGCCTCAGCTCCATGTCTCCATTCTGTTTCCCATCTAAGAGAGAAACTGTGGAGGGAGAGAGCAAGGCAGCATATCAGGGCACCACCTTAAGCTGGGCTCCCAAACCTTTTATGACTGCTGAGCAAAGTGGATTTGGGACAGAGGTAACAGCACATACTTATCAAGCAGACAACCTCATTTTCTAGCCCCTTGCGCTCCTCTCCCCGGATCTTACTGGTCGCCTGGTGCGGTGGTTCTTATTTTTCAAAGAAAAAACGGGGGCTCCAACACTGCCAGGCTCAAATAGATTGGACTTTCCACACTGTAATGTGGTTTCTGACACCCCCTTCCTTCTTTAACTCAGCAGCTGTGTTGTTAAAAGCCTCCAGTGTTTCAGTGCTAATACATTCTGTTTTGTCTGTCTTTCTGTCTGTTCTCTGTTACAACTCTAAGAAACATTTTAGAGAAAAGTAATTCAATTCTGGTGTACTTTGTGTTACTTAAAGAAAAGAATCTGGATGCATGGGTTTGATGAATACATTACATACGACAAAGTTTCTATACAAGATACAGCATTCCATATTGTAAAATCTCCTCTCCGTCTTTTCATTATGTTCTGTTGCAGCGGGCTTTGGTTAGATTTTGTCTCCTGCACTTTAATGATGTTGAGCTCTCTGTCAATGAACACCTTGGAATACATCAAGAGAACACCGCTTTCTCTGAAATGTTTTTTAGACCTGAAACTTACACTCAGGCTTATTAGTTCCCAAAAGTAAACTTTTTATTGGCTTTAAGCTAAAAGTTTAAACTTATCTGAAAGCTTTTCTTCGGATCTGTAGTTTCTCTACAAGATTCTGAAACTTTGGAAGATTTTTGGCAGCTGATGTCGCTTTTCATCATAATATTTGTTTAGTCTGCATGTAGTAGGTCCAGTATTGATTACACCGACCCACCTTACTGTGTTAGTGGAGTTTGGACTTTACTGGTGGAATCATTGTTTTGCTCTGTTGTCTGTTGAAATGTGTGTTCTGTCTGCAGTTCTACTTGTATTGGTGGCATTAATACAGTTAATTTTTTAGGGAAAAGTTGTAAACAAAATGGATAAAAAACCATCAGACATCTGACTTCTGACCTCATTTAGAAAGGCTGCAATCTACACTCATTCACACATCAAATGACTTTGCTATAGTCATGGGTGTTTATGGGCTCCAGCACTGATCCGCTGTGATGGAAACAAGCCTCCCTTTGGGTGCAATGCTGTGACACGTTTTCATGTGAAGGACATACAACTCTCAACAGAGATGACAGAGGCATGATGTGTCACTCCTCGTCCAAACTCTTCCAATGGCAGTCGCCTTTTTTAGCGGGTAGACCTGCTTTAAAAAAACTGCATACATGAGCCAGTGTTGGTGTAAAAATTGTAAAACGGTTGAAAGTGTAGTTGGTCACCAGCGAGCCCCATATTCCACCTTTCTCTCCTTCCCCTGCCCTGCGCTGCTGACTGTGTATGTTGTCTCTGCAACTGAAAGCAGATGGTTCGCCATTTTGACCGACAGTAGAGCCGAAGCTAGCCCTCCCCTACTGCTCCGACGATGGGGATAAAAAGCTGCTAAAGGCGGCTGTTTTGGCTCTGATGAAAGCCGCAGGACCTTCAAGCCCATTCAGTTTTCTCCTCAGATAAAGAGCAGCTGAAGATAGTCTTTTGGCTGGAAGAGAGCCAGGCGAGGGTCTGGAAGCTCTGCCCAACCCACACACCCACTGTTCCAGCAGAGATGATTAAGCATGCCATGGTGCCTCTGGTCTGCAGGACTGACAAATTCCCCCCACTGCTACTCCACTCTGGTCTCTCTCCATCTGTCATCTACACCATCAGTAAAATACATTAGCTGGTGTTGTCACATACTGCCCAATATGTACACTAGGCCCCTCTGAAGTTATTGATTTCCTGAAATCAGCTGTTTACTTCCGTCTAATTTAAAGCCCCATCGCTTACTGCTAAGAGTTACAGTCCAAAATGTTGTGCTGGTTTAGGAGGTGGTATATTGTATTACTTCCTCTGTTTAGTCACTTGAATCTGGCACCCACTTCTGCCTGAAGGGATTTTCAAAGTAAAATACTGTGTGCATGAGCACTTGAGCTTCATTGCATCAGCAGATTTCGTTAGCTGCACATTAAACAATCTGATTTGAAACTTTACAGTTTAACAGTTTGCCTTCTGTAAAGATGGCAGTCTTAGCAGTCACACAAGGATATATGTGAGACAGCTTTTCTAATTATTATTATGGCTTTTTGAAAAGGGACCATGCTAATCGATCTTGTCTTGATGCATCAGTGTCCAAGGTCCAACACTGTCCATTGTGCAGTCCTTTCCCTTATTTCTCTCCATCGGTGAAGAAGTGTGAATACGATGGATATCGTCGTTAGAATGCTGTGCTGCTTTACCTTTTATTCCCTCATGTGGAAGTGGAACCTATTTATTCCATTCAGTCATTTTCTGTAATTGTTTGCGCTTTCAAGAGAACTAAGTGCACTGAGGACAAGCAGCCATATTGCCACTGTAATGGACCACGCATTACGTTGCTTCTCTCTTTGGATATCACACCAGAGACTTGGCGCCGCAAGGTAGAGAAATTACCTCCCGAGTAGTTAAATAGCTGAACCATTGACATAGCATCTCTCTTTCCACCCCCTTCTTTCTCTGATTCTGTCTTCCTCTCTTTCTGTGTCTTTCTGCTCTCGCTCTCCCCTGGAGACTTGCCATTTCCTTGGAAGGGAGCAGGCATATTTTAAACTACATTTAACATTCAGCCACTTATTTCACTCCATTCGCTGCATTATTAAAATACCTTCATACCCTCTTAATTATTTTTCTAGCTCCCCTCCATCCCTGTAGAACTGATAATTGGTGTTATTTATCTAAACAATACTACTGTATGACTCTTAGGGTTGGAGCGCTTGAATAATGGATGAGGACAAATGCAAAGCAATTGCACTTACTTTGGCACTCTCCATGTCAGTGCGATGTTGCCATTTATGCTCGAGGAAAGGAAACGGCAACCGCGTTCCAAAGTGTTTACTCCTCCTCTGCACTCTCTACTTATAATAAAGCAAGACGTGATATTAACTTGCCAGGGAGGCTAGACTGGGTTAAATTTGTCAGTTCCTCTCGTCCAATTCCATCGGGGCTTGTGGTTTCATAATGAAAAGCCTCTCAGAGTCTCCGGGATAGACTGAGGCTCAGCGGCTGAAAAGATGGAATGAACAAAAAGATGTTTTGCTTTGGAAACATTTCATTGAGCATTTGGAGTCTTGTAGTGTCCTTTCATTTGAGCCACCGGCAGATTTTGTGAGAGTGACTTAGAATGTGCCATTGAAGTCGATGACGTCTGAGGAGATGTGATTTCGCTGTCACTTTCCATGTGGTTGAACTCTAAGAGTGGTAGTTCCATGTATTCCAGGGTAATAGTCAGCATTTTACAGCTCTATTGAATCCTAAAAATACTCATCAAATACTCATCTGTTACAGCAGTTACATGCAGTCTGGTCATGTTTCTTTGTACAACCCTGATTCCTTAACGGTCGGGGCAGTGCATAGAGCTGAATGTGATAATTTGCCAATGCTTTTTGACATGTTTTAACCCTCAATTAAAAGCAGTAAAAATATAAATATTTATATGTTTTGCATCATTTACGTCACAGATTACTATAAATATATGCTCATACTGAATTACAGGTAAACAGATTCATTGTTAACAAGTGATGGTATGATCAGATTTCATGATTGGATATGCGAGGGGCATCCTTGAAAGACTCAGTCGTTCACAATCCAGGATGGGTCGAGCTTCACCATTTGCAAAACAGATGAAGGATATTACCACATTGGTCTGGTAACACTTGCTGAACACGGTTCATTAAAATAATCATTACAATAAACATCAAATAATTGCATTTTATTTTTTATTTATGTTTTACACAGTGTTTTGGATCTGAGGTTGTAACTCACAACATGTCATGATGAAGGTTTTCAGATCAGAGCGTCTGAAGCAAACATCAAATATAGACCTTTGAAACTGGTGAAAAGAAGACACGTGCGGGCACCACATTAAAAACTATTGATATCAGTATTGGCATCAGCTACAGTGACCATGGAACAGATCAGTTGTTCGACAGCAACAAGAATTTAATTTTGGTTACACCCTACCTGAGTGCTCCTGTTCTAAAACATGACATATAGTCTGTGTAGCACATCCAACTAATGTCTCTGTTCTGTTCTCTTCCGTTACCCCTCCAGGTTCAGCAGCGCAGCCCTTTAGCCCCTTCTGGTTCACAGTGGAGCCGCAGGACACACTGGCCATCCGGGGGAACTCGGCACTGCTCAACTGTTCGGCCCACAGTGACGCCGCTACGACGGCACGCATCGAGTGGAAAAAAGACGGCACCTTCATGAGCCTGGTTTCAGACGAAAGACGAAACATACTCCCTGATGGCTCGCTGTTCTTCAACCACGTGGTCCACTCGAAGCACAATAAGCCCGATGAGGGGACCTATCAGTGCGTCGCCACTATAGACAACTTGGGATCCATTTCCAGCCGCACGGCCCGTCTGTCTGTAGCAGGTAAGGGCTGCCAGATCTATCAATCTACTTTACTGATTGATTTTTCCCTTCTATTGTATGCTATCTATCTATCTATCTATCTATCTATCTATCTATCTATCTATCTATCTATCTATCTATCTATCTATCTATCTATCTATCTATCTATCTATCTATCTATCTATCTATCTATCTATCTATCTCTTCCACTCGATGCGTGCATATAGGATGTAGGATGGAGAATGCATGTCCTACAGCATAAATGACACATAAATTAGATGTATAGCATTTAAAGAACCATGAAGCGCCTCTCTGTCAATTCTTGTTGCATCTTCTCATCCTCACCTTGTTTCCAGTTGTTAAGAAATGATTGAATGAAAGAAAATTTACAGTTTGTTTTACAAAAGATTTCTTTCCTTGAAATGGTTGTTTCTCCTTGGCTCCACTGCAAATGCACAACCGCACGAGCGGTGTGAAAAGGTTCTGTAGTTGCTTTCCCTTGCTGATTGTGTTTTGTCCTTGAATAGCTTGAACCATTTGTACTTCTGCTTCTGTAAATTCCTGCACCTCGCCGGAGCCTGAATGCTTCGCCCTACTCGATAAATGCTTGTAAAAGGGCCTGATTTTTTTTTTCTTTTTTTTATCCCTAGTCCTACAATGTGACCTTGTTCGGTTGGGGAACATCAAGTGACGTGGGATTATTAGGTGTTTTGAGTCAAGTCGTGCCCCGAAATTCAATTTGCAGCTGGAGGAGTCGCAGAATGCATTTACTTTGTGCTTTCTTCTGCTCAGCGGTGCTCTGCCAGGTTTTAAGACGCTCCAGAGAGGCCTCTTGTTGACAATGGGATAGTACAGTATAAGCCTCTCTGATACTGAGTGCCTGTGTGAAGAAACTGTCTGACTGTGATTCTGTTTCTTTTCATAGGCTTTGAATTACAAGTTAATGAGCCAGCACATTACCGTCACATAGATCGAGAAAATTCTTTTGCTTCTTCCCTCAAAGAGTTCAGTTGTCTATAACTGCACGAGAGACGTGATCTCTCAGAACTTAGAAGCATACGGTTAGTACACGGGGCTTCAGAACAGAAAGGCCAAATAATATTTCTACTTATTTACCTGTGATATGTTACACACCAGTGGACAGGCTTTGATTAAACTGTGAGAGATGACACTAGACTTGTTATGCCTTCTGTCTAGTATTTACAGACCTAATGAGGTGCTTAGAGTTTCAGGTAAAGTTTTAACTGTTACAAAGACCCTGGAGATGTAATAATTACTTGTTTACTCGGTACAGCTGTCTCACTTATTGCTGATTCAGCAGCAACAGAGAGGAAGACATATACCTGTTCTTATTTTTAAATAATAAAGAGCTGCAAGTAATGAAGACTTTCACTTATTGATATGTCACTGAGCCTCTCAAACAGCAGCAGCATCTCTCAGCATTTCTAATGTAACATTAACTTGATATTGGTATTAAGAAATGTTTTAATACATAATCCATGTCTTATTATAAATTTAGGATGTTATGGTATCAATCTGAAAGGTAAATCATCGAATTTTACTCAATGGCCTTTGTGCCCTGTCATGTGGCCTTGGTGCCCCTAAAAAAAGAAAAAAAAAGAGAAGGCCAAATGGCCTTGCCCCTAAAATGACGAAATTCCAACCCTGTCCACAACACAAAGATATTTAGTTTATTATAGCATTATTACTCTAATAATGACTAATGAATCGATCATCAACATAGCTGGCGATTCATGTACTAGTTGATTTATTGTTGCAGCTTTTGACACATTTGTTTTTTTCTATTTTCAGCCTTCCCATAAATTATCCTTAGTGATGACAGACCCCATGGTTACCATGGCAACGCTCCTGACCTTACACTGAAATAGAAGTCTAGTGTATACCATATGTTTCTCAATAACACAGGTTTATTTTCCAATATGATAAAAACAACTCATATTGTGATAATGGCAAGTCACACCCTTCACACACAGCAAAAACAAGCATGTCTGAAAACAAAAGTGTTATTGCTTCTGGCTCCAGGGTGGAGGAGTTGGTTCTAATAAGGGGAGCGACTTCTCTAATGTGGAAGTGGTTTGGTTACAAAAGATCAGATACACAATAAACCACAGTAAACTGTAAAAAGTGCAAGAAGACTGTAGCCACAAAAGTTAAAAATACAACTAACTTATTTCACCACCTCAAGCAGAAGCACATGGTTGAATACAGGGAGCTCAGTAACTGTTGTGAGTTCTGAACCAGAAAAATATGTTTATAGTATTTTGTCATTTGATCAGAATTATCATTCTCACAGAACTACCCTGAACTACTCCTGCATATACAGTATGCACGTATCCTTCAATCCATCCTGGCGCTTCATCAATAAGTGTCATTAAAGCTGCATCGATAGCTAATGCAGAGGGGACTTATTTCACTTGCTCTGCCAAGAAGAGCTGTGCTATCAGACGGCCTCACAACCAGTGGGATCTGACTGGGTCAACCATGATGTGCTGTTAGATCCAATCAATTTCTACTTGAAGAGGGGAGCAATGTGAAATCTCTTAGCTATTAAAGGCACAAACACACACACTGACACACTTTTCACATTGAAAATCACAGATGTAAAAGCTTCAGCCATTGTGCTAATGCTTACACACACACACACAAGCGTTGAACACATTAAGCTTTTGCGTTTATGGTTCTCCTAACACACACACACACACACACACACACACACACACACACACACACACACACACACACACACACACACACACACACACACACAGACACGCACAACCACTGATGTATCTCCAGCTGGCTGGCAGGTGGCCAATAAAAAGGTTAATTGCAGTGTAGAGAGAGCAGGCCATTAGGCCGCCATCAGACCCAGGAACGGCCGTGCAGGCGGGGGCGGAGTGGGCGTGACCTCTCTGATGTAATGACGGAATGAGTCACGGGTGGCTGGGTGGCAGAGAGCATATCTGACAAATACCAGGGTAATATCTGGGATTGATTGTGAAGAGACGTGTGGCTCATTCTTCTCCAGGAAACTCCTCCACTTCCACTCATGATCACCATCACTTCTTTGCCTTTCCAGGCTCCGGCTCGCTCTAGTTGTCTTGAAAAGTTTTAACAGGGCACATGGGAACTATTGTGATAGTAGATGAATCTTTCTTGTAATTTTTGAAGAACAAAAGCCAAAAGTCTGATGGTTCTCAAATGTGAGACTGTAATGTGTACTTGACTAAACACTGAAACACATTGAGTATCTTTGCTCTGGACCGTTGTAGAGGTGCAACTTATGATTATTTTCATTATCCTTGAATCTGCCGATTATTTTCCAGATTCAAAATTTAGTCTATTAATGTCAAAAATGTGTGAAACATGTTGTTCACAATTTCCCACAGCCCAAAGTGACATCATTTTAAATTGGCTTCTTTGACCAACCAACAGTCCAAAACACAAAGACTCTTCATGTTCTGTCATACATGACAAATAAAAGTAGCACATCCTCACGTTGAAGAAGCTTGAATCAGCAAATCTAAAAGAAATTAAAAAGACATGAGCCTGGAGTCTGGGAAACTGGGATTTACATTTATTGTTGTCTGTCATTCTATAGAAAAAACAAATAACTCTTGATTTTTTTATTATTTATTTTTTTACATGGCCTTAATTTCTGAAGAATTAGATTAAAAAAAATAAGTATATGTAATATATATATATATATATTTGTTATATATACACGCTGTAGTTTAAGCCATTATTAAAATACGGTGTTCTGGTTGTGGACTTGAATTATTATCTACATTGTGGAGCTTTTGAAGTCTGATTCATGTGCACATGGTGTCGTCTCTCTCTGCCTTGTGCTTCTTCTTTGGTCTTGCTTTGTCATACATTCTGCCTCTGTGTGTTTTAGCCCGTGTGCACAGTCAGACACTGTTGAAACACAAGCAGACTACGAAGAAATGGAGGGGGAGTGTGGCCCACTGGGCCCAATCTTATGTATTCAGTTTGAGTCTCTGTAAGGAAAAAAGGAGGGGGAGAAAAATTATAGGGCAGAGAGCGAGCGAGCGGTATACAGCAGTGATAGCCAGGACATGGAGCGAGACGCGAGTAATGAGAAATCCCATCTTAACTGTCTGCCGTGCCCCAACACAGCCGTCCCTCCTCCCACCAACACGCTTTGAACTCCAGAAGAATTGCTTGGGGTGAGCCCCACCTCACCACCGCTTAACAGGGAAACCCCCAAATGAGAAAATGGAGAATTCATTTGGCTCCTTTCTCCTTCTCTTCCACTATCTATTGGTCTCTTTGTTGTGTTTCCTGCCAGACCCCTCCACATGTAGATGAGACAATTCTCTCTTCAAATAAGTCAGCTTTTTGTTTCAGTGTATGTCTGTTTTCCTCCCTCTGCCCCTCTCACCTATAGGCTGCTGTTCTATATAAAGATAACCAAAGCCACTTATCACTCTGCTTTGATATCATGTTTCACTGAAATCTAATTTCTCCCTCCACACAGTAGTAATAATTATAAACTCCACACCAGCACTCCTCATGTGTCATGTGTGTGTCGCCTCATATTTAAGCATGCTCATCCTTTGATAGAGTTGGACGCCCTTTGAAGGATTTAGGGGTGTCGGCAGATTCTTTAATCCCTTTTTTGATGTATTTTAATCTGTTTTTTTTGGGGAGGGGGGTTGCATCCCCCAAGGACATGACAGCCTGAAAATGTGAAAAGGGATCATTGCGTCACTGTTGCATGGATCGCCTGTTGTGTGATTGTCTGTGACACTTTGTAGAACATACAGTAGATTAATTCATCTGGCATCTTTACATATTGCAAATACTCAAACGTCAGCTATGTTTGGCAACATGAAAGGGACGTCAACCAAATCGTGGATAAAGACGTCCAACTGGGATAAAACAACCTATTGGTCCACAGGCACTGAGGCTGCCATGGGTTGCTAGATTTTCTGAAAATGCTTCTTTATGCATGACTTCACATTCTGCCTCACTAATTGGATTCTTCTTCTAGTGACTCAGATGAAGGAAATGTAAATTCTGCAAGAGAGCCTAAACTTTAATGCATATGTAATGTAATATGCCTTATACTGTTATCATTTACAGTGTAAGTGTTTAATTGGATATTATCAGAATGCAGCAGCTTCTAAATGATTAGAAAACAATGAGTTAGTTGAAGCACCAGCAGTCACTCTTCAGTCCTGTTAGGGAGACTGATGAGGTGAGCACTGCTCTTCTGTGCAATGACAAACTCTTACCTAAGCTCTGACTGGCTGCTTGGTTTTGCTTGCTAAATGTAAGATATATCATTGTGGACTTTGAATAGATTCAACTCATCATAACCAGTTTGTTTGGGGAAGTGTCAAGAGGTGCTGTAGTTTGTAGTGCTTTTGAATTGTCTTGTTTAAAATTGAAAATATGGCATGTAACATCTCTGCATTAAGATAGATAGATAGATAGATAGATAGATAGATAGATAGATAGATAGATAGATAGATAGAGAAATGACTACACCTGTCTGCAAGTAACCGAGTGTAGAACACATGCTCCAGTTTCCCGCTCAGACAGTTGGCCAGAAGTCTTTGTCTCAGGATTCTTTCATTCACCAATTAAAGTTGAGAATTTGGAATCAGAATTTGGAATCATCCATGAAGCCAAAGGCAAAACAAGTAGGATTTGTCTGTTGTGGTTTGTAAATGCAACAGTCGAGGTAGGCCCTTCCTCCCCGGCCTAACAATAACAATATCAATAACTTACAACCTGCCAACTGGTCCAGCTCTCACACCTTCACTGTTATAGGCTGAGGGCTGCACACACACTGCCCATTGGTCGATGCCAGAAAACTTCCCGAGCACATTGATAAAGAAGTAATAAAAGCAGAGGGCAGAGTCTCTGGAGATACAGATACAGTCACACACTTCAGGTGGCTCATAAGTGATTAGGAACAACACTTTTGTATGAATTTATGCATAGTTACTGTCAGCATGTACCCGATTTTTAACAATTCATATTAACAAGAAATCTTTTTTTACTCATCTTGTTCCGTTTTTAAGAGGAACACCGGTAACAGAACTGTAGAACCATGATATTTAGATTAACCTAAAAACCTTTTAAAAGAACAAAATATCATTATTTCTAACTGTGTCTTTAACATAGGTGGTTGAGTCTCTTTCCATGGCAGAGCATGAGAATATAAAATCCAGACATTTAAGAAAGCGGCAGCAGCAAAACTCCTCACCGAAAAAAACTTTTACTGTAATCCTGCTTATATTACAAAATTCACAAACCAAGAACTAAATGTCACTCTCTGGAGGATTCAGTATCATGTGAAATGTGCTTTCCCACGCACAATTAGGAACCAAAGACAATAATCTTGAGGTTATTGGGGTGTAAAACCAGTGAGCCCAGACTTCCCGAACCCCGACATGTGAAAGAACAGGTTTTCCCTTGTACACATAGTCCATGTCACCTTGTGTCAGTGTACTAAACTGACCCTGATTAACACACACACACACACACACACACACACACACACACACACACACACACACACACACACACACGAGGCAAACAAAAAAACTCTTATCTCAAAGGCTGATCTGGTTCCAGCTACAATCAGATGATGTCTAACCACTCACTGACCTGCATACATACATCTTTCTTGTTCAGTGTATCTTTTCACACCACACTGCTACTTCTGCTCTCTTTCTCTCTTTATTCCCTCTCTCACTTAATCAACCCCCTGTCCTTTCTTTTTACCATCTATTACTGCCTCTCCCGGCCCTCCATTTTCACTTTATTATCCTTTCAGTCCTCCACCTCTCTACTTCTCACACACCCACTGGCACTCACACTCACTCTTGCGCTCGCCCATTCTGCAGATCCACAGTGGCTGAATCCAAGTCATAAAGTGCCCAAATGCCAAACAAACAGTAATAAATCTCAGAAACAACAGAAAAGATTTCCCCCATTCTCCAAGGAACCCCCAGAAAGAAATACATCAACCATGTCATTGTTCTTCTTAGAAAATGTAATCTTTTGTTTGTGAGTGTGTTCACAAAGGTGAAATTCAAAAAGGCCAAGCAAATCTTTTCCTGTCCTTTTTATTACTTGTCCTTTAAGTGTAAGTCCACATTGTACACTTCCCAAACTAAAATACAAACCTCTTCTAAAAAACTGCTTATTTGTTGTAGTTTAGACTGAATAGATGTGTTTTAAAGATACACAGGTACGGCATAGGAATAATGTGAAGAGAATGTCACTGTACTATATTTGTAATGCCTGTCATATAGTACAGGTGTCTCCTGTCTGTGCTCAGGTTTATGTTGTCAAGACGTCCTCATGAGCAGTCAGTTACTGATCTGATCGACTGTCTCACTGCAGAATTCAGTCACATTGGCTCAACAAGGATAGCATGTCACACTTATCGCCTGCGACCAAACCCCTACACTGTACAACAGAAACAACCATGAATAAATATTTGTGACAGCAATGCACAATATGACTGAAGCTGGAAGTTTAACTTGCTCAGTAACAAGCTTTTTGGCCCAATTGTGACTTCTATAATAGAGCTGCAAATAAATTCATCGATTAGTCGTCAACTTTTAAATTAATTGCAAACTATTTAAACACTTTATAAGTCAGTTTTAATAGCTTCTTTTTAAAGCCAAACAATCAAATGGTCAGTCTCCAGCTTCTGTAATGTGAATATTTTCTGGTGTCTTTGCTCCTCTATCATAGTAAGCAGAATATCTCAGGGTCGAGGATGACACGACACGAGGATGTAAGGGATTTCACTGTTTTCAGAGCTCATCATCCAGTTATCGGTTTGTATCCTTGAGCAAGATGCTGAACCCCAGATTGCTCGTGGCATACAGGCCAGGTGAATGTGACAAGTGCTGTTACGTGCCTTCAGCAGTCAGTAGACTGGAAAGCGCTACATAAATGCAAGTCCATTTACTATTTAACATTTTGAAAAGTGAACAGGGTTGTTTACAGTATGCACCGGCGTGCAGGCATTGCCTTATGCCAAGCCCATGTCGGTATGCACATGTCCAGGTGCAGGCGCTTCCCTCTTATGACCAATTATGTGTTGCTTTGCTGCTGAATGCCAGGGTAGTTGCCATGACGAATGGTTCTGACCTGGAAGCGGGGTCAGGGTCACAGTGCTCTTCCATTACCCTGATTTCCCTCCGTCCCTGGCACATGTGAGGAGGAATGGAAGCTGAGAGGCTGCAGATAAAAAGAAATCGGGCTGCGCTTCTACTGAGGTGCATTAATCATATGTTGAGCTGAAAAATAAAAACATTCAGCTTTCCTCAGAGCACAAGGAATAGAAAAGGAAAATAACAAAAAGATGCTGTTTAATAAAAGAAAGACTTGTATTTGAGCTGCTGCAACCAGCTAAAAGATGAGGCTGTAAGGGAGACAGAAAAACAGGACGCACCAGAGCAACGGCTGAGAAAATATGATGTGAGAAATGTTGGTTGCAGATGGAGCTGCAGAGAAAGATCCATCTCTTTTTCTCTCAGGAGGACGGCGGCGGGAGAAATGTGTCGGCAGGGGGTCTGTTGGGCTGGAGGTAGATGACAGCCTGCATTTTACGTGTATTCACTGACTGATTAGGTCCTCTGGGTGGGTGTAGGAGCTGATGGAAACAGCCCTATCTCTACTCTCCAGACACCTCAGTGCCTGGTGTGTGTTTGTGTGTGCGTGGGAATGTACACCCATGCGTTTAATTGTCTGTGTGTTTCTAGAATCCATCTAGTGTTTGTGACACATGGTCTTTCAACATGACTTTTATTCTGACTATAGATTCAAAGTTGTGCACACATGCCCCTGTAACACTGAAACACAGTGTGGGATATTGGATATTGAAACAAGGTTCCAACTCATGATTAATTATTGAATTGTTGCAGTTTCCACAAATCCTTCATTTTACTACAAGTACTTGATGCAGTTGAATCAGAGCTGGATAAAACATGGCTGTCGTCTACTTGCCATCTCCCTTTATAAGTCTTTCCATCTTGGCAGTGCCTGACTTTGCCAATCTTCCAAAGAGGTGTAGCGTGGGTGGAGCTGATGCAGGCTGAAGAAAGCCTGGTTACTGACAGCTAGCTAGACTGCTATTGGCTAGCTGTCACTCAAAGCGCCCACACAATTAATTTAGCATAACTTTAAAGCTTAGTTTTCGTTATGCAACCATTCTTCTAATTTTGAAATACACTGAGTTTTAATCAATTTGCAATGAAAGCTGAGTAGATATCAATTAAATGAGTCAATAGGCGAGTTGTATAAAAAATTCTCCTCTAAGATGGATGGGGAAGTGGGCTCTAAAGATCAATTCATGGGCATTTGAGGGTGTAATGGACTCACTTTTGGACTCAAGTCATTTACGGACCTTCATGTCCGGCTACGCTATGGATGCTTGGGGAGAGTGGAAAGTCATCTGCCTTGCCGCACTGGATGTGGAGGATGTCGAGGACGTGTACATGTTCACGTTCATGACAATTGGAATGATCGTTTTGGGATTTGGAATCTTTATGCAATATTCGGAAAATGAGAAAGATCGCTACTGAGCAACCCAGTGCGTGGGCGGACATCGCCAATACTCGGAGTGCTGTGGTCGGGATGCGCTCTGACATCTCCGCAATTCGTGAATTTGTGGCACTGATGCGAGTTGACCTAGCAACTAATCGGGAGGATATGGCGAAGTTAACAGCGGCGAAAGCTGCAGATGAGACAGATGAGTAAAATAAAAATGGCATAAAAAGGGCTCTCACACCATCCCAACAAATAATAAATACACTGGACTTTTGCTCTCTGTCGATTGGACCATCTTCTGACCTTGTGACATGCCTGGCTATAAGATGAGGCTACTGTTGTTCACTCATGACGGACTAATATGGACACATGTGCAGACACGCACGTAATCTGTATGTACTGTCTAGAGTTGAATTCAGCTCTGTATGCTACTGCTGTAATATGTTTTTTCAAATGTCATAGTAAAAGAAAGTGTTAGGTAAAAATGTAAAATGCAAAAGATAAGAAAAGATTAGGATGAAGATTTTATCCTGTGGGTAATGGGGGCGGGACTAGATAAGCTTTGGCTTCTCCCGCTTTTCCCTTTCGGCCATGTGTATTGTATTATTTGAACAATAATGAAATGTGATGATGATGAATTGACATGCCCGAAATAAACAACATAATAACAATAATAATTTAAGGAACTGCAGTTTTCGGCATCTGTAGGTAGGCTTAATTTTTCATCCCTGGAGGATGGTGTTTGACTGACAAGGTTTTTTTGTTTAGATCTCCTTTAAATGGTCTCTGCAATGTGTTTTTTACATTGGAGATTCACCAAGGTGGAACATGTGTTGTAACCTATAGGACTTCTTTATTTGCTCACCATATGAATGCTTTTGTAAAACTGTACCATAAAATCAGGCACAGTTTTATTTACTGACAGTAATACTTTAATTTATGGCCAAGGTGGGCAGTGTTACACACCATACCTGCATATAACTTATTAAAATACCTGTTTAGTGGATAGGAAGTAGCCCGTTCCTCGATAATGAATTCTGTAACTCTGTTATATGAAGCACAAACATGTCTTCACAGGGTGTTCTTTGTCTCTATGCCAGATTGTGTGCCACTGCTCAGTGTGTTTGGAATAACTCCAAATACCTGGGGATATTTTCTTCACTACAATGAAGCTGCATTTAGAAATTCAAATTAAAGTGCTCTGTCCAATTGTACAAAACCATTTCCAGCCTGTTTCGGCACTGTGCTTTGGCTGGTGCAATTACTGTGTTCTAATGAGAGTGATAATTGACTGCTGGAGTCAGCAGATGAAGATAAACTCTTTGTGCATAATGACTTTCCCAATTCGCTTAACTCATCTGTGTTTTCGAGCCCACTGCTCCCCATCCTGCACTCAGACTCCCCCACTACTTGAACTTCTGTACATAGTGCATCTCCCTGTGTTTGTGAGGCATCCGCACACCCCTGATGTTTTCTCACTGCTCAGGGCGTACACAACCTCAGAGATTTCTTTTAAATGCGCTCATTTTCATTTTGGACCCGAAGGATAAAAACATGGCAGTGAAAATGGGGCCGCTAGCATGACATGTTAATCAGCTTGAGTGTTCTGTTTTTAAAGATGCCTTGCTACCATCTGCTCTAAAGTATACACTTGTACGTGAGTAGCATCATTTTAGGATCTCATAAAATGTTGAATTTCCCTGAACAACTTGTATGTGGGATTTACTTTAAAAATATGTCAAAGCCTTCTGAGACTGAAATTTCACTGAAGTGTTGTTTTTTTGTTATCCTTTACACCAATCAAGTGGAATAATTGATTTGCATTAAACCAGTGTGGTGTTGGATGTAATAAGTAAAAATTACAAATGATGCATATGTGCATCATCTACAGCTTGTAATACTACACAATCCAGTCATTAGTCAGCGACTCGCTGCTGCTTTCCTATCTCCAGGGCCTGGACTCTACTTACTCACAGTACGGAACACACTTGCATGGTAATGATGGTTGTGTTCTTGTGTTTTGGCAGGGAACTATAATCTAATGCTCACTACAAGAGTAGCTCTGCATTAAACAGAACCACTGACTGGGAGGGGAGTAGTTTCCAACGTAGCAGCCAGATCTTACCAAACATGACTTGGTTTAAACTGATTTGGTTTAACTCTGAACTTTTGACTCGTATAAATGTCTTGTTTGTGTGTAAGCAGTGTACCATTCTGGAATGCCAATAATATCTTGAAACAGAAAAAGAGGCTCAGTTCTGCAATCTAGTTCTGTCACTTCTGGTTGTGTTCTCTTGTAGTAGTCCAGTCTTATTAAAACTGATCCAGGTCACGTTATCAGGCATGCAAGCCTCTATCCCCAAAGTCACAGTGCAAAGGGGGATTCAGCAGATAAAGCACTGAGCGCAGTGCACTCATGTTGCACCAAACAACAGGGAACAATCTAACCTAAATGGTTGCTTTTAGTGGTTTCTCCCTCTCTGCCACTGCAAGCAGCAACTGCATCAGGTCAGCAGTGAGAGAGGTGAACATACGCTTCCTAGCACCATGTAGACACACGAGATGATACGTTACAGCAGACAGTCAATATTCTGTGTGGCTGCACTGTGTCCTTCTTTTGTTTATACTCAGGCAGAGGAATTGTTTGTTATCTTTAATTTTGTTAGTTTTTTTAAATCTAGATTTTTTTTTCAAGAAAATGGTAACAAAATGCACAATTTTCTGAGTTCCGTGTTAAATTCAACCAACTTCTGGTGAGAAATTTGGTTGTAGCTGGGAAGAGTAAAATGCTCCTGAGAACTATTCGATGTGGAAAATCTCTGAAAGCCAAGGTGTATTACTCAGTCCTACCCAGAGGATATGCGATGTATTTACTATAGACCTCTCAGGGTGGTGTGCATGGCAAAGTTCACACTTAAGTCAAAAAATAGCTGCTTTGTGCCGGGGGTTCACCACCTGGGCAGCGCCTCATTCAACACCCTGAAAGGTTTGTACAGTGGACAGTCCATCACTCCCACAGTTCTCTCAATCTGCATGAAAAGGAGGTGAGAATGCACTTGAGAGCATTTTGTTTGTCCTCCTCTCCCTTATTGACATTCACTGTCCATGTCTTCTTGCTTGCGGTTCTACAGATAGAGATAAGGCAGCAGTTAGGGACCAGTGTGCTCCACACACCGGCCTTTCATCTGCCGCTGCTCGTCCCGGTGAGCATGCATGAGGCACCTTTTGGGTTTTCATTTTAAAACGTCCCCATGTTTCAAAGCTAAATTGAGCTTCATAGAGCGTTTGAACTCTGAAAGAGAGTTGAGTCAGTTTTTTTTTTTTATTTTGATGGCTCCCCATGCCTCAGGGAAATCTTTTTAAAAGCACCTCAGTATTCATCAGACACGCGGGTTGGGCAGAAAAAGTGGGACTGAAAGTTTTTATCCCAGATTGTTATGGTCCAGCTCGTCTTGAGTTTTTCAATTCAAGGCCATTTGTCTTGACGCATAGAGAACAGCTTCAGAAAAGCTTATTCCAATATCGATGTGTCCATGAGCCTCAAGTCTTTCTGTTGTCCCTGTCACTAGACGATGACAAGCATTTCATATTTTCTTTACAGGATTTCCTTTGAAACATGGAATATGATTTTGCTGCTTTAGATGTAAATAAAACATGTTTGAAATGCATATTTTACTCATCTCCGCTTGTGCTGAGGAGGCAGAAATATGGTGCAACAGTGAGTGTTTCATTGCATATTCTGCGCCTTGGGCACAGATGGAGTGAATACCGAAGAAACCAAAGTGTGAAGTGCTCAGTTGGTGAGCATCTTGGTTTCTTATGGTTCAGAGACCAACATTATTTATGGATTTACTTTTTTTTCCTTCTTTTTCTTGCACCATCTGAGCAGGTTTCTGTAAGCGTTGATGGTATTGTGATGGCAGAGGAGAGACAGGGCTCTAACTGAATGGGGCACGCTCAAGGTGTGAGGGGTGACACCGAGAAAGGCATTTCGCTCCACTTCCACTCAATTCATATGCCAAACTCTGTCTTCCGGCTGACTGGATTTCAATGTCTCCAACATGCTTTTTGGGCTGGTGGGAAAAAGGGAAGAAGAACCAGTTCCCCATTTCCCTTAATTATACTAGATTCATTGATATTCTTTCTTCACAAACAAAAAGGTTTTATCCTGGGAACATCCTGATTTTGTTTGACAATTCTTAATGAAAACGTCATTTGCATTTATTTTGTTGCATTTAACCAAAGACAGAATACATTCCTCACTCAGCGTCGCTTAGAGCTCAGATGAGGGGGAAACGGAGGTTTGGAGTTGGGCTGCACGATATTGGAAAAAACTGACATTGCAATTCTTTTTAACCCTGCGATATATATTGCAATATGAAAAAATACAGGAATTTTCATCAGATGACATGAATAGCACTTTGTTATGCTGCACTGCTGCTATCTTGTGGACAATTAACCTGCACTGAGCCTACCTCTTTTTGTCATACTGAGCTGTGTGGTACTGATGTAAATGGTCAAACAAATGAGTTGTGTTACCTCTCGTTGTGGCAAAAGATGCAAGGCAATGTTGATACAGAACACGAGTTTGGTCAATATCATCCTTCTTGTAGCCGAAATAAGTCCAGTCAACTGACGTTGCTTTTCTTTTTGGCACCAAGTCTTCGTTTGCACGATTTTCTCTGTTGCTCATTTTTCAATGTTGTTACCAGCGACTCACTCCATGTGTAGGGGCGGTCTGCTTCGGCACACTGAATAAGAACTACTGTGATAGGTGGATCGCTGTGCATGCAGAGTCTGCATGCACAGCGATCACATGCACACTGCATGCACAGTGTGTTTCATGTACTCTTGAAATTAGATGAATTCATTTGCCTCCTACATGCAGGCCCTGCGATGTGACTATTGCGCACACGTACATCGCGATGACGATGCTCAAACGATATATTGTGCAGCCCTAGTTTGGAGGGTGCAGGGTGGATGGGTGCTATTCGCCAAGTATTGTCTGTGGGTTCTTCAGAGCAACAGGGGATGAAAATTAAAGCTGTGAATGAATGGCACCGTACGTGTTTCTAATCTTGAATAAAGACTGTTTGGGGAGCTGCTGGAGCCTGTACAGGCCTGCTTGATGACACACTCAGTCTTAATGTGCAGGGGCATGACATGTGTGATGCAGGCAAGACTTGGTTGAGCAAGAGCGAAGTGGGAGAAAGGCGAGAGTGTGATAAACAAGGAAGATGGAACGCATGAAAGTGATACCCCCTTTCAATGAGTGATTCATCTGTGCAGGGAATGCAAAGAACCTATGAAAGTGTGTGTGTGTGTGTGTGTGTGGATCCTCCTCTGACTGTGCTGAACTCTGACTGTGCTGTCCTGAACTCTGACTGTGCAGTCAGAGCCCTGGGGAGGGTGTTCAGACTTCTCATGTCCACACCATGCAGCACCTTCACACTTCTGGATTGGTGGGTACAAGCTGTGCAGGCGTCAAATCCAGAGCTGTGTGTGTATTAACGTGCATGCTAACACATGATTTCAGGGCGCGGTGATGCCGTTTGATTCACTGAGTTGAGTCTGATGAGGCTTGATTGATGATTGAAAAAATATCAAGGCTTGCAGTGTTGGAGTAGAGGCTCCCTGCTGTTACTGTTGATGTGTGGTATTATGGAATTGCCTTTTGTACCAGTTACTGCATCCTGCTGTATCATAGAGGGAAGCTCTTGGCTCAGCTTATAGGCAGCAGTCAATGTTCGGAAATAAAATCAAGAATACAATCAGCAGTCAGTTCAATACAAACATACAGTAGAGACAGCATATATCCAAATAGACACGAGTACCCGGGTTAATGCCAACATCTGTCATTGTCACCATCATCCGCTGCTAAAAGAGTTTATGCTCTCAATCTCTAGTTTCAAGTCTTTTTCAATATAGCATGATGTTCACTTAGTTAATTATGGTCCCATTTACAGAAAACTTGATGATAAATCATTTTATGCATTTGGGCGTGATTACCTTGTGATTGACTAGTTGCAACCATGAAATGTTCTTCTGGGTCTCAGTCAGATCCAATCAGGGTAATCCTCCCCAGCTCCGTCCTCTGGTCCAAATATTGTCACTTCTGACAAAAAACAAGTTGCTCATGGCCAAAATATCAAACTCATGGTTTCAAAACGGTAGTTTATGAACCAGTGGGTGAAGTCAAGTCAAAACCAACAGATTATAGCAGTTGTAAGAACTGATTCAATAAGAGAAATGTAGAACACTTTTGGCATTAACACTTTCTGGTTCTGGTTTATATTTATAAAATCTGTGTTTATAATCTAGAAATGGTTCCCAAGTATTTGTACTGCTGGAATGCGGTCACAGACTCTGCAGTAATGATGGTAGGAGCAAGAGAAATAGGTCTTTTTCAACAGTTGGTGAAGATCTCTTTGGTCTTTGTCAGATTCAACTGTAAGCAAAGCATAGCCAGGATTTCTACATGCTAAGGTCAGAAGGCGCTCTCTCGCAAAGAATATTTTTCATATTTTCATACATTATTTTTCATTGTCAAAACCTGGCACCTACATTACCCACAATACAACTTTACCACTGACACTTCATCGAGACCGTCAGAATTCTTCCCTTTCAAACTTGCGCTCCTGAGCCCAAACCAACTTGAGGCAATTTATCAGATTTCTCGCTGCCACAACAGACTCAATACAACCTTCTTTACATATGCAGCAGTACTCCTCAAAACCTTTGAACACACTTTAACTTGGTGGAGTTCCCCTTTGAGTTGTAGAACATAAGCTCACCCCCAGGTTGCTGAAACCCACTTACTCCCAGAAAGAAATACAGTAGACAATGACCTCATTGTCTTGGTGGAAACTTCGACTCTGGTTGTAAGAGACTTTTCACACCTACTGAATAATGGGCTGTGTCTCATCCAGTAAGACCAGAACATAACTGACTTCATAACAAGTCTGACAGTCATTTGTGTACAAGACAAATTACAGCAGGAAAAAGCCGAAGTCTGAGAGATCCTCTGAAACAGGAGAGAAACCAAAGAGAAAACACAAGTGTGTGCTTGTGAATTCTTCCAAGCTGTAGAATAACTTGATCCAAGGTCAGTGATAGGCATCTCCCCTACTGTTTATTCACACACACACACGCGCGCGCGCACACGCACACGCACGCACACGCACACGCACACGCACATACACACACACACACACACACACACACACACACACACACACACACACACACACACACACACACACAGTCCTAAGAGGCTAAACAGCACTAACACCATGTCTTCTTTTCTACACACCGCACACACTTTTGTTTTTATCCTTTCGTCTACCTCACCTTACAGCTTCCCTGCACCTTACTGCTGCATTTTAACACTCAGGTCTGTTACGTCTACAGCCAGGGAGCATAAAGCCAGCCTGGATCTGGCTGTTGCCTCAAAGCAGTTGTCATGATGTTGGGGGTATACATATCGAGTCTTTCTGGAAGCAGGGGAGAGTTGTGCAATCCTGTGCTAAAAAGGACAGAAATATGCCTCAGTGAAATATGGATTACACAAACACACACACATGTTATTATCTCAGGCCCATAAATGCTTAAATTTAACATTTACAATTAAGACTCATCAGAGGTTGAGGTCCAGAGGCTCCCAGCATAGCATCTTCTATATTAGAAGGCAATGAACTGGAGTCATTGCTAATGCCAAACTGTCAGACCGTCCAGGCGTTTTAAGAGATCCGTTGCATCCTTTTCCATTCAGGTTGACTGATTGATTAGATTGCCTTCATTGAGACTTTGTTGTCTTCACTGTCCCAGATATGATTATTTCAACACCTCTGCTTTGCTTTCCTCTTGCTATCTGGAGAAAAGACACTGCTGCACTTCAGTAAATATATCCACTTAACATTTGCCAATTTAATTAGCTTCGATAAATAAACACTGTTTGGATCCGTATGTGTAGTTTGCCACTGAGGGTTTAAATGCTGCATTCTGTGTGATCCTCACTCAAATATAAATCTTGCCCTCCTGCTGCCTGTTCAGTATGTACGGTATGTTTCCACAGTATTTGATGTCTGTGTTTGTTCAGTCTGTATTATACATGGCATCTGCATCTCACCAGACAAGACTAATGAACTTCGAAACTGTTGTGTTTTATGTCTGCATGGAGAGATCGGTCGTCTCATTATATCAGATCCCTCTGCTTTGTCTGTTATTGGGGCTCACTGGACCATCTCAGAAAGATGTTTACCTGATTTTGATCTTTTAAGAGCTTGACAGGCCCAAATTTACAGATATTTTCACTGAAATTCATCGCCATAAACACAGATTTATAATTATACAACTTATAGTGCCAGAAAGAAATACAGCTTTTCAACCTTTCTGTTTTTTTCTGCTACTTTTTCGCATTAATTTCAGCTCCCTACTTTCATCTCATAGTCCGTCACTCAGCTGTCCAAGTCTGTTTTCCAATTTCATCATTAAACCTGAACCTGTCTCCATTATGTTGATCCTGCATTTGAAGCCTTATTATTTGCACAAAAACAAAATGAAGTATTTGTAATCTGGAATCCAATATTACGGCTGTGTTTGTGTGGTGGGCGGGAGCAATGGAGGACTGTTAACTGACGTTAATTCGCAACACCATCACACCCCTCGACAAGGTAAACGATGATGAATGCCCCTCGGCATGTTGAGTGACATCATCACCGTGTACTGTGTCTGTGTTTCAGAAACATCTGCTGCTGCCAGTGCCATACTCATACACATGTATACATACTCAATACAGGCTGGTCCCTATTTGAGATTAGTGGTTCTGAGAGAAGCCCATCCATCTCATGATGGATTGTTAGCGGCCTTTGTAATCTACACTTTGAGAGACAAATCAGGAGATGAGCTGATGCTGTGAACGGCACGCGTGACTGCTTGAGCTGCCTCTTTCTGTCTGCGTCGCATTTCATTATGAACAATACAGCAAAACCCAGGCTGATATTTCCCAAACAGCAACTGCATATATTTCACAATGAGCTGCATCTACATATGGTGACTATATGTGCCACCAATTATGCTGTCGAACAAGTCTGCTCAGTGCTTTTATGAAGCTTTTGGCACATTTGCATTTAGCTCCCATTGATCAATGCAAAAAGAAGAGAGTTCTGTGAGAAACGTTGTGCCCTTGCATCATTGCGCTACGATGATAAACAATAGTGAGGACAATTGACATGGACATAAAGTTGACATGCAAGAAAAGATGTTTTAATTTTGCAAAGCAGGTAAATTTAGAGATGGGGTGGTAATTATTTAAATCTTCTCTACCACCACCTTTACGTAGAGGACTAAGATGGCCGTATTTCCAAACCCTAGGAAATCTGTCCGTGTTCTCCCCTGTCTGTCCCAGACTCCATCAGTTCTGCTGAGAAAGATGCTCTAATTTTCTTTGGCCCCATCCTCCATCTGTCTCATTTCCCTGGCTAGCTGCTTTTGCTGGGCTGGAGCATAAACAGAGCAACAGAGTCACTGATAGCATCTACAGATGTGCCGCCAACATCCCCAGATAAGAACCAGTAGCAGCATGCCCCCCGCTCTCGCAAACAATAGAGCTCCTACTGAAATGTGTGGAGGGAAGATGGAGAGGAAAGGGGAGGTGTGATCGGAGCGGGTGGAGACTGAATGAATGCGTCTCAGAGAGTATTGTGAAGGAGACAGCACAGTTGCAGGGAAGAGGCTGAAAAATTGGAAGGAGAGGTGGATGGTGGTGTAGAGAGGGAGGGAGGGAGGGAGGGAGCGAGTGGGAAAAAGAAGCAGAGAGAGGTGCATATGGAGAGGTTATCCTTTCAGCTCGTATCTTTGTGTCCATCAACAGCAGGGCAGGGGTGTGTTTGGATTCTTTATCTGGATGGCTGTTGAGCTAGTGGAGAGTGGAGGGGCCCTTCATTCCAGTGGAGGGGGGCGTTTCACGGGGCCTTAAGGAAACAAGCACTTGACGAAAGATGTGAGGACGGGCCAGTGATCACTGCTCTTTGTGGCACCTGTCTGTGTTTGATTTGATTGACGTCTCCTTCATATAGTCCTCTGACATCGGGGGCCACTCTGCCGAGCTTCTCTCTGCCTCCTCTCACCTCTGCCTCCCCTCTTCTCTCTGATAAGGAAGCGAGGGAAAGGGGGGAGGTGAAACATAAAGAGCAAAGGGATGTACGGTGGAAGTGCCAACACATTTATCTGTGCTCGGGTAATGGGAGCAGCCACGGTCTCTCATGGCAACGACCTCTGCAGAAGGTTAGCCTCAAAATGGGCCATGAATGAGCAAAATTCCCAGTGATAAAATAAGACACCTTAACATGATTAAGGGCTCTAATGCAATCAGTATTGTTTCAGCTACAACTCAATTACCGATAATGAAAAAGGGCTCTCTTTCCCCTAGACGCTGGGGCGTTTGCTTGGCTGGAGGTCTAACTGTGAACAGGTGAAACGCATATGGGAAGCAGACATGTGACACCCAGGAAGGAGAGATTAAATGGTTACATGCCGACTCACAAACTGAGGGTCGTGCAGAACTATTAGAGTCCAGTATGGAGGTACAGTCACATACCTCAGCTTCCTCAGTTAAAAGAAACACAGTACAAACACTCCACGAGAGCTGGTGAGAGCTGATTCTGGTAGAACAATTATCAGGTTTATTTATTTATTTATTTTTTATCTTCAAGGACGTGCACAGTGACACCTCAAAGGCTGACAAATGACCCCTGCCGCATGGTGGCAGTTTCTGGCTGGAAGGTTCGTAACGACTATTGACAGTTTTTGTCTGCGTGAAGACAAAGGACTGTACAGAAACACACCCAATTTATATTCCAGTTTTAATGGTTTTGCTTATAGCAGCAGGCACATACGTGATTAAAGCGTTCTAGTAAATAAAAGTTATCGTCGCACGATATGTACTGTGACATGTCAGCTGTTCTTTTGTCCTGTTAATAACGTGGTAATTATCCAAATCAATGAGCAGGACTGTTGGACACATAATGATGCTCTGATTTATTACTCACATCCGGACATTAAATGGCCAATTTCCCTAAAGAAACAAGTGATTTTGACCACATTGCTATTGTAACTGTTAGCTTCAACAGGGTGGTTTTTAGAGCTTATCACAGCATTTAACCAAAATAAGTTTGCACAAAACACATCACACAAACTAACAAAATTAAAGATACACATAAAGTCGGTTACCCATAATGGAATACGACTTTGACTCAACTCAAACACAGTGAAAATGCTGTCATACATGTTGTTACCAAACATTATCTGGATGGGCGACGTAGCGATATATATACGGTATATGAATTAATTTTCCCAGTAAAGGCATGACATTGGACATATTGATCTCCTTCTGGTCGATGTTCCCATGGCAACTGACCCGGCCCTGTCATGTGTCCGTCTCCATCCATCTCCATCCATGAGTCTCCTTGTCGTCTCTCCTCATGTCTGTTCCCACATCAGGCAATCAGAAGCTGTCAGGGTGCCAACTGTGCCTCATCCTGATGTGTCACTTCCCATCTAGACACAGTTAATGGTGTGTGATTTTATCTCCTATTTATGGAAGTAGAAAAAGACTTCAGCACTGGAACAAACAACTTGACTTACATTTGTTTAGAGCAGACCTTCCACGGTGATTGTGCGGTGAAGTGCGCGTTATGCTGCTTATCTTCCTAAGCGTGGTCGTAAAAACAAAGCAAGAAATCACTCCTGTAAAGAGAGAAATGTAGTAATCAGGCGGAGGTGACTTCTCCTCGCCTCAGTTGCAACAGCAGCTGCGCCCGCGGCCCATCCGCTGATAGTCATAAATGTTTAGAAGGGCGTTCTTAGCACAACATCTGGCCTGCACCCAGAGTGGTTGAGCAGTTAAAAATATCCCTCCCTCGGCTGAGAGCTATCAGAGATGTTAAGCCCTGCAGAGTTAACATACTGAAAGGTGTTTGTTGGCTGAGGATCAATGACTTCCATACAAGACTACTGCTCCAATAGGCTTCTGTTCCACCAGTGAAATGATCTCCTCCCATAATTGTCTTCAAGTTCTCATACTGAACATTTAACAACAGCCTGCTGTGTCACTCTTGGACACCAGCTGGCCTGTGAGGTTTTTGCTGTTCTCTCTGACTGGATACAAGGTCAACTTATGCTCTTTCCGTCATCTCCTGCACCCGTGAGGCATTTCTTCAGCCCAGTAGATAAAATAAGAAGCCCTGTCTGAAGGTGACTCCTGTGGACTGACACCGTCCATCTTAGGCCGGTCCTTCTGATGTGTGTACACAACAGAAGCTTTTCTGTGTTGGGGAGTGTGTATGCTGTCATGCCTGCCATTGTTCTGCACACATATCATAGAGCTCCGAGTACTGATTCATAGTCAAGCCACAGTCTTTCCACTGATTAGCTGATTGTTCACAACATGTTTCAGTCTGCCAAAGGTTTATGGAGTGAGCCGCTCTATGTTTAGCTCAGTCGTAAACTGGTGTCATTGTTCTCTGTTTATGTTGACAGGCAGCTGTTTGGATCAGATTAAAAGTCAACAAATTTGAGGAGTGAAGATTTAGACAGTTCTTATGGTTCCGACATCAATTCTGTAATGGTAGTCACCTCTCCCTGTTGGTGAGGAAGACAAATATGTTGTGATGACACAGCCAGACGGTGCATTTCATCACTTGCACAATGTGTCAGGCTTGTCAGGCTTCATACATGATTAAGTGCCTCTGTGACTTCTTTATTAGATTCCAACACACAGTCATTAATTAATCCTGTTTTCATTCTTGTCAATCTTGGGAGACCTCCCACCCGTCACCCCCGACAGGATGAAGGTTGCTGTTACATTTTTACGGTGGAGGGCGTGAACGACATCAGCATACATGTTTTCAAAGAATGACAGGGCCATCAAAGTTTCTGTTCCTTCACTTCTCTTGGATTTATTTACCATTAATTACATAATTTACATTAATTGGTGGCTATACGTCTGTTATATCTTCCTCTACCAGCCCAAACAAACTTTCCAATTAAACATTGAGGTTTTCTTATTAAAATCAGCCCCATTTCTGACCACATCCCCAAAAAATCATATTAAACCAAAAGAAGCAAAAGCAAACTCCCTGTTGGTGAAGGATATAAAGAATTCATGCTGTGGTTTTCATGTAACATGCACAGCCACTTAAAAACATCACTGAAGCACCACCCGTCCAAGCTAAACTTCACAATGATCTCGGCTGCATCAGAGGGAGGGAATAACCTTTTTTGCTGTGTACCATAAACCCTGACGTGCCTCTATATTAAGAGTGATAGCGGGAGGTTGACAGTGTTGTCTCTGTGTTGTTTGGAGGGGATGTGATTAAGTGGGTTTGGCAGTACAGTCCAATTAAAGTCTCAATACAGAGTGAAAGAGAAATGGAAGAATTTGTCTCTTAAAGCAGACATGAAACTTTTTTCCACTGCCTGTCAGGTTCCATGTTGTTGCACACATGAACCATCGCACACAGAGTGCATTTATGTATTAATAACCACACATAACCAATGCTTTACCAATGGGAGATTTATTTTCTCGCACTTAAACACTGTGAACATTTTGGCCCGACGGTACTTTCTCAGGAACCCAGAAGTAATCGGCCCAATGGCTTTTTAATCCAATCTCTCAGTAATATGTAGACCCTGAAACTTGATCCCTAACACTTAGATCAGTGAAAGGTCTTGTGTTCTTTTTAAAGCTTCTTTCTGGCATTAGACAATTTTGAAGAAGATATCCTGACTTCCTTGCAACTACAGAACAAGTTATCAGGCATTTTTTTAAACTGACACTGATAATGATCACTGGCACCACCAAAAACTCCAAAACTAAAGGCCCCATGACTCATCTGGCTGCTGTAATGTTTTGATATCCAGTCTACATTGACAGTGTCAGGGAGGTCTCAATGTAAGTCTGTGCTCACAACCGCGGTTACAAAACAGCAGCAGAGCTGAGGCAGAAATACGGTGAACAGTAGCTCCTCAGGCCTGTTTGAGCTGGTCAATCAGAGCAGACTGGGCTTTTTGGGAGGGGGCCTTAAAGAGACAGGAGCTAAAACTGAGTGTTCAGATAGAGAGTGATAGAGGTGTTGAGGCCACGGACAGTATGAGGACAATAATGTGCTTTCCTTTTTTTTTTTTACATTAAAGCATGTTGACATGTTCTAGTAGACACCCAGAATAAAAGCACGTGTCTGAACAAAAAGAGAATGAGACTTTTCGCAAAGTGACAGTGATATCTTTATAACTTTCAAGAGTTTCCCTTTGTGTTTGATTGGGTGGAGTTCTGTTTAAATTCTGCATTTGAAATCTCCTCAAAGTGTAAGATGGCAAAAAGGCCAGAATACTCCACTGTAAGAATTAAAGTGTGTAGGTTGAATGGCATGATTAATGGAGGAAGCCCTTAGAAATATCCCCCCCTAAAGCCCTGAAACCTTCAATTAGGGAATTAATTATCACTTACGCTACAGCTGGCCTTGAAGGCACTGCGAACATAAAGGAGTCACTGAACTGAATAAAGCAAAGAACATATTGTTCAGGGGGATTCTACAGTGGGGAAATACATTTAGATCTTGCCTGAGCACGCACTTCTACATCTAATAGATATTATTGTCTTTTTTTTGGACTACCTGATTACCTTGCCACTCCCCTATTCAGCCTGAGTCTCACATTTTCATTGCCATTGATCGGAAGTCTTCACACTCTCTCCACACACGGTGTAATTCACTCCTCACCACGCTGCCTGGAGTTGGTCTTTTTTGGTTCAGAAGCCTCTATCTGCCTGTGTCTGGATTTGTGAAACCTGTCTATGATGCGCCGGCCATGAGATTGTCGTTCTGCATTCCTGTGCATGTAATAGATGTATTGATGAGGGAGGGCGATGCTGCAGAGAAAGGTGGAGCTCTTGAAGGTGTCATTATTGTGCTTCAAAGGCAACTCTCCTCCTTTTGATGGTTATACACCAGTAAATGTCAATTTGTATGACTACAAATGCTACAAATTATTCTGACATGAAGGTCTTTCATTTGCTCTTTTTAGTGTAGCTTTTCTTCAACCGGATTTGTGTACTTCAATTTCATGTATTGATTTCCTGCATTTCCCAGAATGATATTCACCAACCCCCAAATGACGGGCGTGAACTTGTTGCATTCAGAGAGGGAAAAAGAGAGAGAAGTAGTGGAAATAATGGCGTAATAACAATGAGAGTCCCGGTTGAGGTTGTGTTACATTCTGGTCCACTGGTTCTGGTACCGGTGTAGAAATTGGGTCTCTGTCTCTTTTGTCATGTATTTCTTCTCATCTGATTGTTCACGCTTATAAAAAATATTACTGTTCTCAGACACGACTCGATCCAAACACAAGCATTTACAGCTGATCTACCAATCAAGCTCCTTTATATTTGTGCTGGAAGGATCATGACATGATGTCACATGTTCCACAGGATGGTTGACTTCTGATCAATTATCATCAAAAGTTCATCTTTGCATTATCACTATTATAGTTAATCAACATTATTCTGATGATAGATTTGATATTTTTAGTCATTGTTTAAGAAAAAAAGGTTGAAATTATCTGATTCCAAATGTGAATATTTTCTTGTTTCAGTCCAGTTACATTTCAGAGTTACAGTTTATTACAATAAACAGAATACCTTTGGGTGTCTGAAGACGTCATCTTTTTCTTCAGCAACACTGATCGACATTTTTCACAAGTTCTGTTATTTTATGGACCAAACAACTCATCAATTAATCACGAAAATATACAACAGATTCATCGACAATTGTTAGCTGCAGCCGTAATGTTTTAAGTATCTTTTACTGTGTTTCATATAATATACTCCGTCTTCATCTCCTATCATGCCCCCCCTTCATGTTTTGCTATGCCAGCAGGGGGCATAAGACACAGCTTGCTAACAGACAGTGACTGGATGCTTCAGTCTAATTCATGAGTCTAATACAAGTAAACTAAGCATCTCAGAGTTGAGGAAGTTGCACATGCATGGTTTCACCGTGTCTCGTCCAGTGAAGGCTCAATGTGTTGCCTCTGTCTTTATTACTGATGTAGTCTGTTGACAGCATTAGCTTAGCATAACGTTTGCCTTTTTTGCAGGGCTCAGGTGTTGCCTTCCAAATTTAAAGTTTTAAATTACTGCTGTTGTGCAGAACAGCTTCTGAGTGGTTATCTTGTTAAGCATTTGGATATTGTAGTGTTTTGTGTTTTGATTTGTCCCTTTGAAGAATTACCATATAGACTGTTGCCTTAGCACCAGGGCTCTAATATTCTGTGTTTTATTCCTCCTCTTTGTGAATACAGATGTTGTTTTAGAGATAAATGTGAAGTGATGCGGACTGTTAGGTTACACATGGATTTTTTTAATCATGCCTGTGGGAGCGTGTTATCACAATACTGGAATTCTTTAATTTGATTACCTTGAAAAATATTGATATTTGATGTTCGATAGCACAGGGAAAAACTGACACAACTTTGACAGTGTAATGTTTTAGATTTGTGTAAAGAGATTAAAAAAAAAACAGGGTTGTTTTGACCTTGTGTGTTATGAACAACAGCATCTGAGTTAATTTACTTTTGGAGCAGGTGCAGCTGTTTGAACACTGCAGTGGGTCAGTGTCAACTCGATGTCAGAAAGGAGAGTGAAACTACACTAATTCTGATGTATTGATTCTGCTAACAGTGAGTTTAGCATTTATATACGTATGCATATCCATATTTCTGTGTTTTTGACAACATTACGATGAGTCATGATTTACTTGGAGTTGGTTGAAGGAAATGTAACGTTACCATACACAGATTGCCTTGATATGTCAAACCATTCCTGAATAAAGGTTTATTTAAAACACACAAGTATTATTTACATTTAATAGTGAAATAGGGTCATTTCTATGCTGGTAGGTAATAAAAAACAATGAACGCTTGAATTAAAAAGCGGCTGTGTCCTAACTGATATTAAACGCCCTGTTAACATGATGCATTCAAGTTAAATCTTGTCTGTTAGGTTTCCTTTGGTTTAAACAGTAACAGTCTACCTGGCTTGGAAAACATGAGCATTCTTGAACTCATTAACTGCGTCCTCTTTTTCGATCATTACTTACACTGACTCTGCTTTAAAACATGTGACATAGAGCACTGTTGTATTTCTGATGGGAGATAAACGGCAGCCTTTCTGCAGTCAGTTGCTAATTCAGCTGAATCTAGAGGGAGATCCTTAAAGCCGTCTGCATATTTCATTAAGCTGCTCATTGTTATTCTATACCTGGTTCTGATTAAGAATAGTAGGAACCCAACTGTGTGATTCAAGTGTGTGTCTGTGTACGTGCATGGGAGTGTACTCTGGGTTTGCTCTGAGGCAGGGGAGACCGTCGTCACGCCTGTTCGTAGCTCTCTGCGGCACAATTCTTTTTTGCTAATCTCCATCCAATGATGGACACATTCATTCATTAGCATTCATATGATTATAAGCTCTGCTGGCAAAGCTGAGCAGATGATGTAAGGTTTGGTGAATTTAACCAACCAATCTTTACAGAGGAGGCATTGGTTCCGTCACTTTGTGACCCGCTTTATAGTCTGTGAAAATGTTGTTCGGAGGCACAGTGATAGCAGCCGAGTCATTTATGTCGACTGAACTGAACAAAGAAACTGCTTTCTATTAGGATAAAAATCTATCCATGCTGGTGTTTGACCACTGAGACATTATTGCTTTCTTGGAATCATTTGGCCTTATCACATGCGGGTAATAAGTGTTGAGGTTGGCACTACAGCACTTCAATAGATGGTGCTGAGCAGGGGTGTGGAAAATGAAGCTCCCCTCCAGTCGATTTAAATGAAGAATTGTGATTAATTGGAATCGATAGTGTTAGCATCGACACCCACCACTTCCCAGCTACAAAGCTCTGCCTGGACGCTCACTTAATGTGCTTGTGTGCACTTCATCTCTTCGACATCACACGCATGCATGGACACTCACACACATATTCAAGACATCATAACACAGAGCATCCACTTCATTAAAGTGAAACTCTCGCCAGAAAGCAACCTAGGCTTTATTTGTGATTGTATACGAGTCAAACCTTCGTGTAAAAGCATAATTACGACGAAAGAGGCACTATACGATTTATCATAGTTTCGTTTTCGAAAAGCTAAGCAAGCTAATTTTCAATGGAGTGCAGGGGCACTCTTAGCTTGCCCAAAAACAAAACTACTGTAAATCTTAAAAGTGCCTCTTTCGTCGTAATTATGCTTTTACACGAAGGTTTGACTCACATACAATCGCAAATAAAGCCTACTTTAACACTGGCTGTTACTAAAAAGGCAACACTACATCTTAATTCATGCCGATGCAAGTTAGGATCCACACACACACACACACACACACACACACACGCACACACACACACACACACACACACACACACACACACAGCAAACTGATGAACTCATCCTGGAGAGATGTGATGAGGCTGGAGGAACGAGGGATTAGTCGATTGAGAGCTGGAAGCGGTCACTGCAGACTGAGTCCAAAGTGCTCACAACCATATGAGTTGTGATGGGTTTTTTCTCTCCTCTCTGCAAAGGTTCAGTCTTTGTGGAAATATAATTTCTGTCCAGTTCTGTGGATCACTTTCAGGGTTCTCTCCTGTGTCCTCTTTGGCCCAAATGTCAAGTCTCAAGCTGCTAGACAACGTTGTGGGTTTATCTCTGGCTATTAGACCTGGCCGCATTAACTCAGGGCATCGTCTTCAACCTCATCTTATGAAATGTCATTGCTCTACGGGTCAAAGAATTTCTGTTCCTGTGCAGAGAGCACTTTTAAAATGTAGCATTTCCAGTCCATGTCCAGTCCAAGTGTCTCTGTGTTTATCAGTCTGGTAACGAGTCAAGAGGTACATTGTTTGATCTTTGCTTGGAGTGACTGCAAGTGTCTGTGAACACATGAATATTCAAGTATTTGAATCTGTATCTTGAGTGCAGAGCAAACTTAGACAAACATATCAGTTTGTGTGTATGTTGAACAACATTTGGAACATATAATGTCAACTTTGAGAATTAAAAGTTAATATATCAGTTTTTAGCACAAAAAAGCAAACTGTGAAAATTCTGTTATTTTGGCAAAGTCATGGATGAAAAAGCTCTGAGATAACTGTAGACGTGTTCTGTAGAGCTGGCACCTGAAGCAACAAGGACGTGCGCCTCAAAAAGCAGATATACGTCACACTGCATAGTGCAAATAGAGAGCTGTCCTCAATTGGCGAGACACTGAACCCCGGTTGCTCTCCAGACACTGGCGATACATGAGCCAGTGCTTTCTTAATTGCTGCTTCCAAGCCTGGATAAATGTGGAGGGTTGCGTCAGGAATCATAAAAAGCTGATGCCAAATCAAATATGCAAATCAAATTTCCATGCAGGGTTGGCCAGGGCCTGGTTTGCCAGCAGGAAGGAGGCAGATGATTTTCTGTGACGACTCGTTACGGGGGAGCAGCCAAAAGAAGGAGAGATCAGATCATGATATTGATCAGCATAACTGGAAAGATAAAAGACCATCTGCAAGCATTTCCAGTTGATGGTGTAAAAAAACATGAAATCCAGATTTGGTGGATTCATTATCAAAGTAAAAACCAACATAATGTAACTAACATTGTGACTTCCCACACAGAGCAACACAACCCCGGGTTTATCTTATCTTTATAAAGCTCAGGCGCAGCAGCGCTCAGCACTCAACACCTCAGCTGAATGAATGAAAAGCCAATCTGGAAAGCATCAAACCTAACAATATAACGTCCATGTTTTTGGGTGCTGTCTGATTATTATCTGCTCTAGCCATTCCACATGTTCATAGAGAGATAGTGTAAGCGGTCCAATATGATGTGAAATTGCATTTTTTTTTATTAAAACCTGCACATCTTCTTCTTGGGAGAGGGCTCCCAGAACAAATATGTACACCTAACTCCGTCACAAGCTCAGGGAAACACTGATTGATTTCGTTTAGTCAATACATTTATTCTATCTTCACTAAACGCTTGATGTATATCCAAGAATCCCCCCCCAACGTTTCTGAGGCAGATTACTCACCCATCACTACTGCTGCCAATTATAAAAGAAGTATTTAATTCAATGTAGAGCTTCAGTGAGTCTAATCTAAATCATTCAGATGAGCCTTTTTATTCCTACCCTGGCATGATTATACAGGAGGTGATTGGCAGCTTTGATATCAGCAATGGAATCAGCTAAGCGCATATTAGCTGAACTATTGTGCTGAGATATGCTCAGAGGAGCGGTGTGCGTTGGCTTGGGCCAGGGTAAAGTCCCTAGCTGTTGGGGCCTTATCTCATAGTGTGATTTACTGCGGAGCTGCTGTTGGCAGGGGATTTGAAGAGCTGTCAGTAGGTGAGAGAGGGCACAGACACCAAATCATCACTCAGCGAGTCTTTAGCATCACTTCCTGCGCAAGAGCAGAGTTACACCAGGCAAAGTTGCATTCATAAATTGATAAACTGAGGAAAGCCTTTTCATCCTTAGTCACACATCTTTTTATCACACACACACATGCACACACACACACTTACCAAGGAGGCAAACACAGTCATCCCAGAAGCACAAGAGGCCCTCCATGGTAATAACACAGCATGATGTTCTTTCATCGTGGATGGAGTGGCCTTCCTACTTTTAAAAACTTTTTAAAAACAAGTCTTCCTTCGTCGCTAATAAACCCAAGAATACTATTTGCAGTTTACACATTGTAAGTTATTTTTAATTGAAGCCATTGTGTGCGATTGTTTCGAACGCAGCCCGCGAGTGTTGGTTTCAGATCAATGGCTTCAAACGCAGGAAATAATTATTTTGCGTGGAGATGAAAGTCTGGCTACAGCAGCACAAACAGCCTGTGGATCCAGCCTTTTTTAATTAGTGCTGTGTGTCTCCTGCTCTGCATGGCAAATTAACATCCACCATCGAGGATAAGTGATTGTGCTACACAACTGTGTGTGGGTGGTTGTGTGTGTAAATGAGGATTTGTGCACAGGAGGTTGGGGGTGGGTGGGGTTACATTTGTTTGGCCCTTTCCACTCCTGAGAATCTATTCTGAATATGGTTTGCAAGATGCCGTGTCCAATATGCTGTTATGTTTAGATCTTGTCATAGTTTGAAATAAGTTTTTATAACTTCCCAAGCTGCTATGTTAAAGGTCCAGGATCAATCTGTTGGTTTTCCCAACTGACTCAGTAAAAGTGTGACTTTCTTCCAAATGAATCTGGTTGAAAGTTTAATAAGTTTATTTGATTAGCAATCGTAGCTTTTTCCTCTCAACGTAAAATCTGTTAAGATGCACTCACTGCAATTAGTCTGAAAGAGGTGGATTTTTAAAAAGCAGACACTTTTATCATGTCTTAATTAAAAGCCCATGAAAACTCAGTTTTAAATCTTGAATGTTTAACATTAAATATACATGACTAACAACCACCAAAGTTAAAAGTCCAGTGTGTGGGATTGAGGAGCAGAAATGAAATATGATATACATAATTATGTTTTCACTAGTGTAAAAGACTCATTATCTTCTGGTGACCTCAGAATGAGACTTTTGTATCTACAGAGGCAGCAGGTCCTCTGCCGTGTTTCTGTACCCAAGAGGTGACAATCCAAACAGGCTCCAGAGAGCATCATCCGAGCAGAGGAGAGTCAGACCAGGGGGCTTCACCTCAATGCAGAGAGAGCAACCTGCTAGATGCCACTAAATGTTGCACTCTGGTACTAAATATAAAAATATCATCAAGTGTTACTCATCAAGGCAAGTTACTTTGTGTAACACCATTTCTAGACACAAGGGAACTCAAAGTGCAATAACGGGCGCATAAAATAAGTGTTCAGGAGCTTCAAACATTTTTGCATTTTCATTCTCATTGTGAGTAACTTTATGCCTTACTTCAGAATTATATGTTTTTCTGATGATGTTGGGAGTGAGTGCTGATTTTATATGCTTGTCTTGTCTTTCAGGGATGCCCAGGTTCGCCAGCCAGCCGTCAGCGGCCACCGCGCATCAAGGGGACAACCAGGTGATGGCATGTGAAGTCAACTCAGATCTGGTGCCCTTCACCCGTTGGGAGAAAGACCGTCAGCCGCTGGAGCTGAGCATGAGGCTCGTCCAGCTGCCCAGTGGAGGCCTGGCGATCAGCAACACCTCAGAGGCTGATGCTGGCCTTTACCGCTGTTTGGTGGAAAACGTTGGGTCGTCGAAGTCCAGCGATGAGGCCCAGCTGCAGATAGTGCCAGGTGATTTAAGGAAATTAAGTTTTGTCAGACAGCGGGTAAAATATAGATCTGATTGTAAGCCGATTATTTGAATTGAAGATTAACCATTTTCTCTATTAATTGATTTGTTGTTTGTTGCATAAGAATGCCAGAAAAAGGTGAAAAATATCAGCCAGTGTCTCTTAAAGCTGAAGATGACGTCCTCAGATGTCTTGTTTTGTCCACAACCCAGAGATACAGCGGTAAAGAAACCAGATAATATTCACATTTAAGAAGCTGTGAACGGAGAATGTTGCAGCCTGACATAGTTACGCAAATATAATTTCTGTCACAATACTTACAGGAATTATTTCAGCTTTGTTGGGAACAACACCTCCATTGTTGTCCAATACTAACATTGTTCCAGTCTGTCCTTAATTGCACCTGTTATATAAAATGTTCCCATCCTTGAGTTCAGTGTAATTATGTTTCTATTGTTGAGGCTCTTATGCAGTAAATTAAAATTAAAATCTAGCTCAGTGCATCAGTTGATTACAGCGGTACATGGTGTCCGCTCTGGGTTGCTCATTACCTTCAGCTCGAAGAAATCTGTAGTGTTGTGAGAGGTGGGTGAATGCCAGAACGAGTGGTGGAACTCCCACTGGGGTTATCATTGATGCTAACAGTAACTCAGTTGTAGCTCAAAAGGGGGCTGAATTCCTTTGTGGCAGTGTCTCGCCTCACCCCTCCAGAAGTTTTATTTACTGAGTTGTTAAGCACCAGGCTCCTGGCAGCACTGAGAAGATATTAGAGGTCATAAATCAGACTCCAACAAGACCCCAGTGGGGGTCTTTATCTCTGTATGTCTCCTCCAAGGGTGTGTGTTGGAGTGCAAAAGGGCCAGATGCATACAGAAGCATAACTCATAAAGCTGTGAAAGGAAATTGAGAGAAATTTTGTTTAGATATAACCAGATGTTGAAGCGACAGAAAAACATTTGTCCTAATTCGGTTTCACTGAAGTCACAACGAATCAGCGTGAGAATTAAGTAACTTCCCAGAGAGTGTTGAATAAAGGCGCTTGATGAAAATGATTTCATACATTTAATTTAAGTCCTAGTTTGAACTTAATAGAATTATAATAACAAAGCTCAACTCACAGAGTGATTTAAAAGATGGAGCTTTGCATTTACTTTGCTGAAGTCCTGAGTATGTTCTGGGGTTACAGATGATCCTCGGTTCAGTGCAGGATGCTGCTGGGTCAGTTAGTTACAGCTGGAGTTATATGGGATCACTCTGAACTCCTGAAGAGCTGAGACTTCAGCTGTCTTAGACATCAACATGGACATTATTCATTTGATTTGGGTGTCAGGAACAACTCCCCATTAGACATGAGTTCTTTTGAGGTTTTTAAGATAGATGACTCCTGTTACTTAGAAGGTCACTTCTCTGTTTCACTGACTCACCCTGGTCTTAACCTCAGCCTT